>JAZDUA010000285.1:0-1200000 GCA_038098605.1 Gryllus longicercus | reverse complement strand
AATTTGTATGCATATTCTCTTTCGAAGGATTGCCGAGAGTTAAAGTTCGGGAGATTCGAGAGATTTTCGAAGTGTAGGGTTTACACTTCCGCCTTCAGCCTCGCGTGGCGCTGGGGGGGGGGGCGGGTGGGGCGGGGGTCCGACGGACGTCGCCCTCGCGGCGCGCGGGGATCGATGGTGCGGGTGAAGGAGTGTGCAGGGCGGCCGCGTGTTGGGGTAATGAAGATGGATTAGTTGCTGGGATCAGAAGTACGTACTGGAAACGGGAGTACTCCAGATAACCCTCCGCTAACCCTCTTAATCCACCGTGAATTTGATCGATCAGCTTTCGAATCGCGGACGCAAAGATGGGATGCTGGCTACTTCATTACGGATTTCTTCACCTGAACTCTCTATTTCCCGGCATATACTATTTACGTGAATCTTTCATTGAGAGGGTAAATGGCTGGATAATAATATAGGAACGGTATGTTGTAATATTTTTGTAAACTGATATAAACAGAGCATTAAGATCTTATTCATCATATACTTAAGTAATTTGAATAAATATCACATTGTTGCGATTAGACCGACTGCATTAATAGAACACATTTCATCGTGAATTGTATTTAACTTTCAAGTAAAAATGTAACTAAAACTATGGAAGTCACTTGTCAAGCAAAAGGAATGGCCTCGTTAATGTGTTGTTCATGTTTTTATGATACAGTTCTTTTATAGTCTCTTTCAACTTCGAGGCATTTGTTTGTAAAGTTATTGAGTACTTTTAAAAAGCACGTACATACTGAAAGCACAGCGCATACTGAAGTGACTAAATTAAACATCTCTGAACTTTCAAACCAACATTCATAAAATAAGCCAAATTGTATTTTGCTGTTTTGAATTCAAGACTACTGGAAGTAAAAGAAACATGCATGATTGCTAAATAATCTGATAATTAAAAGAACGAAACCTCGTTTTCGAAATACTTTTCCCCCCTACGTCACATACAGTTTTTTACTGTTGTTTTTTGACTGAATATCTCTAAATTTAAATATAGCGTGGAAAATCATCATACACTCGGTATACAGCATTTTTTAAACTGGAATTATGAAAAATACAGATATTCTAAAATAAAGATAGGTGAACACATTTTCCCGCCAGAAATCAGACTCACTGTTGCAGATTAGAACTTGGAAAAGCAATGGCAGCAGCAGCTCCTTTGGGAGAAGAGATGCTGTGCAGACAGAAGCGCTTTGGGATCGAGATGTCAAAGTTAAAGAGGACAAATTGTTATGATCAATTCTTGACGAATACCACTTCTTAACGAATGAATCCCTAAAGTCACGATAAATTATATAGTGAAAAATCTTATCTATCTTATTAATATGAGTTAAACCAATGCTGGAAATATAAACTCACTGTTACAGGAAAGAGTATTGTGATATAAAAATAACAATTGAGACAAAGGTACCGACGAAACTGAACGGACAAAGGGAAAAGGAAACTACAAGCTCCCATTCAGGAGATCTAAATTATGGCCGAGAACATAAGGAACTAATGCAAGATGACTAACTATTGCAATGTCGAACAACTAATGTCTAATCTGACTTTTCCACCTTCTTGTTAGACATAGTTCAAGACTCCACGTCTGATATTCAGAGACGTGGAGTGAGGTATCAGACATGGACGGATGTTTGCCTATTCTTAGAATGTTTAGTTAGTTATGTTATATACTGTGTTTTATATATTGTATTATGTGAAGTTGATATTAGCTATGATTATTTTTTTATGTTTTCCCAATGTGGGATATATTTTCATTTTATACTGTCTTACGGCATGACTCGATTGGAAGCTCTCAGTCTTCTGTTCTGTTTCCGCGAGAAGGGAACCATTCTGTTTAGACCATAATAATGATTGAAGTATTAGATTGAAGAGAGACCCAAATATGGGCGTATTGAAACGTTGCAACAATTGTATTTAACGTATAATTTGTTTATATAGGTTTCATTTAATATGTTAATTTGTTTAGTTTTATCATGTGCAATTTTAAGTTACTTTTGTTGAGATGTTATTTTATTACATTCATCTCATCTATGTCTATTTATTTGGTTTTCATTTTTATAGAATCAATCTCTGTAAAATATAAAACAGTTATCACGTCCATCTCGCCACCAATACATATCCGAAGAAAAACCTTATGGATTGTGTTCTGATCAATTCTGATAGTTTGAGAGCAATGATGGTATTTCTCTTTGCCACAACAATCAACTTAATTGTCCACAGTCCGTTTTTGAAATCTAAGAGCGGAAGTGTCATCCATTTTGAGCTTACGTAAAAGAATTGAAAATGCTGTTCCCCGAGGAATATCAGTATACATCATGTTAGGAATAGAAGCCTATATTTCCAGATTTTTGTGAATTCCTGTATTTAGTACGATGAAATGTAATGTAATCTAGAATTTGTTCACAAATTTACAAAAACACTCTTTTCCATTGCGCTATCCGGAGAGGATATGAACAAGATGGTGCATGTTTTCAAAAACATGGCACATTTTTGTATACATACGACGTGATATCGTATCGACTGTTTTCTTTACGTGTTTTGGGCAATGTCTTCCCCTTCGATAAATACTTTTCTCTTTTCTCGCGAAGTTCAATAATGTTTACAAAAAATAATGTGAAATAGAATTTTGTATGGCGGCCCTTAATGAGATTTCTTCCCGATCTCGGAGGCGCTCGTCTCGAAAGAGATAGAGCGCGGGTTGCCAATCGGAGTCGAACACCTTTAAACATTCCTGCCTCCTCCCCCTCCGCCACCCTCCGCGACTCGGCGCGCGCTCATTGGCCGACGGCAGCGGCGGTAATCGACCCCGAGCCCCCGCTCCCGCCCCCGCCCCCGCCCCCGCCCCCGCCACACCGCTGCACGATGGAGCGAACTGTCGCAAAAAGCGAACAAAATTCATATGTTCTAAACTGCCCAGTCACCTTTACTATGTATGTAGTGTACTAGCTACAACTTGTTGCTCTCATACATAATCAATCTTAACAAATGATGTGCCGACAAACATAATTTCACGAAGAGGCGATGACTAGCTTCTTTATTTTATGGAAATTAATATTTGCTCAAAAGTGCGACCTAGGGTCTTACAATTAGTTTCGACGCGAAAGGCTTCAACGTATGTTCCTCACACCTAAAATAGTCGACCTTTTGGGGCCGCTATTACATACTGTATGGGGATTGGTCTCCACAGCTCCCTGCTTCACGGTGAGGTTGAGACGTTCAGTACTTCGAATTCTATTACAACACATCGAATATACTGTGGATGTTTGGGGAAGTCCATCTTTGAGACTTTCCGCTCTGGCACGCTACTTCATCCTAATTCTCAAGCTCTTAAGAAACGAAAAAAGTAAGGATCGATTGATAAAATAGCGCTTGATTATCAGTTTCCGAGCGCGTCTACTGATAAGTCACGATTCTCGTAAGTGTAGTGCATATTTTTTATCGCGGGATGTGGCGGTGATCTCCCGTCGCTCAATAGCGAAATCTGGCGCCGATCGACATGTCAGCTCACGGGCTTTTCCTTTACCAGACACGGGCCACCAGCGGGGCATTGCCCCAGCCAGGACACGCCTTAAGCTACAGATTGTCTCCCAACATGTGTGGTACAGCAGTGCATGAAAGTGTGCGTGTAAGAAGAGGATGAATGAGGATGCGACAAAGAAGAGCAAGAAAAAATCGCACGCGGTATAAACATGTGGCCATAATTATTTCCATCTGCAAACATAGCAAAAACGACCGAAGAATGCGTTCCTGAAAGTTTCATTCCGACTTCTCCCAACTATGCAACTTCTGATTAAATTTTAATTGAGAGTTTTGGATTGGGATAATGAGTAAGAAGGTAGTATTTTGCGCGGTGTGTGACCCGTTGTTAAAGGCACTATTTCGACATTTGTTATGAACTAATAGGAGAAAATCTCTGAAGCTCAGAGCAGGCACTCTTATCGAGACAATGGTCGGTTTCATCGCAGCCGCTAACAGGCATTGTCGGCCCTCGAACCTCGGACCCCGGTTCAGGAAACTTCAATTCCACTTCACCTTCATTGAACTAGAATACCACTGCGAAAACCTTCGCATCTGGATTGTGACTAGGCTTCCGTTCTCACACACATCTTATTTAGATAATAATGTTAGTGAAGCGGGTGCTACTAGAATTCCAGATACTTCACGACTGAAACAAAATATTCTCTACACACTTACCACAGCGAGGGGGAACTCTTCAGAGACAAATTCACAGAAACATAACCGCAATGTTCCAAAATACCTTCCGGGAGAGGTGCCTCAGTGCATCAACTGATGTCACTGCAGTGCCTCTGGTCGGGAGGTCCTAGGTTCTAGTCCGGACATTGGCGAGATTTTCGACACTAGCTTATCAGCTAGCTCGAGTTCACTCGCTGTCTGGAGGAGAATTCTAGAGGACACGTGCTCTGATTGTTAGTTTTCCGTGGTTTCTTGGATCAACACAAGTGAATGCCAAATAACCCCTAACAAGTTTTTTCCTTCCTCTTCCTCGTCCTTTCCTCACCTCCTTACACTAACATGCGATGCATTAGTACACATGTCGGCGGACACGGTCGAGAGCTTAGAACTTGTCCCGGGGCTGGGCCCCTCTGTTGGGAGAAAATCCCGCTAGCTGACGGTAGGTCGGTGCTGGATCTCGTAGCAGTAAGACCACCGCCACCTCCCGGGAGAAAAAAACATGCTTTACATTTACGGAATTAATGACCTCAGTAGTTGATATGCCCGGAATCACGAACAACCAAGCAAAATTTAATTTTGGCTGGAAGAGCATGACACAAAAAAAATCTTGAACCTTGATATCCAGGTCTTGAGGCCCCAGAACGTACCATTTTCGAATTAGCCACTATTTTAATGTATTGTTCTCATTCGACATTTCTGTCTCTTGAGGGGTTGAAAACAATACATTTTACATTTTAACCATTGGCCATCCATAGGGAACGAGTATTTATTCCTTCTCGAGAACGATGTGTGGTTGTATGATTCGTCCAGGCTTCAAAATTTGTTCTGGAGGGTAGTGATGAAAGTTAGCGTTACGAAAGGTGCATAATACAAGTTACGGTGGTCTAAGTCTATCCTTGATGAACCTTGATTTAATACAAGGCGGCCATGGAGTGCAACGGCCCGGATTAAAGATTGTGAAACAGGGGGAGAGTAAAGATTTGGATAGAAATGGTCCGCTATTTTACTTTCGTGTTTATTTAATGGCAGAATATATAACTCGCAATGCATTTGGGAATTTGGAATAAACCATGGTACCTTGAGGGACCTTAGAAATTTATTTTGGAATGCAACTAACATTTGGAGGTTACTGGGTGCTACGCCACCCCATAACGGACATACATAGGTTAAAGTGGGTTGAATAATTGATTTGTACGACAGTATTCGGCATACAATACTCATGGCAGATCGAGAGTTAATTAAAGGAATATTTTTTGTCATTTTAATAAAGTTTTTATAAGCAGTTTTAACGGATATGGGTTTTCCAAGTTTTGCCGAATTTTTCCTAGGTACTTCACTTGCTAAACGGTTCATGGGATGAAATTTTAATTGTTCTTGAGTACGGGGGATTTTGCGGTCATCGTAATGTGAATATCTTTGCTTGGTATTTAGTATGATTGAACTTAATTCTTCATTTTTTGGGGTCCATTTAATATAGTTGTTTAGATCGTTTTGAATATTCTCCTTCTCTATTTTGATATCACTGTGAGAAGTGAATAGTGCATTGTCACCAGCGTATAAAGCAATGTTGTATTGGATTATCATGACGGAAAATGTTAAATAGTAAGGGAGTGAGATCTGAACCCTGTGGTACTCCTGCGGCAATAGTGGGGGGGGGGGGGGTGATATGTCTGTGTTAACTTCAACTATGAAGTTAGTAGGTATACCTAAAATTTTCTTATTGAATAGATCTTGGTGTGAAACCCAGTCATATGCCTGACTTATGTTGAGGAACACTCTATGTTTCTTTTGGTGTTAACCGTTAGTTATGGCTTCAGTGATACGTAATATTTGTTGAGTGGTAGTATGATTTACTTTGAATCCAAATTGTTGCGATGTGATTGCTCCGGATCCATTCAAGGCTAAAGTTAGATTAGACATTGGCAAATATTTGATAAAGACTGATGCTTTCAGCTAAATATATTTTTTCCTTGTCTGCAGACTGGTCAAATGACAGTTCATTTTCAAGCAGTAGAGAAATATTTGCATTGTGAAGATGCAATTAATATTGCAGTTAAAGCCGTTACATAACCTTTTTGAAGCAGACATTGTTGATACCGTAGATACCCGGATATTTTCTTAATTTTAGATGTTTAATCATTGAGACGATTTCAGAAGGAAAGTGCCACTTTGGGAATACTAGTATCGATGAAATTTACTATTTCCATATGAATTGTACATCAGAAACGGGATATGGTTGGAAAGTGCAACGAATTCTGACTTTTCTTTGTCAGAATAAATTTTTTGTGAGCCCTGTCGCAAAAGAGGATTTTTTGGTGAATCTTTTAACAGTAGACCAGAGGTGACTCGAGTCACGGTGTAGTTTCTCAATACATTTCTAATAGTGCTGTATTCGTAAATTAGTTACCATTGTTGTCCAGAAAGCCCATTAAGTGTTCCGGGTTTTACAGGGTTGCATTCAGAGGAGTTTTTAACAATATATTAATATTTAATAAATACATTTAAATGAAAACATATCCTCTCCGTGAAATTCTTTCTTCTGTGACTACATTTTTTCAATTAGTGCATGCGAACCATACTACGAATCCCCACTGCAGAACAACAAGTAATACTGCAACTTTCACGATTATTTGTATATTTTTCCTTTTCCCAAAAATTTAGAACATTAAAAAATAATCGGATTTGCGCCATTTTTCAAATTCTATTTTCCTGTGCTTGATAAAAAATCATAAGAATCTTGAATCCATGTTTGAGAAAATTTTGAAAATGTACATGACGCTTGATGTTAAGTACCTCCAAAAATCAAAATATCCATTTCAAATTCAATGGGCTGTGTCATCAGTCAGATCCATTGAAGTTAATTCAAATTTAGTGATAATTCTGTTAACAATTTAGGTCCTAGCGTTGCTCACAGGCAGATAGTCAGACAGACAATAGGCGGGTTTCCATAAAAAAGCTGGTTCAACGGCGGGAAATCTGAGTACACAATATGCAATAGAAAATTATTTACTATATACAGAAACAAACTGTCCATTTTTTCGGTATGAGGGATGCTATTTTTGCTGCTGCATTACAAAACATTATTAATGCAAGACAGTAAAATAGAGTATGCGATTGAAGAAAGATGTTTGTGCTCGCCTACTTCACAGATTGGGCTACAGTGCTCTGCCCCTCCTACGCAGCCTCGATCCCCCGCCCCTCCGCCTGCCCTCTCCAGTGGAGTCATACATTTTCCAGTGGAGTACATTTTCTTCTGTTATAATTTATATTTATTTGGCTTAAATATTTCTAACGAAAAGAAGATAACAGATGTACTTTTTTAAAGCTTTTCCTTGCCGACATAGGAAACATCGCGATATTTGATATTGCAGCCTACAAAATATCGACGCGACGAGATTATCGACCCAAACCGGTGATAATATCAATAGTGTCTATTGATGAAAAAGGAAATACTTTTCAGATTATTTCAATACATTTTCTTCTGTTATAATTTATATTTATTTGGCTTAAATATTTCTAACGAAAAGAAGATAACAGATGTACTTTTTTAAAGCTTTTCCTTGCCGACATAGGAAACATCTGCCGAATCCTGTGGGATTCAGTCCAAAATCCCAGGTTGATGTTTCGGTGTTCAAATTCGTGTAGAGTTTTGAAGTGAAAAATGGTGTTTTTTACTATATCTGTCTATGTGTGTGTATGTGAGGAGGGACTTGATTGGGCATATTAAAAGCTTTTGATAACTAATTTATTTTAAGTATACGTCAAAACTAAGATTGGATCAGTTTCAAAGATCTTTAATATATTTTAGTTTTAATTTGGGGGGCCGTATTTTCTTGAGACGTCCGTAGAACATTTTAAAAATTATCTCAAAATTTCTTTACATTTTAATTTAAATTTTGTAATAAATATTAAAATAATTATGACAAATGTAATCTTCACTCCAAAGGTTGTAATGAACTTTTTGTAAAAATTATTTTTTCTTTCAAATTTCGTTTCTACCTTCAATATTCAGCTAGAAGTTTATTCTTTAGGCAATCTCTTTTCCCACATTGGTAGTTGTAAATCGCGCGATTACATCCCGCAGGCAGTGTTCCCTTACACCCGCTCCCCAGTTAATCCCCTTTCACTTTTGGCTACCTGATATTAATTACTCAAATGTATTTGACCGGTGTATCCAGTCGGGAAAGGAAGAAACAATTTACATTAAGTTTCCATTCATGAATAACGCAAACAAAGGTTTCGGGTCACACTTCAAAAACACGAAACACGGAAACAAATGAACGTGGCAAATTCTTCAGAAATTTGCACGCAATCCATCTAACTACAGTTATCTACTACATAATACTAATACATACTAATCTAAAACACAGTTTTTTAATACTGCATGTTATAAGAGAAAACGGCTCCTTTATCTCTCCTCCTTGGAGCAGCCCACAATGTAAGTGGAAATTAATTTCAATGAGTTCAATGAATAATTCAATGAATATTCGATACATACAGTTCAATATATTCAATAATTTCAATGAATATTCGATACACTTATATTCTAAAATTACTAGCTTATCTTTCTGACCATTACAATACACGAGTAATACAAAATGAACAACTTAAAAGGTGTATTTGTTATTCCTGTTCCTCAAACACGAAATAGAAAGAGAGACCTGAAGCACCAGTACCTGGACCAGCACTTCCTTGATCTCACAAGGAAAACCACACAGGATGAAACCGGGCTACGCCTTTCGGGAAGGTATATTAAAAAGGCTCAAAAGGCGAAAAGTTGAGCGCGGAATGCAATCGACATTCATCCTGCGCCGTTTACATCATTTCATATTCATTTTTAAAACATATTATCAGTTTTTCATAAATGAATCAACTGAATCAAATTATTGCAATTTTCAACAAATACTCAACAATATTTTCTTAAAAATGTTTCTCATTTTTACTTTCTCGCTTGCTAATAACGTAAAAAAAGAGAAAGTATTGGCCAGAAACAAAAACGACGTTTAGTCCGAAAACCCGTACTGTGAGGGCCTGATATGTAAAAAAATGAATAAATATTTAGCACCCTTTCATCGTAAGAAGAGAAATTATTAAAATTGTTCGGCTGAAACGACGAAGTTTGACAGTTGTACTCTCAAAAATTCAAGAAGTCGCGATATCGGCCTGATCGATTGGAGAATATCAATTATGATGAAATCCTGCTTACAGTTTAGCTGCCACCGTTGTTCACAGACAGACGGTCAGCAGTTTTGCAATAAACCAATTTTTCATCATCAAGGACCAACAAAATGTAGACCTTACTTCAGAACATCTTAGAGAAAGTAATACATTAGCAATTATCAACTCATTCGGTGGAACTACACTATGAACTTATCCTGCTGAAAATTTTGAATTCTGCATTTTTGGATTCTGCAATTTTAAAAATCCATATTTTACAGAGAAAATTGTCCCGTGGCTTCTTTTTAAGTGTAGCCTACTTCAGTGTATTTCTAAATGAATTTAACAGATAAAATTTGGAGACATTTTTGAGAAAATTTTGAAACAATCATTACATAATTGTTTGTATTCTACGTAATTTCTCGTATGTAGATGCGTATGAGTATGTAAATGCATGTATGAATTTTATAATTTAATGCATTTGTGAATATAATTGCTTCAAATGATATGTTTCTTAATAACATTCTCGAAATCTGAAAGTGTCTCTCAAAATAATACATATTCTCAACACGTGCCTGAAGTGCGTGAGAGTAGCGTCGAGTGAAGTAAGATTGAGATTAAGATTGAAGTGAGTGATTAAGAGTCAATTAAGATGGAAGTTAGTGATTAAAAGTGAATTAAGATTGAAGTAATGAGGGATTAAGTGTTCAATTAAGAATCGTGAAGTGTCTTTTAAGCGCTCTACTGGTTAAGAGGCGCGTTTGGGCGGAACGCAGATAAGAGATGGGATCTGATTTCAAATAAAGGTTAAGTGTAGAAGAATTACGAAGGGGAAGTGTAGAAACCTCTTCGAGTGTTGAAGATAAGCGATATGAAGAACCGAGTCGCTGTGAAGTGCATTGCTCCCCTGCCGGAACCAGATTGCGTGCCGGACGCCGTGAAGTGAAAAGAATAAACGTGATTTGAAGTACCTTGCGGTGCCGAACTAATGTGAAGTGAAGTGATGAAGTAGGTGCTATGATAACCTTCCACGCGCTCACTCAGTTTCGTGATCCGCGCCAAGTGAAAAAGGTCTGTGAGGATTTTTTTTGAGATAGGCACCAGTAAGAGTTCATGGAACGTGAATTGAAGTAACGGAAGCAAAGTGTTGGAAGTAGCGAAAGGACCTTGCACTCGCCCACGTTATGCGAGAGCAAAGTGTCCCGAGAGCAAAGCGCCCCGAAAGCGAAGTGCGCAGAAAAGCGAGACGAGGCAGGGTCTGGCTGTGGGGTGGCGCGCGAGCACCGAGAGCAAAATGCGAGGCGAAGCGAGCCGTGGCGAGGCGAGGCAGGAGTCGACAGTGCGTCGGCGAAGTGCGAAGCGAGGTGGGTGCTTACCGTGCGACCGCGCGCGAGCCCCGAGAGCAAAGAGCGGAAGCAACGCAAAGTGAGGCGCGGCAGGGGCTGACCGTGCGTCGGTGCGAGAGTCCCGAGAGCAAAGTGCGGAAGCAACGCGAGGCAGTGGCTGACCATGCTTCAGCACGAGAGCCAAGTGCGGCAGCAACGCGAAGCGAGGCGAGACAAGAGCTGACCGTGCGTCGGTGCGAGAGCCCCTAGAGCAAAGTGCGGAAGCAACGCGAAGCGACGCGAGACAGTGGCTGACCGTGCGTCAGCACCTGAGCCCCGAGAGCAAAGTGCAGAAGCAACGCGAAGCGACGCGAGGCAGTGGCTGACCGTGCGTCAGCACGAGAGCAAAGTGCAGAAGCAACGCGAAGCGAGGCGAGACAGGAGGTGACCGTGCTTCGGCGCGAGAGCCCCGAGAGCAGAGTGCGAGGCGAGGCGGGGCAGTAGCTCACCGAGCGGCGGCGCGCGTGCCTGGAGGCGCGCGCGTGCGGCGCGTCGCTGGGCGCGTGCGGCGACGTGCGCGCGCAGGGCGAGGAGCGCGGGGCGCAGCCGCGTGTGCCGAGCGCGTGCCGCGGCCGCCGCCCGGAGGTGCAGCGCGCGCGCTCTGGTGGCCCGCAGCGCGCGCCACGCCGCCCCCGCCAGCGCCGCCCGCGCCGACCGCCGCGCCGCCGCCGTCACCGCCGCCCGCCGCCCCGCCCCCGCCGCCGCCGCCGCGCGCCACCGCCGCCACGCGCGCTCCGCCACGCGCCGCGCTCGCCCACGCGCCGCCTCCGCCCTCGCCTGCCGCACACGCACGCCCGCGTCAGTGGCAGCCTTTCACAACTCGGTCCAGTCGAACGTCATTCAATTTGCTACTCAAAGGGTGTCGGCCTTGGAAGGTGATTTCAGATATTTAGAAATCTTGTATTTCAAGATTTCATGATTGTTTCTTGATAAATCTCGATATGTATTTTTTCTCGATGTACTAATCTACATTTTTTTTTTTTACTTTCTCTTATACGTACGTAGAGGCGCAAAATAATAATAAGCGTAGAATAGACAAACTTATATAATTCTGCGGAAAATTGATTTCAACATTTCGACAGAAATACAAGTTTTAGGATCCCCTGATACCGAAAAAGTGTTATCGGTCCGTATCCGTTCATCTGTCTGTCCGCCCATCTGTCCATCCGTCTTTCTGACGGTTTGTGAACAACACTAGCGCGTAAACTGTTCTTAGCGGTTTTTTTCCATAATGAATATTCTCCGACTGATCTGGCCCCATTGGAAGCTCTGCGATTTTCAAAAATATTCTTTAAATTTTGGTGGTTCTTTAAATTTCTTTAAATGACTAAAAAAGGTTTCTTTAAATTTCGGGTGAGAATAGGGTGAAATATATTTATAAAGACGGCATATAACCAATTTTTAGAGGGAGACGGACTACACAGAGAGGGATAAACAGACTGACAGTCGGACAATTGGCAAACATATTTTCCATAACAAGGAACCCCAAAATATGTATTTCTGATAAAATTTCGAAACAAATTTCTCGCTTCATTACATAACTTTCTTTAAACAATGAATATTACTCTTTGTATAGGTACGTATACAAACATTTAAACGTTGAAATCTTTTCTAAATTAGGAAAATAGTAATGATATATTGTATTCATTGCAAATAATTAAACTATATTCAATTAATTTAAAAAAAAACGTGAGAAAAAGAAACACAATGACAAAGCAAAATATAGGAACTCACGAGTCGCCAATTTTTGAAGAAATATCTCTGTAATCTCAAATAATAGAAATTAATGGTGGTTACGTGTAATTGCTTTTCTTCCTTTGATTCCTTCGTCCAAATGTACCAAATTTGCATTGACCTACAAAATCCAATATTGTTTACATCTTTAATGTGATATTATATACACTTTAATAGAGCAACATTTTGTCTACATTACCTTTCATAAACTTTATGTCGCCAATGTTTATGACAATTATTTGCTTTCTTACGTTTCTCATATGCGTTATTATACTGCTTCTGCCATAACTGTAAAGCTCCTTTAATACAGATGAATTGGTACATACTGACAGCCTACAGAAAACATTACATTAACATCTTTAGTTGGTGAAGACAGGGCATTTTTATAAAATGTCAATAGAAAACAGAAAGTTAGTTGAAGATTCTAATATTTTTCAAATTAGTTACATAAAATAACCACTCAGAATTCTATTCTTGAGCCATTATTAGCAACCTTGTTTCAAAACACTGGGTGGAAATTTACGTAAATCCACTGTTTCAGTACTGATTGTTTCCTACACCCTTTTTTATTTAATTCTGCTCATATGACTATATAGAATTATAAGTGACATATTTAACATAACTTTAAATATGATAACATTCAGCAAAAATGCAGCAAAAACGTATTGGTAAATGGGTATTTGGAGGAATTGAATGTCTGACAACGCTGATTTTCACAGTTGTTATTTTAGATAATAGAAAAAGTTTTGTCAAGCCGGGATCCACTGTGGTCTCGGATTTTTGGAGAGTTTACAATTGTCTTAGTGGTTAATGGCTCTTTTCCATCAGCCACTATTTATCAAGAATCCTAAAACAACGTACTCGAAATGAATTAAACTGACTATAATTATTTTTAAACGTCTATTGACGCAGCAAGATCAATTTCAAACTTTTATTTATTAATGCGCGAGAAGAAAATATATGAAAAATAGTGTTTTATGATGTGGCAATTGCTCGAAAGTATTGGTGTAATATAAAAAAACAAAAATACGATAATTATATATTACTAGAAATAATATACGTGAGTTCACGCATTTTATTTTTTAATTTAGATTTGTTTATTATTTTCAGTTATGAAGTGACAGAAGTTTGAGGGCGGGAACCCTAATAGGAATAAAATGTAAATATTTTTTAATGAGAAAGTGTTTTAGTAAGTATGTAAGACCGGGTATTTTCAGATTGGAGAAAGGCAGAGAGATTCGTGGTAGGGTGGAGGGGATACACAATAGAATAGATAGAAGTAGGTTTCGCCATGGGGCGGGAATAGATGACATTCCTCTTTCTTTTTAATAATAAATTGTTATGATAAACAGCCGGCAACGCGGGGTTCTTCAGCGAGTAGCAGATATGTCTCAAGACTTTACATCCATCTTCGCGATTTCGCGATCTTTTAATATATTCCCTATTATGACTGTATGTCAGTTCCATTTCTTTAGATATTTTTTTAAGCCTTAGTGCGCGCTTGAATCAACTCACCTGGCTTTCGCGCTTGGTGGACATGACACGTCTATACCACTTCTTCCTCCATTTGTCTAATGCAAATGAGAGAAATATGCGATGACTTTTTTCTTTTAACTGGCGGCACTTTCTTTTTAAAGAGAGGTATTCTTTCCATGCAGCAAAACACTCTTTCATCAAAACCTGTCTTTACAAAATGCATTCAAATATTTTTGTAGAGCTAGGATTTTTACACCGGAGTGAAAACCAACACTTATCGTTTCATCTTATTGCATAATACGTTATTTTTTTCGTTTAACAAAAATACGGACATTATTATTCTACTCTAAAATGACCAAAAAATAGTTTTATTTTTCTTATGCTGTAAGAGTGGATATCAGGAATATTACTCAGTATCTGTTATTACTCACCTACTAAGCTCCTTACCTTCTAAAATCAGTGGAAGTAACGAACATTTGTCTCATTTTTAAAAGTTTTAACCATTGCTTTAGTACGATGCCCAAAATCTTACGCACATATATTGTCCGGGCTATATTTATCTTTCTTTTCTCGTTGATATTTTTCTTCGTTTCTGTCCACCATGTTAAAAACACACGATTCTGAAATTCAATAAGTGAATTTAAAATTGTAAAGTAATTACTTTTCTGCAAAAGGAATGTAATTTCACCAATAAGCTTTCAAATTCAAATATTTTTATTCATTTTCTACATGTCAAAAGTTAAAGTAATACTCACTTCCATTTTTAAATGTCTCAAGTTTTCAACATGTCTCTTCTTTTTACTCACAAGGTATCGCCACGTATAAATAATCTTCCAGCACGTTCTTTTTTGATAAAATGAGCAAATATTCAATAAATCTCGAAGCGAAATTTGGCGTTTCATCCTAAAAGAAAATACTCAGATGATTTATTTGTTTTGCTACGTTATGAATACGGTAATGTTATTCAGAACAATAATATTTTTCAGTAATGTTCATGTAATATTCCTGAATCATACTCCGCATTAAGAAAAGCAGTGGTAAGTATCCGAAAAAAACTTAATTTCGCCTAACACATGTGGAGCTTGTTTCCAAAAGAGGTCAAATCCACATCAACAAATCTCATCATCTCAACAAATCTTATGGTAGGAGAGGCCAGAGCTGTTTGCTAGCCCTTGGAAGATTTAAATTTTTTGATGCAGCTCTAGTTTAATTTTGACAAGTTTAATTGAACTATGGAAGGAAATGGTATTTATTAAGCTACTTTGAGGTATTTCTTATTCTTGAATTTTTGACTGTCAAACTTTTTTTTATTTATTTATGGTCGTTTTATAACATCTAGGTCATCAGCGACCCCTCTCATTGTACAATTCTATGTATAAACATAAAGGTTGCAATTATTACATGAACAGAATTGTTACATTTAATCACATTTTACACAATATGTACGGTTTAATCTATTACATTAATCAGAAATATAAGGTTATACATTTTTGTAGTTGTTAACAATTTTTTTTATTTTGGCACACCCGTCTGTGGAACTGAGTAGAGGTTGGAGGGTTCCTTCAATTTTTAGAAGTTTTCTTATATCATTTGTACCAGGGCATTCAAGAATAAGGTGGGAGGTGGAGACTGCTGCACCACACTTTGGACAGGGTTCTGGATCTGATCTCTTAAATAGGTGGCAGAAATTGAGATTGAAATGGCCTATCCTTAGTCTAGTGATTACAACCTGTTCTCTTCTCTTAAAATGTTTACCGGGGAGAGTTGGTTCAAGAATTGATTTTCTCACTAAGTGGAGTTTGGAGACATCCAATTTCCAGATAGAGTCCCAATATCTGAGGCAGGAGTCCTTTACAAACTTTTTGAAATCTTGGAAGGTGCCTTGAATTTGGTTGTCTTCGCAAGTAATTGATGTGGCATGTTTAGCGGCTGCATCAGCTTTCTCATTGCCAAAGATTTTATTGTGCGAAGGGATCCATATTATTTCTATTTGGGTCCCATTTATAGCTTTTTTCTAGTATTTCTTGGATTTTTTGGACAATTGGATTGGAATTGAATCTGTTCTCGATGGCTTTCAAAGTTGATAGCGAGTCTGAAAAAATTGCAATGGGGGTATCTTTTGGTGTTTTAGTACTAATTATAATTGTTTGAAGAACTGCCCACGCTTCGCATGTAGCAATGGAGAAGTAATCTAGGAGACGGTGAGTGTCAATTTTATTAATTGGTGGTTGGAATATAGCACAGCCTGCAATTCCATCACGTTTAGACCCGTCTGTGTAGACTTGGTAGAAGTTGTTATAATCTTGGAGTAGTGTCGATATTTTTTCTTGTGTCCTGTCAATAGGTTCAGTGAAATATGTTGTTTTTTTTGCGACGTCGGTGTTAGTTGTGATGTTTAAGTTCTGCCAGGATGGGATGGGATGATTACGGTTGGGGATACTGAATTGGTTTGGTGATATTGAATTTTTCTAGATACTTAGGGAGTCTCTCTCTAAGCTGTGATCTGGAATGAGAGCTGTGATCTGGAATCGTATAGGCTAGGCTGGAGGTTGTTAAATATAACTGCATTTGAGGGGTTGGGGGGAATGCTAAATGTAGAGTAGGCATAGGTTATGCACTGAACGTTTCTTTTTAATTCCAATGGTAGTTGTCTTGCTTCTACAAGTAAGCTATTACATGGGCTGGTTCTAAATGCACCATGGCTTAAACGGCAAGCATTGTTGATCACAGGGTTTAGAGTATTCAGAACTGCTTTTGAAGTTGATCTGTAGACTACTGCCCCATAATCTAGTTTAGATAGAATGAGTGCTTTATATAGGTTGATCAAGCATTCGAATTGTGCTCCCCATTTAATGGGTGATAACGTTTTGATAATATTAAGTCGTTTTTTACATTCAACCTTAAGAACAGTTATTGCTGCTTCCATGAATGTTTGGAATCGAATAGTACGCCCAGAATTTTGCATACATAAGTCCTTTTAAGTTGGTGATCACCCAGTTTTAGATGCACTTCTTCATTATCGTCATTTCTTCTTCTTGTGAACACTATAAACTCTGATTTAGTCTTCGATATTGTAATTCCTGCATTAGTTGACCACTTAGTGATTCTATCTACCGATTCTTGCATAATACTTTCAGTAACCTTAAGATTTTTGCCACTGCATATCAAGGTAATATCATATGCAAAGAGGGATATTTTCACTGGTTCTTCTATTGTACTACTTGCGTCATTAATAACTAGAAGGAATAATAGAATACTAAGGACCGATCCTTGTGGTAAACCATTCAACATCTCTGTAAGATGGGACGAACTGTGTATAATTTTTACTCTGAGGTATCTTGTTTTTTAGGAAATTGATAGTGAATGCTAACATATTTCCTATTATATAAGATTTAACAAGGGTGGATATGAGTCTATCTTTATAGACCATTTCATATGCTTTTTCAATATCCATGGAAACTACCATTACATGTTGATTCATAGTTAGGGCATCACATATTATAGTATCGATATTTACTAGGAGGTCATTTGTTGATCTAAAAGATCTGAAGGCACTTTGGTATGGTGAGATTAAGTTACGGTT
Organism: Gryllus longicercus; assembly: GCA_038098605.1. Lineage (NCBI taxonomy): Eukaryota > Metazoa > Arthropoda > Insecta > Orthoptera > Gryllidae > Gryllus > Gryllus longicercus. Next base: position 1,182,429 of record JAZDUA010000285.1, on the reverse strand, counting down.
TTCTAGTATCCATTTCAGGCGGCTCTTCTCTCTAATATCTTGCAGATGTTATTTGTTAGGGAGATTGGACGGTAATTCGTGGGTAGAGTGTGATCTTTATTAGGTTTAGGTATGGGGATAACTTTAGCTTCTCTCCATTGGTCTAGAAAGTGTTGTTCAGTCCAAATATAATTATAAACGCAAAGTAAGTACTTAAGTCCAACTTCAGGAAGGTTCTTCAAAAAAACTGTTTGGGACCTTAGTGCAGAATTTTTGCTTTGATCTAATACATAAAGAAGTTCTTCCAGAAGGAAAGGTTTGTTGTAGTTATCGGTATTGTCCCTAGTTAGTAGCAAAATGTTATTTTGACTTAAGTTTCTGCTTGAGGGATATGTAGATAGAAAGTTTGGGTCAAAATTATTGCTATCTGAATTTTGAACAACCGGGTTCGCTAAAAGGCTACATACGGCTTGAGTTCCAACATGTTTTAAGCCAGTACTATCAATAAGATATATAGGAATAATGGGAGTATTTCTTCTACTAATGGCTTTTATTTTATGCCATACCTCTGATATAGGAGATTGGTGTGTGATGGAAGAGGTGAACTTTTGCCATGAATTGATCATTGCGGATTTGAGAGTAAGTCTTGCAAAGGCTCTTGCTTTCCTGTAAGCAATACCATTTACCATGGTTTTGTTTTTCTTAAATTTTCTATATGCTCTTTTTTATTTTTAATTGCTGTAGTACATTGTTCATTCCACCATGGAACTTGGCGTTTTTTAATTATTCCCGAGGTATGGGGAATCGACGTTCTTGCTGCTTCTAGAATTAGTGAAATAAAGTCATGCACTAAACTGTTTAACTTTTCAGAATTTAGGTTGATTGGTTGATTAAGAGTTGCAATATTGGACTTGATAAACTGTTGGAATTGTTCCCATTTGGCTTCTTCTAGGATCCATTTAGGCTCACATCTCAGATTGGAGGATAGATCTAAGTCTGGAAGGGTCATGTTAATGGGATAGTGGTCACTATCATCTAGGTAGTTGTTGGTAGACCATGTAATTCTAGCTGCAATGTCATTTGAGGCAAAACTATGATCAATGTTGCTTTCATTTCCATTACTACAATTAAAGTGGGTGGCCAGACCTGTATTTAATATGGGACGATCATTATGATTGTCTAGCCAATCTTCAATGATTTTACCTCTTTTGTCTGTAATATTAGATCCCCATAATTTGTTGTGACTATTGAAGTCTCCTACAATTATAAAAGGTTTGGGCAACTGAAGGATAATATTATCAAGTGATGGACATCAAAGTCCTGCCTATTGGGGATATAAATATTACAGACATTGATATGGGAAATGATTCTAACCTTTACAGCTATGGCTTCAAGAGAAGTTTGGAGAGGAATATCATGCACATAAATATAATTTTTAACAAGGATACCTACATCACCAGAAGCAATTTGAGCATTATTCCTATTACAAAAAGATGTAGTATATCCGGGTAGTTTACCAGAATGATTGTCTTTAAAGTTTGTTTCCTGTAAACATAGTATCTGAGGAAGAATATCTTTAACTAATAGTTTCAAGGTTGGTAGACGGGCATAGAATCCATTACAATTCCATTGTAAGATATTCATTTCTAGTTATTATTCAGATGTGTCTGCATCCGAATCATCCATTTGTTCTTGTGCACTCTTCAACTTGTTGATAATACTTGTAAATTTATATTTTATTGACCTTTCTGTAAGTAATGGATAAGATTCGGACATTATTTGGATAATAGATGGAATATCAAGTGAAAATTCACTGGCTATTATTGTTGGGTTTGGGGCTCCGGAAGCTTCGTCAATGAAATTTTTCAATTGGTAATATGTGAGGGGGTAATCAATTGGATTGGTTTCATACTTTGCCTTTAATGGATCAAGAAGTTCATCTAGTGACTTGGGGGTGTTCTTAACATGAGTACTAATATGACATGATTCTTAACCAATTTTCTTTTTCTTTTTAGTTTGCTTACTACTATCCAAATTGGTCTCATCTATCTTATTACTTTCAGAACCGATCTGGGATGAAGATTCTGATGAGAGGGGAAGGAATAGAGGAGAAATTACTCTCATTTACTGCAAGGTTTTCCTTTTGGCTTTGTGGTTCAGTAATTTCAATGGAATTATTAGTAAATTCATTTTGAGATTTTTCATTTGCTAAGTCATATTCTGTTGCAGAATGTTGGATAGATTTGTTATTACACTGGTTTGCTAGATGACCAGACTGTTTACATAAGAAGCATGTCATATCATCTGTAGAAAAGAAAATTCTATATTGGGTACCATCATACAATATAGTGGTTGATTCTGGAAGATTGCTAACATCTTCAGGTGTTATAAACACCTGTCTCCTGAAACATAATATGTGTAAATCCTGGTTCAGGAATACCAGCTCTAATAAATGAGATATTGGACTTTATATGGATATTATGTTTTGAAACTTCTTGTTGGATAACATCATGTGATATCACAGGGAAAACATTAGAAATTATTACCCTCTTAAGCTTATTAATTAAAGGTCTGACATTCAGTTTATGATCCTTGATAGTTAATGTAGGGTAGTTGCTAGTCAGGTACTCTGCTGTTTTCTTAGTGTTTAGAAATACACAAACTCTGTTATTAGATATGCGCGACACGAATCTAATGTCATTGTAGTTCATTATTGTAGCGAGTTTAGTAATATATTCTTTTATTGAAATACCTTCGTGGGATTCTATGATAACTCCTTGGTCTTTGGTAGGAAATACAACACTCACAGTAGCGTTGGCGTATGTCTTCTTTGCTTGATTTTCAGGAGCTGGGTTCATCGGAAGTTTGGTTAAGTTGTTGTTTACATTGGAGAACATTATGATTAATTGTCAGCCGCGTAACGCTGACTTTAAATAGATGTTAGATTAGATTAGTATTGATTCCTATTTGGTGTGACAAAAACACTAATACACAACTGATAACACTGCACTCGTGAACACGACAAGAGGAGGCATAAACTGAGGCGTTCCTTCTACGGTGTCTGGGAGCGAACTGTGTCAAACTTTTATACTCGTTAAAAGTCATGGATTCAAGGCGTAACACCTAAACATGTGCCATTACACTAAAATATTTTTATCGGAATTAGATGTTTCAGAATGTTTAGACCTCTTTAAAAAGTGAAATGATAAGCATATGGCATTATATATTTCTTTGCTTTCATTGGTTAATATACTCATCTTCTACATATTTTATGACATTATAGAAGCTTTTTAAGTCAGTTTCATTCTTTGTTACAAACAAAGCCAGGTAATGTGAGGTTATGAAGATTAATCTCACTACGTGTGTCTACTCACAGATGGCCAGTCGTCAAATTATTGGTCTCACTTAAAACGAAGGTACGACATCGCACAGAAATCCGCCGATTGTTTTCTTCAATATACTGCATGATAATTGTTATAATAAATAAAAACTGCCACTTCTATTAATATCTGCTTTTCACGTTTTCGTATAACATGAGTTCATAACACAGAAAAGATGTTTGCATCATGCACGAGTGTATCTCCAGGGGGCACTGCAAATATCAAAGGTGGTCCAAATGGTCCAAATTCTGCACACTGCAGAGTATTTAGTTTATATGTAAACAAGTACAACAATAGTTTCTATGCTGACTAGTATATGAGAAAAGATTCGAGCATAAATAACAATTTTACTCTCAAATGTGGCATATACTCTGACACGAGGTAGCAATTCTGTTAACAGCAAACCATTGCTGTTTTCAGTCAGTTGTAAATAAACGGAAGGAATATCAAAAGCGAAAGAAGAACGCTGTGCCATATAGTATTCGAATAAATTACAAACTGTATTTACGTAATAAATATGGCTAGTATCGAAGATTGAACTCATGACTTCACCGAGCCAAGAATATGCTATACACTTAAAAAAAACTAGATGTAGAGGAGATAATGTTATCCACTTCAATGTGCTAAAATAATCAGAATGTGATGAATATTAGAATAAAAGCCAGTGTTGTTGCCAAGCAGTATAATAAAATTATAATATTAACACTTATTGGGTTGTTTCCATTAATTAATTTACTATTCCATACTACTTTAAATTTTAATTTTTCTTAATTCGAATTTGCTGTAAATGGTTATTGAAAATTCGTTAAAATTGACGATTTAGAGGGTCTACAGTACTTGAATTATTGAGCAAGTAATTAAATGATATGATCTATTTCTCATGTTACTACTCCAATTAAATGTATAAGTGACTTCAAATGCGTCGGAGACAAATATGAAGCATTAAAACACACAAAGCGCAGATTTAGGCATTCCGTTTGATAGCACCTGAAAATGGCCTTTGCCGTCAAGGCCTTTTATCGGTACATTGATCGTGAACATTTTAACATTTTTTAATTGCCTCTTTTCGAAGAATCAGTGATCAAGAGTATATGTGTAGTTATGGTGTAAGTGCGTGTATTCATGTGCCACAGTCGACAAACAATCGACCTACAAGTGAAATAGGTACTAATTGAAACAAATGCTCCTTTGGTTTGTGATTAATCTTTTCACCGAAACATAAACGGAATGCATAAAGAGAACAGGAAAGAAACGCACGGTTGTAGATTCTTTTGAAATAAAAACGAATCATTTTACGATCACGAGAGATCACACGAAAGTAGAGGCAACTTACTTAGAAACATATGGAGTTTGGGTACTCCCCAGTTATATATATTTTTTGGGAACGTATTTGGAAAGTATTAAAACATTTTCGTAACTCAAACTAAATATTGAAACGTGTTTAAGTTAATTTTTAAAAAAAATCATTCAATCATCGAAGAAGAGAAAACATAAAAACATCGAAAGTGAAAGACGAAGATGAAAACCGAAGACGGCTCCAGCTGCACCGAAACGCAACCTCGCTTCCACGCGGAGCTCAGCATCACCATCCTGCGCTACACGGGCCTCCTGGCCATCAGGTGAGGAGCAGAAGGCCACGATTCCATAGAATTCACTCTGCTTCTAGATGCAAATAAAATCGTGTCACATCTGTTAACACGAAAGATGAAGAGTGATTGTGGAAAATTGATATCTGAAGGTAATGGAATGCGTCTTTCAATTGTGATGCGAATTGTGATGATTGTGATGAATTGAGATAACCAAGGTTGAATATTTCTGAAATGAAGATTGTCTACAGTTAATAGGAAACTTGTGTAAAATATTATCGTAATTAAGATATTAGAAAATCACGTGGGTACTCTCGAAATTTTTTAAAAACTTTTTCCCTGCGAAAGTTATCTCTGAGCTGGCCATTACATTACACAACACCCTCCATTCTTCAAATTAAGAAGCCATAATTGCTGATTTCAACTGCTACAGTTACTGTTCCTCAGCTCTGTCAAAATCTACACTCTGGGACTGCCAAATTACTTTTCCTTACTTGTCAAAAGTGGCGTGGTGGAGAAGTACGAGAAAACTAGGTGTTCGGAGAAGTGCGATGGGTAATGGGAGAGTGGAGTCTATGGAAAGGTAGCTGAAGTCGTAAGATCGTTCAGTAAGGCATCTTGTAGAGGAATATAGGTTCGAAACACTTTTTACAATACACACTCACACATACATAAATCTAGTTAAGATTCGAAATACTGTCCAAAATAACTTTCATACATAGTAAATGCAGTATTTGTTATATTAACGCTAGGGTAGTTTTTGTACAGCCCTTTTGCTATCAGTTATAGATTTAATTCAGATTTTTGTAAAACCTAAGTCCATGGCTCGGCTTTAAATATGTCTCAAGTGTCGTAAGCAAATGATATCAAATCTTTCGGTAAGATTGGCAAAGTATCATTTATATGAAGTAAAAATTATAGTGGTCCTAATATAGTTCCTTAAGGAACACTAAAATGACCACTCCTTCACTAGTTACGTTATTTCATTTTACTGCTTTTTACGACCAATGAAATAACGTTCAATCAAATTATACGTAATTCCGTCCAAGTCCTATTAGAAGAGTTTTTTCCAATAGTAATGTATGGTTTACTGTATCAAATGCTTTAACCAAGTCAAGATGAACATAAATGTAGGGTACATCTGTATTGCATTATTGAAGTGAAGCGGTATGTTTTAAGTATCATGCCATGGATAAAAGTCCTAATATGAAAATGTCCACGCTATAATAACACTATAAACATAATGAAAGCGTTCAGAAGTTTTCTACCTATACCGGCCTCAGATGACTCAAATGAAAGGAGATCAACAAACTAAAGATTGCAAAAAATAACATACAAAACTTAACAGTAAAACGACTAACTAATCTGAACGCGATATCCATAGAACGCAAGTTAGCCTCAGGCTATTTTATGAGGATATTAAAATTATTTTTGTGGACAAAAAAGCCTGTAAATTTCAATTTTAGTTTAAGCTGTATTGTTTTCAATTACTTTTTACATCCCATAAATAGATTAAGAGATTTAGTAAAGTATCTAGATGTACGACAAGGTAATAACTTGAGTAAAATCTGATATTTCTAAAATTAGTACTATTTCTAATCATAGAATGTCCTCTTCTAAAGCGTCTGATGATTCATTGCGAACATATGCACATCCCTATATCATTTTTGATAAAAAATGTTTGTCCATTGTTTGTTAAATTTAACTGTCGTGAGACCTGCTCATTCCAACGATAAAGAACATTCTAGGAACTACTAAATATATAATTAGTTATTTCTGCATTCCTAGTAAACGGCAAACTATTCTAAAAGCTAAAGTCCACAACCTTGAATTGGAAATGAAGAAAGACCGTTTAATAAAATTATGCGAAACAAAATTCAACGGAATAACTAGATTCTGTCATAATATTCTTAGAATTTTATTGCAACATTTCAATCCTTATAAGAGACAAGAAAGCATCAGAAAAGTCTTTTCATTCGAACAGGTCGTGAAGAATGATAATTTCATTATTTAGTTGGTTGCAATTCATGAATTACTTTATTTTACAAATTCATATTTCTGTTCATTTGTAGGGCATAGGCAGTGTTGTCAGATGACATCCTTTGAATTTACTTTTGTTTTTGTCTAAATTATTTTTATTACAAAATAATACTTTTAAAAGCATTGTCCTAAGTTGTTTTTCGAATGGGTAAATCTGAAGCCAAAGGAGTGGCTGTAATTTATTTTCACAATTCAGCATCAAACAATTTTAAATTACGCGAACAAAATATAAAACTTTAATTCCATTATTCTCTGAATCTTTGAAGGAATAGGTAGAGCATATTTTGGATATCCTTAGTATTTGTAACGTTCACTTAGAGTGTACTCTAACTTTCAGGCATGCTTTTTTGTTCTATTTATTCCGTCATGAGGGCGTGGGCGTAGGAGCTGACATTTGAGAGTGGGAGAGGGCGTGGGTGCGAGCGTGGGCGCGGGTACGTGGGAGTGAGTGCGGGAGCGAGTGTGAGCTTGGGGATATACGTGATGGACGTGGGCGTGAGAGTGGGGGTGCTGCAGTGTTCTGAGCGTGGACGTGCTGCTGTGCCGTGTGCGTGGGCTTGGGCGTAAGCGTGGGTGTGAGCGTGGGTGCGAACGTGAGCGTGGGGGTGCTGCTGTGCTCCGAGCGTGGACGTGCTGCTGTGCCGTGTGCGTGGGTTTGAGGTAAGCGTGGGTGTGAGCGGGGCGTGGGCGTGGGCGTGTGCGCAGGGGCGGCGGGCAGTGGGCGCGGCGCGCGCACGCCGCGTGGAAGTGGAGCAACGTGGCTTTGTGCGGGGTGCTGCTGCTGATCAACCTGCTCAAGCTGCTGGAGCCCGGCGTGGACCTGCTGACGGTGACGTCGGCGCTGTGCGTGGCGGTGGCGGGGGCCAACGGGCTGCTCAAGGGCGGCTGGCTGCTGACGCAGAGCGCGCAGCTGCTGGCCATGGAGGGCCGCCTCTGCGCGCCGCTGGCGCTGCCCCGCGCCCGCGCGCGCCCCGCCGCCCAGCCGCCCGCCCTCTTGCTGCAGCAGGTGCGCCCTACCACCGCCGGCATCAGTGTATTGCCCGAATAATACTTCTGCCTACTTGAAGCTGGGGTCGAGGTAGAGCAAGGTCTTTACTAAGCTGTCCGGGTGACGCCGCGTCCATGGCGAAGGTGCCAACGTTTCAGTCGCCATTCTGCAACCTTCCTCAGGGCGTAATGAGGAAGGTTGCAGAATGGCGACCGAAACGTCGGCACCTTCGCCATGGACGCGGCGTCACCCGGACAGCCTAGTAAATACTGACTCCGGCCGCGGAAGCCTACGCTCTCACTAGAACAAGGTCGCCACGTACTCGGGTGGCATAAGATGCGTGGTCGTGCAGGCGTGTGGTGGCATACGATGCGTGGTCGTGGTCGTATGCGTGGCCGTGCAGGCGTTCTTGCATCTAGCTGCAGTAGAATAAACCATGATGACAGCACACGACAACAGACGAGACAGAACTACACACACTGTGCATAACGAAACAAGTAATACCGCCAAATTGCGTTTTTGGCCTCTTGGCGCTCGACACTTCAATTTTCAGTTGCTTCGCGCTGTAAGATTCATGTTCATTTTTTTCGTGTCGGCATCTCAGCAGTAACATCACAGTTTGATGCCTAGGAATGAATAACGGAACCCCCTGTGCCCTGTCAGAAATATTATTCGGACAATAGAGTGTGCTGCATTCTGCGAGATGTTTGTGCTCCTCCCTGCTGGTTGGTAATATACGACAGCGACCTCCACTTCAGCCTGCGGACAGGTTTTTCCGCTGATATCTCCTTTCGCGGGGCAACGCCCCAGTCGCCACAGTCCTAGGCTCTCGAATGGTCTCCCGGCATGTGTGATGCTGTTGAGTGTTAAAGGGGAAAGAAGGAGAAAGACTACGAAGGAAAAATCGCTCGCGGTCCGTGCCTCATGTGAGAGGGTATTTCTGCGGCGCTCACCTGGCGTTTATCAACGAAGCCACGGAAACTATCCGATCAGAGCGGCCAGCCGCTAAAAGTTTGCTCAAAGGAGCGGCTGAATTTACCTATCTGTCTAGCTCAAAAATTACCCTCCGTGGGGACTCGATCCCTTGAGCCTTGCGGTCAGAGTTGTAGTAGATAATGCGTTAATGCTGTCTCATCATTAATGTAATGGCAGTTAACTTAGCTGAAGCGGAGTACGTACAATCCAGCATTGCCTCATACTTTGCTACTCACTGCTCAAAAGTGATACATTATTCCCTCACTCTTACACTGACAAAAATACGTTTTTATCCGTTAGATATTTTGATAGCGTATACAAGCAGTTAAAGATAAACAGGCTAAAAATGGTATTCACTTTACTCTAGCATCATGGACGTTTAGACCTACCTGTGTTCTTAATACGCTTTTCTGGACTCAGTTCAATATATTTCCTTCTTTTCATCAACCAGTTTAATTTCAACTAGACTAACATTGAGTCTTTTGGCTCTTTTGGTGTAAAGAAAGCCTGCTGCGAAAAAATCAAAGAAATATTTGTGGATGGGGGAGTCGAGCAAAGTGGACTGGTTTGTGAAATAATGAAACTTCAACTCCTCCCAAACATTCCCACCATAGCCCGAATTAGATTAATTTCGAAGGACCACCCAGATTCCTGTAAAGAGAGAACAGGTTGTAACCACTCTTGCAGATCTGGGACTGCAAGGATAGAGGAGGAAGGAGAGTGCTTGTTACCATGAAAGATGTAGACTGAATCATGTAAACATATATTCTAAAAATAAAATACATAAAAATACATCTTAAGCTATACGGGGAGAAGGAACAAAGGGTTGCAACATACAAAATCACAATGTAAATACAATATTAGTGCGGTAGCACAGAACTTGCTCCTCTTGCATCTTGCTGAAGTTGGTGTGGCTGCGGGCGGCTAGCTAGGCCAGGCCCGACAGAGGCAGATGCAGTTCGGGGAATTGTGGGTGCCGTAAGTAGCACCAGAGAGAACACGAAATACCAGTTAGACATATAATGTCGGCAACACAACTTGTAGAATAGTTACACAGGCGCCACGTGGACGTGAATACAAAATTAGCTGAACACGTGGCAGTAGTACAGTTTGCAGAATAATTAAATCACAGGCGCCACACAGACGTGAATACAAAGTTAGCTGAGCACGTGGCGAGCAACAGCTTGTAGAATAGTTAATCATGCAGCACATAACGTGAACACATGGCAAGCAGTAGTTTGTTGAATAGTTAATTATATGCAACACATGAATCGTGAGCATAAGGTGCAATTGAGCACGTAGCAAGTAGTAGAGGCGCAATAGTCACCAGTAGCAGCATTGAGTGTAGACGGCAAGAATGGCCGCAAGGTTGAGGCAGTACCATGGGTAGCGTGGGGCCCAGGTGATGACGCCAGGAGAGCGGCGCCGCCCGTCCGCAGAGTTGCAAACTCGGACGAGCACGGAGAGACTGCTGCGAGGAGAGCAGCATGGAGTATGTCTGCCCATGAGAAGCGACAGAGCAATACTAATTGTTCACGCCACTAGCAGAGCGGCGCGGAGCACGTCTGCTCGACATGGAGGCCAGACGAGAACTGCTTTGGCCGTTAGGCGATTGGCGCGGCGTCGGGTCGGTTAGGCTTCCAGAAAATTCTTGCACAAAGGAAAGCTCTGGCAGTGGTGGGGGGAGCCTTGGCCGCATGGCGGCGGAAGGATCTGGAAGCCTCATGCAAGAGAGCGGGGCGCGGGAGCCAGCGCCGCAGCTCGCAGGCACCGGCAAGAGGCCAGCCCCCACCCTCCGGCGACACGCCTTAGGGAGGGGGGCGCCGGCGGCGGCGGCCCGCGAGCGGCGCGGCGCCGCGGTGGCGGCGGCAGCGTGCCGCAAGCGTGGAGCTCCGTGTTGCGCCATGTTGCAACTGGGAGTTCTGGGAAAAATGGCAACACACACACACACACAGGCGCGCGAGCGTCGGCGGCGAGGCAGCGATGCCGCCACGAGCCGTGCGCAACGGAGATCGTTGTTGCGAGTGAAAGATTCTGGGAATTTCTGAGCGCGCAGCTGCGCTCGGTGATTGAGCAACGTTGTGGCGTGAGGATTACCAAGAAATGAGGCTCTGCCACACGTGCCAATCTGAAAGCTTATTGGAAGCGTAAATTCTGCGGAGTTGCACCATTGTGTAAGAACTTCAAAAGATGTACGTCTTTGAATAAAATTAAATATATAATTATGAAATAAAAAATAGCTTGCTCTGACAATTTGTATCGCGCTATACTTTTAGTCGCGTGCTCTTCTCGCACTTCTTTTGTTGGTGCACACTGCAAAACCCAACAGTTCAACTGAAGGAAGAAATATCAAGAAAACTTCATTCTTATGCAGTCGCTTTACTGTAAGAATATTTCAGGAGGTTCAATTCCCTTCGTAAAAGATGCAGATAACTCCATATTGAGTTAAAAGCTGCACTCGTAAAGCATCTAAAGCTTATAGGAGTTGTGGTGCGTTATCATTGGCATTTTTCATGAAATAATTATAAACGTTATTGCCAACAATAGTATTTATTGCAAGAGCAGCTTTCGATGGCTTAGCCATCATCAGTTGTCTGCATCAGTCTGCATGTCTGCAAAGCTGCTCTTGCAATAAATACTATTGTTGGCAATGACAACGTTTATAATTATTTCATCTAAAGCTTTCTGAAAAGTGATTCGCAGTCTTTCATAAGCAACTTTTCATGACAATGATCCTTATGGCTCAGTACGTTTGATGGATATCTTGATGGTTTCTCTTTGAGCGACTCATAACCTTGTTGCCCTGCACGATGGGCTAACGCAAATACACAATTCTCACCCTTTCTCAATTTGTAATTGATTTTGTCCCCGGTGTTTTTCGGAAGATGGCAGAAAAGTGTGCACTCGAACAAATATTTTTTCTTATTTTTTCTCTGGAACCAGCCACAGAACAGTTCGTAAAACTAGCCAAAATTCTCCATCCAACAAAAGTTTATTTGTTTACATGTTACTTTTTCCTAATAATGCAGGGATAAAAGTATGTCAGTACAACAAAATACTTCTAATTGCTTTTCTTGCTCTTTCTATGACAACCCATGCCACGGGAAGTAAGAACGCTGCCCAAGAGCAACCTCAGGGCTCACAATAATGTTTTATAGCATATTTTGAGAGCAGCTGAGTAACTGCCATTCCCCCTTTTTAGATCTTCTCCCTTGCTGCCTGCATGAGACTCACGTGAACACGCTGATGCCGGTTGCTCGGTCGTTTCTACGTTGTTGTTTTTTCTGGTTATCAGTTCCAGAGGAATGCCGGATCAGAATTTTAAAGTAGTCATACATCGCAATCGGTCTGTCCTTTCCTGCCTTATCTCCAACCCCCATCCTTATCTATCACACGCAGACCGGACCAAGGATAATCTTCTACATGGGCGAAAGAGGATCTACATGTAGTTTCTTGGCTTCGTCATTTTGTTTTGCTATTTGCAATATTAAATGAATTGAAAGCTCTCAATGTTTCATACCCAATTTCCAAGTCCAATGATTAATTATTGCTTCTAAGTGTTAGGATTCGGAGTATCCTCTATGTCCAGCAATCTTCTGACCTGTGTCTCTATAAAAATGTTCAGTGATTAAATTGCCGTACCCACAAAGCATGACGGGTTGCCTACCAACCAGGGGCAAATGATTGATTCCGAGCGCGTCAACTGCTAAGGTCATTAGTCCCGTAAGCGTAGTGCATGTTGTTATCGCGTGATGTGTCTGTGATCTTCTCCTTTGTATAGCCAGATCCGGCGCCGACCTTCGTTGGATTTCGAGGTCAGCGACTGAATTCGATTTACCAATGTAGTTAATGTAGAAAATCCTGCCACCAACGGGACTCGAACCTAGGTCCTCCCGGTCAGAGGCAGTGCAGTGTCATCAACTAATGCCCTAAGCCACATAAGACGGTGGGCACTTGGTGATATGAAATTTCCTACTACATGATCGTTGGCAAAGAGTGATGCAGGCTACGTGCTCTCTAAATGTGTTGTACCAAGAGAATATTACAGAAAGGTGAGGGTGCGTGGCGCCAACCGTCTAGCGTTGCTGCTAGCGCTGTGCTTTCACCAAGGCAATAGTATTCCGTAAAGAGAAGGCGAGGGCGCGGGCGTTTGCGCAGGCGGAGGCGGTGCGCGGCGCCAACCGGTTGGCGTCGCTGTTGGCGAACGCCTTCCTGGCGCTGTGCGGGTGCGTGCTGCTGGCGTGGGACGTGCTGCCCTACGCCTACAACCGCGCCACCGGCGACCTCCGCTACCAGCGCACCACCATCCACTTCACCGACGTGACGCGCTTCCCGGGCTACGACCTCGAGTACTTGCTGCACGCTGCTTCAGGCACCGCCACCATGGCCGTCGTCGTGGGGACCGACTGCTTCGCCTACTGCGTCCTTGTCTTCATCTCCCTCGAGTTCAAGGTCAGCGCGCCCTGACACCTCACCCTTTCATTCAATGTTAAATTCTTCACATTTCATTCAACCTTCCAATTCAACATTAAGTACATTAGAAATGTCTCAAAAGTAAAGAAGCCATTAAGCACATATCTATGGGTTTATAGAGGACAGACCGATTAATATGAGCTTTTCCTTAGCATCGAGTTATCCTCGGAGCGAGGTGAAAGTAATCTATTATCGATTTTCAGCTCCCCCGTTCCAGGTTCCAGTACATGAATGCAAATTAAAATAGATCTTATTAAAACGTTGGTCAGATTGTAATAAGTATGTAATTAACACTTACTAAACGCTGAAGTATTGCTTCAAAATTCTCCAATCACAAGGACATTTAGCTTCTAAAACTACGGATCATCCTTAAATATAACTCCATTGAATAAATCGCTCATTCACCACTTATATTTGCCAACATATCTTTGCTTTTCCGGAAGAAGAGACCGCTTGCGAACGGCAATGGCCCCCAAGAAGTCTGTCCCGCTGCACCTCCACCCAGGGACACTGCCATCCAGCACCCCACACAGGGGATCGACGCTCGTGTAGGTCCTGATGAGATCGGAAAAGAATATCCAGATCCTGAGATTCTCGGAGTTGCTCGCGCCGTTAGTACCAAGGGACACGAAGTGAGAAGACTATGATAAGTCTCGAGCCGCCAGAAGGGCCTCTAACTAGCCGAACTCCAAGGAAGGATCGGAGGCCGCGATCCCGGTCGCAGCCCCACATGAAACCTTCCGCCTATGGTTATCGTGACCTTCGGCGATACGTAGTAAGATGTGGTGCGGTGGGGAGACCGGATGCGAATCTGCTCAGGCCTCGTTCCGGGTGGCCCCCAGATGGGATCCTGGCTTCGTCGTGGCAGTGCCCCATACTCATAGGAAACTGGCGAGGGATTTATCCCGGTGCATTGTGAGTACCGCTCTAACCCGAATCCTATGCCAGCCCACAAATCCGGGATCCCCGCGCTGGCGGATGGCCGAGGCTCTATTGGGGAGACTCTCCTGGAAGCTCTGCGATTGGGTGAATCCGGGTGCCAGACTGACGGATAATAAGTACTCTCCAAAAGGGGTGAGAATTAAGGCCGAAAGAGCGCTGTGCAGGATCTCAAATGAGTAAAATCCACATGCTAAGAAACAAAGGACAGCTCGGATCGCAAAAGATTAATATAACGTCATCCAACAATATGGAGGTCCATCATTAGGAGACACTTCAACCGAAATGTGCTTTACGAACTTTTCTAGTAAACAGCCTTTGCTAACGATAAGCATGCTTGTCTTCCAGAAGCAAGTCTGTATTCGGCCGTATACAACTAATGTTTGGATACGGTCTCTTCCAAATTTTAGGCCTCTTTATGTATTGAACAATAGTTTTGTCTGCACATACTTATTGAAAACTGTAGGAACCCGGCAGACGGAGTCTCCATCTCCCTATCTCTCTCTTTGTCTCTTTCTCTCTCCTCACCGCGAGCAAAAATGTAATAGAATGTTCAGAAAGATCTCATCCTGTAGATTACGGTGTGAGAATTTTTTTTTGAGGAATTTGACTTCAAAAGTTTGTTTTTTATCACCTAGAACACTTTGTTTAGAAGTTATTTAATGATATACATTCAAAAAAGCTTGCCGAGTATGCTGCGGATTGCATTTGACATGTAACTTTTTGCGCTACAGCGCCATCTGGCGAATTTTCCCGATATTTTTATAGATATTCTGCTATTCAGGGCGGAGATGAATACAACAAATCAGAGATAATTGAAATTGGGTTAACCGATTTTGATGTTGGCTGGGCTATCCGGGACGAGCCGCGTCAATGTCATGGTGTCTGACGTTTCGGCCAGCGTGTTGTGGCCTTCTTCAGAGCGTACTGAAGAAGGCCACAACACGCTGGCCGAAACGTCAGCCACCATGACATTGACGCGGCTCGTCCCGGATAGCCCAGCCAACATAAACTCCGGCCGCGGAAGCCTACGCAACCATAACCGATTTTGAGTTATAAATGGTGTAACTTTATATATGTGTATATATATATATATATATATATATATATATATATATATATATATATATATATATATAGAGAGAGAGAGAGAGAGAGAGAGAGAGAGAAAGGAAGAGACTTATGTACTTAACCCAATAAATTTATCAGTAGTCTACAGTCCCCCCAAAACGGCAAGTTGCAAATAAATATCAATAAGAGCCTAAAATTCCCGCCTTGTTTTCCCCGAACCTCGTCGCAGCCGCATCATTGGAGGGCGTGTGATGCGCAGCTGCTGAACGCAGAGCTGGAGGCGCTAGGGCACGACGACGAAGGACACGACACGGGGGAGGACGAGCTGCACGCCGACCCTGCACGAGACGCGCGCCTCCTGCGGCAGCTCCGCCACTGCGTCCGGCGCCACTGCGACATCATCCGGTGAGCACAACATGCGCCACGCGAACGGAGGTACCTCCTGCACCGCTCCAACATCATCCGGTGAGCACAGCATGCGCCAAGCGAACGAAGGTACCTCCTGCACCACTTCGACATCATCCGGTGAGCACAGCATGCGCCACGCGAACGGAGGTACCTCCTGCACCGCTCCAACATCATCCGGTGAGCACAGCATGCGCCAAGCGAACGGAGGTACCTCCTGCACCACTTCGACATCATCCGGTGAGCACAGCATGCGCCACGCGAACGGAGGTACCTCCTGCACCGCTCCAACATCATCCGGTGAGCACAGCATGCGCCAAGCGAACGGAGGTACCTCCTGCACCACTTCGACATCATCCGGTGAGCACAGCATGCGCCACGCGAACGGAGGTACCTCCTGCACCGCTCCAACATCATCCGGTGAGCACAGCATGCGCCAAGCGAACGGAGGTACCTCCTGCACCGCTCCGACATCATCCGGTGAGCACAGCATGCGCCACGCGAACGGAGGTACCTCCTGCACCACTCTGACATCATATGGCGACGTGTTCGAGTCCCGACGCGGAAATATTTTCGACACTAGATGGCTAGGTCGAATTCAGTCCCTGTCTGGAGGAGAATTGTATCATCCGGCTGCTCTGATCAGAAGTTATCCGTGCTTTCCACGATCAACACCAGGCGAATGCCAGAGCAGTCCCCTAACAAATGAGCCAAGGGTGGTGCGCCATTTTCCTTCCTCTTTCGGGTTGCTCTATCCTCACCCCTTACTTACACACCTTTCCACCTACATGCACTACACTACCTCACATGCCGGGAGTCCAGTTGGGAACTTAGAGCTTGACCTGGTTGGAGTGGTGCCCTGCAGATGAGAGATATCTTGTTGAGGAAACGCCAGCTGGCCGACGAGCAGATGTCGGATCTCGCCATCCAGCGGAGCACGATCAACGCTACTTCCCGATATTAAACATTGTGGGACTAAATGAACTATAGTCGTTGACTGTCCGGAATCCCAAGTCGCGCCAACTCGCAGTGTGGGGAGCACCTGCGCGTGGGCGCGGTTGGTGCCCTGGGTCTCCACGAGGCTCTGTCTTTAAATATCAGGCTTCGGATGATTTAGAAAAGAAGTGTGAGGCCGTCATTCCTCTCATGGAGGCACTGACCTTATTCCCACCACTTTCTCCCTCCACTACACTCATTTATCACAAAATATAATAAAACGAAAAATCACTCAAATCTATAATTAACTACGTTTTCTTGGTTCTTTACAACTACTCTTAGCATCTGTGCACGCGATTTATTTCCGTATGTTTTAGCATTTTGATAGTGTTACTTAAGCAATGTGATCACGATATTCTCTGTTTAAGGTTTTCAAAAGAAGTTGAAGCTGTTTTCAGCACCATATTAATGGTGCAGTTTTTGGTGGGTGGGTGCATCATATGTCTGAACGCCTTCCAAATCACTTTGGTAAGTACGACACAGAGCATATTGAAAATTCTAATTTTTTCAGGTTTGACTCGTGAGTAGAATTTGGTGAAATATCGACATCAACAAAATCATAAATCAGTCGCCATAATTGTAAATAGGACTTCTTACATGTTACACATTTTTGGCGATCCCAGATAATCGTTCATGAGTGTCAACAAATGTACTTTGGCCAGTGGTGTATTTTTGTTGTATATCTGCCTTGCTTACGTGCAGAAGGTGATATTTCGATCGTTCCACACATGTTTGCAACACAATCAATAAAGAAATTACGAACGAAAGTTCATGACGTACACATGACTAGTAAATTATAAACTGTTTCTGTGTCTCTTGCAGCATATGCACAAAAAGTGATTGTGTTTCACTTTAATCAACTATATATTTTCCGATATTCTTCACCTGCATTTCCGTTTACTTTTTCGTACTCTTAATTTAAATAAAATGTAATATTGCAAAACATCGATGCCCACATTTTGATGGAAACACGTTTTGAGAATGTCTGATACCGAAAAAGTGGACTTTTCCAAAACTCTGTTTGTGAGTCGGTGAACAACACTATCCCCTAAACCGTATCTGATTTTCACTGAAGTGAATGAAACTTTCACTGTAACCCCTTAGATTATTTTCAAAATTTTCTCAAAAATGATTCAAAAAGTTTTCTTTATTGTTTTTGCTTCAACAAAGCAACGGGTGGATTACTTCCTTTCTTCAGTAAAGTTTCCGAATTTTCGAAAGTTGCCAAAGATTTGCTACTAAAACTACAATACTGAAGACATATTTTTTGCAAATGAAATTTGATCTTTAATTATTTTTTTAAAAATATGTGTAGTTTTCACGTAATTGTAAAGGAAATTGTGAAGATTTTTAAAAATACGTTAACAATGCAAATAGAAAAAATCATTTAATTTGCTTAGAACATTAAGACCGGTAGCAAATTCTTCACACGCAACCTAATCCATCTAATACAATAAAAATCACTAAAATCCTATTCAGTTCAATTTTATTTCATTTTAGGCGTACTTACTAGTCTAGTTCTTACTAGTACTTCACAAACCACTGATCCTATTGCTTACACCACTATCACTGGAATCTAATCTTACCCAATAAGTTTTCATTAGTGCTGCAGACAAGCTATTCCATGACTCCAATAACGATTTTCATTAAAATTTATGGAACTTCAACAAATTCACAAGTTGACATTTTTTGGTATTCTCCTACAACTACGTAATTAAAAGTAAAAGAATTCGATACCTTATCTAAAAATATCATATCAAGTGCATTTTTTGAAAACAGCCGTTTCGTGTAATTTTTAGTTTTTCAAGGGATGACTCAAGTGTTAGTGGATAGGCGGTGCAATATTATAATACCGTTTCTAAAGTATGTGCCCTAAAAGCAACACTAATTTTACTCTGTTTTACAGATGCTGGAAGATCCGAAAACTGTACTAAAGTTTCTAGCTTATACTCCGGTGGTGTTATTTGATCTCTTTATTTTCTGTTGGTTTGGAGAAGAAATTCAACAACAGGTGATTATCCCATTTTTGTTCCTACGTTTAATTATTAGGTAATTAGTAATCAGTAGCGTTAGGTGTTATACATCACAGAAATCCAAATGTAAAATAATTAGTCGTTTAATAAATATACCAAAAGGAAAATAGTAAAAATGATGATTTTCTGTTCTATTTATATACATGTAAGTCATGTGTTTGGTGATATTACCTACACTTCAAATTCACCATCATTTTTGAGCAAACTTTCCTCTTTCTTCAGCGCTTTTCATCTATTTTCCAAAGATAAAGTGTCATGGAAAACATCAGCATCAAGTGCAAATATGCCAACAAAAAAAACACAAAATTATTAGTAAGGTTTGCATATTTATGAAACATCCCCAGCGCCTCCTAAGCCCCTCATCTACAGAGCAAATTCTGATGCAGACTCTAAGTTTGCTTCTGGGCAATAAAAAAAAATTGTCCTACACCGCGTGCTTCGGCAGCGGTTCTGCGAAGGCGTACGCGTGATCTCTCCGTTGTCTCTAACGTGCCTTTGCCCCTCGCGTGCGCAGAGCGTGTGCGCGGCGCAGGCGTGCTTCGGCAGCCGCTGGTTCTGCGCGGGCGTGCGCATGCTCTCTCTCTCTCTCTCTCTCTCTCTCTCTCTCTCTCTCTCTGCTCTCTAACGTGCCTTTGCCCCTGGCGTGCGCAGAGCGGGCGCGTGGCGCAGGCGTGCTTCGGCAGCCGCTGGTTCTGCGCGGGCGGGCGCATGCTCTCTCTGTGCTCTCTAACGTGCCTTTGCCCCTGGCGTGCGCAGAGCGGGCGCGTGGCGCAGGCGTGCTTCGGCAGCCGCTGGTTCTGCGCGGGCGGGCGCATGCTCTCTCTGTGCTCTCTAACGTGCCTTTGCCCCTGGCGTGCGCAGAGCGGGCGCGTGGCGCAGGCGTGCTTCGGCAGCCGCTGGTTCTGCGCGGGCGGGCGCATGCTCTCTCTGTGCTCTCTAACGTGCCTTTGCCCCTGGCGTGCGCAGAGCGGGCGCGTGGCGCAGGCGTGCTTCGGCAGCCGCTGGTTCTGCGCGGGCGGGCGCATGCTCTCTCTGTGCTCTCTAACGTGCCGTTGCCCCTGGCGTGCGCAGAGCGGGCGCGTGGCGCAGGCGTGCTTCGGCAGCCGCTGGTTCTGCGCGGGCGTGCCCGTGCGGCGCGCGCTGCGCCTCGTCATGACGCGTGCTCAGCGCCCAGTGGTGTTCACCGCCGGCCGCGTCTACGACATCTGTCTGGACACCTACGTCAACGTGAGTCCACTCGCCGCTCTGGGGAGGGCGAGCACTTGCTCGTTTCACGCATTGGAGCTGCCAATTCCCTTCGATATCAACGCCCCAAACGGCTTGCGACGCCGGCGCAGCTATTGCATATTTGGTCAATTTGTTAGAGTTTCACCCTTACTTTGAAGGAAAAGAAAGTATTGTAATCTTGTGGCAAACGACAAATTTTCGACAGAAAAACTCCTATTGTTGGGCCGTGCTAAAGAATTACTTGTTCTACGCTATAATTGAAAAATCAAAAGAATGCATATAAATGGTGTTTATGTCATATTATTCATGAATTTGGTATGTATTCAGTGAATCTATACCAAAAGTTGTTTTTTTAAATGGAGCCATATTTCAGAAAATCTTTTTAAAATTACCATTATTTCACAAAAATTACTCGAAAACTGACAATAGTATCTAAGGATGTTTCTATATCTGCTAGGGTTTCGTGACGGACACACAGATAGACAGACAGGCGGACGGACGGACGGACGGACGTTCGACCGGAGGAACGGACGGGCAGACGTTTTGCTGTCAGTCACTTTTTCGGTATCAAGGATTCACTAAACATGGGTTTATTGTGACCACACTAAGTAGAGGAAGAAATTGACAACTTATATGAACAAGATTTATCACCTTTTTCGTTACCAGATCCCGACAATACGAGTTTTCTGATGAGAAATCACCGATTTCTGTCGTAGCAATAATTTATCTTTACTTCGAGGGTAAGTAGTAAGGCGAGAATGTAAAAGCAATGATGATGCTTATAGTAAGAAGGGGAACTATGCCAGTACATACGATTGAAATATAATATTTAGGTGCAAAAAATCTGTTTTGAAGGATGAATTAGGTCTCTTACAGAAATCCGAACATGTTCCACTAACTAAATTGAATTGAAGTAACGAATCGGTGCCATTTTTACTAGGATACTTAATAATAAAATATTATATAAATTTCTTAATTCCTACTCCTTTCTTAAGTTTTAATATGTAAGACTTTCCTCTTCATATTCAGTTCCAAAAATTTAATTGAAACAGTATCTTGTAGGTGAGTACCAGGTACACGAAGCAAAACGCGTTAACTTCAGGAGAACGGCATCTAATGTCTTTATTTTAAGGCAATTACATTATTCGTTTAAATTAATACCAAAAAGTTAAAATCAATTAGTATCAGAAAGATGTAACCAAACCACAACGGTTTTTTTTTCTAATTCGACAACCACAGTATTCTAGCTGAAGTTCAATGTCAATTCTGCAAATAAAATTATTAAATTGATAAAATTTGTTGCTTTCTTGTTTTTCAGCTAATCAGAGCCTCTTACTCAATGTGTGCTCTCCTGTTTACAATCAATGAAGAAAAAGATCCTGAAGAAGTACCATAATTGTGAATTATCTGTAAATAGGTTAAGCACTCTTATAATACTTCCTTTCCTGCCCACTAATCTACTGGCAGGGAGTTATTTATTTACTAATAGTGTCCAAACAAAGTGCGAAGATGAAGTAAAGAGAGAAGAGTTGCCGAATTTGGACTGGCGCCAAAATTGGACCGCACCCATACTGTTGTGCATTAGACAATATGAAGTAGATAGCTTTAATGCTTATAGAAGCTCTAATGGGATAGACAATTTTCAGAGATTATCGGTCATTTTAATGAACAGGATTGGTATTACAGTGTTTTCGAGGTGTTTGACTATTTTTGCGCTATATAAGAACATCCATTGTGTGCAGAGAAAGTAAGTAATTGCAACTTGTATGCTACATGTTGCAAATATGCTTCATTAGCTTCCTGATACGTAAGACCAATGTTGCTTTAAGTAGTTGTACAGCGTTAGATGTTTCTTATGGACGAGTTGCCAAAATTGGACCACAGAAAGTTGCCTTGATAAAATCGGTCCATCTTAAGAGGCTGGTAATCTTTATTAATATTTTTCCTTCACGTCAACATAAAACAATGAAATGGAATAGAATGCGATATTGTGCACCATCTGATGCCCTGCCAGTTGGGGTAGACCACATGCGAACCTACTACTTCCATCAAAATCAGATAAAATCCTCTTGAGATGATTTTATCTACAAATATATTAAACGTGAAAATCTATAAACTTTTCAGATGAAACATCTGAGAATGATAAGAAAATGTTCAGATGTTTAGACGTTTGAACTAAGATTTATGAAGATGGTGGAACCTTAGCCATTAATGACTTGAAATAACAATCTAACGTTTCTCGCTTCAAAGCAAAAATCCACTTTTATCGTCTTTGTTCTGAGGATGCTAAATTTTTTCTATCCTGATGTGTGGGAACAGCAGGGAATCTAGCTTACTCTGTCTTCTTTCATTCCCTGTTCTCCAGTCCAGTACCATACACAACTTGGTTGTCGTGAAAATATTTTATTTTAGATGATTTTATTTATTATACAACTTGACTTTAGAGAGAAAAATCTCACTTCGACAAACTACCTACTCAAAACAAATGTTTTTAAATCATTTTAGGTAGAGTAAAACTTCAAATCAGAATGATCTCGATGGTGATGAAAAAGTTTCAATCACGATGAAAGTATTTTAATGTAGTTGTTTTTTAAGTAACGGTTTGCCCAGGTTCCTCGCATCCAGCATCACTTTGCCACCTAGAGGCGACAGTAATGCCCTCGCCACATCTCGAAGTCACGTGTTTTGGACACCTCTAGTCGGGGGACGAAGATGGAGGAGAAACATTGAACAAATATGAAATCCCAACATTTTTGTTGTATACAAATTACAGTCACAACGCGAGGATTTATTACGACATGACAAACGTCATATTTTAACTGCAACTTCTAGATGAGTCTGTGAAAACTCTGTCTGTGATTTATAGAGAGTCAAAAACACTTTTTAAATCGAATGATGGCTCCATTGTGCTCCATGGCTCCAAAATGCGAAGGCACACACCAATAGGGATGTCCAGAACATGTGACTTTTAGAGCTTCTGTGGGAAACACCGTCGCCTCTGGGTGGCAAATGGCATGAGCTGGAAGCCGTGAGCTAACGGTTAAAATACGATATATGTGTCGATTTGCTTTTAGTTGGTAGAGATCGTTCTTCGTTGGAGATTTTCCTCAGCCTATAATGGTTCAAAAACGTTTTAGTTTTGTGCTGGGACACCTTCTCGCAAAGAAATGTTCTATTTTCGCTACAACAAATTTGTGTTTTCAACCAAATTGTGTGTGATAGTGAACTAGAGCAAGAAGGGGCGGGAGATAGTGGCATAGAGGGGGCGAGCATGGGAGCCATGCCCCCCACCCACAAAAAGCGTTACCTTCGTTTGTTACCTTCTTTTGTTTAGCAAAATTGATTTAAATACTTGTTAGAATGATGTAATTATTTAAAAATAATTGTGCATTGTGCATTGCAAAAATTGCATAGTATCATATATTCACTTCAAAAATAATAAATATACAATATAATAACAAATATGTTAATTATTTAACAAAAATATATTATGCCCCCTCCACTGCTCCAAACTTCTCTTGTGATGCTAATCTCATAGTATATAATTACCCCAATCCACATATTCACAAGAATATCAATTGGAAATCATTCCAAGAGTTTCTTTCTACATCGACCCCTTTGCCATCTTTCTTACAATTCCCAGATCAGTTTGACTCAGGTATTTCTTTCTTCCACAACACCATCGGCACTGCAATAAATGCGGCTACTCCCAATCACAACCACCAGAGGCACCCCCACCAAGTCCCCTTCCGCCCAACAACCTGAATCTTATTAGACAAAAACAAAATATAAGACGGCAATGGCAAACTCTCAGGTTGCCTCACTTAAAAACTGCTTTAAATCAGGCCCAAAAGGTTCGCGAAAATTTAAGTAAGTTCCGCTATCAAAACTTACAAAAACTACTACTAAATATTGATAATACTTTGAGGAAACACATTCATTTCTCCCGCCCTATCAAGCCAATTCTGAGTTTGCATATACAGAAGCAGACACATTAGATATGCTTGCCAACCAATTTAAAGATGCTTTTTTATCCAACTTTTAGATCTCAACTTTCAAAATTTTGAAGAGGAGTTTTTAAGATCTCCATACCGTACTGCACTATTACCAATTAGTTATATATCTCCCTCTAATGTCAAACTAATAATTAAGAATACAGAAAACCAATCCCCAGGAATAGACAGTATCCCCATAGTTTCAAAGCATTTACCTCCTCATTCCAGGGCTTATTTAACTGATATCTTCAACGACTGTCTCAGATTAGGCTATTTCCCAGCAAGATGGAAAAATCCATCGTAATTCCAATATTAAAACCTAAAAACCCCCAAAACATTCCTCTAATTACAAACCCATAAGCCTTTTACCCACTGTGTCTAAAATCTTTGAGAAACTGATTCTTATCGAACTTAATAAATTTCTTCACGACACAAAAGCCATCCCTCCTTTTCAATTCCACCCTTTTCATTCCACCACCCACCAGCTATAAGACAAATGTTTCAAAATATACAATATTTGTCTGCAGTCTTTTTAGACTTTGCTTGTGTTTTTCACATAATCTGGCACCCAGGCCTGTCCTACAAAGTGAGGAGCCACGGCATTCCCGATTATCTTATCAAAATTATCCATAGCTTTCTCGAAAAAAGAAGTTTTTCGGTTCGAATATATTCCTCTCTCCGTCCCTAAGATAATTCAGGTCAGGGTACCTCAAGGTTCGCCTCTCCCCGACCCTCTTCAATTTGCCTACAGCTGGGCAGCAAAATAGTTCCTGCATTTAAACATTGCAAAATGCAAAGCAAAAAAGTTCCCTCTTAAAAGAATAACCTATCCTCCGACTACCACAATACGAAATTCACCAGCCCCTTGGCTCCTAATCAACAAGCCCGTAAAATACCTAAGAGCAATGCTAGACACTCGTCTCACGTGGGAACCCTTCAATATCCATTGGCTGAACAAAACTTGTGCTGCCTTCAACCTAAATCCTCTCATAAACCGTAAATCATCGCTTCATACTGACGTAACTGCATATTTATAAAACCGCATTACGACCATCACTAACATGTGCCTGTCCTGTTTGGGGCAGTGCTGCACAAACAAATCTGAAAGGAATTCAAGTATTTTAAAATAAAATCCTTCGAATGTCGATTAACACTTCATGGTACATACTCAATAAACACCTCCACAGAGAATTAAAAATCGATACTATCACTCAGCACATTTCAACATTAACCAAAAAAATCATTACCAACTTCAACCTGGTTCCCGGTGCCAGATTCTACAACCTGGAAAAATCCAGTTCTATTAGAATCAAATCACTCCTCCCAAAAGATCAATTCAGACCTTCGTAACTATATAAAAACATAATTCTAAGTTCACTCCCATCACACCACTGCCGTGAGCATAAAATGAGGTTCCCTCTCACATACTCACATATAAAACAATGTGTTGAGTTTGTTAAATTGTATATACCTCAGTGCTTTTTGAGTTAATATTGTACAACTTGTTTTAGTGTTTTCAATCTATTTCAAATCTGTAAAGTGGTTATCCGCTTCTCGGGTACATATTTATTATTATTATTATTATTATTATTATTATTATTATTATTATTATTATTATTATTATTATTATTATTATTATTATTATTATTATTATTATGAAAATGGGTATTCGAGTGATCTGCTGGTTTTGGGCGGAGTGCGGTGTTCACTTGTTTATGAATTCCCCCACCACGTGTTGAAAACGTAAGATGCCAACCATCGGAGGCGAAAACCATATCGTTGAAATAGGCAAATGCAAGATCGGCCGCCAGAAATATCGTAGTCGTGTTGTAGGACAAAGGGTTCTGGGCATGATTGACCGGGAAACTAGAGAAGTTTGCCTGGAAGAGTGCCCAATAACAGAAGGGATTCGACTACATTGTTGCAATTGATTTTGCGGGACCACAACTTTCACGACTTCTGGAGGGAATTCAGCCAGCTGGATCAAAACAACTTTACTCATGGGGCATAAAACCACACTTCACCTCGTGAACCCTATAACTGGAGTTCACACGAACAACACTGAATCCAGCTGGTGTCCCCTTCGTAGTAGACTGGGCCGAGGGGGTGTACGCCACAAAGACATGGCTATGCACTTGGCCGAGTATTTATGGCGTCAAGATTGCCCGAGACTTCCCCGAGATTCGTTCTGGGCTATGGTGAACGCTTTAAGAGAAATGAATTCATGAATTGTGTGCCATTTATGCAATAAATTTGCTTAAATATATCTTGTCTATGTTGTTTATTTAATGCGTGGCCATTCCTAGGATCCCCTTTGCCCTCTTGTTTGTTAGGTTGGTAGCGCTAAGTGAAAAACAAGTGAACATCGCGCACCGCTCATAACCAACAGATCGCTAGAATCTCCAAAACGATGTATTGGAATTTCGAGGTTATCTGTAAAAATGCACGAGAGATGATGTACACCAAATATAAAATCTGACCCTCTCAAAGCACCTGAAATATATACCTCTAGGTTCTTGGTTTGACAATGTTGGTCAGTTCATTTCTTTATAGAACAAAACAAGTGAGTCAATCAACAACAGAATGCATAATGAGTGAATCAACAATGAAAACATGTATGCACTGTGAACAAAACAAAAATACAATCGTACACGACATGGAAAATATTTCACTTCAAGAAGAAAGTTACACCTAAGAAATTTGTAAAGTTCTTCCTTTTTCTCTCATATGTTCAGAATTTATTTTTCTTATTCAAGTAATATAAATTGTTTTAGGTGATATTTATAATTCGTTTATTAAATGATAATTGTTTTAAGATTATTTTTTATTAAATATTCAGTGTAACAAATATGTTGCACTAATGTGGCCTTAAGTAGATATAGTAAATGCTTATAGTGTGTTTTTGCAACATGTCAATGACAAGTGATGAAGAATTAAAATGAAAAATTATTTATAGAGAGATACTCTGGATATGCTCAGAAAACATTAATATAATTTTGTAAGATCATAAAAATATTAACCCAAATAGGTTATGAGCATATATGGGTTAAATAAACAAAGGTATTAAAGAAAGCGATGGTTTAACCAAAATTTCCATTTTTGGATTATCAAAAAACATTTGTTTTCCAATAGTTTTATTTTATTATTTATTTATATACTTTTTAAGGAAAAACACCTGTAAGTTTTACTGGGAATGTGAAATAAAATTAAATTTGAATTTTTTCAACAATATTGTAACACTGTTTCCTGATAAACTATTTTATTTTCAGTAAATATAGCACTTCTCAATGCCAATATTCAAGTTCCATAATAGAAGTACCGTATTTGCATTTCATGATCATTTTATTGACCCACCCTGAAGTATATATTTGATATCTAGTTATAATTTTAATATATGTGTAATTTACTACCCTTTCTGATCTGTAATTATTGTATCAAATATTTTAACAATTAAGTAGAACTGAATTTTGACTTTTAAAAAATCTATCACATAAATTTTGCCCAGAAAATCCATGTTAAAAATATGATCATAATGGATCCATTCAAGTACTTGCTTTCCCATAAAATCCAGATTTCTAAAGAACAGTTTTATCTGCATATGTCTTCATTCATTGACTACAAATATAGAAAAATAATGGTGAGAGGCATAACAGTACAACAGTTACTTCACAATCCCTTTTGGCACTTGTGCTTTGATACTCGTGCATCACTTCTTCTTTTTACTATTATTTTATTGTCATTTTGACAGAGAATGAGTACTACGAAAAAGCGTTTTGCGAGACTGCAAATGCCATGACTGCCATGACCATATTAACAAATCAGTGAAATAAACATGGTTAAAGTTATGCACATTGTGAACATTCATAAAAGTATGTACTTGTATTTTCCATGAATTCGTATTAAAAATAATCATTTCAAACCTGAAAACACTGAATTCATTTTGAAGTGAGAGAATCAATATATTTTCTATTGTAAAGCACCTCTATCTAATTACAGGGTCTATATTTGATCACATTTTCTAACTAGGCAAAATTTAGGACATAAGAAATTGCCTACTTCATTATAAATAATAAATAAAAATATATTAAAAGAATAATACATAATAAAAATTAATTTTCTGCAAAACTTTCAATTTAATACATATATTTCTTCATTAATTTATTCTTAATACCCAAGATTTATAGCAAGCAAAGCTGAAATGGGGGACAAATTAATTATAATTCTTAAATCTTCTTTCTCATGCTGAAACAGTAAAATTGGATGAATTTAAAGTATAATTCAGTAACAGAAAGTGTTAGTATGCATGTAAACAAGTAACTAGAAATAAAACATTAATAATAAAATAAAAACAATGCCTGTTTTTTAACATCATTTTTCATTTTCAACAATTCTAAAACAACTTGGAAAAACATTTTGTGAGCACATATCTGTATCATAATGTCAGAAAAACAAATTGTGTTTGATTTTGTATGTGTCTATGAAATTATAATTCACATTTTTAGTTAGTTTAGTCTGTTAGAAAAAATTGTAACAAACTAGGGAGCCAATGGACATTAGGAATGTCTATATTATTATATCACATTGAAATAAACTCTAGTATAAGACTAGAAAGTAGAACAAAGGTCAATTCTGTGAAACAAACAAATGCATTTCAGAACAATAATATAAACAAATGGATGTATATTCATAATTAACAAATAAGTTTCTAGTACGCACATTTCATTTTTTGTGTGCACAGGAATGTGTAGAAATTATTACATACTTTGAAGTATTATCACAGAACAATTTTGGAAATTACAAGAATAGTCATAATGTCTTGTAAAAATTAAATATATTAATTTAATACACTTACTTCCAAGACAAACATTTAAAAGCTGTGCTAAGTGAAGTCTATTTAAATTTCACTTCATTTATAAAAATATTTTTAAGCTTAAAATTGCCTTGGATATCACTCACTGCTCATCATATCATTTAATCATTTAAAGAGACACTATTCAAATTTTGAAAAATATTCAATATATTAAATAAAAATATTTTTTGTTAAATTATAAGATCTCTAAAATATTTTTAAAGCAATACATTCTTGATTGAAAAGTTTCATATAATTGGGGGGGGGGGGGGGGGGGAATTAACGATAAAGAAATATACAGATGGTATTCTAAAGATACAGAAAAAAGTGAGAAGCAAAGCAAGTAAAAAAATGTTCAAATTCCAACACCTAATGAAATAAGGAATAAAAAATGCCTTCACCTCAAGTTGTCAGTCTCAATCCTTTCAGTCCAAAACATCGCTTATATTAAAATTGCACAGTAATTTATTTATTTTTAAAGTTGCCACTTTTTCTCCACCTATAAATTGTCACATCCATAACTAATCAAGGAGAAACTCAGAAATCAAAATTCAATTCTTAGATGGTAACTATTGTACATCAATCTACCCTCATAATATTCTTACAGAACAAACAACGTATGTATATACACTTTCAACTTGCTGATGATTAACTGTGATTGCTTCATAAGTGATGTTCTTGTGCACTGCGAATATCTTATATAAAAAAATATATATTCTGACAAGCTAGATTCACAGTATTCATATAACCACTCCATAAAACATTTAAAAACACATAAATCTTAGAAATGGATCACATGTTTGCAGAACTAACACTAATTACATCTTCTCTTTATTTATTTTATGGTATCTCACTATTGTTTTATCAGCTCTCACTCTCACTTTCACTAATATCACACACCATTGTACTTTTTGAATGCAAAACACTATGTAATTTATCATCTAGGTAATTTGTATTTCCTATTTTACTGTAGTGAAAATTTTTTGAACTTGACTTCTTATTAAAATAAAAGACAGCTATAACTAAAATAAGCAACAATATGTTTATAAAAAATGCCACAAAAGTGAAAATAAGCCACTTGTTGGAGTCCAGAGCAGATCGCAATCTGATGGGATAACAATATTTTTCTGATTCAGATGAAATATATAAGTAGGAATCACTAAAACAACTCATACACTGATAATCATTTGGACCCAAACATTTCTTGCAGGAATAGTGACATGATAAACATGCAGGATGATCCTTTGTGTTCTGGCCAATCACTGTATTCTGAGGACATGATGTAACACACTTGCCTTCAAAGAGGAACAGCTCATCACGGCATTCTGCAAAGAGAAGAAGATGTCGTATAAGAAAACCCTTCAGACCATAATCAAAATAAGCAGAGCAAATTAAAACGATAAAATTCATGAAAAAAAAGAATGTTCAGGGAAGCAAAGACAATCCTCAACCATTTTCTAGCAGAATATAAATATTTCATCAGCAACAAACTACAGATTGTTAAGCATTAACAGAAAAACAATTACAATACTTCAGGTTTTAAGACTTTTGTAAAGTCATTTAATTAACATTTTTCTTCCACTTACTTCTCATTACGTATTTCAATAAGTTACAATGTTTTTCTATTTCTCAAATGTGATACATTATGATGATTCAAATTGATCAATACGAAAGAATAAGTGGTATTATTTATCATATTATAAGGGTTAGTATGGGAAAAGACAGTATTATTAAATGATTATCCAATGCTCATGTTTGTTCCCAGAGCACACACGATTCTTAGCCAAAATGAATGTTCCTAGAACGAAATATAGAATCCAATCCTATTTCATGACTATATCTTACACAGTAAAGAACGTTGCTTTCAAACTTTGTTGGTAATTAAATATCTTTGGAAATGACAATTTATTTATATGTACTTCAACTTAGACTGAACCTGGAATGAACTTGGACAATGTCAGGAATATAAATAATGACAACAAGAATATTCCAAAAGGCATTATTGAGAAACTATCTATCTTTATCAAGTTTTTCTATCTTGTACTACAGGATATTTTAGATTAACTTTGTGGTTGGATCTAAAATAGTTTATGAGAAAGTTGTGTGTGTGTGTGTGTGTGTGTGTATGTGTGTACACACACACACACACACTACTTTATGGTCAATAGGCATAATATGGTCAATATGCATAATACAAGCTTAAAACAATACATTTGATATCATTAAGTAAATAATGTATGGTGCAAACTTAATTAACTAGGTAAAAACATATGTCTTTCATTATTTGCAACATTAAGAAATTAATTTTTGTGTCTAAAAACAGTAAATAAATTGTCAACTATTTTTTGTGGTTTAAAACATTTTCACCAATTACAAATATCTTAAATTGTGTGTGCTCTAATGAGCTGACCCATTTAGATATTCTGACTTCAGTATTTTAAAGAAGTATTAGGTTTCCATTAAAAAGAATCAACATTTAAAATTAATGTCAATTCCAGAAACAAAATGCTGGAGAACTTACAATAAAGGTGCATTATTCTAACAAGATGCAAATATTCTTCATGAAATGTGCACCAGCTTTCTGAATACATATACTACATGTACGTACATGCACATATATTTAATACAAATGAAATAAAAAGGCGAAGATAAACATTCCCTTGATGT
This sequence comes from Gryllus longicercus, assembly GCA_038098605.1. NCBI lineage: Eukaryota > Metazoa > Arthropoda > Insecta > Orthoptera > Gryllidae > Gryllus > Gryllus longicercus. Next base: position 1,150,826 of record JAZDUA010000285.1, on the reverse strand, counting down.
TAACAGTCACAGAAGAATCAAGATAAATTTAATAACACATTATGTTTTCCCCCTCTTTAATCCAAAATTTGCTCAAGAAGACCAAAAGTTTCAGAATAAGAAATCCATAATTACATTTGAAATCAATGATCATGCATATAAGATTGTGTATAAATAATCTGAAGAGCATTCCTGCCAAGGATTTCCTGGAAGAGAAATCTAAACTTATGGAGTGTACAGGAAACATGACTGAAAATTTATTAGTCAATTGTTTTTAAGTCACAGATCACTCTTGCTGTTGGATGTTGGTCTTTCAAACATTACTATTACTTCAAAGGAATAGAATATAGCAAGATATTAAGGAAAACTGTAAAATGTACATATAATCAAAGAACATATAAATACAGGCATCATTACAAATTATTCTATAAAATATTATAACATTTGTGAATTAATTTAGAAGTAGAGAATGATTCTAACTCGAACACTTATGAAAGTATGAGTCTGAGAGTTTGAATACAAAATAATTTAAAAGCAGGAGAATATACCCTATTTACACTATCCATACTTATATAATATGAAATAAATGGGCAAAATACTTAAAAGAAAGGAAATACATAGTGAAAGATAATTATAGTATTTATTCTTTCCGAGTCACTAACTGTATAATGTTTAAATTGATTTCAACTAATATGTCAATTTTGCAGAATGCAATAACTACAAATCTTTCAACAATAATGTAATCAATATTAAACTTTCTTATTAATATTCTCTGTCATTCTATAGCATTTGTGAATTCAGTTTGAAGATGAGAATGATAAAACTTGCACTGTTGTGGAAGTTCGAGTCTGTGAAATGGATTTCAAAAGAATTTAAAAGCAGCAGGAAATACCATTCTTCTATTTACTATGAAATGAAAAGGCAGTTTTCTTTAAACAAAGCACAAAGTATATTAAAATATTAATGTAGCATTTTTATTTTTGGGACACTTATTGATTCATGTTTATATTGATCTTTATGATATAGCTATGTCAATGACAATTTTCCATACGCTACTGCTAGACATCTCGCAAGAATTATGTAATCAATACTCAACTTTCTTATTATTTTCTGTCTGAGTTTTTAAATTCACAGAAAATTTTGGAAATCAGCAATTTTCCAAATTCAAAATTGAATGTAAAATGGAAAATAATTATTAAATATAGGAAATACTACCAAAAATCATTACTGTAATAATTTTGTATTAAATTGTAAGATGGGGAACAAATATTCATTAAATGCCTTTTCTATGACCAATATGAATCAATGGTTATTATATCAAATACTGAATTCACTTACAGAGAACCATAAAGGAATCACATTACAATATCTATTTTAAATAATATTCTAAAAGCAAGTGTTAAACAAAATAGTATCTAGGGAAGAATATTTGGCAAAGATTTTTTGAGAGAATTGGTAGAATGAACGTGTTCTGTGATTTCCTGTTTGGTGTATTTATAGATTCACTAAGCAAGACTAGGAGCAAATGAAGTTAAGTAATGAAGCAAATAAATAGAGGGAACATATGAACGCTAAAATGTCTGAAAAGAAGGATACAGTAATTGGTTTGTATCTCAAGCAAATTCAAATTAATTATTAGCATGTAGGTGTGATTTTCAACTCTAAGTTGTTAAAATGCAATTGCTAACTAAAATTATTTTGCATGCAGTTTGAATTTTAATTTTTATTGATTAAATTTGTGATGTAGAGTTATTCAAATGAAAATGTAACATGTTAGCACCAAAAATTAAATAAGCACTGTCTAGTTTTTCTACTAATATTTCACTAAAATTTGTCAGGTAAAGACCCAAAATAAAACAATCAGCAAGTTCATGTCTCCCACTAACAAAGCATAATGTTACAAAGATCTAAAAAATGAAAGTGCACTATTAAAGGTAACTCACAATGCTTAGGTGAATAAGAGTATTGCCCAGTTGTTAAGACTTGCAGAACACTTCAGAACATAAATAATTTAGAAGAAGTATCTCTAATTTCTTTCAATGCCTGAATGTTAATATTGTTATTTATATTATAATACCTCCCTTATAATACATTTCATTTATTTACAAATGAAAAGAGCAGTGATATTCGTAATTAATATTTTGATATTTGTGCACCTATTAACATATTTGTGAACAAACAGAGGAATATCAAGGAAACTTTTTAAAACCAATTTGTACCTAATTATAACAGTCATAGCTAACAAAATGTGTCAATTCACCAGCAACCAAATAAGATGTAAGCTTATACAAAATTACTTAGACAAGAAAGAAATTCAAAATTTCTCAGAACCTGCACATCAAAAAGAAACAACGAAGCATGAGAATTATTTGTAATGAATTTCATTAATTAATGCAGTAGGAAGACACCATGGAATAATGGATTAAATGGAAATGATAGGAATACCACAATTATATGAATTCCTGCAACAAGCATGCTCTCTAATAGTATTTGTAGCAAGGCAGGAACTAAATGGGTCTCAAGGGTTTCCAATGATTCTGTCCCTATCATGCAGCAAGAACATCCCATGCATGACAAGCACAACTAACATGTTAGTAATGACATGAAACTCACCCCTTAAATGTTAAGATGTCCCCCGAAGTGTCCCTTTCCACCAGGAACCTGTTGAATTAATAACCACAACAGACGCAAAACATCCAACAGCATTTTCACTCTGTGACAAACTGTTCACTAAATGCTAGTTTTGTGAATGAGAATGAAACATGTAAAATTAATTCTGGTGATAAACATGGGTAAAACAGTAGTGTGTAGTGTATGAACATTAAGTGAATAAAACTGTGATTTTTTTCTGGGAAACAGAAGATGACTAATGATACAGAAATGCCACATCAGCATGTTATTTTATGTGCTCACAAAATGCAAAGTAGGTTTACGAATAACAAATTCTTGAACTGGAAATCATTACAGCACTTGTAGAAGTATTACAGTTAGAATAAAGAAGCACCAAAATAAGTGATATTTAATAAACAGGTCACATTTCTTCTTGTTGATGAATAATATATTAATTAAACAGCTAAATTCAGAAAAATAGGATATTCACAAGTCATTAAACATCAAGAAGTGTAGAGACCCTCTCTAAACACATTCATATAGATGAAAATAAGAAAAAGCTAGAATGTATATCTTTCACAGGCCATGCAGATAATAAATACTTACAACTAAAATTCATACAAGTTAAGAATACTGATTTAACATTTCCAACCATTGGTGAAAAGTAGCAAAATATGTTAAATAAAACTGTACTAATCACATTCAAATTGCACTTAATCAACTTGAAGTATGAACACATTACATATTTCACTTTAGAAATCATTGATGAATATTATAAGATATTCTTAAACCAAATGGATTGAAAACTTTTGAAAATAACAAATAATTATATGGCAATGCCAGTTTGACAGTAAGGTAATTTAAAAGTAGCAATGCTTTTCAGATTGTTTAATGTGCCTTCTATGTTCAAATTTTTGTTGAGAATTCCATTGTCAACAAATTATTTTTTAGAAGAAAATATTAAGAATGAAGAAAACATTTGTACTATTTCTTCAACAGAACAAAATTAAGACTGTTTTCAATAAATTCCAACTCTTACATCAAATGTGCTAAAGAATTTGATTTCTTCTTATCTTTTCAAAATGTTTGTAACAAAGAAAACACCAGCAACAAAGAAATAACAATTTTAGCAAACTATGAATTTCATTGTGTTATTTTAAAGCATGTGAAGGTCAAGGATATTGGGACCTGCAGGCTGACTAAATAGTGAATAATAAGTGAATGAGTTGCAATGTAACTATAAAAACATTAGCATTGCAAAATTTGATTGTTAAAATCTCGAAGGGAGCCCACACATATAGAAATTTGTATATTATGTTAAACTGCAGTATAATTATGTTCACAATAAAAATGTAGGGAGCATTACAACAAGTGAATTATTTTATTTTCCAACCTTATTTTACAAATACTGTTCTATGAATTCGTAAGAGATATGTCTTCTTATAAATAAACATCAAGCAGTTCATTACTAACAATGTGAGTACAAATTTTTCTACAGGAGAACAAGGGCATAATCTGCGATGCCATTCTGTATTTGACATTTTAGCTCAGGATGTCTGTGTGCATCTTTCAAAACTTATATGAAATTGTAATATTTAATAGTGCTATTCTTCAGCAATTTTCAGTAACATTTGTTTTTGCAAGTCTTATTAATTTTGAGCATAAATGTCATTATATTTAAAATTAACTAAGTACTATGTAGAGACATCATTTGAAACTAAATCATAGTGTTACAATTGCAGCAGAATTCTATTTTACAAACAAATAACTTCAAATAAATATTTTAATTATTTAGAACATTTTAGTAGCAGGAATAGTTGCAGTCAGTGAAACACATTTCCAAATTGAAGAATAAATAAATCATAGAACTAATTTACAAAAAGAATTAAAAGAAATTGTTATCTTTTTAGGGATAGCAAAGTGAATTCTGATTACATAATGTGATTTTTAAATTAAAATATTTTATTGCATTTCAAAGTCATATGTAATTAAAGGTATACGACATTCAACATATGCAGCAATTAATCAAATACTCATGTATTGATATGTGAAGTCTTAACCAAGAACACCACTTCAATTTTTTTCTTTTTAACTTATACTTTCATTAAATTTTAAAATAATATTTCATGTGTTTGAACTACTTTTAATCAAAATACAGTTCTTTGTCAATTTGTTACTGAAAATTTTATAATAAACATACCACATGGTTGATCCAAACACCTATCTAACATTTAATACTACTTGCAACATAAACTATTTAAATCAACAGTTGTTTGTGGAAAGTTCTACTTGTGCAGAAACAACAAAGAGATGTCTTGAGCATTCTCATGTTTGTGGCACCTGTAGATGATTGCAAGCTGTAATATTTATTAACCCTCCTCTACACATATAGCAACAGACTGAAAACCAGCATAGCTGCTTTAATTAGAAATAATTTTATCACAACCATTAGGCCTACTCTAAAATCAGACTTTTAACCTTTCAAAAAATATAAAAAAAACGTTATGCGCAGAAATGCTGGCTCACTAATGATACAACAAAAGTAAATTTGCTCATACATGTTATCAGTTAATTACAATTCACAATAAAATAGCCACAAATCAGTACATATCATACATAAAATATATAAGGACATCAATGATACCTTACATTTTCTCACATTCAACATAAGATTCACTGAAGGTTGAGCCCTATCTTAAAAAATAAAAAAGGAAAAATTATAAAGCAAAGACATTGCTCACCAAGACATTTAAGAATCCCACAAATGCAGTGTCATTAAGGTCAAGAATCCACATCACAATTAATGAGTCCTTCAAACTTGAGGAGAGTTATATAACTTATTACATCAAACAAACAAAAACATTGATTTTAATGCTTCAAGTAGCTATGTACCTTAAAAAAATCATACATTTAGGTTCAATAACATATGAACGTCATTTTATACTTTAAGCTTCGAAAACACTATTTTGTCTAGTAAGGTAAATAATTTGGTATTCAGATCTTTGATTAGCACACATATGGAGGTAAAAGCAAATAATAAGCAAAAGGAAAAATGGAAAGACATACTATTATAATTTCCATGTTTTTTTAAGTGCTAACAGCTTTTTTGGTTTACTTAATTATCAATTTTCAACATTAATGAGGCTTTGGAACATGTCACAAGGTGATATCTCACACCATATATAAAATTCCTTATAAAATTCTGTGGATGTGTGTGTGTGGGGGAGAGAGAGAGAGAGAGAAAGAGAGAAAGAGAGAGAGAGAGAGGAAAGGAGAGGAGGAAAAAGCTTCTCTTTCTATGATCTTGACTAGAATAAATTCTTATGTAATCCAAAAATAAAGATCAAATACAAACTAGTTGTTTTGGAGTTTTTTTGAAAACTCATAATACATCATGCTTATGACAATGTGCACCAGGGTTGTCCAACTGGCAGCCCACAGTGCCATTTCTTGTGGCACACAAAAGCATATTAGTCAAAAGTGAGTCCCTTGCATCCTTGTTAGGTGAGAACATTGTGCACCTAGTGTACACACCGTCATGCTCAGCACCTCCTTAATGTAAAAATAAATTAATTAAAGATTTTTCTAGTAAATTCAGAAATTCAAAATCACCCCAAATCATTTCCTTGATTATGCATGGTATGGCCTGATATCTCACATAGTTCCATTCCCTTCCCCCCCCCCCCCCCCCCCCTTTTAGAGCAGCTGGGACAAACTGCTGAGATCAAGACTATGGGGAAGTTAGGTGTGGATGGCCCAAGTCCTGTAAATATGGCCTGTAACCATATCAAAGATTTTAGTTGTGTCCCTTGAGGCCTAGCATGTTGGACATCCCTGTTGTACACACTACTATGCATGTTACTGAATGGTGCCAAACCATATACAAGTACCTTCACTTCCAGTTCTGATAATATATCAAAGATAACGGAAATTAAAATGTTTCCAGTGAAAGTCTACCACTTTACCATTGGGTGCCAAGTCCCAAAGAACACTGGAGCCAATCACTTTACGCATGATTTCCAATTTCTTGTTCTTCAAAGGTATGGTCAATTCATTATAACACAAGTCTAAATAATTCTTTGGAATCTAATAGCTTTATTCAAGTTCTAAAATGGAAGCAGGTGATTATTATGTAAAAAACCCAAGTCTCAGCTGCAATCACACCAAAACATAACAGCAGAATGGTGGAATCATCTCTTGGTGAGAATGGAATTTTGTTCAAATATCTTAAAACCAAAGTCTTTGCTGGAAGCTTGGGTTATGTCTCACTCTGGCAGCACCTGCCAGTTTCATTCCAGGAAGGAAACAATCTACAGAGAATATTAAATATTCTATACCAAGGCCATTTATGCTGGTGGAGAGGAAAATTCAAGCTGTAAAGCCTCAGAGAAATGAATACTAATATTTCCGTCATTATCATTAAATTTATTATAAATTTTATTGTATTATATTTAACATATTTATTAACTGACTTTTATTAAAATACCAAATGTATTATTTTAATATATTCAAGAATTTGGAAAAATTATAAATTTGTATGGCATGCTTATGCTTCAGCTTATACAATTACTCTCAGGGAGGGAAGTAATTTATGTATTAGTAAATAAATCAAAAGTTAAAATTACTTTACCTTTTAACTCTAACGAGATTTAATAAATCAAGGTATAATATTTTTAATACACATATATGTTTGAAAGTGAAAGGTCAGCCTAAAAACGTAAAACATTTTCTGTATCTAGTAGAATAATTAATCAACAATTTGTTTCAGCTAATTTTTGCAATAGTGAAGAGGTAAAAATATAAATAATTACTGCAAAGAAATAAGCATGTTTATGCAAAATTGCTTATCATGATGTGGACACTTGATTTGTAGGGCACATTGTTCTGAAGACTGTACAATTCGTAAGTGGAAGAGTGTTGTATAATTATGTGTATCTTACAAAGTTATGCCCTTTAAATGATCTCATTAAATAAAATACATTAGCCTCTAATATATCTGTTGGTATCGTGTTCAATTTCAACATACATTTTAATAAATATACACTGAGAAAAACAGCTCAACATTCAGGAGAAGTAATTAAGATGCATAATTATTAATATAAGTGTAAGGATGTAAATAAGATATAATAATTCAGTAAAAATATATGGTAAAAAGCATGACAGTTTTGAAACATCATAATAATGCTTATGCATATTGGTGTATATTAATATTAAGGTATCACAGGGAGGACTTAAGATACTGGTGGTGATGTTTTTTTAAATTAATTAGGTATGTCATTAAAATTATCTTTCACATGAACATTAAGTGAGGCACTTTTAAAGAAAAACTAAAGTGAAATGACTTGCAATCTCCCTATTTACTTTGAGAGTCTCAATTGCAGAAATCTGATATTTCACAGCCTTGTTGATCGTTAAGTAAACAAAGATTCATAGAACAAAATGATATATTTGTCCAACTCTACTTAGAAGAAATATTATTCTTCAATAGACATTGATCTTTGGCTACACCAATTATACTCAATGTTTTCAGCAAATATTTGTTTGTGTGATGCCACTGAATTGTCTTGGATAAAAGAAATTTTGTCTTGTGCCACTATGAATAAACTGCAATATTTCAGTTTGATACGACAAAAGAAAAATATTGAATTTGCTTCTTTGTGAAGATAATATACTTGTTATTTAATAATATAACCATAAAAGCTTTGATTGAGATCTTAGAAGATCAATTTCATGAAGTTTTTTTTAACAGCATAAAAGAGTACCATTCTAAGATTTCTACACTTTTTGTCAAAAGCTTTCATTTTGTAATATAATTCAACAAAAAATCAACAGTACATTGTATACAATAACAGATATAGAGGAAATAAATAAAAAATCTTGTTTAACAAATTTGTATATGCAGTGTTCCTCAACATGTAAAGAGGTAGTATATATAGTGGTAATATAAAATGGAGCTTAGCAACTAATAGAATAACTATATAAGTATGAGAACCTAAAACTGTTCAGTCTAATGTTACTTGGTAAATGAACCACAACCCTAATCAGTAGCTTCTGTACAGTGAAAATATAAGAATAACTTCATTACGTATTGCCACACAAGTAATTGTTAATAAATAAATATGAATAATTACGCTTGGTATAAACCAAAACAACTAAGAAATATAAATCACACTCTTATTTCTCTTTAAAACCATGCTTTTAACTATTTCTGGCTCTGTTGACAGAGTTAGAAATATAAGAGTAAATATAATTGAATCTTAAAACATGAATTGTGATGATGAAATTTTCATGAACAGCAGCAATAACAACAACAAAAATAAAAATACAATGAACAAAATCTAATGAGATTTTGTGAGTATATTGAGTACAAAGCACAACACTCAAGTGATGGTAATAATATATTACTGACAATTATAATTACTCTGACAGAGGAGGAATGAAATCTATTGTACTATCATTTCCATAAATGACATCACACTAAGAAAATCACTTTCAACCCCAATGACAAGAAGTTTCAATTATTTGGACCATCATCGATTCATGAAAAATATCTACTTTATGGTCTTACTTCACAGTAATGGCTTGATAAATATGAAAAATGCAATTTATTATCCAATGATCCTGGTATGATAACATACATTTTCTCTATTAAATGTCAAATCTCATCATTTGTATATTTATTTATATACTTATTCAATCATTATGATTGTTAACTCTATATTAAGTGTAGTAAATGGTATTTATGATAGAAATACGAAAACGCCAACTTACTCTGTGTAAACATTTTAAGAATTTCTCAAGAAACAATAATTCTGAATTTTCTAAGAAAACTATAAACACAACAGACAAATGTACACCGTTTTTTTAGAAAAGAAAAAAAGAAACAACAACAAACAGCAAACTAACCAAGCTATATTAAGAAGGGTAGCACTGTAGCATGTAACTTTATACATAATTTTTCTTGTTTGTGATGTCATTCAAGGCTAGAATATTATCACACGCAATTTTTAAAAACATTCTTTAGAAATTAATTTTTGAACCCAGAAAATGAAAATATGAAAGAGAAAAATGCCATTTAACAACTTGCTAGCTGTTTTGTTTTCATCATTCAGAGCCCAAAAACTGAAACTGTATTGTATGCAAATTACGGTTTTATAATTTAGCGGTATATAGTTAACATTGTTACTAAAAAGCAACTTCATGAGCTAATATGTGAATAAAAGACAATGAGGAGTTGTAAAGTAAACTCCTCAGGAATGTAAAATTCTGGTTTATGGCTTTCATTATAATTCATCCCAATTTTCTTACACAAAACAAACTAAAAATACAAATGTGTCTCCTATTTATCAGAGGGTTAATTTTTAAACTATTTCGGACTCTAAGCAACAATCAGACACTGCAATGCTCCTGCATTGCAGAAGCATTTTTAGCCCGGTGAAAAATCATACCTTCCAACCAAAGCAGTCATGTTTTTAGCAGTATTACATGATGCAAATTCTATGAGGGAAAGTGAATTTTGTATGTTATGCTAGAAAAAATTTAGGCTTGTTTAATTATACACGAGGTAAACGTTAAGTGTGGTAGAAGTAGCACTAAGAAAATAACTAAAATGAAACTGTAATACAGAGAGTGTTCAGGGACTTTCTATCTGAACAAAGAAAGTTTTGTAACAAGCAATGTACCTGAAAATGCATACAAACTGTGGAATATGAAAAGGCATACATTACATTCATATTTTTCTTCACTATGTACATATAATCACAACAACTTGGGCATATTGCAACCCATAGATGTATCAATCACACAGAAACATGTTCTCATTAACAGGTTGTTCTCACACTAGCTTTCACCCATAAAACAAATCTTACTACCACATTCATTCAAGTATTAAATCACTCCACCTATAATCACAATTATCACACTGAATATGCACTACCAGCAAGATCATAACTGTTATTTTCATTGACAATGTGAAACACCAAAACTGACTGTAGCAATAGCACGTAATGCTGCAAAAGACACTAAGTCCTTGCACAACACACTTCTTCACTTCACTATCTTGTAGTATCTGTTTTAGTGAGCAATGTGTTTAGCTACAAACACGAGTTTATTGCTGTTCACATATTCACAAACACAATGCTCTATGACCTGCAATAATACTGTTTGAAAAATTGTTGAAAATCTCAATTACAGTGCATATTTTATGATTATAAATATTCTCTACACCTAATTACACAGGTTTGTAAAGAAAATTACTTCATATCATCATGTTTTGGCAACATTTGTCTAATTGCACTTGAAATATTGTAAGTCAAACTCATGCCTTCATATGAACTATTGTCTTCAAATTTACAGATTTTGATTAAATTTTGTTAACTCCTAATGTTGCATTTTGCCAACACAACTGTCAAATTTTAACAATATGGAATGACTGCATTTGTCCAAGCAGATACAATTAACAATTAAATGTATTTGAAAATACTTATACCAATAACTTATTGTATGATAATGCATTGCAAATCTTTAGAGATTAATTTGCTCTAAACAGAAAAAAATTGGATATCTGTAAGTAGTAATTATGTAAATATTTGCTTTAAAAGAGATGTAGAAGAATATAAGGAAAACATTACTCGAGTTTAAAAATTATCAACCCTTAAAATTTGGATACAATTTTCCATATGAAGCTGGACGTACAAGCTGTTAGAACATAGTCTTTCAAAAGAAAGGTAAGTGGACATAGGAATGATCTTTTTTTGTTCTTCCTCATCAGCACAAGAACTTGGCACTAGTAATGAACACACATGTACACGTCAGAGATTTAAGTTATAAAATCTTAGTTTCAGCATTATTCCAATTAATATGCTGAAGAAATGCACTCAACTTCTATGAATTAAAAATATGAAATGATATAAAATGTGGAATCTCCTTGAAGAAAAAAGGAATTAAGGGTCCTTACCTTTCGTTTTGAGCAACTTTTATAAGTACAAAGAAATTCTGTCAATGAATAACACTTCAAATCAGCCTGAATGAAAGCACCAGATTCATAGGCCTATAATAGCACATAATAAGACATCATCCCAAAAAATTCTGAATAAATAAGACAGCCAAGAAATTAAATATAAAATGTTCCCTAATTGTCTGAATGATGGATTTTTTTTTCTGAAATCTTCATTGATGCACGCATTTCCTACTGAATGTCATTTGCACTGCTTCCTAAGATACACAAATTTATCATTTATCGTTGCATGAAAGTGTTTTATTTTGTGGGGTATGAAAATACACAGAAGAACAGATATTCTGTTCTTTGAAGTTCCTTTCATCTCATGACAAAAGATGAGCTGTCCTTTTATGATTGTCACTGAAAAAGAGAAGTGGAAGGTAGAATACTAGGGCAATTACAAGAAGGCACAAACCTATACAATCCTGTCCCTTCTTGGAGAGTGCAATGCAGCCTGAAGACAGGGCATCATTCTCAGTCGTGGTGCGCAAAATGTCATTATGCATAATATCCTTATCCTTTGGCAGGATTTTTTCCTTCGGTTCAACTGGTGGTAACAGGTCTTCGTTGCTTGAAGGCCCAAGGGAAGATTCCCCATCTCCCAGATCAGAGGCGGTCTCTTGTTGGAGGTTGATACCTGGGGCAGTGTCTGTACCATAGAGTACCAGTTTCCAATCGTGAAGGGTACCTTTAGGGAAAATTCAAATAAGAATGAATACTAGCTTCAGTAATTATCAAACGTGTTACATAACATTACTATTCACAGGGATGCAATGCATGCACATTTTCTTAGACACTTCATCACATTACATGAAACTACACAAGAATTAATAATAATTTAGAAGAGTATGTAAAAAGAAATACACATTTTTCATAATTCTAAAAATATTTCCAGTGACGGCTGTTGCTGAAAATCAGCTGTATGCTGTTAGCAGTGGCATACCTTACTTATCTAGTTTTCTTTAGCAGTGGCGCAAAAATAGTTTCTAATTCTCTCTCACTTCTGAGCACATAACTTTGTTATAAAAGTGTTTAGATTAAATCGTTTTAGAAGTAGTTAAAAAATTATGGTCTAAACAAATATGTTTAAATGATTAATCCTGACACACACACTTCTAAGCACAACACTACCACATGTTAGGAGACCAGTGTGGAGCATAGGGCTTGTCCTGTCTTGGGTGGTGCCCTGCTAGGGGATATCTGGATAGAGAAAACCCTTCAAGCTAACTTAAGGGTCTACATTGAATTTCATCATAAAAACATGAACTACCCTTTCAGGACTAATGACCATAGCAGATTATGTGCCTGAAACACAAAATAATCAAATGTGAAGGCACATATTAAGAAAAATTAAAACTGATCTCTGCAATTGTTGTACACTTTATCAGGTTTTTGTAGATAAGTAATCAAAAATCTGATATTCTGAAACATTTTTTTTTAAAAATTATTAAAGAGAATAGCTAATGTGTTGCTGCACCACAGCACTAAAAGACCAGCCGCCACATTGTAGTTCCTTGGCACAGCCAAAATTAAAAATACAAAAATAATTGTTCTACCTTTGTAATCTTTTCATATACAATAAGATGTAATAAATGAGTGTCTCACTTTCAGTGATAAAAGAATGTATGCAACAAAAACATGCTTTTCGTGCATATAATTCTATATACATAAACACACAGTAACGTTTACAATTTATAATATAGGTAACAAAGAGAGTCATATTGCATTTTACATATAAATCATTCCTGAATCTACAATTAAAATTTATAATATAAATAAAAAATCATGATGCATTCCGTCAGAATGACTAAAATTTCTAATTCTAATGAATACATGCAAGTACAAACACTACTAATATCACAACTGCTAACAATAATTTAACTGGTTTATATAAAAACTATTAAACAACAAGGAATTTAAAAAACCAACAATTATTTCTGACAAAGATATCAAAAAATTGTAGAAAGTGACATTTGAGGGGAAAGTGAGGAGAGAAAAAAAGCTTAATTTACTAATTTTTTTTTTTATCACAGAGATATCACAAACAAGAACTGAAATAATGTTTCATTCAGCAATATTTTTTTGTGCTCAATGAATGTGCTTTTGTCACTTGCTAACATAGGTATCAGTACCGAAATTTCAAAAGTATAAAAATGCCACTGCCTACCAAAAGTAAAATATTATAATAGTAATTCACTAACATTGACACCTCTTTCAATGATTACATTATTGTAAAATATCCCCCCAAAAACACAAGTCAACTTCACACAAATTGAAACATTAAAAATTCAAAATTTATTTAATTTTACTATTTGTTTTCTTTCCCATACAAAAGAGTGGTATTTATCATACTATATTTAATCTAAGTATTCCAGGTAATCTCGAGGACACAAATTAAGCAAATAATTGACAAAATGTTGAAAAGTTCAGAGGTGAAATATTATTTGCATAAAATTTACTGAGAAAGATTGTGGTCTGCGAATTCACAAATGTTTAGATTGGTAGTTAATAAAATATACATCATAAAAAACCTTGCACTGCAAATCAAAAATGGTATACTCTATGGGTATGTGCCAGTTTATGAATCTACAATATTCATACTCAAAAGAAAGAAGAATGTGAAAATAAGCAATTTGTCAAAATATGGAAGTACTTAAGTCAGATAATATATGAAATTGTGCAGAGACTATTGCAGAGCTTGCAGTCTACAAATACTTTCAGAATACACTATATTCTTCGTAAGTTTAATTGAACAAAATTAAATTAAGTATTCATAACAATTGTACATAAAAAGATTTTTTTTTAAATATTCAAAATGGTACCTATGTTGTAATTACTTATAAAATTCTTCTTTTGTCTGAATAAGGTCATCTTTGTAATATGAACGTTAATCTAATATTGCATAAACTTTGCTCCAGCTTGAAGAAGTATCCCCATAGAAATATATTATAATGTATATCTAATAGTTTTGCAGTTTTTCTGCAATAAAACCTCTTATTAATGTAAGTAAAAATGCTGATAAAATAAAAATGTATGAAAAAGTGCAGATAACATGCAATTATAAATGAAACTGAAAGAAAGAAAAAAAGAAATAATTGGAAAAACTAAGTCATTCACTCAGCACAACTGGTAGTCATGCAGGAGGATACAACAAGTGAAATACCCTTGATGAGTCCTGGACGGTGAGAGTCTGGTCGAAGCAAGTCCAGGCCAGAGCTGGATGCAAGGTTAACACGTGAGTCACGGAATGAGGAAGGGTCCACACGTCCTTTGCCAGAACTCAGACCCTCCAATTTGGATAATGCATATAAGGGATAGAGTTGCTGCACGATAGGATATTCTGGGTACGTGGGAGACGCTCTGGAAGGAGCTTTTGTAGACACTTCCTGCTGTGCAGAAATGTTGCCAACAGAAGCAACCATTTCTATTAGAGGAGTTGATGTTACAGTAATATTTTTTGTAACTGGAGTGATTGTAATTGTTTCTGAAGTTGTGGGAGTAGTGGTTGGGAATGTTGGTTTTGTGGTAGGCCTGACTCGAGGCCGGGATGCAGTTGGCATAGTTGGTCTGCGGATTTCAATAGCTGAAGGTCGCCCAGTGTTAGCAGAGGATGATGCATGGTGAGATGCTGATTTCCCCCCATTAGTCTTATGAACACGATTCTTCCCTTTCCTAGGAGATGAGTTGACAGCGTAAGGTGATGAGAAAACACTAGGTGCAGGTCTCGGGCGTGCAGGTTTTGTTCCTTTCCCTGAGCCAGGCTGAGAAGGATTAGCATGAGGAGAATGAGACGGGGTAGCTGGATTTGGAATGTCATTTCCATAAGGATTTTCTGCAGTACCATAAAATATAAGGGCCCATTCTTGCAGAGTTGCACGGCCTAATGAAGAAAAAAATCTGTCTCAGAAACATTTAGCTTGGACAGAGGCAATTGTTTTTTGGTTAGTTTTCTGGAGGGATTTTGATTAGATAAGCTGTGTTAGTACATTCACACTTCTAAATTGAAAAAGTTTTTGAATTAGAGGCAAAAGGGCAAGAAATATATCTATTCAAGAATAATCTAGAGTAGATTACGGTTTTAAGAATTCTAATTATGTATTTACCCCACATAAATTCAAGTACAATCTTCTGTTACTGAAGAAATTATAACTGATACACAAATATTCAAGTGGAAGAAATAGCAGAAATTACCCATATTAATTTTATTCATTCCTTCACAGATTCTACTCTTTACTAATAATTATCAAGTATAAAGTAACAAATAATTTATGATATTTAATATCCACAAAGAACATGTTGCAATTCATCTTATGGTGAATACAGCCAATAAATCATGAAAATTGACACAAATTATTCTGTTATGATAAGTATCAAATTCACTTAATAGATTTTAAGTCTTATGAAACCCAAAGAAGAAATAGTCTAAGAAAACATTAAGCAGCTAAGAGAAGACTATCACAAATAAGTTCAGGTGCCAAAATTCATTTATTAATTGAATATGTCTCTTATTTCCTTCTATTTCAGAGTAAAAAAATAATCAACTTTCACACATGTATGAAACCCGGGGAGTATGTTTAGATAAATTTATTTTTCCAAAAATAAGTAGATCTGATGGCACTTTTCAACAGGTGTTGTTTTTTTGTTTATATTTTTTTCCACATGAAATTGAACAAACTTTGTTTATTATTTGCACATTTCAGATCTATAGCAGGGGTAGCCAGCCAGTGACTCATGCACCAAATGTAATGCTTTCGATGATTACAAATGGCACATCACATCCTTCCTTGCACTTATTAATTCTTTTAAAAAGAAGGTGCCAATGCATAACTGAATTCATATTCATATTTTTTTATACCACTCTGCCCACAGTTCAATTTAAACACCCTTCTTACCAATCAGTTGCAATTTTTTGAGAGTTTATAATAAATATTCTGTATGATGACATCCATACTTGAGATCTGTTTGTTGTTTTTCAACATTTAAAAATTTAGTTTTGTACATCCGATGTCCATCACAGTGCAAAATAAACGTGAAAGTAACTATAAAGTAAGCATGAATTTACTGAACAGTACCTCAGGACTTCTGAGTGGGCACATAGAAGGGATGTCAAATTCCAACCTGATCTCTTCTTAGGTTACATCTTGCTCAGAGTTCTCGCTCTCATCCACAGCCCCCAGAGAAAACAAGAAGCAGTAGATTCACAGGAGCCCATTATTTCAAACAAAAAGATTTCCTTCCCATACATATTTTATCATCATTATCATCATCATCATCATCAATGTATTAAGGTTAGGTCCCAAGGCCTGTTCCTTGTTCCAGTATTTTGTACACTAGTTAAGGTTGTGCCTGGATCTTCCACTGTTTTCTTGGACTATTTCTCTAGGTCTGTAGTTCTTTATCATCTTTGGAAGTCTACTTTGTTTCATTCTTTTTATAAGTACTTGTCATTTCATCTAATATTTCTCTATTTCAGTGACCAAATTCTTTGTTTTTAGTGTTTTCCTTGTTACTTTGTTTCTTATTTTGTGTTTTCATGTAACTTGTAGTACTGCTCTCAGATACCGCATTTGGGATGCCTCTATTCTTGGCTGGTCTCTGTTTGAGTTTCACTGCTATGAATTGGTTGGTTTTGCCATTATATTATGGATTCTTATTTTTATTTCTTTATTTATATTTCAGAAGCGTCTGTTAATGCAGCCATTCAACTTGTTAAATTTTGCCAATTTTGTCTCCATATCTTCCTCTCTTAGTGATAACCTGTTGCCTAGATAGGTGAAAGTAGCTACTCATTCAATTATCTGAATATCTATTATAATTTTTACTCTGCAGTAATATTTTCCTGCTACTTACACGACCTTGGTTTTTCCTATTGCTATTTCCATTCTGTATTCTGTTTAGTCTGTGCTCCTTTTTGAAATTCATCTTCGGTTACAGCTAGTACCACCAGGTTATTTGGTATATAACATTGTTGCTATTTTCTTTTTGTGTCTCATCATTATTCCTCTTACAGTTTGTTTCTTCTATTCTTTAATCACATGGTTCATATATATTGAATAACAAAGGGGACAGTGTGCATCCTTGTCCTAGCCATACATTTTTCTTCAAAAAAGATTTTAATGGAGAAAATAATATTGTACATCTTTTTTTATAATCATATTTTAAACTGTGGTTTACTAATAACAATCTATTCTAATTTTTGATAAAATACACATAGAACATTACTTTTCATTTAGAAGCTGATGCTTAAATCTTCTTCCAAGCTATCTTTAACAGTTAAGTTTGAATTAGTACATACCTTTTTTATATGTTTTGAAGGGAAAAAAAAATTTCAGGGCCACAATTAACTTGGGACCTGGAGCAAGTTACTCCAGTTGTGCCCCTCCCTCACTGACGCCACTGCTCTTATTACATTTATCAACTGTGGTCTAGTGTAAAGTTCACTAAAGGAGGTTCTCTGACAGCTCTTGGTCCATCAGTGAGGTCCATAACTGTGACCAGTCTCTTCACCAACACATCTCCCTCACTTTATATTAGTGCTCCAAAACACTGTGTCTTTTGAATTGGCATACATTCATTAATATGAGTGCAAAATTGAGTTATTCCTTTTCCTCCTATACCACATGTTCTCCCTCTCACCCTATTTTTCAACTCTAACTATGAAAGTAAGAAGATGGAGAGAGCTCGAGATGTATGTAGCACCTGAATTTGTCTGTGAAAAAAATTGTTTCATAATTTATATACGATTGGCTACCCCTGATCAAAAGAGTATGATACTAATTATTCTCTACAGACAGGATATTGACATAAGATAAGAATGAATGAAGAACTTTGAAACAAACAGAATGAATGTACAAAAAACAGTTTTCTTCAATGCATCAAAATGATCTTCACGCAAATTTGGCAGCAAGACAAAGAGTACTATAATGAAAAATGCATGTAGTTGTTAGCATATCTTCCTGAAAATAAAAATTATACTTAAAGTGCATTATAAATTATTGCTCATCACTATTAGAGATCCTCACAAACAAAACAATATGGAAACTCTGTTTTTACAAATTTTCCATCAAAACTTGAAATTTAATTAATTTAAATTCAGGAAAATGTTAAAAAGAAAGTCATGGGGGTCAAAAATTCAATGACAAAAATAATGACAAATAAACCATTAACAATATAACAAAAGAATTCTGTGAATTTATAGTTTTAAAATCTCTTTGCTCTCAGCAGTACAAGTGCTGCTACATCACAAGCTTGTTAATCAGGCTTAATGGCTTTCTTCGAGGCGGAATTTGTCAGTAGATAAACCATTCTACATTTTAATATATCTAAATGCAGATCAAACAACACCCACATCTTATAGGAATCTTAAACTACATTTTAAAGGAAAAATTTTGCCCAAGGTAAATATTTAAAATACATTTTCAGTGAGCAATATTAGTGCACAGTGCTATTACAAACATTAGATGATTTATATAAATAAAACCGTTTTCAATTATATCTCCAATACTATTTATCTAATACAAACCTAAGAAACGTCCTTCATTATGGATTTCTAGAATCCAAATTCCAAAGGGCTTTTCTCCCCATGTGTGTACTGACATGAATGGCCAATTTTGAAATCCAGCTCGTGAAACATCATGAGGCCTACGAGCTAGAAGTGTTGTGCGTGTGCCTGCAGGAGAAGTAAGATGGATCTGCAAGTCACCTCTTCTGGAGGATGCAAGACTAATTTTTGCCTGAAAAATACACGCATTTTTTGCAGATAGATCAGACTAATAAACTATACACTATTATACTTAACCTTGCACACTTTACACAGCCTTTGAAATTCAGCAAAACACAATAGTCATTACCATTTTCTGACATTATATTTTGAGAGATAGGATTATATTGTCTGAAGGAATGATTTAAATGTCAGACAAATAGAGAAAATTATAAATTTTAAAAATTATTTAATAATAGGTGATATAAAGATAACAAATAAATTTTGTATGTATTAGAACTGCCTTTTTGTTTGGCCAGGGATTACCAATACAGTGGTTTACTAATTTTGAAGATACATAAGAATGAAAGTTCAACAAAATCAAACAACACAACTGAAAACTGTTTAATTGATAACTAATTTTTAAAAAGAATTTCTTTTTTTTTACCTGGACATGCTCAAGATAGTTAATTCCAGCACATTCTCTCACATGTAACTGGAGAAGAACTTGACTTTTTGCTGGTATTAGCCTGTAAAAGATATAATCATGAATTTGATTTTAATTTACATTACAATTGTACTGGCTGAAGTATGGGTTTATTAATATGAATTTAAGCACAATTTTAACTACAAAAGCACATACTTTTTTGCATTGTTTCTAACTGCTCTGCTACATTATATTACCACATAAACCTGCAAAAGTATTTTTAACCAACAACATTTTTTTCGGCTCCGAGACCCGAACTCAGATCCTCGGAGTTAATTTGTCACTCATACCACTACACTACAGAAGCGCCATATGGACGAAACTCGAGCAGACGCACAAAAACGAAAATGCTTGTTTCATATAAAAAACTTCAAAAACCAAAATATCCGTTTGAAACTCCCAAAGCCTCGAGTTCTTTCAGATCTATCGAGGAAAAATCAGTTTTGAAGAAAATCGGCGGAAAGGTTGAGGCACTAGCTTTGACAACAAACGGACAGACGTTTAACGTCAATCGATTTTTCGGCATCAAGGTCCAACAAAACATGTGTTCTGGCTACACCGCGTATTAGAGGATTTTTTCTATATTTAGCACTGGATTTATCCACTTTTCCGCTACCAAGGCCAGGCAATAGGAGTTTTTCTACCGAAAATTCGCTGTTTGCACGCACGATTGCATAACTTTCTCTGAAGCACCTTAGGCGAGAAAGTAAAAAGGTTTTAGATAATATTAAATACCCAGTACACAGATAACCCAAGGGAAATATATTTTTGACTTTTAGGATTTGTGTTGAGTGATCATTAGTATAAAAATATTTATGACTACTCAACATAAATCCTAAAAGAATTGTCTTAAAATTTGACATTAGAAAAAGAAAGATCTGAAGAACACTTACTTATCAGAGTGTGGAGCAGATACCTCACACTTGTGCTGCTCAGGAACAGACTTCCACACTCTCGCTAAACGCACCATGGCAGAGGCATCCATCAGTCCATAACCAAAAGAGTGACTTACTATACAAAGAAATATCTTCATGAAGCTTTCAAACTCTTTATGATAAACAATTTTCAGTCATTTATTTACCACCTAACATACCATTTCTTCCCACTCCATTGGTTTTCCAGTCAGAAGTTCTGAGATTTGCTGGTTTGGCTGTCCGAACAACAATGTGTTGCATGTCTCTCCAAGTGAGATCACGATTTGATTCTAAAGCCAAAGCACAAATACCAGCAGCCAAAGGTGCTGATGCTGAGGTACCTGTGTGACTACTTGTGCACTGATGGTGAAGATCTGTAGTCAGCACCTTTACAGGGCAACATTCACGTATGTATTCATAAAGAAAAAACTTGCTCATTAGGATAAATACCATTATTGGCAAGTGCTATTATAATTATCATTATTATAATTATCATTATTATAATTATCATTATTATTGTTACATTATTATTATCATTATTATTATTATTTATATTGTTGTTATTATTAAAACTAATATTTAATTTTTTAAGTACTAGTTTAAGAATTTTTAGGTTATATAAATAATTTTCAATGGTTGAGCCACTGAAATTTTCTAATTTTCAATGGATCTTGAAATTAACTCCAAACACAGAACACAAATGAAAAAATCAAAACACTTAAGAATTCAAACATAATAATTATGACAGAAAATAACAATCCAAGTAGTACATTATAGTACAATAATGAAGCAAAAGAATAGTTTAACCCAAGGACAGGCAAGGAACTTAGCACAAAAAAAATACATCAGTTCCTTTACTTTACTTTCAGATATTTGCACATTTATTTATCTCGGATGAAGTCGTAGGCTTCCGCGGCCAGAGTCATGTGCGTCATCTTGGCTGTCCGGGTGACGCCGCGTCAAAGGCTGTGTTGCAGACGTTTCGACCATCTTGTCGTGATCTTCCTCATACCTCGGCATACCAGCCCTGAGGAAGACCACGACAAAATGGTCGAAACGTCGGCAACATAGCCTTCGACGCGGAGTCACCTGGACAGCCAAGATCACGCATATTTATCTCGGATGACACATGATCCAAAGTTACCTGTTTTTCTCCTGCAGAACCGCTGCTGTATGTTGTTGCTAGAGTAGATGAGCAAGCTTCTGAATACCACGGCACAAGGCCATTTTCTGTAGCGCTGCTTATGGACAAAGTCCATATGGAATTGGTGTATCCATCACAGTTGCAGTTGTCGTGATCACGCCCACCATTTCCAGATGCCCAAACAAAAATGGATCCCTTCCCGTTCCTGCCCTGTAGTAACAAAAATAAAATCATGAAATATTAAGTAGAGAACATAAAAACAGTACATATTTTCTGCACAAGGGCTTCACATTGAAAATATGCCAATATCTCAACAGAGTAAAGCACTTGTCACTCCAACAAAATGCAAGACATCATCCAAAGCGTCAGCTCTGTATTTTTCAGCTTCAATCATATCAAGGAATTGAAGAGACCAGAAAGATTTTGTCAAAATTGCAAATATTTGAAACAATACTAAGCATAACAAAACTACTTTTGTCATACAAACGTTAAATCAGCAGTTGTGCCCATCGGATGGACATTCTTTAACTACCTATCTTAAGATCTTTCAAGGATGATTTTTAAAGTTTTTTTAAAATAGAACATACCATGTCGTCCCTTGTTAATTGGTTTTAATAATGTAGGGTCTACTCTCCATAAAACCTTCTCAGGATAAATGGGTAGTGGTGCTTCGTATTTTATTTGAACATGTGCATTCACTCACGTACTACAATCAACATGCATGCCTAGCTCTCCTTTGAGTAGTAATGCATGTATTGCGTTTTGCAGGTGCGGTTTTCTGAAGGAAAAGCAGCAAACTCTGAGCAAGGCCACCCATGGACTTCATGGGCTCGTGCACAAACTTTTGTGAGGACACCCAAAACTTTCTCATACAAGTGTTTTTTTTAATACACTTCGACTCTGTTTCTCAAATACTTACGTGGACTCAGTTTTTGGGTCTGTTTTGATTCCAAACGTTTGACAATAATTGACAAGTAACTGATGCAAGAATGTTATTTGGGATTATTAATTAAGAAAACTATACTTTTTATTTGTGTAATTTACTACATTGTACTAAGTAACAAAGAATAATGTTATTTCTAGAAAAAGCATTCCACCATATCCTCATTACTATACATAGGTGTCTATCTTACCAGTATGAGAATGTTTGAAACAGAGCTAGCAAATCGTAATAGACAAATATACAAAATTATCAGAAACAGCAACGTAATATTAAAAAAACGGAAATGGAGTAGTTTTTAGAATGTTCCTTGTAATTTAGGTGTCAAATGTGACATTTTTCACTCCAACTGTATAAAAATAAAATTATTTTCAACAAAGAAACGAACTCAGAAAATTGAAAATATTACAACCTACGTAAAACTGGACATAAATAGCTTATCTAAAAGAATGCGTTCATGTGAATCATTTTCAGAATGTTGTGAAATATTATTTGTCTCTGGAGTCAAAAAAGACTCCAAACAGAGTCTAAGGGTTAATTATCACAAATGTTGATTCTTCCGCGTGTTTTAGTATTTTTTTAAAGTGAGCAGAAAATAAATACAATCTGCCCTTTCAAGAATTTATCAAGTAATTGAATGTATTTGGGTAGACACAAATATTAGAATGTAGCAGAATAATAATAATAATAATAATAATAATATTAAGTATGTGACTGTGTGTGTCTATTTCATCATTTCATCTTCATCATCATCATTTCACCACATCTCCCAGGGCTTACAACCTTGGCGTGTAAAAATGGAATCAGCATTAAAATGCTGATCCCCCAACAGAGAAGTAACGTGCACGCACCCCGATAATCACGACTGATCGCCGGGGGGATGCAGGTACAGCGTGGCCCCATGTTGGCAGATTCGCGAAACCAAATCGCAATTGAATGAAGATGATAAATTTAGATACGTATAACTTTCTTTCCAAAAGCCCGGGCCTCTGGTATGTCGGGGTTGCCGCCTCCTCTCTTGGGCGGCCCTGCACTACCTTCTTTCATGACAAGTATTTTATACATCTATCACGGCGGAGTCAATAATTGGGCGGAAGTGTACCAACCTTGGAGACCCCCTCGATGAAGGCACGTGTGGCCAGCTCCCCGGGCCCGTCCACTGTCTTGCCGTCGTCATCCGGACCCCAAGAGGCACTGTAGATGTCTATGTGTTGCGGGTTCAAGGACAGAGAGCGCGCCTCGACCGCATCCGTCACATCTCCATCCAGCATCCGCACACCTGCGTCAACGGGCGGAAATTTCCCGGTAAACACAAGACCGGAAACCGCCTCAGGCGGAAGTGGGGCGTTGGACAGGTTATTAACAAGAGCATAACCATGCATCTATACTTGCCAATACAACCACACTATGCAGTATCCCCTCGACGAAGAATGTGGATACACAAAATATAGTCATTTTCAAAACAACGATTCTAAAACAACACCCATTATTTCCAAATGTCATATGTTGGTCCTCAAGCGGTTCTGTGTGTGCTTCATTTGCTCGACTTCACGAGCTCTCTAGAACGAGACGGAAATCCCAAGCATTTTTCTCATGATGAAAAAACAAACAAAACATCATCCCTTCCATTTAATTAAGAAGGAGAACTGGATTGCCAATGTTAATATTTCAGTTTAGGTCCAATTGACATATTGTTATTTAATAGACACATTATAACACTCGCCACACTCAGGATTTTAAACGTTCTGAAATTCGAGAGAGAGAATATTCTACACAGAACGAATATTATACGTCAACGACAACCTAAGCTGAAACACCTGATTTATTGATGATTTCAGGCAAGTCAACTGCTAAGGTCAATGATCCCGTAAGTGTAGTACATTTTTTTATCGCTGGCGTTGGCGGTGATCTCCCGCTGGATGGAGAGATCCGGCGCCGACCTACATCGGCTTGCCGGGATTTTTCCCAATCAGGTATCTCCCACCAGCGAGGCACCGCCCCAGCTGGCACATGCTCTAAGCTCCCGACAAGTGCGGAAGTGTAGTGCATATAAGTGTGTGTGTGTGTGTAAGTAAGTAAGTAAGGAATGAGGATACGACAAGGGGAAAGAAAGATCGCGCGCGGTCCATGGCCCGTTTGTTAGGGTAATGCTCCGGCATTCTCTTGGAGTTGATTGGAGAAACCACGGAAAACTACCAATTAGAGCAGCCGGCAGCTGGAATTCTCCGAACAACGACTGATCGACCTAGCTATCTATGTCAGAGTCAGTGTCAATCTATGTCTAGCAGTGTCAGTAATCGTGCCACCATTGGGGTCGAACCTAGGACTTCCCGGTCAGAGGCATTGCAGTGACATCAGTTGATGCCCTGAGCCACCTTGTCGGTCGGAATATCGAAAATTTTGGCAAAGAATAAGTACTTTCTTATTAAAAATATTTAAAGCTAATTTTGGTCAATTTTTATATAATAAATATAAGAACTAATTCAGATTCTAGTATTAATTTCATCAACTTTATTCGTATTATAGTTAATGTTAACAAGTTAAACTGTTAAAGAAATGGAACCCTCCAGTCTTAAAAAAATATGCGAGGAAAGAAAATTTGAATCTTCACAAATGTTCAGTTTAAATCCTTCGAACCCTGAAGAATCGTTTCATTTTTATGGCGCTCTCCAAATTTTAAACGAATCTTTTAATTTTTGGGGATACTTTATATGATACCCCTGGGACATTTGCAAAATTTCCTCAAAACTGGGTCTAATTGTTTTTTTTAAATTTTATTTTATTATTTCTTGCTAGAACAGAGTGAAATACACTTGGCACTGTTACCTATGAATTTTCGAATAATTGCAAAAGATACAAATAATGCAAGAAAGTATGAGCGTTGTAGCACCACCAATTTATTCTAACTGTAATCTACAAATATCGTCAAAAATGAAGATAGGTTACTTACAAGTACTTCCACTATCATCGTCATTGTAATCACCTGTGTATTTAAAACAAAAGGGTCTTAGTTTAAAAAGAAATTTGAGCATTCTCTTCAACCAAATTTTGTATTTTTTTTTACTTTCTCGTACGTAGTCCAGAGAAAGTATTGTAATGCTGTGGCAAATGACGCCTATTTTTCGACAAAAACCTGTATTGTGGGGTTCTGCTTTCGAAAATGTCGATAAACTGAGTCCTTGGCTAGGCCCACGGAACTAGTGAGGTTGCTGTCGGGGAAGAAGTGGACGTCGCGTCGCGAGCGGCGTCCAACGCCCGCAACCTCAGCTTGACGGGCTCACGACCGCGCCTCGCGCGCCCTCTGGTCGCACGTGCTTTCGGACTGGGGCGGAATTATCGGCTACTGGATATTCATAAACGTTTTTCGAAATTTTACCCGGCACAACTTTCACTTTACAACTCAATAAGTTTTGACATATCTCAAGTTTATAAATTACTCCAAAATCTACACGACGAGACTTTGGAGCTGACGCTCCAAAATCTACACGACGTTGAAGCAGACCTGAGAATCGCAGATTGCATCCCCCGGTCAGGGGCCCCTCAGGCCTGCTTCCCGGAGAAGACATAGCCCGATTGCTTCCCGGCCTGTGTTTTAGGACGGATAAAACGAAATATATATATATATATATATATATATATATATATATATATATATATGGGTGAGCTAAAACAGCTCATACTTTCTGGCATTATTTGTAACGGCTCCGCAGAATTATACTACTAGAAGAACCTGCAGAAGAGTTTGCCAACTGCAAAATATTTTTTCCGCATCGTGACTAGAACTTAGGCCCATCGAGTTAACCCGCCGTGCGCTTTACCGTTACATCACGCAGTTGCTCGGCGTACTAACTTGGAACGATGCTTAAAAAATAATTGTCTCATTCCTTATTTCCAACACGTAATTTAAGAAAATTAAGAGATTTCACCAAAAATGAGACCAGTGTCATTTTTTATACGTTCCTTATTGTATTCGAGGAAAATGTAAGAAAAACTACGCTGTTTTGGAGAAAAAATGTTTAAAAATTGCCTATAATTAACGCAAATTTCGCCGCGCATAATAAGTACTTCAGTGAGACGCAGAAGAATCGAAGTTGAAAAAGAAGGGGCGGGGGCGAGTGCGGGGGCGGGGTGGACTCACCGCCGACGCTGGCTCCGAAGGCGACGCCGACGGCGCAGATGGAGTTGTTGGCGGTGGCGGCCACCTCCCCCGCGCAGCGCGTGCCGTGCCGGTTGGAGTCGATGAGGTCGTAGCGCGGCATCGGGTCCTCGTCGTGGTTGTTGACGTCGTAGCTCGCCTGCGGGTCCTGCAACACACCGGAAACCCGTTGCTGTCAGCCGACCTTTCACCTCTCGCCGCAACACACATTCGTAGAAAACAGTTCCAGAGAGTTGGGTTTTGGTTGACACTTTGAGACACTGGAGGATAATCATATAAATAGTCAAACATTCATGTAAACCATTGTCTCTTACCTAGGTAATCAAATCGCAATTTTGAAGCAGTTTTAATATTGATAAAATTAATATGATAAAATGACACAAGGAATGATAGTGATTTAATATTCCATTGGCTTTCGTCCAAACAGGTTTTAGACAGTCAGCTATTATAACAATAATTAGAAACACACACAAATTAATCGGGATTAAAACTTGTTTGAAAAATTGTTAATTATAAACGTCATACTTCCAGTCAATTTAGTTTAAACCATATTCATTAAAGCATTATATTAATTTCAAAAGTCTTCTGTCTCAACGTTTCGAGGCATTTATATTCCTCCTCATCAGGAATAATTTCATCTAAATGTAAGATAAATAACTGTTAAAAAAATGTATCAGCTTTAAAATAATGTCCTTGTTTAAATAATGTTAATTATTAACTTTAAAAAGTTTAGCCAAACTTACATGGACAAATTGAGATAATATCTATACTAGGTGCAAAAGAACTCACCTCAGAAGATTCTTTTTATTTTTCATGAACATTTTTATTATTCTCCTTTTTATAATAAATGAAAAAGATATATTCTGAGGTGAGTTCATTTGTAGCTGGAACAGATAAAGTTACATAGACAAATTGAAATTGTGACTAAAAGTTTTAAACTTAAATAATTTAACATTACTTCCACAAGTAGCCGGTATGATTGACAATCTCGCAGCAATTAATTTTAAAATCCTACAGCAATAAAGAATTAGGAACACCGAAAAACAATGTGCGGAAGTAAAATTAGAGGAACGGTATTCCCTACGAGATACATGGATGCTGGGTAACACAAAATTGTAGAAAATGACATAGTGTATTAAAGTTTTCCGAGAGGAACGTATTACGAACCACAGTACATATACAAATTTCGATGACTTTATTCCCATTGAAGTAGTTTCCACATTGGTCAATGAGTTTTCTGATATCATTGCAAATGTCAATACGTTTTCTTCTTGTGCGTTACATAATGTATCAGGATCGTGAAGTAGGAGCGTGCGCGAGGCAAGAAGATCGGTCTGGAGCGGTGCAGCGCATTTCGGGGCACTACGTATTACGCATTCAGAAACGTGTCGAAACTGACAGAGCGCGACACATGCCGATCCATCTTTGCGGGCGATCTGGCGGAGATTATGTCACGTCTCATTAATTTCGGACGAGACACATTGCAGGCAGTCCATGAAATGTTAATTCGCTTCGGAGAAGCCTGTCTGCGTTGCCGCCTCTGGCGTCCGTGGCCGTGGGTTCGATTACCGGTGGCGCTCGGCGACCCGGGGAGCTCGCGAGGGTTCCGTCGACGCAGTGGTCGGGGGATGTGTTGCGAAACTTGCAGTGACATCACGTTCAGTATGGATACTATCAATAGAAAGAAGTATCGATCCGTCAGTAACGTTACAGGATATCGGACTTTAAATGGCAATTCTTCAAATACTGATTGGTAGATTTCAAGTAAGAAAATTATATTTTAACTGATTATTAAACACTTTTGAAAATACGTGATACGTTTTAAAATTAAGTTATTTAAGACACATGACAAGTGATACTTAGGGTCATCAAATGAAATCCGATCGGGTTCCTCTATTACATCAAACAAATTTAAATTGTTTCGCTACAGAACTAATTAGAACTAATAATAATAATAATAATAATAATAATAATAATCACTTGTGCTCCATAAATCTCGAGAAATAGTTGTCGTAGTCATATCGTACTTGCACATACGCGAACGTGCAGACTATTATCTGAGGAGAACGCACGTTTGCGTGAAAGGTCAGATTGTTTTTTGAAACATTGGATTACAACATCCCAGTTGAAAAGTTCTTGTCTTCTTTTCACAGGACGTTCAAATGCTCTAAAACACATGGAAGTCACAATGCGACAAATAAGGGCAAAGCGAAGTGTTGAATAACCACACACCCGGTTTTTCCAGAATTCTGCCGTGCTGTTGATTTATTTAACATCTATCGAAAATATGGGAACGTCCCTCCCCTGGAGACACAACGGAGAAATAGGGGCACTGTTATTTTGAACGGAGTTCTTGGTCCATTTCACACCAAACAGCTACAACGTAGCTCTGCGGCAAAACACTTTCTTACGGTTTGATAATATAACGATCTCTAATTAATCCCCCTGACAAACGGCCTTTTAGAAATCCTGACGCAGCTTTTAGGAAAAAACACAAATTAGAAAGAGGCTAAATATGCCGCGAACTTTGCGAGAGAGAAAAATCTCTCCCAGATTACTATCTGTTCGCATCGACTCTGAATGTCATCGATCGAAGTTGAGTAACATTTCATTCTTCGGGATAAGACGCGAACAGCACTCGTGGAAATTGAGAATATGAATAGGTCACTATGGTGCAGAAGAAATATAATTTAATCAATAGAAATAATTCAAATCGAAAGTTCGTAGAAATGCAAATAAGGGAGGGAGGGTTCACCGATAATTTGATATTTGATCTCTTTGTATCGAATGCCATGAATAACATAAAGGCGATTACACAAGTAAAATTAGTGGTGTAAGACCTCGAGTTTGTTATAATCGATGGGAGAATATCAATTTTGGAGGCAATGTCTGAAAGTTTTAGCGCTAACGTTGACCGGACCAACGGACAGAGGAATGGACGAATGGACCGACTGACAGAGACACAGTGTTGGACCAATCAGTTTTTTTATATCTAGAACCCAGAAAATGTAGATTCTGACCACTCAACGTGTTCTTCTTCCATTATCTCTACAACCCTTTATGGGTCTTGGCTTCCTCAATTAAGTCAGTCCACCTCTTCCTATCCTCTATCCACCCCTCCTTTCACCCAACATCGTTGAATCTTGGCACACGTCATCCATCCACCGAGATCTTGGTCTTCCTCTCTTTCTTGCCCCTGATGTCACCAATTCTATTATTTTCTTTGGGAGTCTGTTTATCTGCATTCTTTAAATATGATCCAGCTTTTTAATTCTTTAAGCTTAAATGAATCTGATGATATTCTCCCCTTTCATTAAGTTCTCTACTTCATGGTTAGTTCTTATCCTCTACACATCTGCTATAACTTGTATTGGACCGTATATTTTACGTATTATCTTCATCTCAAATATTCTTAGATGATTTATGTTTTTGTCGTTTAATGTTATCAAGGACCCAGAAAATGTGGATTCTGACGCGTTAAAGGGCGTTATTTTCTACTTAGGGCACAAGGCTTATCCACGTTTTCGTTACCAGGGTCCCACTATATGCGTTTCTTTGTCAAAAATATTGCCAATTTCCGCCGCAATATTACACTACTTTCCCTTTACTACATAAAAGTAGTAAGGCGAGAAAGTAAAAATTCAATCTTTAGTCAGAGTCGCGATTTCTCTTGGCAACGTGGAGGGCAGAGGTAATTACTCATAATTAATTTCCTATTCTCTCAGACTATGTGATGTACTGCCAATGTCTCTAGAGAATTTTAATAAACAGCAAATCTCGCGTGGTACGCTCTCAGCCCGTTAACATTCCCATGACTGAAACATAAATCGCGCGAGTTATGCAGGCGCGCCCGGCCTGCGGCCGCCCCATCCGGGCGTCGCGACGCGCCGAGTGCACTTGGCCGCAGGGCTGCCAACACTGTTTCAGCAATTGTTAGAAAACGTTCTTCAAAATATAACATCAATCAAGAAAATGTAACCACTCTAGTGACACTGATGTTGAATGCTAGGGATGAATGCAGAATTTAGATTGGTTATACGTTACGGTATGCCATTACTCTCACTCACCATATTCAGATGGGCTAATAACTATTATGTTTTTCTTTTTTTATTTCTCAAAAAAAGTCAACGTCATTTGGTGCATACTAAATAGAACTTACAATAAAATGGTAGACAAAGGGATATGTTGTTTAGAGGATCATGCAATCGGAGACAGAGGACCAATAAGAGACGAGTTTATGAAATGACTTACTATTGATCTTCTGTACTTACGAGTATAGAATATTGGTCAATTCGCTAGTTTGAAATGACACTCTTATTCACGCAATTCGTTTCTCGTTATTGGTTCGATTTTAAATAAATGGTGATTGATCTTGCGCTCATTCTCAATTATTACAATTTTGGATTTATGTTCTCCGCCATTATAGAAATAATTACACATCAAGTTCGTGCGTATTAATTATTTATTTGATTACTGCCAACGTTTCGGACGCCCTTTTCTTAAATGTGGTAACCTGCGTTTGTCGTCGCGTCCCTCACGGTTCGACCACCGCCGGTCCAACAATCGAGACAAGCGAGACGCCATTCGAGGCGTCTCCGTGCCCCGGTGGGGGGGATCTGATCATTTTCGGTCGTCCACGCGGCGGACTTTAAGAAACTTCTCTAAAAACGTGCGCTTGTAATTATTAGAAACTAAAACGCGCTTTGCATATTTACGCCACCTACAGGGGTGCGATTCCTCTCGACAAGACAAATCGATCGACATAATTCTTCTAGAAGAATTCCATATTTTTTTCTAGAGTTCTAGAAATTCCTTGACATCCGTGATCTCTGTCCCAAATCATACAGATATTAAATTGAACTATTACTGCAGGTAGTAAAGAGAGTTTTTGGTAAAGAGTATCAAAACATTCACCACCGTGTAATTATAACTACTTGCAAAAGCGAATCCGCTACAGATTTCATTAACGCAATTATTTATTATCTCTTCGTGCCGGTATCGATTTATCGCCGCGAGATCGTGAAGAACGATTATTTCAATAACTATATTCACTACGCTACTACTAAATAAAAACAAAGTTATTAACGATAGGAACCGAATCTCTGAAGAACTGCGACAGTCCCCACCGGGTGAGCAACTTCACTGCCTCCTATTGTTGTGCCTCCTATTCATGTACTTATTTAACGTAAAAAAAATTAAAAAACGGAGAGACGCACAATCTGTACAAGTTTCAGTTGGTGTTCCTCTGATGACGATGCGAGTGGTTCCTACATTTTGAAGTAAATTTCTCAGTAAATTCATGCGGGTGCGCGTCGGTTGCGAAGTGACTTTTTAGAGATAGAAATATTAATCACACTCGAAAAAGTACTTCACCGTCCTGACACAAACCATAAACAATTCCAAATCCAGACACGATTTGCGTTTTTTGGCTTTGCATCAGTAGACAGTGGTAACGTACTCATGGTTGTTATCACAGGAAACTGTGTGAGCACTAGTTAAGAGGAGAAGAGCACACAAATCCATCAACATTCTTGGCACAGTCTGTCTTTTCCGGTAATCGTTAGTTTGGTGTGGTTTGGTTTGGTGATTGGTTTGCAGTTCTTGAGCCTGGGTCAAACGTTAAAACATGCTGATACCGTAGTAATACCAACGTGTATCAATTTCCTAGAACGCATCGTTTCATGTCGTGGCTTCGACTTTGGAGATGAGAAAAAAGGGAATTCGAAGAACTTCTAATCAAAGAGATGCGCGTCTGTGTATACCCTTTGGTAGCGAATATGACAAAATGAGAAAAAAGATATGAAAAGATTATGTTATAAAGCTTCAAAGCTAGTAAAAAGATAAAATAAATGTTTTAACCTTCAGTCTTAAAATGTTTGTAGTGGTCATTTAGGTAATCTCAAATATTCACTCAGAGCTAATGTATTATTTGCTACTCTCATGTTAATTGTGATGCAGACAAACAAAATCACACACACACACACACACACACACACACACACACAAGCACGCTCGCACATATTTCTGTCCACTATGATTGGCCTATTTGACACACTGAAAATATGCACTGAAAACGTTCAGCGTAAAGTTGTTGGAAAAAATGATCGAAAACAAAATAGTGGGTGCATATTTTGTTTTATAAACAGTTAAAAATATTCAAAACATGAATTAACTTGTAATTTGAGCAAGCTATTTTCAAAAAACCTTTTTAAGAAATAACTATTTTCAATATTATTCAATTCACGACGGAGTGACCTTTAAAGTCAACTGCACTGGCATCAAGCGAAGCACCGCGAACGAGTTGGGAACTTCTAGAAAGGGCGTCTTTCATAAAGACATTAGCGAGATTTTTTCACAACGTGAAGCAAGATGTTTTTCGTATACGCTACACACCTACTGCGAAGGAGCCAGTGCGCATGCTCCCTCTCTAAGGTTACGTAAAGCGGCCCATACGCCAGTGTAACGTAGCGGGTTATTGTTGTCGCTTGCATCCACCTAGCATCGGGGTATCCTGTTAGAAGATCCTGAATAAACAAGCAGATTACTTCGTGAGGTAGTGAAGCGGCCCATACGACAGTGTAACGTAGCGAGTTATTGTTGTCGCTTGCATCCACCTAGCATCGGGGTATCCTGTTGGAAGATCCTGAATAAATAAGCAGAATGCTTCGTGAGGTAGTGAAGGCTAGATCAAGGGCTTCTCGGTTCCACAGGTTACGGTTTTTCCGCAAATGAATACATGCTTTGATAAGGACACTAGCAGTGAAATCTTCAGTGTTTCAAGAAGTGGATGTAAGTTGTGAAACTGCCAGACGGAACTTATGTCATTAAATTGTTAGCCTTATTGTTGTTGCGACAGCCTTCCACTTCTTTTAAGGAGAAGCGGCCGACTGGAAGTCGATGGCAATGTGTCTGACTGTCGATTGAGTCGTTACAGCAGCGAGCATGGCTGGTGAACCTGGTTGATGTCCATTGTAAATCCGTCGTCGAGTCATTTTTTATATAATAGTCTGCTGCGGGACCCAGCATCAGGAGTATATTCTACCTAAGGGCACGGTAACCAGCTGAAATCAATTCGGACCGGGAGAGGTGGCTCAGGGCATCAACTGATGTCACTACAGTGTCTCGGACCGGGAGGTCGTAGGCTCGAATCCCGACGGTGTCAGGATTTTCGACATTATGGCGAATGGCTAGGTTGAGTTCTAGCAGCCGGCTGACCCGATCAGTAGTTTCCCGTGGTTTCTCCGATTAACACCAGACAATGGGGGATCATTACTCTAACATAGGCCAAGGACCGCGCGTGATATTTCCTTCCTCTTTCTTGTTCTGTCCTCACTCCTCACTCACACAAACATTTACAAACATTCCATCACCACATATGCCAGGAGAACGGTCGGGAACTTTGAGCTTATCCAGGCTGGGCTGGAGATACCTAGTATGGGAAAACCCTGCTTGCGGAAGGTAGGTCGGCGCAGAACTAGTCATCTTACGGGGGAAGATCACCGCCACCTCCTGATCAAAGACATGCACTACACTTACGAGACTGAAGACCTTACTGTTGTCGCTCCCGGAGTAAGCAATCAATGAATTTTTAAAAAGGAACCAATTCGGAACAATGTCCGATGAAGTAATGCCTTATCAGGCAAACGATGAGCAAAAGTACGTAAGCCATAAAATGGTCACGTGATTATAACTTGTCGGAGCCGCGGTCACTCAATGGTCACTCATTGGCTTCCAACCTTGAAGGACCCAGATTCGAATCCCGACGGAGGTTGGGAATTTATCTGATTTCCATTCAGGGCGGCTCTAAGGTCGACACAGCCTCCTTTCCAAGTGAGTACCAGGATCTTTCCCGGAGATAAAGACAGCCGAAGCGTTGTGCTCGCCAAACAAGCTCCTCCTTACGCCGACGGCGGCAAATAGGTGGAGCCCTACCTTCACCTCCCCTGTGGACCACATCGGCCTGCGTGCAAGTGCACAGGGATACCTTTCCCTTTTCATTCCCCCTCGTCACAACGGCCTCTAGTCTCGTGTGTGGCGCGAGGGCCGGGCAGGGGGGCGGCGAGGGGACGTGTCCGCCGGTGGACGCCATTCGAACGCGCCGCCCCGCGGCCTCCAGCCGCAGGTGCGATTGATGAGGAACTTCCTGCGATGAATGACGCACGAAAAGCGTGCCCGGTTCATTGTCAGTCCGTCAAGCAATAAGAGCTTTCGGATTTACCAGACATAAATACCCAACCTGCATCCCCGAAATCAGGGAAACTATTTTCCCCATGATAATTCGGGCCAGGCAACACATTTTCGGAAGTGCAATTGGAAGGTCGTGATATAAGCTCACGTCTCTTCTACGCCACTTCTTGTCAGCAACATGCATAATTGTATCAGAGTGGAGAATAAGTACAGGAAACATCAATCGTTCATGTGCTGTTGAGCACTGCATCTAGTAACACTGCATCAATAACAATCCAACCCTTCCCCTATGTATGGAGTCTATAGTTCTACTGAATGAATACGAGGTTGATTGAAATTGTAAACGGCGCAGGAACTTAAACACATGAAGACACGAACATCAGAATATTCTCCATGGTGATGCTGGGAGTACTTAGTGCCTTCCACATCAATGGCAAATAGATGTTGATTCTTTGGGAGGCTAAATGGATGGTCTGTCTATGTCGTATTGTACACATTGTAATTCACAATGTTACCAGAAGAATCAACACATTTGAAACCAACGATTGATATTCCGTATTTTGTATTCTCCGTAACTCGATAAAACTTTCTATGTACATCAAAATTCCTACATAATGCGTCAACATGTATCGTGACGAATACAAATTGTACATTTTATTATTTCTTGTCTATTCCGTATTTAAAAAAAAACATGATTTTGGTTGCAACACTCGTATATAGGACGTATTGACGAACTGAACTGGTATGCAAACTGGCCAATAATCGTCAAGGCAAGTGAATGATGACTTAAATATGCTATAAAATCTGGTGAACTTTGTTCTTGAAACGACTCACGCGACCCACGCATAACACAGAAAACAATTTTGAACGTACGCTTTAGTATTGTCATAATATTTCTTACGCATGGAAAAAGCAAGTAATTTTCTTAGTATGATTTTTCATTGTAAAGTATATTCAAATTTGTCAACATTCGCATTCCTTACGACAAAATTCAAACTGAAACTGAGAAGATATGAAAGACTCGTCAGGCTATCCCAATCAATTCAGACCTTGCAAAAGGTAATATTGTTTTAATTTTTAATATATTGTTAGGACCTACGGAACAAAGAAAACGATTGTGCAGACAATGATTTCTACTCAGCTTTGACTATGGCTGGCGACTGCTTGCAGGAACACTCAACCAGTTCCATAGATACGGAATTTTCTGGAGGGCTCTTCAAACTTTGTTTTTCCTTGCCCGAAATTTGTAGAAATGGTGCACAGCTGAGAGCCCCTGGCGAATATTTTGCGCTGCGTGGATGCAAGATGAGCTTGAGAACCGGACATGCTCATCTCCACGACTGGCACTGTTTTGCGAGCAGCCATTCGTTGAACCTGCGTCAGAGCCATTCCGGAGGAGCAGGAGGAGCATGTGTCTTCTGGGCTCTTCGGAATGCACCACGTCTCGGTCTTGGTGGCCACGTTTCGGACAACACGTTGTGGCCTTCCTCAGAGCGTACTGCTGTCATCAAATGGCTTTCGATTTCCCCCCCTCCAGTTGCCCTGGAGAGGCGGGAATTTATTTTATCCTTCGAGATACAATAGTTGCAACTGATAAGGCTTCTGCGTCTTGAGAGGGCGTCATCTTAAATAAACTAATTAAAGCTAACTTACAACTAATTACAATGCCACTTTGGGCTATGCTAGTTATATGTCAAGTGGCTAGTGAGGCCGCCTTATATGGGGAAGAAAAGGAGTGACGGGATTGGCCCAGGTGACAACCAATAGGGAACGATAAGGTGGTACGTGTTTGGTGGAGGGACAGCAGAGCTACGAGATTCCCGATTCTCCAAGGCCGAAGATAGCGCGGCAGGTGCCAAGCAAAATCAAGGTGATGCTGTGTTTTCTTCGATTCTGTGGAATTGTGCATCACGAATACGGACCGGAAGGACAAACAGTGACAAAGGAATACTATTAAGATGTTCTCCGGCGACTCCGTGAAGCAGTTCGACGCAAAAGACCAGACATGTGGACGGCAAAAACTGGCACTTGCATCATGACAACGCCCTTGTACATTCATCCCAATTGGTCCACACTTTCTTAGCCAATCATGGAATTACAACCGTTCGCCAACCTCCGTACTCTCCAGACTTGGCTCCTTGCGACGTTCGTTGTTTCCAAAATTGAAGACGCCACTGAAAGGATCCCGTTTTGAGAGTAGAGAAGAACAATGCGGAACGCGACGACGGAGCTGAACACCATTCCAAAAGAAGACTTCCAGAGGTGTTTCCAGCAGAAGAAGGATCGGTGGGCTAAGTGTGTGGAAGCACAAGGGAAGTACTTTGAAGGGGATTAGGGTCCAAATTCTGTCAGGTATTCGAAATATTTTTTCTGGCCAAAGGTCGGATACTTTTTAGACAGCCTTCGTATAGTAGTGTAGGTAGGAGAGCAAAGGCGCATGGCAAAGGTAGCAATAAAAAGAGGCGTAATTTGGAGGCGGATTAATACGTGAAAGGAAGAAAGATTTTGTTAAGGAGCCGCCTGAGAGGCAGCGAAGAAACAAACATCGAGAAGCGGCGCATCCCGGATAACCCAGAAGATACAACCTCCAACAGCGGAAGCCTACGCTATCAAGAGGAGCATGCCTCCTCTAACAATGGTGTCACGGTCAAAAATTTTAGACTTTTGAATAGTAATGTTTCACTGATGTTCCGATCAGTGGCTTCTTTAGCTACTACTTTCATTGCAACGTTCCGCTGCTCAAATGCAAGGTGAAGCAGAGGGATGCAGAGCCGCTCATCATGGGGAAGGAACGCCTCCACCTCCCCACTTATAGCATGCACTACAATCACGGGACTAATGACTGTAGCCCTTGATGCGCGATGAAACAAGAAATACACACTTACTCAAATCAAACTAACAATTTGTGCTTTTTAAATGCTAAAAGAACTCTGGAGCCGTTATAATGACTGGTTTCGGAACCCAAATTGTCTCCAGAGAGTCGTTTTCAGAAAATGTTCAAACTTTGTTTCAACTTTTCTGGGCTTGCGGTCATAACATAGTTTTTAATAAAAAGTAATTTTACTAATTTCTGGAAGAGGTGGGAGCAACTGGACAAATTGGTCTCTGGAGGGAAAACCGAGATTAATATTTCTAACTCCTACCAAAATGCGCGAAACTTGAAAACAGAGATAAATGTCCTGCACGTCAACAACTGGTGAGAAACATCTGCGAGCATAGTGCTACTGTTGTTGAGTGCACCTGTACACATGCTCCCGTAATTGAATCATTTTGCAGGACGCTCCATGAAACATTCATAAGACATTACACAAACAAATCTTTGTTATTCAGATCAGGATATATATCACCATTCATACCGGAATTCATTCTGAATTTCTATGACATCTGATCATGTGTAGCGAAGCAGTTTGGAGATCCGGTAAGTTGAAGAATGGGACGGACTGTGAATGGCGAGCAACAAATGAAAAATGAAGGAAAGGAAATACAGTATGAATATATGTTAAGCCATTAGACGATCCTTGTATAATGTATGTATACTTAAAAACGTCTTTCTTGTGTGAAACTGTTTCAAATGTTCGGGGTAAGTTTACGATATCTCTTAATTCCCATCTTGATTCTAGCTGACATTGTATTTACCTCCTAATACCTTATATCTCAAAGTATCCAACGTCAATTATCTTGAGTTGAAATGGAGAGTTCCATTCTATAGGAGATTAGCATTTATATCCCCACCAACATTACTGTCCACTTTCCACCAAATTCATTCTCATTGGTTCTGGTGCTAAAATCAATAATGCAGAATAAGATATGAGATAAACAATATAAAGGATTACTCCCTAAACATCGGACTATCTAGCAACCGCGTACACCCCAAGAGCCGCTTAAGGCAAAATAAAGCATAAAATGGAAATAGAACATTATTGTAAAGGTTTAAACTATAATTTCATCTCATTGCGTTCCTATATATAGACATTTTTGTAATCATTATTTTATTAAATAATTACGTCTGTGTGCTGAGAAAAGGCTGTTGTTTTGTTAAATTTATGACACGATCACCATTAAATCCCGGGAAGTGTGCTGCTGATGATTAGAAAGCTTTGTCGAGAGGTACACGAAAACTATTTACGACGAAAAGTGTACAATTTCGCATTATTCGCAGGCTCTGCAACACAAGTTGTGTTGCAACTTGTCATTGCTTTATTATCATCAAGGAAACTGTATGCTTTAGGTCCTTAAAGCCCGAGTTTGCGTTTCTTGTGGGGAATGAGGTATGCTTTCGTTACCGTAACCTACAAAACGACACATTTTCGACGTACTATTATGTTTTTTGGTCAATACCCCATTCCGTAGATTGATTTTTTGAAAAAGTCCTACCTTGGACTCTATTAGAAACCTATTTTCACTTTAAAAATTATTAAAACAGTCTGGAATGTTTGCAGGGATTCAACCAGTTTACCAATTACCTTGTACTGCCGAGCAATATTGTCTAAATTTGACATGGAAGATAATTTAATTTCATATTGTTTCGATTTGACGCATGAATTATTTAAAGAGCGTGCTCTCCTGGTTCAGCGATCTTTCGTTCCCACTACGTTATTTTGCTCGCCCTCGCAGTTCAGAAAGGGTGAAGGGAAATGCTCTGTTGAATGCATAATAACGAACTCAATGCGTCGTGTGCGTGGACTAGAGGCTGTTCAACTACAGGCTGGGAGTGTGGAGGCGACGAGGCTCTTACACTCTAAGTCATACATGGACAGGACAGCGCTACGGTTCTGACGATAAATAAGGGAGAGAGGCTTAGAAATAAAGTGGATGGGAGGGAAGATGCAACAAAATTTACGAGAGCACAAACACACGGGAGCGCACCACTGGAGCGCACCACTAGGGCGATACACGAGGTAGCAGAATGTGGAGGTAAACGCCATAATTCACTTTGTTTCAGGTTCCTTTTCTCAGTACCCGGCACGAGTATTCTAATACACATGAACATTAGCCCTATCTCCACATTTGGAAGAGTAGTAAGGATATTTCTCGTGCCCACCGTTGC
This sequence comes from Gryllus longicercus, assembly GCA_038098605.1. Taxonomy (NCBI): domain Eukaryota; kingdom Metazoa; phylum Arthropoda; class Insecta; order Orthoptera; family Gryllidae; genus Gryllus; species Gryllus longicercus. Next base: position 1,110,665 of record JAZDUA010000285.1, on the reverse strand, counting down.
TACCTTTTTTTGTTTCAAACAACTTATGAAATTGTCTCTCTTGTCGTTGCTGACTTGTGCATTGTGTTTAAAACGTCGATGTCCAAAATATTCATACTTTGAAGAACATTTTAATTTGTTAAGTTCGTTCAAATTATTGTTTCAGAATAAACTGGTCAATCAACGTTGAAGAACTACCGAAAACAGAATTACGAGAGCGCTTTGCAAAACCTCTGTGTAGATCAAAGAATCACAAATGTAGACCCACGGGGTTACTGCAGTACAAACGGATTGAAAAGTGGTGCGTAATAATCAAGCCCAATCAACCGAATGTGTGTGCTGCACCACTGACATTATCAGTAGCCAACGCCGGAAGTACGGATTAATTAGTGTTTTGCCTAACGAACAGACAATATGAGGCGAGAGTAGTTGTATTAGGAGGTATCGAAATTCAAATTTCTGACGCTTGTATCTCAATAGGTACGTATCGTGGACCACGAGTCGCAATCAAAACTTATCATTGGGGTATGCCTGTTGCTGTGAATTTGCATAATTATATCCAAAACCCTTGAGTACATGGATATTTTATCCTGAAATTACTCAATCTGCAATATGTGAAGTTAACACCTGACAAACATTCTTTTATAAAACTGGTTGCAAACGCGACATTGTGTAAGCTTAGTAACCTTGCGTTAGAAACCATGTTTAAATTTAACGTGCACGTTCAACGGAGAGCTTGCAATTTCTTTGAATACGAAGAAGCATTTGTTTTCAGGAGGCTGAGTTCTCTTACAGGTTTCTGATGGTGGGTGACGCATATGGGGATGATGACACGAATATGACGAACCGAGGAGGGCGGGGCAGAACCGTCAGCCATTAATCGCGTCCGCTACACTTAACTTTGCAGTCGTGATGGAGATGGTATCGTGACAGGATGAATGATAGCTAACTGCGGAAATGGAGCAGGTGACGGCATGAAGCATGCCTGGCGAAATGGGAGACTGGTGTGGAAACCTGCTGCAAACTATTTCCAAACCAACAACTTGTGGTTTATTGTGGTTTTCCTGGAAACTAGAGGAATCTTTAACAAAACCTACGGGTGGTCATTATAGAGATAAAGTTATTTCAATTGCGTTAAAACATTTTACAAATACACTAATAAAGGTTTTTCGAGAATTCTCTTAATGTCCCGTGATCCTGTAACGAAACACTGACTGTGCGCACTAGTCCTTTCCAGTTATACATCTACCATACGTTTACTTGCAGTACTAAACAAGTCTTTGTAGGTCATTGGGAATGGGTCTTGTCGAAATGAACCCATCGCCCAACCGTAAGGATAGATCTGCAGACTGGATAAGGTAGAAAACGTGAACCGTGGCCCATTATTTAACTTTTATCCCGGCATCCACCTGGAATTTACTGCAGGAAACCACGCAATCGACCGATCGGACAACGGGAGCCGGACTCTCGGATTGTAATCCAGAAACATCGATTCATCTGCTGGTTTCGAAAATCAGCAACCGCCAAACCTGGCGCCTAAAACACCCCGGTCTTCGAAGCTTGGGAACGTAGTATTGCGTGGGAATATAATATTTTCATCAAATAGCGGTAGTTATAATAAATATAACAGACAATGTAGGAATGATATTCTTCAGGTGACATTATTAACAACTCACTAAAAAACAATGTATACTGCATGTGCGCTATTTTACACCACATTATAGTAGAAATAAAAAAATAAAAATAGATTGCTGAGGTAAAATCTATTCTGTTGAATAACTGTATATTGAATTAGTTTTCATAGAGTATCAACTTTCAAAATAATATTTATTTTAATTTATTATTACATTAGTTACTGTTCGCATTGTATAATTATGCAAGACTAAGTAGGTCTGTCAGTTTCTGGCTCAATGCCCCCCACCCTCATCTCCCTTAGGTGTTTCGTTCATTATGCGCTGATCCATTGAGCAAACGCTGAGCTTCCGGTCAGAAAACGTAACTTTACTTTCCCCCCCTCGACGCATTCAACTATGTATGGACCTGTGTTTGCTCAAACTTGAAAATCTCCCGCAAAGATTCCTGCTCATGAATACGCCTACATACGCCCCCACATTTCGTGCTCCTCGTCTTCTCGGGTCAGCGAATCCGAGCGCGCCAGGCGGCGGTGGAGCGGCAGCGGGAGTTGCAATTCTCGCGGGACTCCCCCCCCTCCTCCGCCTCGGCGCTGCATAACCTCTCTCTGTCTCTGTCTGTCTGTCTGTCTGTCTGTCTGTCTTTCTCTCTCTCTCTCTCTCTCTCTCTCTCTCTCTCTCTCTCTCTCTCTCTCTCTCTCTCTCTCTCTTTCTGCCTCCGCTCGTCCGCAGCGAGATGAAAATGCGCGGCCCTTTGTTCGGGGGACGGAGACCCAAACCGGAGGACGCACCGACTATTTAGCAGGCTCGGATGAAGCCCGCCCGCAGACACGGCGGGTATTTTCCTTTAGAGAGATGGAAAAATTCGTTTAGAACTGAGGCGAGACGTGGTACTACAAGATGAAGGGTGTAACTGCGCCTCTAGCATTACTTCAAAACCATTAGAACTCAGGAATTACATGATGAGTGGTAGAAATGGAGTTTAAAAGTAGAGACACAGGATATTTGAATATAGCATGTTTATAGCAGTATTGACGCAAATCCATTGAATTTTGGATCCTCTTTCACTTGCAGGTCCTGTCGATATTCGTCGTTTCTAGTTCTAGTCTCCCAATCATTTAACCCTTTCACTTTGTGAACTGTTACCTACAAATTCAATATCTTCGACCATTTTTCCATTTTATTCGTAAGAATGATGAAATCCTACACATGAACAGAGTTCCCTTACTGCTTCAAAATAACGTCCTAGTTGTGTATTACCGTACAGATAATATAAATGATACGAAATTGTCATATTATTTACAAAGGAAGGGATTTGTTTGAAGAACTCAAAAGACTGATGCTTCTAATGAAATCTAAGATATTTCAATAAACGCAATATTCGACTTATTAAGTTTTAGATGTAGTAAGAAACTAGTACTGCTACAGCAACACTTACTTTCTCGCGTTATTTTTAACTTTTGCAATTTTCCAAAATTCAGAGATTTCAACAAAAGTGAGATTTGCGCCCTTTTTTAAACGTCATTTACATTATCCAAGGACAAAGTGTAATACAAAAATGAGGGTATATTTTTGAAAAAAAATTGTCACTATTATTGAGGCTTCAAGCAAAATGCCCTCGAAATCAAAATATCCGTTTCAAACTCGCAGGATCCGTCAAACTGACGCTCCTTCATCACGTTTGGAGAATTTAAATTTCGGAAGAAATCGCCTGTACGCACGGGCTCTTGTTGATCACAGGCTGACAGAGACAGGCAAAGTCAGTCAGACGTTTTGCCGTCAATCAAGGTCTTGAGTTCCTTTAGAGTGTTCCGAGAAAATAGTTTTGGAGAAAATCGTCTGAATAGTTTAGACGCTAGCTGTGACCATAGATGGACAGACGGTCGGTTTTGCCTTCAATTTTTCAGTACCAAGGACCCATAAAACGTGGATTCCGACTTCTCAACGTGTTAGAGAAAGTAATTTACTACATAAGGAGCAACATTTATACACTTTTTTCGTTACCAGCGTCCTGTAATAAGAGTTTTCTGCCACAAATTCGCCCATTTTTCTCTTTACTACTTTCGACAATACGTTTTCTTTACTACGTTAGTGCGTATTAAGGCATGAAAGTAAAAAAAAAATAGTGCCATTTGAAAATCAGTTTCAGAGGAAGTATACTTTTTTTTAAACTTTCTTGCCTTACGAATACTTCGTAAGAAGAGAAAGTTTTGTAACCGTGCGCCAGAACACGGCAAATTCCCCCCCCCCCAAAAAAAAAAAAAAAACTCACATTGCCGGGCTCTAGTAACGAAAAGGTGGATAAATTCAGTTGCTAAATTTAGAATAAAATCCTCTAACAGGTGGTGTAGCCAGAATCCATGTTTTGTGTGCCCTTGATACCGACAAATCGACTGTCGGCAAAAACGTCCGTCTGTGGTCGACACTAGCGCCTAAACCGTTCAGCAGATTTTCTCCAAAACTGATATTCCATGATCGAGCTGAACGGACTGGAGGCTTTGGGAGGTTCTAACGAATATTTTGATTGTTGAGGGTTTTTTTTTTTTCATGAATCAGTCATTTATCTTTTTGTGCCTCTGCCTGAATTTGATCCATATGACGCTTGTGTGTCGTAGTGCTATGAGTACCGGCAAGTTAACTTTAAGAATCTAAGATCGGGTCTCGAGCGCACTGCGTGCAACCTACAACTCAGTGCAACCTACGGGGCCTTGGGCGTGAGTCGTCAGCTGCCAGAGGAGATCCGCCGGAGGGCACACACGGCGCTCACGCGGGCGCTGGGCCCGAAAGCTCCGCGGCTCTTGCGCGAAACCGGCCGGGCAGTGAACTGTGAGGTCCACCGGGCGTATTTTGCGCCGAGAGGGCCCAAGCAAGTGGCCTCCACGTTCCGGGCGCTACCGCCGCAGCTTCTCGCAGAACTCTGCGAGCAGCGGCGTGAGGCTCCCAGCGGGACGAGTGAGGCTCCGCCCGTTACAATTGCCAGGGCACATTGTGCCTAGCCGCCACGGACGCTTGGAGCAAAGTCGGCGCCGTGGCGCACATAGTGTAAATAGTGTTTAGGATGTATATAGTGTCGTATGAAAGTGCGTGTGTCAAGTGATCTAGTGTGAATGTGCGTGTGAATGAGAGAAAAAAACAATACCCAAGAAAACTAATACTATAAAGCATGAAGAAGAACAAAGACTTGTGTTAATCTTAGGTTGCCGGCCAAAGTGCCGGCTTCATCCATAGGTTAAGTTAGAAATAAGTTAGTAAGTAAGTTCTGCCCCTTCTTTGCCGCATAAGCCACAGAGCTGCGGCGTATGTTGTACCCCAAAAAGTAAATAAACTCCCGCCTCGCCACGGCTACTGGCGGGGGGAAAGTTGAAAAAAAAAAGTCTCGGAGCGGGAAAAAAATTTCTGCTTAAAACACTTTTGCTGGTTTATGTCTGTAGTAGTACAATATTGCGGAGTATTTAGTAACAATGAGAAAGTATGTGCCTTGGTAGCACCACTAGTTATAATTTAAGGCCACGGTAGGGATACAGTAAAGAATTTGCGTACTATTTTGAGCATTATTTTCTCCGAAAAAGTAAATTATCACCTTGCGATCGTTAGAAGAACTAGGGTCGTCCCTGATTAACAACAATTGCAACATTATGAAGCCACTCAATTTTCGGCGATGTATTATTACCAAATCTAAAATTGTAGAAACTACCCATAGTCAACTTTAGGACTAGAGAATTAATGGTCTCTAACCAGAGGCGGAAAACTTTCTTGTCGGCCCTTGTTTACAATTTCCAGGAAAGCAATTTTCCGGGTCCGTGTCATTATCGAAGTCTCGTCCGGATTCTGTGGTGGGAGGGGGCGAAAGGGCAGCAGGAGAGGGAGGGGGTAGGCGCCCTGACCCCCCCCCCCCCGGAACCGCAGCATGCTCCCCACGCGCCGCCGAAAATACCCAGCGCCCTGCACCTCTCCATGCCAGGGGTGCCCAAACACCTCGCCGCTCCAGGCCCTCGCACACCAAGACCAGGAACAACGCCCCAACTCAACATTCTTTTTAGACCCCCCCTCCAGTGGAGACGGGAATGTACTACTTTGTAATTCGGGATACAGCATTGCAATTCCGGGTATTGTCTTGCTCTTTAAGTATTTGGGGGAGAATTGCTTAATGACTAATGAAAAGTAATTCAATTTTAGCTTAATCCTATAAATAGTATTTGGCTTACCGAATTTGCATTATTTTTCATAAGGTTAAAAAAACTATTAGGTTTTTTTAAATATATACTTGACGTTCTTTAAAGATATGATTTTTAGAACAAATTAAGACAAAAATATCTATAATTAATACTATAATTTTGCAATGTTAATTTTTATTTGTAATTTTCGAAATTAGAGAGAGATCGGAGAAAATGAACCAGTACCAGCGTTTTTGCCGTCCTTTGATACATAACAGGAGACAACTTGCAGCCGCTTTTGAATTATTTTCTTTAATTGCTTAATTTCACGCAAAATTTCTCGAAAACTACTCATGGTTTCCAAACGTTGTACATGTCTATTTCAACATCTGTTTATGAACAACAGATTTCATTAATAAAATATTTGCATCTTCATTAATGCAGTTTTAGGAAGACACCGAAAAACATCTGAACTGTTGCTATTTTCTAAAAATCAAGAGATTTCAACGAAAATGACACCTACACCATTCTGTTAAGCGTGCTTTGCGTTATTCAAGGACAAAGTTTAATCAAAAACTTTGGGGCCATTTTTGAGAAAATCTTGAAAATATTGTTGACACTTCATGTAAAGTACCTCCAAAAATCAAAATATATGTTTGCAACACGCAGGGCTTCGCGTTTATTCAGTTCGATTGGAGAATTTCAATTTTGGAGAAATTATTTTCAATGACTTAGGCGCTATTGTTGAACTACAGATAGTCGCACGGGCAAACAGATACAGTGAGACTGACAGAGGAAGTCAGACAGAGACCTCGAAATGATGTCTCATTGTCACATCGCTCAGCTCGTTTTTCGGTCTGTGAACGTAGTGGGGGGCTCCACGACGGTGGTCCGTATTTGCGGAGAGCCACAACGCGCCACGTCTCAATGGCACCGCAGCGTCGTCAACATCTTTTAGTTTAATTAGTGTGAATGCTGCCCATCAATTTTCGTCCCACTGGCACATTTTTAACGGCATCATTCGCGCACACGCGGGAAACGTAGGGCGCTTTTCAATTTCGCTCTATCGGCCGGGAACTGAAAACTCCCGCAGCACAGTCGCAGTTTTTAGACGACGATAACGACAACATATGAGTACATGACGGGTCAACGTGCCCGAGGGCTTTTTCTGAACATATTTTGGGTTGATTGCTTGGTTAGCGTTTCCGGGCGCGTCAACTGATAAGATCATTAGTACCGTAAGTGTAGCAAATGTTTTTATCGCGGGATGAGATCGTCGACTACTAGATGGTGTGATCCGGCGGCAACCTACCGTCGGCTAGCGGGTTTTCTCCAACCAGGTATCTCCCGTCACCGGAGTACCGCCCCAGCCGGGACAAGTTCTATGCTCCCGACCGGTCTCCTGGCACAGGGTAAATGTAAGTATGGGGTGAGGATTGGTCACGAAAAAGGAAGAAATGATCGCGCACATTCTGGGACCCGTTTCTTAGGGTACTGCTCCGGCATTCGCCTGGTGTTGATCGGAGAAAATTTGGAAAACTACCGATCAGAGCAGCCGGCAACTAGAATTTTCCTCCAGACAGTGGCTGAACTCAAACCCTGCTATTTAGTTAGGATCGAAAATCCTGCTACAGTCGGGATTCGAACCTAGGACATCCAGGACAGAGGCATGCAATGGCATCAGTTGATGCCCCGAGCCACTTCTCCCTGTACATTTTCTGGACCGCCAGCTCGAACCACATCATCAGTCAGTGCTTATCGCACCCGCGAGCTCATTAGTATTGAAGTGAGCGCATATGCTCGTACAAGTCTCACTTATCGGGCCGAAAATCTCCAAGACGGTACGCATACAAACTTCAACTCCACATACCACGTATGTTCCAGTCTACGAGGGTCTCAAGCTAACATTTAAATTCCAAAAAATTAAAAACCTTATTTTAACTCATCATTTGTACAAAGTTTTGCCTTCTATCCATCTTATGTTTAATTCATTTAATTGTTTAAGCTTTGTTTTATTTATTTTTATTCGTTCCTAATTTATTAATCAAAATTGGGATCTTTATTATTAATCCATCTCTCGAGCCTAGCGTAAAAGCTGAAAAAATGTACGCGATTTATAATTGTTAATTCATTTATTTAATTTACATCATAACTTCATATCTATTCATTTCAAGATTCAAAGAGATGTTATCGCTTCCTTTTTCATTTATTAAATAAATTCTAAGTCAGCTTTGACATCTCTTATTTCCTCGCCGATCCATTATTTTCATTTCCTCCTCTGAGGCGGTCCTTCAATATTAGCAGACTCCTAAGCTACATCACCGACTTACAGGAGGCCAATGTATGCGTTTGCTGTGTGCGTACGTAGCCAGCTGTAGGTCCACGCTGTTGGCTTGTCTTTGCGGATGTTTCCGAGCGTCGAGGTGGGTACAACAGACAAGTGCGCATCTGCACGCGCTCACACGTCGCGGCCGCACACACAAACGTGCATATTGTTTGGTCCTCCCGGTCGCTGTGTATTTTTATCGGTATTGAAATCAATTTTATGTTTATCATGTATAGTTTATATTTTTTAAATTTATTTTGACGACAAAAAACTCGAAAATTATTAGTATTAGAAAAATGATAGAAACCATCTCCACAGGCATTTTTTTCTGCTTTCAATTTATATAGTATAATAACTTTTCGGCTGTTGCACCAATATGTAAAAAAGCAAACAATTTTCACTTTAGTGTTTGAAGAGGTAAAGATGCGAACGTACTAACAACTCCCCAAACCTATAAGATGCAAGAGGTACAAGAAGACCCTTATGAAGACCATTTTTTTAAAAAAATTCCGATTAAGTAAAAGACTGTAGTATGTTTTGTCGTGACAATCCAATAGCGAAAAATGGGATGAAGTAAAATACGGGACATTTCAGCATCCTGACGGTTTTGGGGACAAATGGGGCATAATTCAAATAAACGTGTCGAAAATCCTTACAAAGTATACGTATACGAATCCTACTTCAGACTCTACTTTTTGACATTTATTTTAGTATTTATCGAAAGTCTTACATCACTTTACTATCAATTATGTGGTGTGTACGGATTTTCAAAATATTTTCGTCCATAAACAATCCTTCCATATCGTTTTTATAAAAAATGACTTCATAATTTAATTTTTATTCAAATCTGTTAGCAAGCAAATTTCACGAGTATGTCAATGAAACAAATGAATTGTGGAACCTGAACGCGAATGATTATTTCGATGTAAACTATTACAGGTTTTCTTTTTTTGTATATTGGGGATATTGAGATAAAATTTCCATGTATTTTAAATACAATCAATTTCTTATTATAAGAACATTCCACTTTTTTCCCCCTCGCAGTTTCGCAGTATGGAGTCACTTCAGACTGTGCTTAACTGGAGGCAACCAATCCACAGCGGCTTCACTCACCTTGGCAAACATCAGTGCAGTGACTCAACTTCAGAATCACTTTTGATAATTTTGTAAATTTGTCATAGTTTCCGGTTTTTATAGTAAGTAAAATGTATTTATAAAAATCAATAATTGATTCCTCCAGTTACGTACCTGAAAATACAGTCACATCAACCTGCTAAACGTTATGAGGAAAATAAAAATAAATATCCATAGAAAAAGAAATTGATTGTCTTAAATATACATGGAAATTTCACCTCAATGTCCAATTTAAATAAAGCCAATCACTTTAAAAAGGTTTTTCTTGGGAGTTATGGGTGATTATTAAATCCATATTTTACCACCAAGACCACAGGAGTCGCCACTGAACACACAAACAGTTTGGCAAAGACTGGCACGGCTTATCTGACTGCTGCGACGTTTTAAATAATGAAAGCGAATATTTACTTCTTATCGCGGTCATTACCATCTTGTCGAGCACACGTATCGCGTTCAAATTAAACGAAATTGGCACAACCGCACCGCAGTGGGAACGATCAGTATCGGACCATCCATCGTGTGCCCCCCTCGCCTTCTCGACCCGCGGCCGCCGCTGCCAAACACAGCGGAACTTCGCTTCGGCGCCGAACTTCGCCGGCTCTCGCGCTCTGACAGGTACTTCCACCCCGCCCCCCGCCCCACTCTGCGCGTTCGCACAAGTACTTCCGCCCCCGCCCACCCCCGGCGGTCGCACTGGCACTCCACAAACTTCGGCGCGATATTAGACGCGTGAAAAGCCTGGCAGGCGGCCAGCGTCGGGCGAGCGAGAAAAAAAAGAAGAAAAAAAAAAGTTTGTACCTGCGCGGCGTAAAATCCCGAAAGCTCGCAATTAAAAGGTGTCTCAATTCAGGCGGAACGGAGCGCGCGAGGCGGGGGCGGGGCGGGGGTGGGGCGGGGGCGGGGGAGGAGTGGGCGGGGCGCCGAAGGGGGAGCGGCGACGCCGCGCCACGCCGCGCCGGCGCACACTGGGGCAAGATCACAAAATGCTGGACAAAATGTGAAAATTTATCCAAATTTAATGAAACTCTGTATACTATGGTTTTGGGGCACGCTGATTACGATTACAATGTCAAAATTGCCAAAAAACAAAATGGCAGATCCAATATGACGGACTGAAAATTAAAAAATTACTAAAATGTTTTGATTTTCATAACAGGGTTTTTATGGTTACGCTGATTTCGATTCAAATGTGAATATCGCAAAAAAAATAAAAATAAAATAAAATAAAAAATAGCGGATCCAAAACGTCAAAATGCTTCTGCGCCATATTCACAATAGCAGCTAATAGCAGTTTTTTTGACATTTTAAGAGCTAAATAGTAGAGAATTAAGTTTTTACAAATTTCGTTGTGGAACTCTGTGAAACTTATAAGCACTTTCCACTAAAGAAAACAACAAATTAATTGTATCATTTTGTTTAAACATTACTTATTAAATACGTAATTTTAACATGTTTTTTAAGTATTCGTAATGCACGTAAATATTGTACTCATCATCACGATGCTCGTCCATTTTGAATGATGAAAATCGCTCCGAATCGAAAACAGCTTCTCGCTCAACGGTCACGTTTCCAATGATGCAGAACGTCGCTGTGACGCTTGGGACCATTTCTAACCGTGGAATCGTACACTTTCGGAACCAGTCTACTTAACTTCTTACTTAAAATTCTCTAAATAAACCTTTCTTTTTTTTTCGAATTTTGGCCAGCTTTTTGAGACCTTGCCCCAATGTGCGGCGCCCGCAACGGAACGGAAGGGCAGGGAGCGGCGCGGAACAAAAGAAGGCGGCGCCGCGGCCGAAGCAACACCGCGGAGCGACGAGGCGGCGCGGCAGCGACCAGACCGCGCGGCGAAATATGGGTTTATTAAAAGCCGCAGGTATTCCAAATGAAACAATAAAGATTTCCACTCGTATTTATGGATATTCTAAATTTTTCGTTCGGCTCCTCTTTCCAATTTAATAAATGAAATAATATTACGGCCGTCAGAATCATCTGTTTGAATCTCCACTACTTTTCTCTCATGCGTTTGTTTTTCTCTCTTAGAGGCTTGTGAATTTTCAATTTCTCTCTTTTAGACTAAGGTTCACCACTTCTACCTCACGTTCGTAATTAAAAGTGCTCCATTTTTGGGGGCTATATCTTATGACTTGGAATATTTTCAACACTGTTTTTTCGAAAAACCTTCCAAAGTGATGTGGGAGAATTTAATGAAAAACGCTTCTGGAAATTTAAGATTCCTACATTTCTACCAATAGATTAACGAATTTATTTGTAGAAAAATTCTAGTAGACTAGTTCGTCAACATCTTAATTTCAATCAGCAAACCTTCGGTTGACATATTGTGATTTAACATGTAATGTAGAGTTTGCTATTTCAACAATAATATCTCAAATAATAAACAACTAATATAATTAATCACCGTCGTGATAAAAACAATGCATTAATGTGTTCAGTATCGAATGAATTGTTCTCCTGCTGAGACGAGAAAAATAATTTTTTATCTTTATGACCCTCGTCGTTAAAAATAAATTAGTGAGAACTTTACGTGTGTGAGAAGTACATAATATTTTCGTCAGAAGCTAACCGTTCTTCTCATTTTCAACATGTTAATTGAAGTAATATATACTCGGATATAGTATCTTTTCATAACATGTAAAGATGCTAGCGGTTCTAGAAGATAGACTCCAGGAAATATTTTTGGAAAATATAGTTGTAGTCAGATCTAATGATTGCGTAGTGTCATCACTATCATTTTACTACGAATATAAACACATTTTCATTCTCTACATCTATAAATTCTCCATAAACCCTATTTTATTCACAAGAAAAAACTACAACTAAATGATTTTCCACAGAGCGGAAACCTATACGCTCACTTAAAAAAACATTTTAGCGTTAAAGTGAATATATGGTCGAAATATAATTCCTTTATTTCTTTTAGTCCAATTAAATGGTAGTTTGTCCGGGAGAGGTGTAGTAGTATTTTTTCTCTCTGATTCTGTTTTTATTGTGATGCTGAATCCGAGTGAACTCTGCCACCACGTAAATGTATGCTCTGAGAAATCTAAACATCTGCCAAAAACATTGCTATGTCTGCAGTTTCTCTCCAATAACTTTAAAATTAACGTGTCGAAATTTATCGAAAAAAGTGTTCGAATTCAAAAATGAATTACATTAAATCTGCTTCGAAATAAGAATGTTATAGTAAGTACACAGTATTGAAATATTTTTCGTCAGATGAACGGTTCAGGTACTAGAACATGTGGCAAATAGCTCACAATCTGCAAATAATACCTTTTTAGATTTTTGCACACAATAAAGCACTTGTAGGGCAAATAAAAACTAGAACATGAAAAAAATACAATAAACAAAAATAAATACAATAAATTTCTTGTCGGTAATGCCTTTTCCGTTTAGGCGCTAGAGCGCGATCAACGTTATCTGACGTAGCGGTTAAGCCAAGATCAACTCTCTCATACTGACTTCTCAAGATCATTTCTCGTACTGACTTCTATTTTCACAATATGTTTAAATCATTCATTTCATTTGTACGCAATTACATTAATTTCCTACACTTATGAAACGAAATAAAAAATCGTGTCGAGAAATTAAGATCAACTACATCAAGAAGATACAGAATTATCAGGAAAGATGAAGTCATGCTAAATATACGTTACTACTAAAGGTAATCTTTAAATACTTCCAATCCAATCTTTAAATACTTCCAACCCAAACTGGTGCATCGCAATGTCGGAAGAGTCGCGCGCGCGCACTCACAATGGATTCTTATGTTGTAACAGTGATCCTTACAGATGTAAAGGGTTCGCCTGCGTTGTTTCTTTACAACCTCTCTCCGGCGACGGCCGCCTGACAAATTGTTCAGGGGCAGCTCGGGCTCCCTCCCCCGGCGGAGGGCCGCAGACCGCGGACGCAGCAGAAGTAACTCTTCCGCGGCGATCAAAGACGAGATCCGGAAATTGTCCGAGAAGAGCTGCTCGCTACGCCCACGAGCTACGTGTCGACGTTGTGTTAAGGTTCCCTTCGATTCACACGATCCGTTACGCAGCCGTTATTCTTTTATCTCTTCTACGTAAGCCTCAAAAGCACCACGGTCATTGAGTGTTGTTGCACTACATTGATTATTCGTTATATTCAGCTCAAAAAGCCCCACAAAAGCTCCCATGGACAGCATGCTAGCTTTCAGTGAGGCGGTTCCCGGTTCGTTTCCTGAACGGGGAAAAATGAAATGTAGCTTTCTAATATAAATCGTCTCAATTTCTGGAGCTGTGTGACGAAAGACAATGCTCAGGCAGGCCCAAGTAAGCGAGGACGGCGATGAGAGTGCGCCATGATGGCCAGATGTCTCCCTTACCGCCAGGCGTGGATAGTAAAATAAAAACAGGACCCATGCTTGGTCAAGCTGTCAAAAGTCGCATTAATCCGAACCTAAAATGCGAAATGCGCATTTAGATATTCAGCCCATCAAACCCGTACTCTGAACAAAATTATATTTCGAATGCGGGTTTACACGTCTAAATCTTTGAACTATTTTTCAGGAGTAATACGTGCTACGTATCAACGCCTTGTAAGAACGTGATAGATCCTCATCTATTCTGTTAAATCTGCAGTCTTTATTAACCTCTAATCAAACCATCTTCTCCAGATGGATTTTTAATACGATCATGAGATATCAAATGTACCACAGAACGCTTGCACGAATAAACTAGGAAGCCTTTCGTACACTTACCCCAGGTCCTACGTTTGTTTCCTGGATTAGATATTCAGTGTTTCCTTAGCAGGAGATTCCGAGGATATTTTCACAACCTATTATACGCAGGTCAACGCTCCGTTGACGTCTGTTTTTTTTTTTTAGACGACTGTGCGAAGGAAGATGAACTCGGTTATTCACCGAGGAATTTTACCCATATTCGCACCCTCATAATTATTGAAGCAAATCAGCGTATTTTGATGATCCAAGAAACAAGCTTTCAATTTTCTGGAGTGAGAACCATTAAAAAAATTACTAAATGCTGAGTATGGTGAACACGTACTACGTAATATATTCAAGACCAATTTCTTTTAACTACGGAACTTCTGAAAATGTCAATTAACGTTTTTAATGAAAAGGCCATATGCTTGCATTAATCGCTAGATAGTAAGAGACGACATATAAAAGCAAAAATGGCAGACTAGTACTTTGCTTTTTTTTAACAAAAGATCTGATTCTTCAACTGGTTTGGCAGCGTTTCATTATTGTGGAGGAGGATTGGTCTTGCTTCTCCAAATGACAGTACATCTCTCGGCGTCACTTAAATCCATATACTCACTGTCCTCCACTGTCACGGTTCCTAGACATGTTTAGCAGATATGTCTTTGGTTTGCTTCTTTGTTACATAATACTGTCATTTTCTACTTAGCAGTTTTCCAGCGGCTGACCACATTACGCAACAGACAGCACATCCCATGTGCAGTTTAGCACATGGATGCCCTTCAGTTGTGACGCGTTTGATACACCCACCACCACTACTATGTGTCTTTATAATTCAACTGGATGGAATTAAAGCCCCCCCCCGTTTACCATCACAATACCTTCACCTCAACAGAATAGTTCTACCGAATTTTTGCCAAGTTCAACTACTGCATTTTTTCGTTATTTAATTGTCCAGTTTCCCTTGATCCTTTGAGGAAATGCTGAGCTGTAATTTCGATCCGCTTCTGAATTCTAAATGTAGCTTCACTAAGTGCGCATTTGTTGAGATCGTTTTGCTGATTGTGGAAGTGTGGCGAGTGTTTCTTTGTAAGCATTTTTATAAAATAAACTTGTAGTTGATTGATGCAAAGACGTTTCATATTGTTCGGGAGTAGGAATTTTTAGTTCTCAAACGTTGCCAACCACGCTTGTCTGTATCTTTATTCATAATTCAACTATATGGAGAAAACTAGTGGAGCTTTATCAGCACGTACTTTCTCGCACTTTCTTATCGGTTACGTAATAGTATTGTAATACCACAATTTCTGTCCGTAATAACACGCCTCAGTCATCACTAGTAGATGTCAATCGTAGAACATTAAGTACGAAAACTACTTTTTAAACTAATACATCAACACAAATTCGACAATAAAAACTGCGTTCCATATAGTCATGACATCTCCCAACAATGAGAAGGAATTCTCAGAAATCCAAACTATCCTGTCGTGGCACGGCGTTGCCTTTGTCGTATTGCAATTCGATCTCTCGTCAAACTAGCAAATGATGCGCGGAAAATTCGAATTTGCAAAAATTACCCTTAACTATTCATTTTTTAACAAAACTTTAAATGGCCTTTTTAAAGTATATACTGACCTTTTGGAACATATAATTTTATAAAAACTTTATCCTCAATATTGTACATTTGCGATGTTAATTTCTTGTAACATTCGAAAATGCAGTTCCCCGAAAACAGGATAAGCACCATTTTCCTTATCGATCTTTGCAACACGAAAATTTAATAAATAATTGGTGTAGTTTTAGAGAAAATCATTGTTCAATAATTTTGTATGTTCCGTGTAAAATTGAACTTATTTTCGAAAAATTGTACATGACACTATTTTATGATGTTTTTGATAAACATATTTCATTAGTGAAAAATTTTCTATATTTATATTGAAGTTTAAGACGAAAAATTTTGAACCTTTTCAATTTTCAAAAATTCAAAGAGTTCAGCAAGAAAGCGACCTATGGCATTTTTAAGCGTCTCTCTCTCTATCAGAGAGTTGTAAGAAAAAATTGGAGCCATTTTTGATAAAATTTTGGAAATGTTATTCATGTGACGTAACACCAAAATTAAAATACTTAATTTAAATACAAAATTTCAAATTCAAGGGCCGTGATGTCAGTCAAATTGATAGGGGAATATCAACTTCGGTAAATATTCTAATTATGGTTCATAGTGTGGCGTCGTTAACACGAGGGCCAGAACCGTTAGGTCGGTGAAAGTGCGCTGCGGGGGAGGAAGGGGTTGAGCCTGAACTTCCGGGATTTTGCGCTCTGGCAGTTGACGCAGACAGCGTGGCAGAGCCAAAAATAACCTTAGGCTGTAAACTCCTAGGAAGCTGGCTAGCGAGCCCTCGCTTGCGACGGCAGGCGAGCCTATCTAGGGAAATTGTGAGGTGGGGGTGTAGCCCTCAACTATTTAACGCGGCGCCATCTGCGCCCGCGATCTCATTCAGTTTACATCAGAGGGCCTAGTACGTGTAGGTACAGGGAGCGTAAGAGTGGGGACGAGATGTCCGGAGTGTTAGGGCCAGACGATCTCGAGTGCTTCATGCACGCGGTCCGCCAGATGGCGACCGGTTTAAATTTTGGCATCAGGCCATGTGACGGTAATTGACACGGGACGGAAGTCCGACAGCTCGCATCACGCGTGGCTTTTTTTCTGCGGTAAAGCAGGGTACTGGAAGGAAAAGGTTGCCGGAGTGTTTAAATTTAGCAATTTATTGTAACTAGTCTGTAACTTTTCAATATACTATTTTTATTTTTGTTATTTGAATTTATTCTCATTTCACTACGTCACAATAGACGGACGGATGGATTTACGAACAGATACATGCGTCTTATCTTCATCCAATTTTTCGGTATCAAAGGCCCACAAAACGTGGATTCTGACTACACCACGTGGCAGAGGAGTTAATTTACTATAGAAACAAAATTGATATTATTTTTTCTTTTTCACGGTCCTGCAATAAGGGTTTTTCTGATGAAAATCCGTCGTTTTCCGGTACATGATTACCATATTTTCGCTTCTTCCGAAATGGCGAGAAAGTAAAAGGGCAAGGAATTGTGGAGCTCAAAAAGTGTACATAGATTGTACGTACTTGTCTCTCACAAAAGACATTTGACAATAATAAATAAATAATACATTGTTTACCTTGCACTCGTTATGTGAAGTACAGTCAACATGAAAATATAAATGGAGGGATAAAACACTCAAACTTGTCAGCAGTTTAAGTTTTTTAACGAAACAAATTACTGTGAAAAATGTAAGTACCTTTGCCTCAATGTAGAGCAAATTTATACGTAGTATGTATTGCCTCAATCGCAAGCCAATGAAGAAATTTGTATTTTAAAATTTAAATGTGTTATATACAAATATATGCCGTACCTTACAATAAATCATGTTTAAAGTTCTGTTTTCTTTTATTGCATATTTGTTGACCCGTATCAAATCTATACAAAACCCAAAAGAATAACATTTCCAAAAGAGGTTTCAGAAATGCAATTTTTAATGTAGTTCCGCAACCCCGATCTCACCGACCCATCTTGAGCGCTCGTTGGATTTTGTCGCGTCTCCACTAAAGGGTTAAGGGCCGGCAAATCGTTGAGTGACGGAGACCCCTGCTGCCCGAGAGCCCGTCTGCCCGAGGCGGACGGCCCCATTCACCGGGGCAGACGCAACTCCCGTGCGCACCGCGCCGAGGGAGCCGGCCACCCCCACCCCTCAGAAGACCGGTAGCCCTTGCGGTGACTCCACTCTGGTTGGTGCCTCGCCGAGCGGACGCTTTTGGTCGCATCCTATCTCGCTTCTATCTAGCTCTCACAATTCGCAAAACAAAATTCTAAATTGCGTATTTTCAATCCAGCCTAACAATCTGGCATTGTGACGTTATTTTATAACATTCTGATATATTAAGTACATTCTTTTACATTATTTTTTCACTTAAACGATTAAAAAATAATAACGTATTTTGGAGTAAACATACTTCCTCTCGTCACCTTCCCCATACATCACTAAGTCTTTGTCGTCACCATTGCACGAGCGCGCTGCTAAACTATTATCTGCACTGCAGTATATATGTTATGGATAAAGTCACAATCTGGATAATTCCTTTATTAGTGTGTTAAAATGGCATACGAAATTGGTGGATACGTCGGACTTTTGCCGAATGAAGTGCACATTGTCCAACACGAGATGGTTAAGGTTGTGAAGTACGTTACGACGAAGAAGATTCGCCGGAAGGACACTGCTCTTGTTTATAAGGCTACTCTGAGACCGGAGTGTAGTTTCGAGTTCCACTGATCAGTCGTAAATTTCTACGCATAGGATACCAAATCGAATCTAACCTAACACTACATTAACTCAGTTGACGCTTCGCTATGCATTTCCGGGTTGGGGAGACGAGGTTCTTGCCTTCGGCCTCAGCGATTTAAGTAAATAATCTCGAGTCTCTGCAACACGTAATATCCAACGCATTTATAAACCAAAATCCTTCTCAGGAACCCACAAGGCGCCATGCTCAGCGCTTCGTAGCTGATGTCCGCCAGATGAAGGTTAAAAATTCCGTTAATCGTCTTACAGGTTTAACCACACTTTATGGCTAATTTGCGTATTAACTGGCCACTTCTAACATAGGCCATATTTCGAACTTCAGCCATCGCACAAGTTATTGCAATTAGTATTCGCATAAGGTGTTAAAAAATCATCGCACTTTCCCCGAAGAATTTAAGAGCTGAAAATAAATCGCGGCATCTTATTTATGGGAGTGTATTTATTCCCTTATTTACCCTCCTTTGTTTTCACTCGGATTCGAAATAATACTATTAATTCTATATGATATCATATGAATATTTCTTAGACATTACACATGCTAGAATTCCCACTAATGAGGAAGGATCACGCCTAGGAAACACTATTCTATCAAAGAACCTCAGAGCATGAGCCAGGAAGCTTCATAAATTAAGTCAGCTTCACATAAAAACTACGCTCCTTGTAATTTTCTTTTACATTTGTGAAAAAAAGAAGGAAATGAAAATGAAATACCTTCCCGCCCCTGTTTTTACAGAGAGGCAATTTGATGGAGCAAGATCTTTTTTAGTTTCTTGAAAAAGGAATACTCGTGACACTGCACAACATGTACCGGAACGGGGGGGAAGGGGGGGTCGGAAGGTTTGAGATACCGGTGGCTAATTTATTTCTGGCTTAAATCTCTACCACTGAACTTCGGTTAAAATATGCTAGAGTAAAAGGAATGAACAGTAACAGTGTCAAAGAAAAACGAGCGAACGAAAGAAATTGATTTCTCAAGAAAACGCTGAGTGAAAAGTTACAAAAAGTAGAATGTCTGACGAACTACCACATTGGCATTTATAACTGCATTGTGGGATTGCACTCGACTTGCATGGAAGTCTAAGACACGAGAAGTGCGGAACGGTAGATAACTGCTTGGCAGAACTAAATGCTGCCTTTATAATTCCAAATGAAGTCAGGAGACGCGTGGCTGCTCGCACTCGTGGACGCGATAAAATTTAAACTGACTTGGCAAAGAATCATGGTGACAATTCTTTTAAAATATACACAATAGCAGAATAGTAATGAGTTGTTTTTTTCTTGGAGCCACAAATTTTTATTCACATTATTAAAATCTCCTTTAAACGTTTCAATAATGCTGTGAAACACAGCCTCTTGGAAAACCGCAGGTAATTTAATTATTTATTTTTCGATTAAAGAAAGGAAGGCTTCCCAGTTTCTGATTTGTGGCCTTCCACGAATTTTAGACTTTTGGACCAGGCGTCTTTTGTTTGACGATATTAAGATATTTAATGCGCCACGATTCTGGTGCCGATTGATAACAGACAAATGTATCAAAATGTCGTGACCGGTTGTACTGAAACTTAATTATCGATTCTGCACATTCCAATAAATATCAAAATATGCAAGATTTATGGAAATTTATAGTTATTAATTATGTAAAGCGTACGTATGGTTAGTCGAACATTAATCTTTCAGACTACATAATAACATTTCTGTGGGTTCTGAACAATATTGCTTATAGTACTGCAATTGCTTATAGCATAAGTGATAGAAAGAGGCAGAAATAACCGACCACAACAGTAAAATTGAACAAAACAATTGAATTTCATTATTTTTTACAATTTCTATCCTCTACTTATGAATGCTATCATGATTATTACTATCAGTATTACTGCGTAGGACGGCAATGTACTGTGATATGTCAGAAACCCTCGGTCTTATTTGAACAGAAAAAACGGCATCAAACATTATAAATACGACAAAAATGTACGCATATAGAACGCTAAATAGCCAAGGAGTATCCAATATCAGGGCGACCGATAAACAAGAAATTATATTCCATGCGGGGACAGGACGCTATTCATTTGGGTGAAAGGGAGTAAGTCCCCAAGGGGATTATATGAAGAGTGTATAAGGAGGCAGTCGTAATTCCATATAGAATTGCACGTCCACATACGACAGGTTGTATGTCGAGACCCATAAGCAAAAATAGAAGTAAAATCATAATGACGTTTTAATACTGAGAGAATTTATAAGCATGGGGTAAAGGAGTCTAAGAAGATTTCATATACGTATGTAAATGACTGCCCAACGCGGAGGTTGAGAAGTGGTATTTCACAGTACCTCGAGTACATGTCGGATTCAATACTTACAATTATTACGGTTTTTTCTTTAAATATAAAAAGTTATCAAAAATAACAAAATTGTCCGTCTCCTATGCCAGTTAGCAAAGCAACCTGGACCACTTAAGGCGAGCATTGTCTGCGAGGAGGCGCCAGCGGCCTGGGCGGCTGGGAGCGCAGTCGCGGCGACACAAGGACCCGGGGGCGGAGGCGGAGGCGGGGGCGGGCGGACGGCTTCAACGCGGCCGGCGCGATCAATGCAAACGTCTGCCGACCGCCCGCGAGGCCTGATTTAGGAGGCCGGGGAGATAAGCGCCCCCCGCCCCCCCCTCCTCCCGCCCCGCCCCGCAGCGCCGCGCCACCGACACGCATCGGCACACATTTCTCCGCCCCACGGCCCTCGCTCATCGCCCGCCCCGCCCCGCCCCGCCCCGCCCCGCCCCGCCCCGCCCCGCCCCGCCCCGCGCTCCCGTTTGCACTCACTGCCCACACGAACACGGCACGTTCGCTCTCCAACTGCTCCTCCATTTTCACATCCCTTGCAACGACATTTACAATTATTACCTACATTATTATTATTATTATTATTATTATTATTATTATTATTATGACAATTATTGTTTTTGTATTTTCATATCCTAGAAAGGAATGTCTTGGAGTATCACACGTCAATTTATTGTCCGCCATTCTGTAGATTCGGTTTTGCTAGGGAAATATTTACAAAGGGGAACTATTAACAACATTTATGTTGTTTCGAACACAAATTACGAATTTCCTTATGGAAAATATTTTTTCACTCACGGGCTCCACCAAGGAAATTTAGAACGTACTACAGTCGCGGTTCTTAGCAACAATAAAATTTGGGGAGCTCAAAATGAAGTTCATGTTTTTAAATAATTTCGTATGGCTGAAGTACAATTGACATTTTTGCAGAGTAAGATGAAATAAAAGTCTGCTAAGTAAAATTGATTTGTTTCAAACTAGTTTTATTTCATTTTCGCTGAAAAAGTTAAATCAAAGACGTACGTCAAACTTTAATTTTCAATACTATTTACAATGAAAATAGCGTTTTACAATATCCAAAAAACATCCTATTTTCTATTGTACACTAATAAAAAATGTGTCAAAGAATCAGTGTGAATAGCCATGTGACTGTATATCAATGTAATTATTTTTCTATCATCAAAAACAGTAAAAACTGTATGTGACGTGTGGGGGAGAAGTATAATCTGCGCACGTTTCTTTTAGCTTTAGGGACCCTAATCACACTGTTACTGCATTTAGGTTAGTTATGAGTAAATGCATCACAAACAATATTTGAAAAGTAGAAATGTTCGATGTCGAGTAACAGAATATCTTGCATTAGGTGCATTATGCCATTTTTCGACTTTATGGACTACCTTAATGCTATAAATAATAATGATTCGTTTATCAACTAATGCACATAAAATTTACGAAAAGTGCATGTGTAATTTATTACCATTCCATTCATTAAAATGCATTATACGATTTATATGATGCGAGCGAAAATTGAAAGTCACAAGAGCCAAAACCAAATTACCCTTGTTCCACTCGCGGCATCTGTTAACTACTCCATTTAAACAAAAGCCTGCACACGCACTCTGAGAGTGGCATCTACTTTGTGGCTTTTACGAGGATTTGGAAAACTAGAACGAAAGCATTATATACGCCGCGTTTATTCAAATTGACATAGCAGCGTTTTTTTCTCAAACGCCCTTGGCTGTTGATTTAACAGTTTATGCCATATTCTCATTCTGTAAAGGGGACTATATTCACAACTGCGTTCGTTTTAAAAACAACTACGCCAATTACCTTTCTTCCTAATGAGCCTTAATGAGCTATCTACTGGGCTCTATTAAATATCAGCATCATTTATAAATCTATCAAGAACTGAAGATTACCTACCATGCCATTCTGTCACGTGCAGCTTGTTTCGGGCCTCCGTAACACTTTCCTCTTCGAATGCCCGAAACCCATACCTTTTTCATCCCGTAATTATAATTTTAGATTAATTTGTTGACAATTAAATAATACTTTGTGACACTGTTAGAACTGAAAAAAGTAAAATATATCGTTAATGGTAGCTGACGATGTATTGAAAGCTTTCGCGGTCATTTGCAGCGCACGAGATTGAACCAAGTGAGTTCGGCGAGTCGGTTTGAAACATCCCTGGCCGCCCCCAGCGCCCGACAGAGAACGCATGGCCCCATTTTTACAATCCGCGCGCGCCGCATCGCATCAGACGGCGCCGGTGCGCGAACCGATCCTGAAACCCCACACATCACCCGTATCTGCCCCGCCCCCACGCCTCACACGCCGCCCGCTCCGGCGCCGTTTGCATACAGAGGAGCGTATCGCCACGCCACTTCGCTCCCCCCTCCGCTCCACTCCGGTCACGCTCCAGCCCCACCCGCTCTCCGCTCTGCCCTTGCCGCTCCCCGCCCCTCCTCTCCAACACCGCCTCCCCGCTCCGCCCCCGCACAGCCCCCTCCGGTCACGCTCCAGACCCACCGCACGCCCTTCCCGCCACGCTCCTTCTGCTCCTCGCCTCACCTCCCCTTCCTAACCGCCACGCCACCCAGGCTCCAAAACTGCCCTCCCCTCCTCTCCACAACGGCCACGCTCTAACCCCACCGAACGCCCAGTCCACTCCGCTCACGTAACCCTCCTCCGCTTCAACAGCGCTTCCCCGCCACGGACCTATCCGCTCAAATCCGGTCACGCTCCACCCCCACCGTACGCCCTCTCCGCTCCGCTCCCCTCCCCTCCCCGCCCCCTTCTAACCGTTCTCCGCTTCAACAGCGCTTCCCCGCCACGGAATCATCCGCACCGCTCAAATCCGGTCACGCTCCATTCCCACCGTACGCCCTCTCCGCTCCGCTCTTGCCGCTCCCCGCCATCGCCGTCTCGCCATCTCTTCCCTAAACCGCTGCGCCCGCTCCGCTCCGACCCCGCCTACCCTTCCCGCGTGCTCCGCTCCGATTCCGTTGCCCCGCCCCTCCTGGCCGCCACCGCCCCGCTGCCCCCGGCCCCGATCCCACCGCCCAGTGCCCGCCGCCCCGCTCCTCGCATCCTCGTTCGGTCCCCGTCGCCCCGCCCCTCCACCGACGGAATCGCGTGCCCGGGCGACCCCCGACCCTTCCCCGGCCTCGGACGTTCCTCACCCGTGGGCTTTGAGACACTGCATGCCCGAGGGCTGCGAGCCATCTGATTACACCGGTAATATACGCACTCCCGCGCGCGCGCGCGCGCGCACGCACGCATAAAGACACATGCACATACAAGCATACATTAACACACGCCCTAACCTTCCTCCCTAATTTTGTGGAGGAAAATCTTCATAATGGGCACCTGCCCAGCCATGGTCTTTTCCACTTTCACAATTTTCTTCGTCTGTCGTGCCCCGCCCCCACGGAAGCTTAGACGACCGAGTACAATGATTCTTTGCAGTAATGAAATAAGGAATGATAACAACGAGTGTGTGGAATATATGTGCTGGTTTGTCTTTGGCTTTTGACAGAACTACGAACCAAACTTAACTCGAGGTAGCTTGTCCCCAAACTTAGCGATGATCGGTTACCGCCGCAGCATAAGCCATCAGTCTATCTTACAACAGGAATGTAAACAGTACTATATAATGCCAGATGAAACCTAAAAATGCAATTGTACGACGCGCGGAAGAGGATATGTAATAGCTTCCTTGGCAGCCGCGTTGACGCTTGATAGCTGACGCGGCGGCGGTGCCAATACGGCCTTCAGCAATACGTAGCAGCGCTCTTATGTTCGGACGTGTGTTTCACATCCACGCCGATGACCGCACGCGCGTCGGGCTTCCAACCCTGCCTCCCGCCTCTCTGAATGCCCTCCCCTGCAGAGCGCCGCCCTCACTTAAGTCCCTCCCACCGGAGAGACGCCGGGTTTTCAATAGACGCAGTTTGAATTTGTGTCACATGCGTTGGAAACGCCACGAAGCAAAATAAACTGAATAAACTGAATGCATTCCAATTACATGAAAGCAAATGAATATGAAAATGTCAACGAGATAGTATAAAAAAGTAAAACTTTCATGTTCCATACCTTTGAAATTATAGCCTCATTGTGCGACAGTAAACGAACGTTCATTGAATATGCAACCCACAGAATAATATTCTATCTGCAAGCAGCAACTGTTTTACCCTTATTGAATTGTTATTATATTGAATGCATTACGAAACCGTGCGTTTGAAATCGATCTCTCAAACGCTCTACTATAATAATAACAATTGTAATCACTAAGCAGATTAACAACTATTGTTCACATATCCTCTAATAGAACGCCTTCTGTTTATACAAGTAGAGTGTACAAATAAACTAGGGCAGAATTGGCATCCTACATAACATTATTAACGTAACCAACGCGCGTAAAGTAGACAAAGAGCAAACATGAAATCGCAGCAATTAATGTCGAGTAATCGTAGCTAATTTATTCGTACACTAATGAAGTGCAAGAATAAACTGTGTTACAACATTTTTGCACATAGAAATGGATTTTCAATCATTGTGTAGAGAGGAGACGTGCGCGTAATAAATATGTAGTGTTATAAGTCTCAATAGTATTTCTCAACGTCTATGAAACTCTGCGATGAATGTCTATATTCCAATAAATGAACAACAAATCGGAAACTGCCAGTTTCACGTATGGTCCAAAAAGATTCTGGAGCAAAGGCAAAGAACCTATTAAGGAAATTGTGTAACACAAACTCCTGTTCCAGACATAAATGACTTGCTGATTTCTAGGCGTATCAGTAACTCTTTGGAACCGCCACAGCCACCTTAAAAGTGGACCGCAGTCCAATATGCCCGCGTGCAGCCCGCCCTATACGCGATGCTACCGAAGCTCTGCGAAGAATGATGTTTTTTTGTTGTTGTTTTTTCTTCCCATTACGATCCTCAGACTCGAGCTTTACCTGAGGTGACTGCCTTTGATGGATGGGTCACTGATGACACGAATCGAGTGAAAAAGCAATGGTAGAATGAGAAAACCGCTCGAGACACCAAATTGTCCCCACACATTCCTCGTGGATTGACGACATTTGAATGCTAGTATCCAAAGGTGCAAGATGAGGGATTAGAAGCCAGCACGGGTCGCCTGGGGGCGATGGGCGTGGAGCGAGGGGTGAGGGGCGAAGGGAGGGCGCTCGGACTCGCCTCCGGTGCGCGGAGCGCCGAGCGTAGAGCGTAGAGCCACGCGGAACACTCCGGAACTTGACACGGCAGGACACGGCGCGAGGCGAGGCGAGGGTCGGGACGGAACGGGACGGGACAAGGACCGCCACAGTGGTCCGCTCGCCTCAAAATCAATACCTGTGATTGCGGCGGCGCGGGCGGGCCAGCGGGCGGGCGGGCGGGCGGGCGGGCGGGCGGGCGGATGGACGGGCAAACGGACGGACGGACGGGCGGGTTGGCTCTCTCCCTCGCCCGCCACCGGGTGCCATACCATATTCAATTCGCGTCGCCTCGCGTCGCCCCTTAATAATCGACCGCGTAATTCCCAGCCGCCAAATTGATAGACGCCGCGAGATATCGACAGGTGGCCTGCGGCCGGCGCGCGCGAAACAAGGGTGCGGGCGGTGGCGGCTGCCGGCTCGGGGGCGGGGGGATGGGACGGGCGGGGACGGGGGAGGGTGGGGCGGGCGGGGAGGGCCGGGGCGAGCGGAGCGGGTCGAGTGTGAGCGAATCGGAAACAATGTGTCGGTGAAGCGGGGATGAGGTGGACACGTGGCGTCGGCGAGTAACAGAAGGACGAGGGCGAGTGCAAGAGCGGAAGCGGGCACGAGGCCGACGGCAACGACGAGGTCAAAGCGAAAGCGAGTACGAGGACAAGAGCGAAGGGCGCGGGCAAGAGGGAGGGTGAGGGCGAGGGCGAGCGGAAGAGCGAGGGTGGTGGCGGGGACGACAGTGGGGCCTTGAGCCGGGAAGTGGCACGGCGGCGCGGAGGGTGGGGCGGAGCGGGGCGGGAGTGGCGGGGGTGGCTGCGGTTGGGGCGACCGCGGTCGATGAGAGGCGTCCGTCACCTCGCCGCCGCCGCTCCGCCTTCCCCGCCCCTCCGCGACGCGGCGCGGCGCGGCGCGAGCTCGTTTGGGAGGTGGAAATCGCGCGTCCAGGGGGCCGAGCGCCCTGCGCCCAGGCCACGCGTCCCTCGGCCCCGGAAGGCCCGCCGCGCTGCCCTCCACTCACGAGCTAGCTCTAGGGCTATTCAGGAGCACCACTAGGACGTGGACCACCTGGATTGGATAAGATTGAATTTATATTCGTCTAAAAATACTATGTGTGACGAATCGGGGAGAAGTACAATCTGCACACGTTTTCTTCAGTTACAGAATATCTTCCTCATCCTTTCACTATAGTTGAATGATGAATAAAAGTACCAATAGAGTTTAACAAGATTTGAAAAACTAGACATTTTTGCTTCAGAGTTATATAAAACTTATTTTCATCTGTAAACATACTAAATACTTCATGCTTTTAGTATTTAAAAAAATTAGCAACTCTCACCTTCGGCTTTTTACTTCTACCACAACTGATCTACCGCAAATGAAGAGTTCAACAAAACTCGCGAATAGTGAAGCTACATTAGTGTTCAGAAGCAAAAGTAGGGTCCATCTCAGCATTTGTCCAATGGATCAGGGACCACAATTCGACAAAAACTCGAATGGGATCACTGATTCAGAAGCTGAAGTTGCACTCACATTTAGTGTTTTAGAATTAAACAGTACAAATGGTAACGAATGCACCAATATTGTTTCTACATATCACATGGGGAGATGTGGTATGTTTTGTGAGTGAGACTCTCTCCCAAGATAAACTTCCTCCTCTATATCGCTAGCTTAAAAATGAACACTGAAGTCACAAAAGACAATTCGAACAAATATATTTTGGGAATTTTTTAGGACGTAATATGTTATGAAGCAATTATTGTAAATATTCGTACTGAGGATAAAAAAACGAATTCTGAAGCATGTTTTCCTGGCTGGTGTAGCTGTCGTCTTCGGAATGTTTAGCACTCAGTGTATGAAGTAGCACTCTGAGAATTCTATAGATGATTGAAACCATTTGCATTTCCAACGCCAGTAATGAAAACTATTTCCAATTGATCACCAATTTAGAGATGTTTCAACCAGTTGTAACCTCCTACCAGCCCCGTGCCTCCCAAGGCGAAACTTCGCCACCCACCGTCCCCTGCCTGCGAAGGTTGCAGGTACCGGACAGGTGCCGTAGTCACTGCCCCGCCACGCACCCCCATCCTGCAGAGGAGGCGGTTCCAGAGCAGGCAGGCGCCCGCGTGCTATCCTGGCTAGTCCAGGAGAATGTTCTCGAGGGACCAGCCCACGGGTTGAGAAGGGGGAAGCACTTTCCTCATTTTCGCGTTGCTTTTCGTGCAAGTAATATGAGTAACGCGATGGCTGGCAGAGGAAGCCATCGCCGTGTAGTTGGTGATAATAGATTTCTAGAACTTTACACTTCTAAAAGACATATTTTAATACCCTTAATTTGTCGCGATGCAATCAGAATTTACTCGTGGAAGTCTTTCCCCTAAAATGCAGCGAAGATTATGATTGAGTCAACATATTGTTGCGAGCAGTTTTTCTCTACAATGAAAAGAATAAAAAACAAAGAAAGAACCCATAACTTCAGGAAGAAGATATTGAAGAATGAAGAGTGTTGAACATTACATTGAAGAGCGTTCTTTGCATCGCAATAGCCCAAGCACTGGCACCAGACATTAAGTCATTTGATAAGAAAAATACGTCTAAAATTGATTTCATAAAATATTGCCGTTGAATTGAATCGAGTTTTCCATTTCCTGTTAAACTTAAGGTTTCTCTCCGAGTGTGAGCCCCGGAGTCCCCAACCTATAACCCGGCCTCTGTTTCGCCACGCTCCAGCAGCGAGTGTCGAGAGTAGTCTTTGGCCGCCAGGCTGCGCCTGCCCGCGGTGGTTCGCGGGCACCCAAATGGCCATCCGGGGATAGCGGAGTTGGAACCGCCTGCTTCTGCAGAGGATTCGAGAACAAAGCTGCCCAACGTTTAGTTTATTTTCTGGCCAGCAGGTCTATCTCTATATTTTTTGCTCTCGTTTCTTTTATATTAAAGAGCGTTGTGTGAAATTGCGAAAACGTTTCTTGCGGCCCAAACTCCTGCCTCCTGCAGACACTGCAGAAACTAAGATACGGTTTTTGTTTCTGTTATGACGCAAAAATGGCCGACCTGGATTGCCGAGGTAGTTAAGAGCTAATACCGACTGATCGCTTCGGACCGGAGGGTCCCGGATTCGAGCCCCGCCCTGAGCATGATTGTTTGCCCTCGTCTGCCATGTATGTGTTGTGGCGGAATGCCTCGCGATCCGCTGAATGCAAATCAGAGGAGCTCGCAAGTGTGTTGGTGTCTAGTGTATGGTCGACTGTGCGTCCCAGCGGGACATAAAGGGTAACCGACAGTCGGGTGGAAAAGAAAAAGATGTAGGAAAAGAAAAGCACGCAAAAATTCTAAGCAAATCTACTCCCCTTAAATGTATACATCGTACACTGCGCACTCCTGACAGCCTAAAATATTTCTTTCCGGGACTTCAATATCGCAGAGAGATGGAAATATTTCGAGAACTGTCGCTCCACCTTGGCAAGAAAAAATCTCTCACTCCACTGAAAGAACAGCGCGGCTTTCATCTGTCGCAACACCTTCAATTGAACGGGAACGCATTGAACAGGACGTGTTGTCAACCACGACCAATTTCACAGTCACTACTTCAGTTGAGCTGCCAACATGAAAGCTTCACTTCCGAACTCGTGTCCGCCAAGAAATTATGGTTATATTTTTTACCATACACTTCATTAATTTTTTTCTGTCGCCATTACTTTTGAGCAATACAACGTATTTTGATTATCAAAGAACGGAACGATACATTTTTAGCATAGGAATGAAACACGCAAAAAGACGGTTTAAACAAAATTAATGCTTTGAGGAATGAGCAAATATCAAATGCATTATCCATGGTGTTGCAAAATATCCTTCGGACCCCCGACGCGGGGCTTTTCTTCTTCATGATGTTGATGTTGATGTTGGTCGGCTCTTTTATGATGTTGGTTGCCATATCCGCGAAAATAAATTTGGAAATCGCCATCGTTTTGAAATAATTAAAGAAAGATTATGCTAGTAGAAGAACACAGGCTTATAAACATTATCTTACAATGGAGCAAGCTGAAATTTCGTTGACGTGAATGTGCGCATAAGGTGCAACATGCGTCACTTCACTACCTAAGGAAACGTGCAATAAAAATAACTTAATTTTCTTATCACTCGTGAAATTTACCCATTTTATTTGACAATATATATGAAACGTTTGACGTCGTAAATTATACCTCAACTGACATTGTACGAAGTCTAGCAGATTTTAATAATTTTTAAAAACATAATTCGATCAAAAAATAGCCGTTAAATTCTTTTTTTAAAGCACCGGCACTGGAACTTGTTTAAACAGGAACTTGAGATCGCGGACTATTTGTAATACTACGTGATTTAAATAGTGAATGGAAAGACATTCTCCAACATTACACAGTCATTTATTATGAATGCATAGAAAGAAATTTTCATGGTCTGCCTGGCTAACATCATTGCACAAAGTATAACGTTGAAATACAGCCACGTAGTTTGTAAAGATGAACTCGCACACGACGCAACCATCTTTTCAGTAGACTAATATCATTGAAAGCATTTCTGCAGAAAATAATATGATTAACAGTACACCAGTGTTGACATTAGCGTCATTTTCATTTTCAACCTGCGCCGTTTCCTTGATTAGCTGTATAAATAGTAATTGCTCCTATCACTTAATATTAGCAGCTGCCATACGTTTCAGCTCTCCCACCGCCCTCCCCTAATTACCTGCTGTTTATTGATGGCAAGGAGAGGGTAGGTGAACCCTCCAGGGGGACATGGATTGAGCGTGGGTGAGGGGGGCGGCGGGGGGGGACAGGGGAGTGATGGGTTAAGTCCGCGCAGGTGCTACTCGGTTCTGCGCGTGTTCAAAAATCGCGCGGTTCTCTTTCTTCTGAGATTCGATGAACTGCAATATTGATTGTCTTTGATTTAACTAACATTTCACAGTATACTATCGTTATTGTAATTGTAGAAAAGTTTTATTTCGGGAATTAGACTGAAATAGTACTTTGTAATTATACCGATATGTTTTGAAAATCTCCGGTGGTCTGCTTTTCATATTCTCTCCAGTATTCAAACTATCCATCCAGTCTCTCTGCAACTCCCCTCGAGTACGTGTGTGTCCGTTCGTCTGTTTGGCATCTTTTCAAGTGTGCGCATATGTGAGTGAAATTATTTGAGTTTGTGACTCTATGCAACAGCTTACTTACCTGAACAGAGCACTTCACAGTGCTATGTTCCCATATCAAAACTCAAATGAAGCTGCCGAACAGATTTGCAACAATATCTCGCACTTATATCTTACAGAAGCAATTAATATTTTTAATTTTCTTTCGTGGGCCTAACCAAACATTTTTTGTAATAAACATCACTACGTTAAAACAATATTTTTATAATTCATTATTCTCTGACATATATAATAGTTGCTTTCATAATATTCCCACAATTCGTCATAATGACTGTATTAGCAAATAAAGAAATAGGAATTCGGCGCTAAATAATAGAATCAAAGCCAGTTTCATCAAATTAAGGCAGTTTGCGCTTTGAGAGCTAATGTCACACCATTGCTGTCACCGGCCTTGCAAATTTGCGAAGAGTGTAATGGCTGAATAATACGTCGTTGACTGGTCAAATGGCCGGCAACACTGCAATAAGCGAAAGTGCGAAGGTGCGGAAACGCGCTCAAATCGGATTGGAGGTTTCGATGTTATCGCATCATTAACCCATGAACGTTTTCAACGTCATTTCACACGCATTTCATTAATAAATGACGTTAATAAAGGGAGTAATGCGATTCGCATTATTTGGAACGAATTGTACAGCGAGAAGCCTTCTTTCACTTGGTTGCTTCGGCGAACAGTATTGATCCCGGTGCAGACGAGTAAATGATAGTTGACAGTGCTGAAGAGTTCAGAAAGACATTTTTGTTTTGAAAAGTATCTCGTTTCTGTTCACAAAATATTGTTTTATTATTGATTCCTCAGCTAGAGCTATAACTTTTACAATTGTTACCTCGAAAATATCGTGCTCGTCTATTTGCTTCTTTTTTATTTTTGCGTCTTCATCACGACGCAACGCGTTCCCTACCTCGTGTTGGGCGTTGAGCGTACTTGGAGTAATTCTCCGTTACTGTATACATTTATTAGAGTGATCCTCCGTTACTATTATATACACTCTGTACTTCAGCCTTAGTAAGTCGTTGTCAACCTCCAGGTAGCGTTTCCGCGTCCGCGTCTCCGACACGCGCTCCTGCGTCACAATCCAGCGGCCAGAATTGAGAAGGAATTACGACAATGGAACGGTTTAGGACACTTCACAGGGTTTGAACTAGCCCCTGTGAAGTAGCAAACTCGTTTTGCCGTAATAAATTTCACATCAGTATGTTCGTGCTCTGAATAGGGAAATAGATCGACAAATAGAAAGATAGATAGATGGATGGATGGATAGATAGATAGATGAATAGATTCATTAAAGCTTTGAGCTAATGCTCGGCGACAAACATGATTACAATTAGAATTACAATTACATGATTACATGATTACAATTAGAACAAATACAAAACAATTACAACCATTTACATTAAAATTAGTTTGATAATCTAGTTCTAATTAATTTCTAGTTATATCTAAAATTACTTACCTATCCATCGAACGAATCTATCTATCCATCCATCTATCTATCTTTCTATTTGTCGATCTATTTCCCTATTCAGAGCACGAGACTTACTGAAAGGTTTAGGCGCTGGCCTTGACCACAGACAGACACGTTTTGTCGTCAATCGATTTTTCGGTATCAAGAATCCATTAAAAGTAGATTTTGACTAAACGTTTTTGAGGAAGTAATTTACTACATGTAAGAACAAGATAATCCCCTTTTCGTAATCATTGTCTAGAATAAAGAGTTTTCGGTAGGAAAATCGGAGATTTCGGCAGCTTGATTTGGCCCTTAAGGCCCATTCACAGTGCAAATATATACATAAGCATGGCGTTAACATAAAAGTTAGGACTACGTCCATAAGCGGACCCATTCACAATGCGTTCGCATAAGCATAACACGTAAGACGTTAACTTAATAAACTTAAAGCTTGCAAGCTTCAAGCTTCTGTGCTTATGCTAAGTAAGACGTAAGAAATGAACCAATCACAGAACGGTAACTAAAAATCGAGAATAGAAATTGGAGTGAAATCGATAGAAGAACTAACGCCATATGCGGCAGGACACAGTTGATACCTCGAAATCGAAATCACATCCAACCAATAGTACACTAGAATGTCTCACAGCCAATAGAAACTCTTATTTTGCTTACGTTTATGTCAGTCATTGTGAATACTTCAGTCAATCTCTTAGGTTAATGTTTACGTCTATGCGTTATGCTTATGTATACATTTGCATAGTAAATGGGCCTTTACTCTTTACTATGCACGTAATAAGTGGAGAAAGTAAAGATATATACTTATACTTTTACTCCATACATTGTTCCTTTCTTCATTTCTGGCTACACTTTTTTAATAAATAGATTCTACAGAAATCCAACATTCATTGTAAATCAACAGATTTTTTTTTTCACAAACCTTCCTTAAATTAATCATGCCTCTGAAAAAAGTTCAAAATCATATCAACATGTTATTCTAGTGATACTCATCTTGAGATAACTTTTTTTCATATCTGATTTCCGTTTAAGTAAGATTTCTCAAGAAGATAGAGAACTGTAATATTCTCTTATGAGAATTTACGGAAAATTGCTTTATTTTTCATGAAATAAATTGAATAATGGAAGGGGCCAATGGATCACCTTGACAGAAGCAAGTAATTGGTAACTGTATGACACTAATTCAGCAACTTTTGAAAATAAATTTCGAAATATCAGAAATAACTGCTAGTGGACCTACTCACTTTCCGCTTCAAATTGGAGTTACGTTATAAATTTACGTTATAAATTTTCATTACTGAAAAAAAAACACCACAACTACTACATTTTTCATCACTCATGAATTCACTAATTCGATTTTTATAGATACTACGAATTAACACATTTTTTTTAAAATAAAGAAATTATATTATTTCTCGTGAAGCTTCATAAAATGAAAAGTTTATCCGTGCTAAAAGAAATGAAACTGAAAAATAAAAATTCTGGAAATAGAAAATGTAGATATTAAAACATCTCTTGTTCGTAAAAACGAATTAAACCCAATTAAATTCTCATGAATATTGCTAATTGCTATACCTAGAAATACTATTACGTTGGCATTCATTAAAATGATAAGCATTACCGTATCGTTATCTGTTGATCACTATCGCATTATAGAAATATAGCGAATTTTTAAGAAGTGTCTCAACGAACATCAAACACATTTATTCAGAAATTTGAAGTATCGTTTAAAACGTAATTATTTCGTAAGTAATAAAGAGTGAGAATAATTTAGCTGCAAACAATTAATTTAAGACGAATCTGCGACTCGAGTTCAGATCAATCCACTTCGTGGGAAATTATTTGCTACTTCTAATTCACTTACAGAATGTCAAGCGCGGCTCGCAAACAGCGACAGCAGGTGTCGCGCGTCTGCACCAGTTCCACGAACCGCGCCCGCCTCCGCCATTTTTTCACAGTCCTGGCCACCGCCCGTGACTCCATTTCGTGTCCACGAGCGGCTCTTCCCCGTCCTCGCCCTCCCCCCGCCCCACTCACGCCCTCGCCGCCGTTCTCACCGCGCATTACCGGGTCCGGCATTCGCTCAGTCCAGGTTGCCACCACCCACTCTGCCGCTCCCATCTCCCAACCGCTCTCTCCTCCCGTTCTTATTATCGCCCCCTATCTCAGCCCGCACACCGGACCTCGTCACCGCCCTCGCCCTCGTCTCCGCCGCCCCGCCCCGCCCCATCGCGCTCTGCCCCGTCCTCACCTACCCAGCCCTCGCCTCCGTCTGGCCACCGCTGCGCCCTCAGCTTCGCCCCCGCCCCCCGCCGCGCGCCGTCCCTGCCACTGCCGCGTCGGGCTGCCTCGCTTCGCATCGTTTGTTTTCTGCGCAGTTAACACCCTCATTCAAAAGGGATTTCCTGCGGCGCTGCCGCGGGCGCAAATAACTTTGTGAGCGCGTATTCCCCGGCGCGGAGCGGCGCGGTGCTGGGGCAGATACGCGGAAATAATGCGCCCAATGAACAGCAGCGCCGATACCAACCCCTCCGCCCACGCCTGCAGCGCAGCGGCACGGATCCACCAACTTCGTTGCCCAGGCGCGCTTCCGGGAACGGCACGGAAATGACAATCCAAATGCGCAGGAGCTTCCAAAACAAAGTGTCGAGACCCGCAACACCCCACCCTACCCTTTCGTGCGAGCAACAAGTGTCTTTGGAAATGGCAGTTGCACGTCCGTGAGGCAACAGACGGTAGTTGTTTGCGTTTGACACCTCCAGCGGACATTTCTGGGCTGCTGGGTCTGTACCTGGAGCAGGTGTAGTCGTGCGTAATGCGATGAAAAAGTCAGTGCTTCAAAAGCTTTTGGCTGGATTTAACATTTTGACATCGTGTCTGATCAACGTTGTTTGAAGAATACCTTAACTTAAAATCTTCAATAACGAACTCTATTGTCTTGGGGTGTGCAATGCTTCCTTTAAGACACCGGGGAAAGGAACAATAAGAAGATTCAACATAATGCTATATCTGACAAAATTCACTAACAGTTTGCTGTATCAAGGACAATGAAGTTAAGTCTAAAGACAGAACGATGATGATCATCAATAGATGTAAACTGCAATTTACTGGTTTGGCCATTTTTTTCGCAGAATTTTGTGTTATAATATAATATTAAGGAGGATGACCTGAGAATCGTTCACTGTTCACGTCGATTCGAATATTTTAAATCATACAGGCATTAATAAGTTTCTTTCTGCCGACGAAAGTAATTCATGAACTTTTGGTGATACTTGAAAGTCAGGTTCACTTCGCCAACGAAAACAGAATTTATTTAGAAAGAACTCGGATTTCTATTATGGTTATTATTAAAAATTGTTTGTACTTTAAGTCAACAAGACTCCTTACGTAATAGTGAAATTATTACCTCGGAAAAGAAAATGTATTTCACCAACAAATTAAAATTCATATGCCATGTCCAGACGAATACGTTTGGTTATAACAAACTGTTTGGAGAATGAAATAAATTGCAGGAAATAGAAAACGTAATTACATATCCACTTGAGCAAATATAATTTATCAAGCCTTTATAAATAATTGGGTAGAAAGCTAACACTGCAAGAAATGTAAAAATTATATCAAGTAAAAAAAAAAGTTTTTTTCACAAACAGATAATTGAATAAATAACAGAGTAAATAAGACAGAGAACTTTTCTACGATGTTTTTATTATTCAATTACTTTGTATATTATTATTATTATTATTATTATTATTATTATTATTATTATTATTATTATTATTATTATTATTACAAATGTTCACAGAATCGTACTCAGAATTTCAAAAATTCAAAAATAAAAGACACATATGGAAATATTATGAAGAGTATAAAACAAGGCACTAGAGCCAACATTAATTAGTTTTCCGGTAGTTGTGTGCGTTATACCTCCTTTCAGAATTTGCCTCGATCAAAAAGGTAATTTGCTGTCAGCAGTGCTTGGAGATGACCTTTGACCTCTTTTGCAGTTGCAGGAGAATCCATTTTCGAGATGAAAATGCGCATACACAGAATGGCTCATTCATGAATCTACGTGAATGAAATAACAACGCAGCCCGCATTGTGGAGGACGACATATTTTTGCAATTTGTCGTGCAGTGTTTCACACTGCACGAAACGATTTTATATGGCCCTTTGTGTCTGCGACTGCTCCATGTAAAACAGCCTGAACAATATTGATGAGCCATTGTAAGTGACTTAATTTGATGATTCCATAGTAAATTAAATATCACGAGAATGAAGCGTCCGAACGAATATAGAAATTCAAATTTTGTAATTAAAATACTGTTTATGTATTTTTTGGGGAATAATAATGAGAACAGACTCACCAACCCTCTCATTGCTTACCAATCCCCAAATTTTAAATGATTAAAATTTATTATTGTGTTCACTGAAAGTGTGAAAACATACTCGCTCTTGTAACTGTAGGATATGGTTTTATTCCCAAAGCCCTAAATCAAGATATTTAAGACGATAAACATACAAATTGACAGTACTGTACTACTAGAGAACAGTCTCTCACGAAAGTCTCTCCGCACTGAGCCGAATCATGGGCACCTCTTAAAATTTGCATTTAGTGTGTTCGTAGCAACCAGATTACTGGGAAACAAGTAAAGGAGACAACACTTGTAACAACTATTATGATTGTAGTGAGTACGCAATTCAATGTTTTCATGTGTTACAAGCTGCAGTTCGTGCTACAATCATAATTTCTGTTGTTAGCACCCTCACCAGCCACTTCGAAGAGACTTCACTCGCGCACTATATCCAAAAGAAGGGAACCTCAACAAAAATGCCATCTCAAAAAAGGGCACTTTTTAAATTTGTATCATATTTTTAAATATTTATTTATTTCACGTCAAAACCAGTGAAAAACTGTGTGTGACGTACTGGGGGAAGAAGAGTGTTTTGCGTTCTTTTTCTAAATTCTTGCGTTTTCTTAAATTGTAGGATCTCTACCCTAACCCTTATTCAAGTTGAATTATGATTACAGATAGGAATGAGCTTTTTGGCAAAAAATGGCAAAAAATATTATTTCCCTTATAATAAAAACTATTGGCAAAGAGGAAAGAAGCAAAACAAGGGGGTATCTCAGCACTCGCTCAAAGGATCAAGGACACTGGACGAAAAAATTGACCGAGATGGGGGTCATAGACCCAGACACCATTACAGGCATATTCTTTATTTATCTTTTAAAACTTTACAGCCTAAGTGGTAACTAATTCATTAAATATCATTGTAAAAAAACAATATTACTTTCGTTTTTGATGATCAGTATAGTTTTTGATTGTACGGAAAAAGTTTATACAAAAGATTTTACTTAAACTTGTGTATCGATTTTAATCGTTTAATGCCATCAGGGTAATGTGTTGTAAAATAGTGCTGTGTTGTATGAGAATTCCTTGTAGTGAGTTGTTGTTACTGACTTCTGATGGATACGATTACCACGTCGAGTGTTACAGTCATAGACATCTGTATTCTTTCAAAATATGTCCCCACCCTTGAGTAAGTCATTTTTGACAAAAAACACTGATTCGTAAATCAAGAGGTACGACTAGATTGGATTTCTCGCTTAATAAAGATATGCTTACGAATAATCACGTGGGTGGGATTAGCTAATTGTGCAATTATTTTTTGTAATAAAAAGGTCTCAAATCTATAGGATATGTTTCCCCAGAATATTATGTCATATTTCAGGCGGAAATGAACATTCACCATTTTGAAAAAATGTTTTAAAAGTGAAAATCCAGAAACTACATAATCAGCCGCATAACGTGTACAATTGTTTTTTGTCATGAATAAATTTAATTACATTTTCAAATCTCCACTTTAATTTCCGGATTAATATGTGCGATGTGTACATGTAGTGAGCATGTGGGGAGCATTTGCGGGGGTAAAATAAGGAGGAGTAACGTTTGGAGCATTCGGAGAGAATATGTTATTGGTAATGAGGTGAATATGTAAGAAAACACGTTGATCCTATGCTTGCAGTGGGTACGTAGGGAGCATGTGGGTAGTCGTAGAGCGTACGTACTACGTAGAGCATGCGTAGAACATATGAGGAAACATGTGGATAATATGGGAACATCTTGGGTTACTCAGGGGGAGGACAGGAAAGTGAAAGGAAACGCGAGAGACCTGCTAAAAGCACGCGGGAGTACGTGCGGGGAAGATGTGAGGGAACAAGCGCTCAAGCCCGAGTTGTTTTTTTTTTTTACCAGGATCACAGAAAAAGAGACCCTTTTGAACTTCGTTACATTTTTGAACATTTGGATCTTGTGGGTTTCCCCACTTCGAAGCGTTCTTGAGTACTCAAAAACAAGTTGAAACTCTTAATGTGTTGAAAATTAAATCAACGCGTCAATATGTCTGTCGCACCTGTATGTCCGACTGAATTATCGTCTCCTATATTATTTCAGTAGTAAACATTCCTTTTGCGGGGCTCACACGAAACCAATCTTTATAAATGAGGTCTCTAAAGAAAGAGAATTTCACGGAAAAGTGACAAGTTGCACTTCGACTTTAAAAATGTGAAGGATTTGTTTAAAAAACGGTGGTGGTATCTGGAAGTCTGTACATCACTGCTTAGCTGTAACCTCTGAATTGTAAACAATACACCGTTTGATATTAAACTTAAGGTTTCAATTCGCATAGATTTTCAATACGAAACATCCTTTGAACATTGCCATATACCAAAGTGAAATGTATGACTACTGAATTGTTTCTACAGGTCACAAATGGTACTTTATTACTGAAATGTGGAAAAATTATTTTTATTATTTTTTTGCTCTGAAGTGCTTTTCTTGAGGTATGTAAGAACGCAGAATATAATACAATACTTTTTACATTAATATAAAAATATATATTCATATAATAAATATTAATATACTAAATATACAAATAATTTTTCAATTTTCGCAACCAGCAAGCTGGCTGCTGGCAACCAGCAAGCTGGCATCTCCGAAACCACCCTCTGTTCCTCATAACATCCAGGAAAGTTAAATAATATTGCAAGGATTAGGGTTGTACTTGCCTGATCCTGTAATTTCGCATGGCAAACTTTACTTGGCTTCCTCAAAAGAAAAAAACCTTTTCTAATGTTTTTGTGACTATCAAGGAAAGCGCAAAGCTGTCAAGGAAGATGAAATAATCACTTCAAATGTTGTTCTTAAGGAGTGTGGATTGTTTGAAGAACATCTCTCTATAATGCTGAATAAACCTTTATTGAAAATTTATTTCCAACGTCTTGCATTGGTTTTATTTTTGACATTGTGTAAGTACGAAGTTACATTTATATATTTTTTAACAAATAACGAGGGCCACAACTTCCTTTCTTAACGAAAAGAATAGGAAAATGGATAGGGAAAGGTAGGGGATTAACATGCGAGTGTTCTCGCACGGGTACGCTAGTCTTATACAATTGCAAATCATGTTGCTTAATTTCCCATGAATCTGAAATTGTTACAACCGAGACAGCTTCATTAGCGTGATTAATGGACGTGTGTCCAAGCTGAAAAGGTTTCTATTCAGGATCCATACACCCAGTAGCTTCATTCGTCCAAAGCGCGTTTATGGGAACGTTCCGCCACAGTGCTTGGAAAATATGTTTGCACGGTGCTTCACTTGGATTGATGTTTTCACGTTAAAGTGTAACTATAGTAATTACGCGCTGTGTTTGCATTGTTTGGGTCAATTTCGTCGGAACAATAGTGAGTTAATTACGGCATCAATACACCACTGAGAAATAATATCGGAACTAGTTTCAAAATTAGGTTTCGATCAAAGTGTTATCGTGTAGAACTGGACGAGTATTCATTTTGAAAACTAAAAATGTATTCGGCATCACAGTGCGGCCATTTGAAAAAATTCTTGAGAATCAATCTAAGGAATGGTCCAACGATATAAATGGCCAAATGTATTTTGTACATACATTTTACATCCAATGGCAATTACTGCACTCAAAATAAGTATATAAGAAATTCATGTCTATACGTCCGGTCAGATATTATTTATAACATATTTCCATTAAAATGGGGAAACTACAATGGCGCAAATGTGACAGGCTCGTTCTTCCTTCCGATTTATTCATCTGTTATCACCTACCTCTTAGATCATCCGCTAGTATCAGCATTTATTTTTGAGGGCCATATGCAAATGCATGTGAAAATCTGTTTCTCAAACAGATACGTGTCCGAGGACAAATTATTCTGTTATTTCATAACGAACGTGTGACATGTTTTCGTTCAAATGAGATATTGAAACTGAGAATGTATAGTTTTTAATTCAAAACCCTAAATAACCGACAACATATTTTTCCGACTGACACAGGACACGTTATCTGGGTTGAAAGCAACAGTTGGACTAGTCATTTTCATATAAACCCTTTCTGAATTGTACGCACATTGATAAAAGGAATGTGTTCCATTAAAAAAAGTAGTTAACGTTAATATTTCGAAAAAAAGTGTGTTATTTCATTTCATTGTTAAAGTATTTTGACAAAAATTAAATGATTTTTATGTATTTACTATTTGTTTTGTCAGTATCTTGTACCAAAAAATAGTTATTCATGCACCAAGGGCATTATAAGGGTTCTAATGATCGAACGGCGACAAAATGGCCGATGTCCTTTTTGTCGCCCGACATCATTAGAACCAGTTAATTTTATTTTTTAACTTCTTTTATTGATTCAGATGTAGTTATATACAAATTAACTAGATGTTAAACTTTACTCGGTTTGTCTTTTCATATTTACCTCCCATAATTCCCTCCATAAGAGAAACTGTAGCATCATTCAACAGCTTTCATATTTTCCTCATAACCAAGATCCTTGCGATCCAGGTAAGTTATGCAGTATATGTCGAACTCCGTTTCGAAGGCAATAACAAGGTATAACGTATCAGTAAGAAGTCAAGTGTTTTATAATTCTCGCTAACCGAACTGGGCGTTGCAACGCGTTGCCCGGTCATTTATTTATCCTAATCATCTGCAAGACAGGAAAAGAAATTAGTACTGTCATCGTGTAAAATGGAGATAATTTCATTGAAATTCCTGCTAATCCACCTCGCACATTTCCACCCTACTCCACTCGCTGCCTTTCCGCCCCGCCCCCTTTCTCCGTCCGGGGGCTGCGCTTCTCCACAATCTGTGAGGCCTAAGTGCGTTCCAGACTGTATTAAAGAAAAAAGATTTCACCCTTTCAGGAGCTGAACTTTGAATTGTAACAGGATTCTAAGTACACTCGATTGCAAAATTCTACGTTTCTAGAATCGGTAGTTTCTGTTCCGCGCTGAAATGCCCGCCAGTCTGTTTCTCGTCGTGTGGTACAGAAGACACGGAGGCAATGGTGGGTGACTCACGTAGTTGCGGTAGAGGTCGGGGTGGTCCTTCTCCAGCCCGTCGTCCAGGATGGTGACGACGACGCCGCGCCCACTCACGCCCTGCTGCCAGGCCGGCTGCACGTTCATGTCCAGCCCGTGGCCCCGGTTCTGCAACACACGGACACGCACGCGGTCAGCAAACCAACACACACACTGCTCTGAATAGTTATTTACCTGACAAGTTCGGAAAGAGACTTTGCAGGTTTTTTGAAAGTTCAAGGAACTGATGTCTAGGATACAAAAATTATTTAAAAAACTACGAGGAGAATGTTGTGAAAATGATGGGGGTAGACTCAGAAAATTAAGGTATGAGTTCAAAGGGAAAAAGCTTGACGATTGGAAACCACTGTCTGAGAGGGATTGATTGACATACAAATTAATTTACTACAACAATACACGAGAAGAAATGCTGGTCTAAAAAGTGTAATAATTATAAGGACGTGTCGGCATCATTTCACAAACCATCAAACCATAAGAATCCAGTTGATGGACTCTGCCCACAAGGATTCATGCTGTTAATACATCAAAGCCACAACAACAAGGGAAAATTATTCTCACAAAAAACGTACATATTTTATTACATATTTATCAGAATTAAAAATTACACATTTTTCAGAAAATATGTAATTTCATAACATCCAAATTTGAAATCATTGTTTTAAGCAATCAAAAGTTATATTAGTTTGAAATGGAGTAATAAGTGAACCAAAACGAGGCGTAATACGTTCTGTCTGTTTTAGGTTTTGGTTTGAGGCTATACACGGCTAAGAACCGACCTCCCTATGCTGTTAGAGTAGCCCGATAGGGCGAATTTTATGTGAGAAAAATTATAGGAGAGAGAAAAATAATGTGAACTGCGAAATACATGGATGGCTTTGTGATAAGGGACTACAGTTTTATGTCTACAATTATTCGGGTGCGAAAACGTCACAGAGTGTGAAAAGTTCGCTTCAGAGATTTTTCGGCCCCAAGCATATTCGTTAACGGCAGATTTTATTGTATATTTTATAAAATGACATTAACTTTCTCCCTAATACATTATAAGTAAACTGCAGTTATAATGATAAAAAATCTGTAAACTTCCATGCGATTTCGTAAAACCTTAAAATATGGTTTTGTTGAAACCTTAAAACAATTATCGTTAATGTTGCCGTTGGCTGTTCGGGAGTTATCATTATCAGAAGAAACCTGGCTGCTGAATCCTATTCTTTCAAGAAGGCCCAATTTTTGTAATGAGTAAATACGCTTACAAACTCTCTTCGGCGTTAATAAACTGCACATGGAAACTATATTTCTCTCCCTCGGGTACTAACTCGTATTTACAAATTTAAAAAAACGAAATTAACTGCTGGATTTTCATATTTGCCGAAGTTAAAATTAAATTATGGCTTTCCACTTTCATTCTGGAAGTTGAACAATCGTTAACGCCGAAAATATGGCGTAATTATTTTTTCACGAGCTTCAAAATCCAGTAATTGCGAATGAAGCTCACTCGTTTTATTACGTAAGATGTATTTAACGATGAAATTTTCATGGGATTTATTCCATCTGCTAATAAATTTATATGATTTTATGTTTATTTCCAACGAGTTAATACGTAGTAACAAATAGAATGAAATATTCTCGACAATCTCAAATGAAGAATATAAGTGGGAAATCACTAAACTGACGCCAAAATACTTTTTAAAAACTACGTTAATATTCAACTTATTAAACATTATTCGCATAAATATTGTAATATGGACTAATAAAAGTGTTAAAAAAGATATTTTAATCTACATTATTTTCGCGACAATTCAAAGTAAACATATTTTTATGTGATAAATGTTACGAGAGATATAATGAACTTTAAAAGTACACTTTTAAAATAGACACCTACCCTAAAGATCGTACCGGCTGAGGTGGCTTAGGGCATGAACTGCAATGCCTCTGACCCGAAGGTCTAACAGTTCGTCCCAACAAAGGCAGGATTTCGACACTGGCTAGATAGCTAAGTCCAATTCAGCTGCTGTCTAGGGGACAAATCCAGCGGCCGGCCGCTCTGATCGGCAGTTTTTCCGTGTTTTTTCCGATCAACTCCAGACGAATGCCAGAGCAGTTCCGTAACAAATGGTTCATGGACCGCGTGCGATCTTTCCTTCCTCTCTCCCTTGTCCCATTCTCACCCACACTTACGAGCACCACACTATCATACTCGCCAAGAGACCAGTCGGGAGATTAGAAATTGTCCCGACTGAGACGGTGCCCCGTTGGTAGGAGGTACCTGGATGGGAAAACCCAGTCAACCGACGTGTAGGTCGGCGCCGGATCCAGGGGGAAGAGCACCGCCATCTCCCGTGATAAAAAAACACTTACACACTACACCTATGAACTAATGACCATAGCAGGAAGCACGAAATAATGAAATAACCTAAAAATATTATTAACAATCACGAAAAATGAACAAGACGAAATAATACCACGCATTCCCGAAAAGTTGAGAAAGTGAGGGTAAAATCACATAAAACAATATAGCAATAATTGGACGACCACGAAATGACAATAATCATAAAAATAATAATTGCAGCATAGCGTTACACCAGTCCATGACGAACTGATGACGCACGCCGCCTCCTTTGGGCATGGGTATCTCCCCCGGTTCGCACGTTGTGTCCCAGCTCCCCTATCTCTGGGTCTACGTTAGCCATCGCGTTGCATTTTAATCTGCTTCTCCGAAGAGCGCTCTGCGTGAAGCGAAAGCACCACATAAACCTGTAATGTACGTTTTAGGGAAAATATATGGAGCGCGTTACAGATATTTATGTTCCCTTAATGTGGATGTCGGGATCCTCGTTAAACCTGCGCGCCTACTTTTTTCCTGAACACATTTGTTATTATTCGGTAAATGTTTTAACGCCAGATAAACATGATTTTCCTTTTTAGTGGTCAGTACAGTTTTTAATTGTACAGAAATAGTTACGAAGGGGAAAGCATTTTACTTAAAAAAAAAACAAAAAAAAACTTGTGTTATGATTTTAACTTTAATGCCATCTGGCAGTGTGTTGTAATGTAACGTATGTGTAT
Source organism: Gryllus longicercus (assembly GCA_038098605.1). Taxonomy (NCBI): domain Eukaryota; kingdom Metazoa; phylum Arthropoda; class Insecta; order Orthoptera; family Gryllidae; genus Gryllus; species Gryllus longicercus. The sequence goes on along the minus strand of JAZDUA010000285.1, from coordinate 1,065,694 downwards.
TATATGTGGATGACATATAGTGAGCTGTTAATACTCACACCTAATGAACAGAATTCCTACGACTTGGGTTGTAATTGTAAATAAATTATAATGTAATATAAGTTATAATTTTGTCATTAAAAAGTTGGAATTGTAATTCTATTTGAGGCTTCGACAGCGATCCTGATGATTCCTAAAAGAACCAAAAAATTTTTGTGCCACAATGTTTAGCACTTCCCCCACAGATCCATCACGATGATGGAAATCCCTTCCAAGAAGCCCCATGCACTCCGTATTGAGATCTTGGAATCCAGGGCAGTTTCTTTCAAGAGCTTCCCGCATCGTGTGTGCATTACCGCCCGCTTTGGTTCTTTGAAGCGCGCGCTGAAAGGTCGGATATCGAATGCGGCCCGCGCTATTCAGGCGCCCCCGCGGAGGGTGCTCCGCTCCTGCGCGGCGGGATGCCTACCCGCCAGGCGCTTTCAGCCGCGCGCTCGGGCAGCGGGGCGCACACCCAGAGGCGGCCGCAAACAACGCCCCCCACCACCTCAAAATGCCAGATGCCTCCAGGTGGCCAAGGAAATTACAACCAGGACGCTCAAAAATATGTCATCCCGAGACTGGCATTTCGAACAATAGAGGCTAAGTGTTGCAAATCATCCCTCACTCTTCCCCTTATCCAATCCAACAAGGCCATTGAAAGAGATTGACTGATCCGGTACCATCAGATGCTGAAGAACGTTAACAAAAGATGACGAAACGGGGGCGGACACTAGAGATCTCCAACTCTGAATGTTTCAATTATAAAGGATTTAAATGAAAAACTACGTACGGAAAAGAATTACACAGGGTTAATAACTAACAACTGAACGACGTTGACAGTGCAATGTACACCAAACATTACCGAGTGATTTTTTCTTCTTATTTTAATTGTGTTGTGATGTCAGCAATTTGGAATTCATTTGCTGTTTAGTTGTACTGCATATTTTTCTCATCCACTTCTTGCACATTAGTTGATTATCGTTTTGCTATCAGATTATTTATTTTTATTGTTTAAAATTTTATTTTATTTCCATTAGCATTTTTGTTTCATGTTATAGCCACTTTTTGTTTTACACTGTCATTTCTATGTAAAAACAAGTAATATACTTTATTTATAGCAAGTTTCAACGTGAAGTTACAAACCGTTATACCTCAAAATCTCGTCGTTAAACTCTAACCACCAGACCTCGGAACCAGTATGTACTTCGTCTTCATTATGAGGTACAATAAATTTGCGAATTTTCGTTTCCTGGGAGCAAAAGAAAGAACACGTGAAGGAATTCACAAGGGGAATTCATTGATTTTGGTTCAGCGTTTCACATAATCCTAGACAAGGTCGTCAAAAGTTTCGACGCGATGCCTCACATACGTTATTTGTTTGCTGGTTCCAAGGCTATTGCAGAAGTATCCATGGCGTCTGCAGCTCTGCTCTGCCTTTCTTCTGGATCGCTCCCCTTCAGCAGGTAGACGCCACAAACGCCATTCCATCAAACAGCAAATGTTCTACTTGCATGTATTACTTGGCACGTTCTTTGCTACGTACTACCTCATTTCTCAGAAACCCACACCGTTGAAAAACATGAAGGTACGTACCCTCAGCTTTGCGTGACACACCGAAGTAACATTTCAGACGTCAGATTTGTATTTTGGAAACTGAAAAACAAATTCCGCGGAGATTTTGTGATAGCCATGGCGTGGTGAGGAGCTATCAAGATATCTTGAACATGCTGTAGTCTGAGCGCAACAAAATTCATGAGCGTCTATCTTTTGTGATGCTTCCAAGGTCGACCTCGCACGCCAAGCCGCTAATCGAAAGCATAACCTCTTTACGCGCGTTTGTGTGTGTGTGTGGGGGGGGGGGCGCTTAGAAAACAATTTATCCAGAAATTTTAACATAATTGCTTTGCTGGAGCATTTGGTTACTATTCTGGTTTCTTTAATTAAAAATGTAAATGTAAATAAACTGTGCAGTTTCTAATTCATATCCATGTACAGAATCCATACTTGGATACTTGGGGAAGGGATACTTAGGGTTGTCCAGCGGATACATGTTTTGGGTTGGAATACGAATTGTTGACTGATATTGCGAAAGTTCGGCTACACAGCATGCTGATTATCATCTGTTTTAAGTAGTGCGGGGTGCCAATTTTTAACTTGTCAGTGCTTTGTGCTATACTTTGTCGAAGGCCTGAATGATGTCTATGTCGACTGCCATTACGTATTTTTGTAAGGAAAACTGTGAGTACGTATTCAGTTATGAGAAGCAATTGATAGTGTGTAGATATGTTTTCCGTAAATCCAAATTGATCTTTAAGATGGCGTTTGTTGCCTACGAAATGATTTCAGTATTCTTATGACTTGCTTCTCGAATATTCTAGAAATAGCTGGGAGCAAACTGATGGGGCGGTAGCTTTCTGGGGGGGGGATTTTGTTGTAGTGGACGATAGCAGGAAATCGTGCTATTCACCTTCATTTTTAAAAAAAGTAATGTATCAGTTATATTCATAATCATTGATTTTTTTGTAATGAGAAACATGATTCAAACGATTGCTGGAAGTTGCTTTTGTATACACTCGCTAATTAAAAACGCTTAAATGAACTAAAAACACAATCTTTAATTTAAAAAATCTTCTTACTGTCGTTTTCCTAACGTAAGCGCACTTTTAAACAGGCTTGCTCGCGCTAGGTCTAGACCTTCTCGAAGATGGTCTTCACAAAATCAAATCACGAAATGAATAAATGACGCCAAGAATAAGCGACATCACATCAGCGTTCGTCACATTACTTTTAATATTTTATAAAAATTTAGGTTTTATACTAGAAAACCGGTTAATAATAGCAGGTGATAACATCTCTACCCCACTACCTTACATTTCATGCAAAAATCATGATGTTATTGACTAGAAAACGCAACGAAAACTCTTACGATTTTCCTTATTAAACAAAAACTCTTACGGTTTTATTAGTAAATAGTTTTGAAATTTCAGAAGTTTTAATGAAAATCAGAACTATAATCATCATTAAAAACGCATATTCTAACCCAAAAAAATAATGAAAAAATTTTCAACTATTTTACAGAAAATTTTTCATTGTCACAGGGTGGCTGCATATAAAGTACTCCAGAAAATTATAGTAATTAACGAACGAGTGTATAAAGAGGGGAATAATAGCATGAGCTGTATGTTCAAGAAAACGAGCGAAAAAAGGAGCGACTTTTCTTATATACCGGCAATGCAATTATATCTCTTTATACACATATTATGATCAATATTTTTTCGTTTCCATTTAAGTATAATTTAAATTTTGAAAACTTCAAGCACATCTATATCATCAGAGACCTACATTTGATGACGTATTGCTTCTGATAAAAAAAGATTTAATGGACCTTGCATCGTGTTTGTTTGCAAGAAATATTTGCAAAATGAAGGTACGGAACACAGAGAGGATAAAATATTATAAGCTAACATAATCATGAAAACATTACTTCCCACGAAAAGTAAAGACAGATATGAGAGGGAATACATGTATAAATATTGGGGAGGGGGAACTACTCACTTGTGTCACTATTTTGCTGTAGCTTACTTTTTATAAATGGTAAATACAGCTGATATTTACATTTTTTACATTTGTAATCGTAAAACAAACTAATGTTTTACATGTAAAACATTTAGTTTATTAACAAATACTTTATGTTGTTCTACAAGTCAGCTAACATAACGTTTACTTCACCAATTTAGTTTCCACCAATTCATTTGTTGTTTAAATGTAGTAGTTGTAGGTACGTATGTGATGTGAATGTTCATGTTTCATAGCCGACTGGAAATATCTTGGCTAAGTCTGTGTTATACTTTCTTAATTAAACGACTACGCTCCATTTCTGAATTCTGTTTTGTAGGTGTAAAAATTTAAGTGCACAGTGGAATTATAATTGTACGAGTGCTATTAACATAGAGATAATCAACGATTTTTCATGGAATTAATGAGCATATTTAAATAACTAATGAAAAAATATTCTAATGGCACAAATGTAAACAATTGTACATCTTTCTCCAGACCTATTTACTAAGTTTCTTCTCAAAAACTTTCAAACAGGCAGTAATGCGTGATACTTACAAACATAGACACATACGACAGTCAAGCATTCCCTACTATTCACTCTCCACCTTCACCAATCTTAACCATCTTTGAAATAGGGCTGGGAGACCTTCATCCTGACATGTATGAGAAGTTACAGATCAAAAGAACTTCCTCTATTATATAATATAGAGAGGTAAAGTTAACCAAAACGTTATTCCTGTATATTTTCAGCCTCAGATTGGTGGATACCCGTAGAAATCTGATGAGTAATGTTCTAATTTTGTGCACTTCTGAACATTACCACACTACTTCGTTTCTTTATTCATCTCTCAACCACGAATAGTAAACGAGTGGGATAGAGATTGTGGAAAACATAAGACAAACGGTTCATGTGTTCATTACTAACATTATTTCAGTCATTTTAGTAACCTAAATGTTCGTGCAGTTCATTGGAAATGCGTGTTAATTGATTCTGGATTATTATACATATCTGGGCACAATATTCACATTCACAGAGGTTATTCAATGGGATAAACATTTCTTTTTATCGGAGTTCATATTTTGTTCATTCAAAATATATCAACCCACAAAGCTTTCTGTTTAAGTAATACGAAATATTCCAGAGGCAAATACCAATTCCGCTTTTATATCACTGTTTTCCCTTAAAGAGAAACAAAAGAGTTGGAGGTCGGCGTTTCAGCCGCAGTGGGTGCGCAAAGCGTTTGCCGGTCGAGTGCAATTGGTTCACTGGGGCTGCGCTTGAGTTTTCCTTCCGCGTGGGAAGCTCTTTTGTTCTCAACGCGACGAGTAGCTTTGGAGGCGGCGCCAGGTGAGTTTTGAGTCACGGCGTATGGCACGTGTTACAGAAATTATCTTACAGAACTCACAATTACACAATAGTAAGCTGTTAATGTGCTCATGCATCAACAATTAAAGCATAAGGAAATACTCATAGCATAAAGACCGCTAGCAGCTCAATTCTGTTGGTCTTCAAATCAAGCGAATGAATATATTTGATGTCGCCCCGAAATCATGCATTTGAAAGAATTCGGGTACCTTTGCAAGAAATGTTTCATGTTATGTTTAACAACTATTGTAAAATGATTATAATAAGAGTGACGGAACTGAATTTATTCGGAAGAAATTAAATCATCACTATAAAATAATGCACTGAAATGTATGTCAGTAAAGTACATAATAATAACCGCGACATCTAGTGTATTGATTTGACATAATATTTTTCCAGTGATAAGCACAATAACATTTTTACTTTCTCGCACTAGAACATTTTTACTCAGGATAGATACAGTATTGTAATGCTGAGGGGGAAAACGATGATTTTTTGACAGGAAAACTCTTATTGCTAAGCCCTGATAACGAAAAATTTGGTAAATTTTATTCCCACATATGTAGTAATTTCTTCCTCTAACACGTTGTGCAGTAATCCAAGTTTGGAGGGTCCTTGAAACGGTAAAATTGAATTAGGGCAGAAATTGCAATGTTATAATATTATGCCACCTTCCCAATAATGCGAGAATGTATGTGCTGATATAACTCATCTAGTTGAGTATCAAACGCATTAGACAACACCTCAATGTTTCGTACCCTTAAACTATTAAGTTTTAAATTATCCTTATCTCGTGGGAAGTACAAATTGAAAAAAGTGTATCTTTCATTATTTTTCATGGCAGTGCACTTTTAAGGAAAACTTGTTGAGCTACCGTATTTTTTACATCTCACAGTGAATCCTTGAAGTATACAACGTATACTTCATACATACATATACATCAACGTACACGCTATAAAAAAGTAATAGCGCAACCAGCAGAGAGACAAGCGTAACGCTTTTATTCCCAAACGTAACACTAAGAATATAAAAAAAACTATTGCAAATCCGTACGTAGTGAATTGCAATATTCCTTCGAGGAAATTTCAATTTCATGATGTCTCGACTATCTGACGACTGTCAAAAGCGTGTACTCCGAAGATGAAGAAGGGACCTCTGGGACGCATTGACAGGCGGAGAGGAGATAAGGTGCGACCTTGGCGGTCTCGCACCTGATAAGGCACAAACTCCGTTTTTGTGGAAATGTCACTTCCGTTCCAGAACACCGGTGTTTTGTCGACCAAGAGGAAAAAGTGCCCCTTCGATAACCCCCTTCGAACTTAGTTCAGGCAGTTTTGTAGGGTGCGAAGCGAATTGAAAATTGGCATTGCCTCTTTGATTTGGCGTAACTCCTAGAATCCTATTACATTGATCTTTTCTGACTAACAACAACGTTGATTCATGTGATAGTTTTTCGTTTATTTCTGCAATAAGTTCAATCTGGAGGCAAAACATCATACTGTGTCCATGATTCCTGTGTAATAAAGTATGGGAACTGTTTTTACTAGACGCCTTATTACACAAATGTCCGAAAATTTTAACTAGAAAAGCACATGCCACAGTGTACCACTTCCTCTATGTTTCAAGATAAGTTTCCTTACGGATAACTCTGAGCAACATTTTATTAACTTAGAGAGCTAATGCTCAATGCGGTATTTTGATGAAAATAACTCGTGTAAGAAATGTAATTTGAATAATATTCTTCACGAGAGATTGTTTATACAATTCTGCACGTAGTGTTAGTTGTGTCCGATGTTTTCATGCTCTACAATACGGTTGTTTTGGATTTCAAACAGACACATAAATCGATTTTTTAGATGTCAAAAGGTGTTTCACAATGCGGAAATACTTCATGGCTGCCGGAGAAAAAAAGAGCATTGCGTGACTGCATGTCACCATATTCCCCATTTTTCTGGGCGAGAAACTACCTGACGGCCTTCCAAAAGTCACGAAAGTTTTACTTTTATTGTACAGTACGTCACGAAAGTTATGCCGAAGCCTTGATATATCAAACCATAATTTTTTCAGGGTGAAAAATTATCTGTTCGTATTACACAATGTTCGACGAAACTTTACAAATCTCACATCACGACAACAGATCAAATTACTAACGTATGCGTTTAACAATTACGCTACGTATGTAGCAAGTGACCTTGTAGTGACGAGCTTGAAGAGAACCGAAATAAAAGATATTTTATACAGATTAAACATTTAAATGCATAGTCAACATAAATCATCTTTAGTCAACCGGTTCCATATCAGTAAGCGGCAAACACGTCATCTACATTTTTCTTTCTGTGTAGAGCGCAAAAACCCTAGAAGGACTTAGATACGCCAAGCGATTGGTTTCTTAGCAATCTCCCTGGGAAGCCTTCTGAAAAATAGGTTCGTAATTAGTTTTTTTTTTCTTTTTTAAAACCCTTCCGCTCTCTTTTAACAACACCGAACACTAACTTCTTCCTTCCCTGGAACGAACGTTGCACTTAGCATCCTGCCACGCCACATTCCCTCTGTTCATTTTATTCAGAATTATATGGAATTTCATTCGCTTAGATGTAAACAAAATACTTTTAAAATTTAATCCTAAGGTACATTTTACACTTAAATTAAGATTTATTGGTGATGGGAAGTTAATGATATAAAAATTATGAGAGAAGCATTGCAAGGACTTTCATTTCCCTCTCCTCCTCTCTGCCTTCTTCATAGTCGTGGAGCTGCCTCGTAAGCCAACGAATGTTGCGAACGCCTCCGGCTGCGAGGCTGCTCTGCCGCGCCGTGGGCGCGCGCCGCCCTCTCGCGCTCCTCCCCAGGCAGTCGCTTCTTTTCACGATGAGACGTCGGCGGACGGCCGTCACCCCACGCCATCCCCACCCAGCCACTCAACGCAGCTCAACGCCCCACCCCACGCCGCCCCACCCGCCACGCTCCGGCCCCGCTTTCGCGCTCCCCTTCGTCTTCCACTAGGCAGAGCCTTGTACGAGTATTAGGCAGGTCCCACGGCGGCCACCTCCGCTCACCCTCGCCCTCGTCCTCCCCTGCCACCGCCCCCCCTCATCGACATCCTCATGAACTGGCTCGGAGGCCCCGTCGCGACGTCCGTTTCTTCGCTCCCCCTTCGCCATGGGTCGGTAATCGGTCCAATAACTGCCGTGCACATTTTCCCCGTTAGTGTAGTGAGTGCTTATATCCCGGGAGGTAACTGACAATTGGATGGCGAGATCCGGCGCCATCTACACGTGGGCTTCCCCTTTCAGGTGCCTCCTCCAACGGGACACCGCCTCACAGCCCGGACAGAGTCTAATCCCTCGACTGCTGTCCCGACACGTGCGGTTCTATAGCGCACGGAAATTGTGAGGATAGGACTAGACAGGAATGGAAAGAAAAGATCGCTAGCGGTCCTTGGGCCGTTTCTTGCGTCAATGCACCGGCATTCGCCTGGTATTACTAGGAGGAACCAAGAAAATTACCGATCAGAGCAGCCGGTCACTTCTCCACACAGCGTTTGAATTCGTCTTGGCTATTTACAACAGCTAGTGTCAAAAATACGCCACAGTCGGGATTCGAACACTAGGACCTCCAACTGGAGAGTTGCGGCAATGCTGGCTCTAAGCTGTCGGTACTTTTTCCCTCATCAAGGCCCGCTCCTCGTCACCCCAGCCCTGCACCATACCCTGCTCTCTCTCTCTCAGCTCCGCTTTCCGTTCTCCACCCCGCTTCCCCACCCCCACCCCGAGCACCCGGCCGCCACCGGAGACTCCGCGTGCCCCGGCCCCACTCGCCAGCTCCGCGCGCGTCGCAGGCGCCGAGAGGGAGCCTCGGCTCGGAGGAGAGCCGCCAGTTACGGAGGGCGGCGTCCCCGGGCGGGCGGGCAAGCGGTTGTCTCGGCGATCTTCCACCCGGGGCGCTACGCAACACAAGAGGCGGGGACGGGAATGTGGGAATGCGATGGAGATTGGGATCATGGGGATTGGGCGGGAGATCTCAGAAGGGAGAAGTGGAAACGGGGTAATGCTAGGATTGCAGATAATGTGGGCGAGGTGACCCGACTGGCGGTGGAGTGTGCAGGGGTTGCCGTTTTCAGGTGAGCTGTCGAGGGGCCGGGAGGGGGCGGCGGTGGGGATGGGGATTGAGCGGGAGAGATGTAAACGGAGTGAGGCTAAGGACGCAGACATGGTGGGTGTGTGGGGGTGGGAGTTAGGGGCGGGGTTGGCGTTTTGAGGTGAGCTGGCGTGTGTCGGGGCGTGGCCGGTGACAGCGTTAGTGGGGCCGGGGTGGGAGCGGGGTGGGGGATGGTGAAAGTGTGGTAGGGGCGGGGCGGGGCCAGCGCTAGGGGCGCGGGGGTTGGGGTGAGGCGGGGTGGGGTGGGATTGAGGGTGGGTGCGGATGCGGGTGGAGAGGAGCATGCCCTGAACTGACGGCGGCGGATTAGCCCGCGTCCCTTAGAAAGGCTGCATGACAGTAGCACTCCGCGCTCGCCCCCACCCCGCCACGCCCCCGCCGCTCCGCGCCCCGGCAGCCGCGAATAAAGCTGGATCCGGACAAAGCAGCCGTGAATGGGCGGGGAAGCCAACTGCAGCCCGTTAGCTCAATGCAGCTCTCGACGAAAACGACCCCGCGCGCTTCACGGCGGCGCAGAATAGAAGCAGTTTCCGCTCCGAATGGCTCCGATTTCCAAGCAATTATCACAACATCTGCAGATTTGTCGGTTTAATAACGTTGGACATAATAATCAGGCAATGCGCTGTCAACTTTCCGCGGAATTCTAGATAGAAATGGTGGTGGTGGTGGTATAGGAGAAAATAAACGTATTTTGTACTCTTTGTCGAATGTACTAGATATTACAACGTGACTCTACTAGTCTGTCAATGTTGCGGAAGAGAAATAAACTCGTGTAAGTGGCTCTCATTTTGTAAATGTTTCCATCATATTCTGAAACATTTAGAAACTATAGCAGAAATGTGTAGGAGTGCTCCTTCTTTTCTTGCTTTTCTTCCACATTCGCTTCGTTCTACTTCATAACGTAATAATGTACATACAGAATAAGTACTAATAACAATTGTAAGTTGTATAACAATTTACTAAAATAACTCCTTGGAAAAGACTAATAATATTAACAGGAAATTATCAGTAATGATGAATCATTAATGTAATAGATATATAAACAACATTGAAAAGTAATTTATTTTTAAATTTAATCAAGGTAAAAGGAAAAGGTTCTTAATTTTTGCAAGTAAGCTGTTTCAGTCTACTTGTCTGTTTGTTCTGTTCTCAAATTAAAATTTCCCAACGTCCGTTTGCTGCATTTTTAAGTGCATTTTGAAGATGTGTTCCGCTCTACCCAAGTAATCACGTTTTCCTAAACAACGTTGAAATTCAGTCCAAGCTGATTTGTCTGGGTTGCTGCACATAGCAACATAGAGTAGCGGCTGGTCCATAGGGGATCTAGGGCGGCGCCTTCCTCAGAAGAAACAACCTCGGGCGAAGTTGCAGAAAGTATTAAACTTGAAAAGTATTAAATCGACTCGTTTAATTTGTGCATACGAGCGACGCAACTTTTGAGGGCGGAGCAGTTTTATGTTAGTTTTTAGTTTTATGTGCCCGCTTAAGCTAAAAATAAATGTTTTTGGATCGGGTCGTATCGTGGACTATGAGGAGTCCGTCCATAGCCGGTGGTTGCGAGGGAATGGAAGCTTGATGACTAGGAGTATAATACGTCACTGCCCTGAGGAAGCCTGCGACATGTCAGGCGAAACGTCGGCACCCCAGCCAACGACGCGGCGTCTCCCGGATAGCGGAGAATTCATGGATTCGAGCCGCGGAAGCTTACGTATACCTCTTACTTTAGCGTCAGCAAATTGTACCTTATATCACCGTAAAAGTTATCTTGGACAAGGATTAAAATCCTTGCCCAAAATAACTTTTGCGTTTGTTAATTCCATGCGTGCAAATCGGTCGGACCCAACATACTATAGTTTTCCTGGTTCAAGAAGTATTTCGAACTGGTAAAATATATGTGATAGTTCGGACATACGTGCCGCCCCCTGCTTTGCCCACCGGTTGCCACTGGTTCCGTCTTAGTTTTATCGATGAGCAGTTGGACGATTTGCCAAAGTAAGCGATCCGAGGCTGAGTGACGATTCTAGTCGATGTGAACCGATGTTAAGGTGTGAGGTGACGCCAACTCCCTGAGAACATGATTTTGACGTTAAGGCTATATAAATACAAGAATGGGATAAAAATGCATTAATTGTAAGAATTGTTATTTTGAAACAATATTCGCAATTACTATTGTAATTTAATTATTATTTTTATTTTTCCTACAGTCGTGTAATGTGTTCATTTGCGATTTTTTTAAAAAGAACAAAAGTACTAAATATTGTAATGAGAATTCCACATTTTCAATGTGAAATCAGAAGGATTATGAATATACATGAACACATCACGATCTATCAAAACAGTTTCAGATTCCGAATTGTTATTTTACCTACATTAATTCGAATGTTTGGATGTTCAATCATAATAAAATTTCATGAGCGCTGTGGCATGAAATCCAATCATATTAGTTTACGTTACTACATTTATGCATTTTTCCTCTGGATATCGAACATGGCAATGTTGTTTATCATGTGAATATGAGAAAGCAAGGATCACTCGCTGTTGGCGTAAAATTGTACAAATGAATTTCGGCAAAAGCATTCCATGGATCAGACAGTATTGGTGAATAAATACATGCCATCACTGGAAATATATTCGTTCTGTGAAATCAAAAAAGCTAAGTGAAAATATACGAAACAACAAGTTGAGAACTTATCATGAATGGTTAATAGAAAATGGAAAATCATTTTAATTTTCGGTGTACACATAAATAGTAAAGTTCTCAATAACCAAGGTACACTTTTCCATGTCTATGAGCGTTTGTCAACATCCCTCTGAAAAGAGAATCACGCGAAGATATACTGAAGGTGTCATAATCCACTAGAATTTTGTACTTGCTATCTTGTTATGACACACATTTGATATATTATTCCCCCGCGAAAAACTGGCGGTGACATATACGTTGAGTCGCAGGGGTTCCTTCTCAAGGTATCTCTTGACAGCGCGGCTCCGCTCCCGCCAGGACGAAATCCGCAAATGTGCTTTGGTGCCTTGGCCTGAGCCGGACGTGGTACGGGATGGACCCCTGGGCTGCGGCAATTTCATGGGGAGTTGGGTTGGAATCTGCTCATAATGTTGCTGAGGAATTGCAAATTTCCATAATTATTTATTAAGCCGGATTGAATAAAAATATTCCGAAACGTTGGCAAACCAATGGGTTAACGTTTTCTACTCACACAGATCAACCTCCGTGAACCGTGAACTATATTCCTGTATTCATTTCCATCTATTCAGTGAAACCAGTGGTGCTAAAATAGCAAGTACTTTCTCGCCTGTATTATCATTCAACATTAGTGCGCAAAAGTACGCAAATTTTCGAAAAATAGTACACGACCTTATTTCAAAAAATATCTTTAATGGGCAGATTTCCTTGCGGAAAAATTTTTCTCTTTCATAGTCTAGTTGTAGGAAGACTGCGAAAACATTTTAAACAGTTATAATTTTCGGAAAATCAAAGCTTTTAACGAACATAACACCTGCACCATTCTCTTAAATGTTCTTCACACACAACCTAAAAACAAAATTTAATCAAAAACAATCGAGCCTTTTTTGGAAAATTCGGAAAATGTCCCAGAGCCGTCGTGTAAAGTACCCCCAAAATTAAAATATCGGTTTCAATCGATAGGGCTGCGACATCAGCCAGATTGATTGAGAAATATCAATTTTGGAGGAAAGCAGCTGGCGTTGTTCACAGACGGACGGACGGACGGACGGACGGACGGGCGGACGGGCGGACGGGCGGACGGGCGGACGGGCGGACGGGCGGACGGGCAGACGAACCGACGGACGGGCAGACGAACCGACGGACGGGCAGACGAACCGACGGACGGGCAGACGAACCGACGGACGGACCAACGGTCTAACTTTTCAAAAATGTTTCATTAAAATCGATCAAAAATTAATTTGACGTATAACTCTTTAGAGGCACACTATTTCACTACCACGACGGCTTACGATGGATGCTAATCTGATTTTTTTTATATGCAAGGGGCCTTTGGAAGTGATAACCCAGAAAAATAGTAGTTTTCGTAATAAGGGCGCGAAACAGATAATTAAAACAACAGTGCGGGAATCACTTCGCGACCGTGTTGAGTTTATTAACACGCCCTGAGCGAAACGCAATGCGACAAGTAAAGGAATATAAATTAAATATATAACTAGAAGCCCCTTACTTATACCAGAATGAAAGTAAATGGATTTCAGTCAGTGTCGCAACACTTGTTTGTAAATAATAAACAAAGACGTCGACAAGACGAAAGATAATTGAGAATCGTTACAGATATTTCGCACACGCTTCGCTATGTTTCGCACACTGTGAAAAAATTAAATATTTCGCACAAGCACGAGAAACCACGTTTCGCGCACGGCGTGTTAAAACATTTACGGCCACCAGTATACTCATTATTGCAATTTATGTGTTTTTTGCGCCTTCTATCGTTTCGGCCGTGACTGGGAGCGATGGTGACTGAGGTGACTGCTCTGGGTTTCGCTCTACTGTGACGGAAGACCGCGCTCGCAATGTTTTCTTGTTGGTCGCCTCAACCGTTGAAAAAGCAGGCACGCTCTCCCAGTCATTCTACCGTCCCCATTTCGATCTTCAATTCTGCGCGCGGACGCGTCAAATTTCGTTTTCCCATCTCCTAACAAAGATTATTTTTTTCTAATCCGTACTATGTTCGCATTTTTCTATTAAAGTGTGCGGAAGAAGAACAACGGGACAAGAGGCATCTGTAGCAAAAATTGGATGTTCTGTTCAACCTCAAGGTTAAAGCCTCCTCTATCCAGCCTAATGTTTCAACAAAAGGTGGCTAGAGAGCGTGGCATGCTCGAATGAACTGTACGATCCGTGTTTTGCCTTCTCAAGAAGTGAAACTACGGCACACGCGATGTGTATCCTTTTCGGAAGGAAAACGACGTCATCAAATGAATCCCTCGAATCGTAGAGATGTGCTTGAATTTCGCAAAATTAAATTTATTCTTAAATGGAAACGAAGAAATATTGAATGTAACATGTGTATCAAAGGGCATAATTACACACGTTCCTACCGTCGCTCGTTTTCTTGAAACGTCACGCATGTAATTATACCCCTCTTTTTACACTCGTTTCGGTAATTACTATACTTTCATTCTTCGTATGGTATATTTGATTAATTTACAAGTAAAATATCTCATATGCAAATAAAAAAAATTTTAATGGAAAAGGTCCTAGAAATGTAGTTGGAGTAACAGAATGGTAATAGTTTTAGGCATCGTACGGCAATGGTCGTGCACCACAATTCATAAATCATTGAATCTGTGAACTCATATTTTCTACGTCTCAGCTATTTATTTTCTATTGATCTTTTATAGATTTCTTCTCTTCCATTTTTTACGAACTCACCTTCAAAGGGGCGCTGGCAACACGCCTTAAATTAATCTGATAATAGCTATACTTTCAAACCTCTTCATATTTTGTCAAGCATATTATGCCCAAAACATTTCCTTCAGACACTGTCAATAGAGATCAGCGAATTTTTAACATGCCTTTCTATTACTAAATATTTTTTGGGACTCAACGCATGCCATTCACATATAAGACTTGTAACTCTTTGATTGCGTCTTAAAACACATGCTGTTGAAAGAATGCATTACACATTCAATTACAGGAATAAGTAATTAGTGGTATCACCATTCTTCTGTTGCAATAATTTTATGCATAATGGGTACTTTACGTACGCAGACATTATAGTGCGTTATAAAGTTCTGCCAAACGTCCATAAGAAGACAGTTCAGAGCGGTTTGCTACATTTGAATACTGAATAAACTGACGCCTCTCGCCATCTTGTGGTGGCATTAGCGGCAGAATCCAATTCTTTTATCGTGACTATACTCTCGAATGAAAAGTAAAACTATGACTCCGCTGACCAACGCTGTAGATTGTTTTATGTCATCGTTTTAGTATAATTTATGCTCTTTAAAAAACTATTCGAATACGACAGTTTTTATATCGTCGATTTTTATATCTCTTTATGCCATACGTCATATTTATCGCAGTGATCCAATGACCCAGATCAGTGAACCATTGCCACGGACACACTCTAGTCAATGGAAGAGAAGCGCACAACCAACGAAACTGTTTCGCATTAACATTTCTTGAACAATGTTAATGCATTTGATAAATTGCTCTTTACGATTTTTAACCCCACGCAAAAACCTTTTCGCTGTCTTTATCTAGAAACATCACTGTCAAGAGGAAATTTAATAGTAGAATTCGATGCACTTCTTAAGTGTAAATAAAATAATAGCACGTTATAAGCTGATGGATACCATAATTTGTAAAGAGTATCCCTTCCCCCCTTTGGGTTCTAATTATTTATATTTTTCCAAAAATGTGAGATGAATGGGTTTTGCTAGTGTTTTAACGCTCCGTTCGGTTACATAGGCAGCGACAGTCGTCGGACAACCTCTTTTGGGATTTCCAGTTTCGCGAAGCCGACCGCAAGTATTCAACGTAACGAACTCTCTTTGCTAGAATAGGGCGTAACTGAGGGAAGTATACGCAACTAACAAATTGATAAATTAATACCTATAACTCCTCATGTACATGTGCAGAGACTATGCAACAGGAGTGTTTTAATATATTTAATACCATTAACATAAATGTGATTCGTGTTTCTAGAGAAAACTAGCATTCTACTTAATTGTTTTACTTGAATTAACATAGCTCCCCCACCCATACAGGTTTAATGACAACAAACATTGACACATTTGTTACATGTGTTACAATTAATTATTACACAAATAGTTTGTAAAGAATAAAGACGTCTAATTATGATCCAGACGTCTTCACGTCTGCGCTACGAACGAAGTTCGTGACATGAACGAGATTTTTCATTATGGCGCTAATAGGAGGAGATTCCCACTTTACGATTCCATATTTCAAGACTAAATTATACATATCATCTACACATCTATCAATTTGTCCGGCAAGAAAGGGAGCAACATTAATCAAAACGCGCAAACTAACTTTGCTCGTTAATCACGCGTGACAGGTGCAGCTGCACAGCCCTGGAACGTCGAAGTTGCATTTCATTTACGACGAGATGGACAGTTGTTGAAATCCAGAGACAAAAGGTGCGAAAAATTAAGTCTGGCTGACGAACGCCCCCCTGGTATGACGGCTAGCGAGGTACCTCGCTTTCCTTGTTGGGTTCGACGAATTATTTTCGAAATCGGCCGTCACACGCCACCCAACTCATCACTTTACGATGAGGACACTCGTAATATTTGAGGTGTTTCACAAGGATGCTTGAAGCACGGATGCTCTAGTGCGCAAAGTACAATTATTCGGGCTAAGTGAAATGGACAGCTACTCGTCCTGACTACCGCGTCCGTTTGCTCCGACCTCTAACGTCCACTTAAATGGCTTTTCGCTCGCAGAGCCCTGACATCGCGAACTTTCTCCTCACTACTAACTTCTCTAGTGAATGGCCAAGTGGATGTATCCTTCGTTTACGACTTCTAATTTGTGAGCATCCTGACGTTTGGAACTTTCGGTCACTTGTGTCCCCATCTCTATCGTGATTCGAGAATCCCCCCCCCCCGTCCTCTACTTCCGACGTGACTTCGTAAAGAACACATGACAGGCTTCTCAAGCGATCTCTTGTTCCCAGTTGAAGACGCGGTTAAATCCATTATCCCCGGGAGCAAACACTGCCTGGAAGTGGCGACGCACATCCTTTCGAAATTGCCGTATCGTACTTTGGCAAGCGTTTGAAAGCATGATGAGTAGATAGCGGATTCTGATGGCCAAAAACATCGCCAAAAATGATCAATAAAATGCCCTAAACATGTTTTTAAAATGCCCAAAAAACAAAGAAATATGGCGTAAAAATTATCAAAATCCTTTCGGATGAACTACTCAAGATGTTGGAAACGTTACTGATGAAATCGAGGCTGCGTCTATTTGTTCATGTGAACTCAACTTCAAATTTTTGGTTTGAACTATTCCTTATCACAAAATATCTGTCTTTAGTTATCCCGAAATCGGCTGAACCGCGAAGAAATAGAATAGGCTACCAGGTATAGGTACTCATGAATTATGTGAAGAACGTTTGTTGCATCTTGTAAATATTATTTGAAGCAAGTACCATTAAAAGGATAAAAAATCTATGAAATCAACGAAAAAATGCAATAAAAATGACGGAAATGGTAAAATTTACTTATTAGTCCATATGGCAAAAAAATTCATAAAAATTAGTCATTACCTTTTGTCATAACAAAAATTAATTTCTGTACTAAAGGGCATTTTTCTAAAGTGAAAAAAATTACATTTCATTAAAATCCGCCCACTAATGATGAGTATATGGCTCTATTGTAAGTTGAGATACAATGACGCGTTTGCTCTGTTCTGCGGAGCGAAGTGGGGACCTGCGTTGGGCAGAGCGCGGCTTGTCGCTGCACACGGGAGGAGCCGCAAGTGTCGGCCATTGCAATACCAAACACCAAAACGTCCGGGTAAAGTAGATTAAAAAAAAGTTTTTCCGCGCGATTCGGAAGCAAAGTGAATTGCAATTTCAAATATATTTTGAAGAATATTAACTTTTCGAATTGAATTTTTATTAGAGATCTCACATACGTTAACATAAATCCTGATGAATCTCCACGTATGATCAAGTTATCGGGCAATTAATCCTTCTTCCTGTGGAAATAGTAACCGTTTCTCTAAGTCGTCCGAGTTAAGAATTTTTCCTCGGGTAGTGCGGGTGATGTGTCCCTTTCTCAGCCACTCAAGCCCTGTTCTCGGCCCAGGCGGCGGCGACGAGGGACAAAAGAGCTCCAATTAAACCAACGGGTCACGACTCCCGGCGGAATCGATGGACAAAAACGGCGGGAAGCCCCCAGTGGATCGGCCGACGCGCCGCGCAATCTAGTTTCACGCTTCCGCACGCCGCCCGCCCCGCCCCCCCCCCCCCGCCCGGCCCCGCCCAGCCCCGCCCCGCCGCTCGCCCCACCGCGCCTGAGGCCCAACAGGTGTGCCACCCCCCCCCCCCCCAGCAGCCGAACTGCATTACCGTTTTCCTCACCGTCTACCCATCTACACTAACGACATCTGCCTGCCTTCACACTTTCCTGACCGCCTGCATGTCTACTTTCCTGTTTCCGTGACAGTCTTCCTAACTAATTTCTGGTTTTCTTGTCCATCTTCCTATCTAAAATACCGTTATCGCGTCTGCTTTCCAATCTTCATTCCCGTTTTCCTGTCCGCCTTCCTATCTTCATTCCCGTTTTCCTGTCCGCCTTCCTATCTTCATTCCCGTTTTCCTGTCCGCCTTCCTATCTTCATTCCCGTTTTCCTGTCCGCCTTCCTATCTTCATTCCCGTTTTCCTGTCCGCCTTCCTATCTTCATTCCCGTTTTCCTGTCCGCCTTCCTATCTTCATTCCCGTTTTCCTGTCCGCCTTCCTATCTTCATTCCCGTTTTCCTGTCCGCCTTCCTATCTTCATTCCCGTTTTCCTGCCCGTCTTCCTATATTTATTCCCGTTTTCCTGCCCGTCTTCCTATATTTATTCCCGTTTTCCTGCCCGCCTTCCTATCTACATTCCCATTTTTCATCATAACAAATATTATTGTGGCTCTGATGAAGGTGAAATACTAAAACTTCATGGACGAATACAGTCGATTGCGGTTATAGTGAAGTTATGTGGACTAAAATGTTTGGTTTCCTATATCAGAGGTTGACGAGTTCCGATGATGTTAAAATTTAATAGAATTTATCCATTACGATTGATTTTATTAATAGAAAGATACAGCAAAATACATTAACAGCATGGACTGAAAATGTCAATATAATTGTCGTTAAAAATAATTATTCATCGAAATGATGGAGTTGATTTTTCTTTGAATTACTTGAGTTTTGTGCTCTGAAAAAATTTAATCTTCATTAGTAATTTTACACCCAATAACTATTCCCAAATACTGTCGAACATTTTTGGCCATAAAATAATATAAAATTTACCCAGAATAATAATTTTGTTTTGAAAATTAAAGGGCTCATTTATTCGATAATTATTTCCCAATTATCTGAATATATTATCAAAAATATGAAAATTGAGTCTTTCTTTATGTTCTTAAGTATTCGACAAGTTTGAGATTTGTTTTCCGCTTTATTATAACAGGTGCCTGACAAGCACTAGTGCGAGAAGTCTCTCCAGGAGCTAAAATGGTTTCGGCCAAATAGGTCAGATTTTCCATGCCATTGCAATTACGCGTGAAGTACAAAAATCACGTCGGAGGGAAGCAGGAAAGAAAGAAAATCTCAAAGTTGTATTACATCAATGACATCCTCCATTAGCAAGCCAACAAGAAGAGTTAACGTAATCAACAACTCGAGGCCCCGAGACAGCGACGGGACGAGGCGAGGCGAGGCAGCAATCTCCTTACGCAGCCGGAACGAAGGGGGGCGGGGTCCTAAGAGATTGCACTGTCGCCGTAAGTTGGAGCGCGCCGTTTCCGGGAGCTGCTCTCGGGCGTGACGGCCGGACAGGCCACGCTGTCAGCGAATCTCCTTCTGGTTCGGAGGCACACCAGCAACGGCGCACACCGCACCAGAATCCATTAACCATCAACTTGCGTTTGATATTATTATTATTATTATTATTATTATTATTATTATTATTATTATTATTATTATTATAGTCATACATCCCAATATTGGGTAAGAACTCCCACTCTGAAAATAGGGTGGCTCGTGCAATTACAGTATTAAATAATAATAATAATAATAATAATAATAATAATAATAATAATATAATTTAATTATAATTAATACTAGGGGAGCCAGTCCTGGGGAAATTTCCTGTTCAGGGGAGCCGGTCCTGCATTAGATATATTACTAGAAAAAATGTAAAAAGTTGGTAATTCTGTAAGTATTTTGTCATTTCCCTTTACGTCGAATGTATAAAAGCATTATTCACGCAAAGATCATATCAACGGTGCACAGAATAGGCCACACATCTTGAATGTTTTCTTCCCTGAGCAGAGCCGTTTATTTGCCGGACAAAGTGATTTACTCTATACACCGGCTGGCTTGGGATCTACTAATTTTTACTGCGAAACTAGTCCAGTTCTTAAACATATTTCTTCACGAAAAATGACAATACTTTTTACGTGAAACTTTCATGGAGCACCGACTATATGTTTCAAGATTCGTAATTCAATTATTTCTATTTGTTTAGCGCCTTAGATGTGGACCATCCAGACTGCCCAGACATGCCAGGAGACCTTGACTTCCGTTCCTACTAACAAGCACCAAACGCCGTTTGTTCCTCGTATTGGAAAATACTTTTTCTCCCAGAAAGCAGTAAAGAATGGGAAAAGAAAGGCGATCAATTTTATTTACAAATCATGCATTTTGAAAGAATTGGCAAGTGCAATATTGAATATGATCGGGAGAAAAAGGCATTTGAATATTTACTACTAAATCCAAGCAAAATATACCTGCACCACTGAAGTGTAGCAGTAAACAAAGAATGCAATGAATTTATGCCTATTACAAGTTCACGTCAAAGTAGCATGTCAGTCGTAGAAAATAAGCGTCGAATTTTTAATAGTAGCAGAAAAGCAACACTGGCTGAAATAACCGCAGAAATCAATGTTGGCTGTAGGACGTTAGGACAGTCCGGCAAAATTTGGTTTTAATGGGATATGACAGCAAACGACCGTCTTGAGTGCCTTTTTTAACCAAACTACATCGCCTGCAGCGCCTCTCATGGGCCCGTCACCAAATGGACTGGAAAGCCATTGCTTGGCCAGGTGAGTCCCGATTTCAGTTGGTAAGAGCTGATGGAAGGGTTCAACTGTGGCGTGGACCCCCAGGACGTCATGGACCCAAGTTGTCAATAACGCCCTGTGCAAGCGTGTTTTTACATGGGATGTTTTCCTGTGGGCTGTTTTACTTGGAATGGAGTGGGTCCATTGACCCAATTGAACCAATCATTGACTGGGAATGGTTATGTTCAGTTATTTGGAGATTTGCAGTCACGCACGAACTTCAAGTCCCCAAACAATGATAGAACTTTTATGGATGGCTTTGTGTCACGTTAATGGGACACAATTTTGCGCTATTGGTTTGAAGAAAAATCTTGGATAATTCTAGCGAATGATTGGGCCACCCAGATCGCTCTACATGAAGCTCATAAAACATTTATTGGACATAATAGAGAGCGCAAAATCCTGTCCTGAGAACACTTTCGCAATTATGGACGGCTATACAAGCAGCATAGCTCAATATTTCTGCAGCGGAGTTCCAACAACGTGTTTGAGTCCATGCCTGGTTAAGTTGCAACACTTCGCCGGGCAAAAAGAGGTCGGACACGATATTGGGAGGTATCCCATGACGTTTGCCACTTGAGTGTATATCAAAGATAATTTCACATTTCGTCGTAAAATAGGAAGCGATTGTAGAGTCTAGATCGAAAGGTAATCACTTTGGAAAACACCCTTTTTAACATGCAAATTATACGTTGCGTATCATCGCGTCAGCGAAAATTTTAAATAATGAGAAACGGATACGTACAAAATGCTTCTTTGTGAAGCCCTCTGAGCACTTACACGTGTTAAGACGATGTACGATGTAATGGCATATGCGACTGTTTCCCGTCAGTATCACACGATGAAAACATCAAAGGCCTTACGGAGCATTCGAACCCTTGGTTCTGCTTAGTGTGATTGCCGCTGCAACCGACTGCTCTAGACTTGATTGAAGAGAAACCCCAATATCTACAAATGTTCTTAAGCTTCTTGACCAAACAACACACCGCAGTCCGGTGCGGCGGAAGACGTGCTGCGCGAAGTCACGAGTTGCGTGTTCGAGTCCCGAGTAAGGCGTTTGAGAATTTATCTTATAACTGGCCTTGGAGACACTAGCATATTACAACACAACTCATCATTGAACATTCATAATGATCGGGGAAAATGGAGCAGTCTTTAGAATTAATAAAATTAAAAAGTAATGAAATATTTGTAATTTACGATTATTCACATTATATATTTGTATCACAATGCAAAAGTACAGTCCACCAACTCGAGAGCAAGGAGACAAACCTCTTTAATGCATGTATTCCTCCTTTACGTCCTTTGCACCCCGCAAGACCTACAACACCCTCCCTCCGGCTGTGACTGATCTCCAGATCCAGGTATCTCCCTATCCGTCGCGCCGATTTGGCTCTTTGAGTCCTTACAGTTCGTTGCACAGACTAGATTAGAAAAAAGTATATCGGGAGACAGCGCGTAGTCCTGTAGAGGACCCTGCCACTGAGAGCCACAGTTCAATACCGCGGTTTGTAGTAGGTCAGAAAGGTTAAATCATAACCTGAATATCATCTGTAATCGCTGAATGGCCGCAGAGCAAATGTAATCTAAATTGTAAACAAAGAAGAAACTAAGGGAAACTGGAATAAAGTACAGGAAACATATTTCAATAAAACCGGTTTACCGAAAATGATGAAACCGCAGATCCACTTATTTACGAAACATTTCAAAACTGCAAGTCCAAACTGTAGTTTCTTTTGGGTTAGATTTCTTTGAATTAGACAAGTCGTTTCAAAGTCTAATTGCCAACTCTTCTGTTGCGTTAAGAATTCGATTGTATTTACTAGGCTGTCCGGGTGACGCCGCGTCCATGGCGAAAGTGCCGACGTTTCGGTCGCCATTCTGCGACCTTCCTCAGGGCGTATTGCCGTACGTCGGCACCTTCGCCATGGACGCGGCGTCACCCGGACAGCCTAGTAAATACTGACTCCGGCCGCGGAAGCCTACGCTCTCACAAGAATTCGATTGTGTCATTCTTACATATAGTACACTTTTCTTAACCATGCATTTGGTGAAAAATATACTTTCGAATCATCTTAGATGCGAAGACAAACTCGAAATTAAAAACTTCGAATCTGTAGAGTCAATTATCGTCCGTGTTGGAAATAGTCCCATATACTACGCGGTCAAATCATCAATATTGACAGTTTTGTTCCTCTTCACACTAAATTAACCGCGTTGCAAATCTAATCGAAAGAAGAAATTAACT
Source organism: Gryllus longicercus (assembly GCA_038098605.1). NCBI lineage: Eukaryota > Metazoa > Arthropoda > Insecta > Orthoptera > Gryllidae > Gryllus > Gryllus longicercus. The sequence goes on along the minus strand of JAZDUA010000285.1, from coordinate 1,042,496 downwards.
CGGAGTCACCAGAAAAGCGAGCACCAAATCTAAGATCTCTAGGGACAAACCCCAAGGGCATGGCTGCGAACATTAAAGCGGCTCAGCACATTCGTTATTCGGCGAGTAGCGAACAACCGCTCGCCGAATCCCGAGTAGTGTGGATGAGTAACTTGCTATTTGCCGAGTAACGAATATTCGGTGCTCCGCCCTACCCACCGCGTGTCGGTCTTTACGACACTTCAAAGAGAGCGAACATTCGCCAAACACAGCTGTTCGGGATTTGGCGAGAAGTAGCTCGCTGCTCCGCGAATGCCGAATGTGTGGAGCCTCCTTCACACGAAAACGCATAATGCGAAGTATCGTGCCCTGCGGGAGCGGCTGCGCTCGCCGTAATCAACCGAATTTCCACGAAAGCTCGTTTCCTCCTTTTCCTCCTCCTACTCCTCCTCCTGCTCGAGCGGCGATCGCCTTTGCTGGCTCCCTTCGGCCCTTGGGGCCTGCATTGGGCTGGGCTGGGGTGGATGGCGGCCGTTGGGGGCAGGTAAGAGGTTTATTGCAGGAGCGGCGCGCGGACGAGAGAATACGCTCCGACTCGAGAGGGAGCAAGGGCCCCGAGCCAGCAGAAATTCCGCTTCCCTGCAGACGGAAAATATCACGCTCGAGCTGATTCTGGTACACGGCAGGTTCTTAGGCCCCTCAAGTGCCCCGAAGTTCGTGTCCTAAAAACTCTAAATATTCAGCGAATTTGCTCTTAAAAAGCTCAAAATATGCCTGAATACAACTTAATAAGACGAGGCATACAACTTCAAATACAGTAGAATAGTAGAATGTTAAGCAATAATGTTTATAGTAGAATGTTAAGAGGTAATTTTTTACCTTGAAAGTTGAAGCAGAAAAGATAGTTAAAACTCACAAAAAACTCCAGCACAAGCATCACACTAAAATGAAGTGATCCAAAGCACCAATAATCGGAAAATATGAGTCTCCAATCACGTGATTTCCAGCGTTAGGAATAACACTAATCAGAAGCGCACTTAGCATTTTTCTCGGGAGGGGGGGGGGGGGGGCTATAGATAGAATGGAAAGGCGACTTTATGTGTTTCACAAATAATTTTTCCATTTATGATGAATACAAAATATATTGTAACGGTTCCTTAGTGGTGAGTTAAAACACTTATTTATGTTAACAAAGTCGTTTATTTTTAATAATCACGCAATAAAATAGTCGTCTATATTTATATTACAGTTCTTGAGTTTATGTTCGCAGGATTATTTATTTTCACACGGCCCACTTCCTTTGCAATGATAAACTAACCGCTGCTCTGACCATTGCACTAACGATTACCGGGATCATTTCCTTTGCACTGCTACACTGACTGGACTCTGTACGAGCCGGTTCCCATGGCGCCCGAGAGATATGCTACAGTAGGCGAAACGCCAATACTTGCATGAAAATTGCGGTTAACACCGCCAAAAGTGCGCCGAACGGCTATTGTCTTTCCTGACCTTATTCTTTTCTCTACTTTACAGATCAGCCATAGATGTCCGAAAGGATAGCAATGACTTCATAGCAGGGAAGTGTGGCGGCATTGCACACCGCGGCCACACGGAACTGCGCCGCGAAGCTACGAAACTGACTGGACCTCCGGCCGCTCACTTATAGAACGATTTTCTTAAGAATGGGATAAAGTGACAGTTCGCGAAACAAGTGAACGTCAGGTGTACTTCAGAGAAGTATCTCTCCGCCGCGTCAGCTGTTTAGTTACGCCCCTTCGTAGTGTTTGTTTACGGCTCCCTTACGTGCACCGTCACGAGTACGCATCTCACATTCAAGACTCGATTTTAAAACAAACATAATACTTATCTCATAAAAAACTAAATTCAATGTAATTTTTATAAAAAGAAAGAATTTTTACAGAAGAGCACAAAGCTCTGCACTTCCTAATTTTAATTATTTCTTCGGGCGCGCTATATTTTCGTCGGACGAGGACATCACAGCAGGGAGCGTCGTAACTATTTACAAGTTAGCCAACTGCAAACAAACGAATGGAGGAAGGAGCGTCTAATAAGTTCAAGGACACAACGACAACAGAGTCGTCAGTTGTGTTGCCAGCACTAGCTGTCAAATCATCCCATTCTAAAGAAAATCGGACAATACCCCTGGCCAGGCGCCCGAGCCGAGAAGCTTCCGGGACTGCGTCAGTCCTTTCGCAAACACTCTGGAGCGCGGGGTTCGACGGCCGCCGACAGACGCAATTCTCGTCGCAATATTCTATTGCCTGACTTAGTTATTATACAGAACATGACAAATTAATATACTGAATTACTTTCGTTAGTTTAGATAATTAGCTAAACCTGTATTTCTAATATGTATTGCATTGGTTTCTGCGGAGGACGAGCCCCTTAATCTCGCCCAGGAGGCGCAGTATTAATCAACATTTAAGAAAGGAAAAATAATTTAAACATTTATAAAATTACTGAACACATTATTGACCTTACACTTTTTAAAGAATATTAGAAATTGCAACATATTTCAACATTATCCAATGTACAAATTGTATAGAAAATAAAATGCATATACTTTTATTTCCATAGAAAAAATTATATGAAAGAGGTAACTTTCAAGTCCCAATAATCAATTTTGCGAAGTTAACAATTTTACATAGCTCAAAACCATCCCATCATTCCGCCACACATGACAAGTTCAATTTCCACAATAACAAAGCATACAACTTACTCTATTAGATCTTACATTGATCGATTGATGTTTCAAGGTGCATTATTATTCCCGAAGGTGTCTTATCTCTTGTATACTTTGTTGTGTCCCGCTTGTACATCTCTGGAGCCGGCGGGGCCCGCCCGTTAGAACATGAGAAACGGTGCCGACCAATACGATGTCGGCTTGGGGACAGGTACACCCCCAGTGGGGCAGCGTTTCAGCCGGGACAAGATCCAAGGTTGTGTGTGTGGTAAGCCACGTGTGTGTGTGATCTTGGCTGTCCGGGTGACGCCGCGTCGAAGGCTGTGTTGCCGACGTTTCGACCATCTTGTCGTGGTCTTCCTCAGGGCTGGTATGCCAGCCAGCATGGCAGATGGTCGAAACGTCGGCAACACAGCCTTCGACACGGCATCACCCGGACAGCCAAGATCACACACATGACTCTGGCCGCGGAAGCCTGCGACGTCACGTAAGTGTGTTTGCTTAAGGGGTGAGGAGGGTACAAGGATAAGGAAGGGAATATCGCGCGCGGTCCATTTGCTACTGTACAGCCCCGGCATTCGTCTGGTATTGATACAAGAAACCACAGACTACCGAATAGAGCAGCCGCTCGCTAGGATTCAGACGGCTGAATTCGACCTAGTTAATCGAGCTAATGTCAAAAATTCGCTTCTGTCAGTGCTGATACCTTAGGCTCTTACGCTCAGAGACGCTGCAGTGGCAAATGCTGGGGCCCTGAGCCATCGCAATTGGTAAACAAGAACAAATTTGATTTTTTAGCCCTAGAGAGGTCCAAATGCAATTACATAAAATTGGGTAAAGAGTAAGAAATAAGATAGTAGTGTCTAGAAATATTGTAACGGTTGTTTCTCAAACATTTCCGCGAAGGAAAGCAATACACATTTACTTTCCAGCTCTTTCCTCTCTTCAGACGCGCATGCAAGTAGAGTTAATGCGGATATGGGAGTTTTGTTTCTTTACTTTTTTCGTCGTTTTAAGAAAATCGAAAACAAAAGCACAATGCTATTCCCTATAAATACGAGTATAATGTCCAGCATTACCACGTGCCGAAAATACATTGTAAACGCTAATTTTATCGATATGGGATACAATTGTAATCTGACTATGGCTCAAGGGGTAAGATTATATCAACACGCAGCAGAGCAGTGGATTTAACGTGAAATTACTTTCTCAAATATTTATTCTAATAATTTTCACTGCGTTAAGTAAATATTTGTTAATGACCTGATACAGACAAATACTAATTCGCCGGTATTTAATCACTAATATTTGGTGGCTATAAGTGGTAATGGAAGAGGAAATTTAAACTTGCCTGTAAAATAATTAACAAGAAGTATTATTTATTTATCTATGTAATTTGAAAGCACAATTCATTTTTTTGTTCATGAAATCTAATGCAATTGTTGGTAAATTGGGTAGTAAAGACGAAATCATTGAACATTTTCCAATAATATGTATTTTAATTAAAATGCATAAATATATGTCTAACCACTCATTTAATGGGCGCGACAAATAGATAGAAGTGAAAAATAGGTGCCTAAAGCAATGTTGATTTTTACGCAGAAAAAGCCGATTTCTGATTTCAAGGAAGGCAAAACTGACGTTTCTTTGCGCCCTTCAACGCTGTTTTCTCCTGACTTCTCAACTCTTCCCAGGAGAAAGACAAAAGAAACGAAACACTGAATGATGAAGCAACTACCGAGGTGACACTCACCAGAGCGTTTAACCGCAGAAACGACGGTACCATCTTTCGCCAGCTCGCCGGTTCAGAGATTGGTTTCTCACGCTCTGAATGAAGTCTTTGGCACCACTTCAAGTCGAAGTTAAAGGTTACAACAGCCAACAGCGCGGAACCATCAATTATTGGAGACAGACACCGACTACCACTAACAGTCTCGTTTAGATTTTCCTTGGAACAGCCAGGAAACCTTGGTTGCGCGTTAAAAGTGAAAGATTAGCTGTGTCAATTGAAGTAGTATTCGTTTTGCCTTCAGTGATTTCAGGTCAATGTAGCTCTCCTTAACAAATGAAATCTTTACAATTCGGGACCATTTATTATATTGTCAAGAGTATGAATGTAGAAATCGAAACAATATAATTCTTTGAGAAAATTAGGTTCAGCCCATTTTCAGATTATCCCCGATGACAACCGCTTCGCAATCGAGAAGATTGTAAGTATATTGAAAATATGGATACCTAGATATTTTTCTCAATTCATTATAAGGTATCAACCTCACTGGCAATATTATGAATTATATTCGACTTTAGAAGGAAATCAGCTAACAAGGTATGATGAAACAAAAGAGAACAAGAAATGCGTCAGACGACAAAAATTTAATTTTCTCAAATCCACACGAGCGAGGAGCAGCACATCCTTTCAAGTAAATCACATTGCCCGGAAAAGAAGAGAACTGCCCGTTTTCAGAATGTTCAAAATTTCTCACTCGAACGTCGCCGACATGCAAATTCCGTTGTTGAGAATTCTCCACAACAATCTTTTCACGACAATCCTCTATAAATTGTCTTTTACATTAAATATTCCTTAATTATTTACAAAACAATACGTTTGCCTGGGTAGATGAGTAACTGATCACATTTTCAACTAATTTTTTGTGTCCGAACTTGATTTTAACCTACCTGATAAGAACGAGGTTTGGGTAATATTGGATCGAACCCAGCAGGACCGAGCGTGCCCAATGAGCCACAGCAATTCATTCGCACTGCTTTTGCCTATGTAGGTCATGATGATGTTTTATATTCACAATATGTTGTAGATGTTTCAACATAATTATACGCATGTTTTATTCAAAAATATGTAAGAGTATAATTGTAAATCCAGACGATTAGCAAATAGCACTTCGTTCATAAATCCTTGGTATCAACGAAGGTTTTAACACGTACTGCAAATGCAAAGAGCACGAACTGTGCAATGTCGGTCAAGGAACTTCCCGCCTGTTGTTCGCGGGGGCGTCATTTGCATGACGAAGCCTCCGCAATCAGCCCTGAATGGCGCGCTTTTTGAAGGTATTGAAACCTGCGAAACATTACGTCGAAAGCTACGTGTTATGTCAATATACAAAGAGAAACTTTAATTAATATTTGTAGGGTGGAGGAAAAAGTTAGAAATACTGCTAAGATCTTGTTACATATTCATACCCCAATTTTTGAAAATATTGGGTGTTACTAAGAAACAGGGAGGAAACGAAAGTTGAATGGGGCACTATAATTTTTAAAATACAAAAGGCGCAAAGGAGGAATTTCAAATATTATTTTTTACAGTTATGCTCCAAGTGAAAAGAATCCTACATTGTTCATTTCAAGCTTATATGACACAATCGAAAACTAGTGGTGAAACTAAATGGTATCGATCTTCTCGTTCTAGTTAGGTTCCTTATCTTAAGTCTGAGCTAGGTATTGGGTTTTGCTTCACCCTCTTCGCAACTGCTATCCATTGGCGCCTAAAACACATTTTTTGCACGTTTCTTCAGTTTTTCGGATACCTAATAGAAGAATATTGAAATATGACTAAGAATATTATAGAAGTGTAAAATCAGTTTGTATGCACATTTTATTAAAACATTTTGAGCCGTTTTAAAAAATTTGTTTAAGCCATTCTGAAAATGCGCATTTTGAAGTTCATTTTCACCCAAAACTTTCGAGATGTCAAGCAACTTCGTCAGAAATCACTTCAAGCAATTATACTCACAAATTCAATAACGTAGACAAGTAGCTGTTAATATAAATATTAACGAGGCGAGAGAGATGTCTCAAAATTAAATTTTGGTAGTTTTTTTAATAAAATAGAGGAAAATGGCTTTTATGTCATCAAGCATAAATTGTTAAAAAATGATGAACAAATTTGGAACCTTTTTAAAATAATCTTGTTTCTAATATTTTTCTAATATTTTTATATTTGCCCATATTTCACTCAAAATTACATACAACGAAAACAAATAAAAACGAATAAAATATTTAAAAAATATACATCACGCTAATGATAGAACTAATTGTGGAGAGCGAACTTTAATTTTAAACAATCACTATTTTCAATATTGTAGTTGTAGGAAGACGCCAAAAACACTGAAACCTTTGTAATTTTCGGAAATTCGGTTAAAACTGAAAATCAGACCTATGTCATATTTATACATTTATTTCACTCCTCTATTACAAGATTTTTTAAGAGAAATTTTGGAGCAACTTTTGAGAAATTTTGGAAAATGTCACAGGGCTTCATGTCAAGTACCCTTCAAGACTGTTTTTTTTCAAAATAGCAGAGCTTCGAGTCCAGACAGTTCGACTAGGGAATATTAATTTTGGAGTACATCCCACAATTATTTTTGGCGCTAGTAGTGTTCAGACTGACGTTTTGGCATGAACCAATATTTCGGTATCAAGGATCCACAAATCACGATTTCTGACTACACAACGTGTTACAGGAAGCAGTTTTCTACGAACAGATGCAATCCACCTTATCGTTATCAGGGCCCGGTAATAAAAAAGTTTTTCTGTCGAAAAAAAGCCGTTTTCTGGCGCACAATTAAAATACTGTCTCTTCTTACGAAGTAAGAGCGACAAAGCGATAAAGTAAACATTAACACACGCATAGACATAAACGCTCACTAGTAACTTAAACATGTTTATTCACGACGACCGGGAACGCAAAGCACTCATTGATATGCTGAAGTATTGAATACAATGAATATTCGGCTCGGAGTATGTGTACAATAACACGACAGATCATTCAAGAGAGGCAATTATTTCTTGAAGAATGGGCGGAACAAGTGTGCTTGGTTTGATGTGAAAAACTACGATGCATGGCAAATGATGCTTTTACGAACCACATTAACGCCGGCCTAACGAAAAAAATAGGCTTATTTTGCTTCGAAACACGACGTTGTGTTGTTGTGAAATCATGTTAACGTGAACATTAATACTTGAAATTTGCAAACATCCACGACTAAATCTCCTGTTTACGTTGACTTTTATGTTTATGTTTATGGTCACCATCACCATGTGAATGCATCTGTGGAGTGAAACGGCCTCCAACCCACACGCAGGCGTAGAAAGTGCATGCAAGAAAACTAGCTTACTACGAGTGTATGGATTTCCTCGCCAGTGCGTTCAGAGAAACTGGAGCGAGATTTGAAGGTTAGGGTTGTACAAATAGCTCGAGTGTAGCGTTGCAATACTGGATATGTAGCCCACGACAGTCTTTTCGAGAAGTCAGCTTACGTTATTGCCCCCAAACCGATATTAATTCACATTTCCTCTGCTAAAGCAAAGAAATGAACCATTGTAATATGGATTTAAAGTTAGATAGAGGTTAAATCGACAATGCTTCTTATCTATTGAAAGAGCTCTCCGCCAATAAGGGAGAATTGTTAATGTATACAGACTTTCATATTTATACAGACAGTTATTTCATATTTTTGCTATACACAAGAAATAACACGATTTAATAAAACATAACAAAAAATGTTCAGACAAGGCAGAATTTAATAAGAAAATAAATATTAATTAAAACAATAAATAATAAAACGTACACAAACAACCCAAAGATCGTTTATTTGGTAGGAAACATCACGCAAACATATACTTTTGAAGCCACTGTTCATCATACTTCCAGCGTGCTTTGCGCAAATACAGAGGAGGCCAAAAAAATGTATACACACTTCAAGAAAGAAAGAAAAAAAACTGTCTTAACATAACAAGGCAGAATTCACACAAACAGAAAATGATAAGCACTAAAAATTTTAGACTTATACATGTACAACTATTAGAACAGATGCACCAAATGCCCACTATCTGTGTCAATATACATCTTAGTAGTTGAAATATTGTTCGAGCAACATTTGCGAAAGTGTCCTCAGCGATTGCAGTACTTATCGTTTCCATTTATTCCCGAAGTGCTGCCAGTGCAGCTTGTTTTCTACGGCTTACATCATTCTTATGACTCCCCCATAAGTAGAAGTCCAACGGAGTGAGATCTGACGAATACGGTGGAAACGTAATTTGACTTCTTCGTCTTACCCAATGCTACAATGCGAATGTTGCTCGTTCAATTACTCAGAACTGTATCGACGGCGATGCTAGGCATTTGGAGCATCTGTTGTAACGGTTGTACATGTAAAAGTCTAAGATGATTAGTGCTCATCATTATCAGTTTGTGTGAAATCAGCTCTGTTATGTAAAGATGTTTCTTTCCTTCTTGAAATGTGTATATATTTTTTGGCACCCCTCTGTACCGTCTGCTTCGCGTGTACATCTCTTTCTGTGTTGGGAGGGGAAACGCCAGCGGAGTGAGGGGAAACTGCTCGTGCCACCGGGAGCGCGGGGCTTCCCAAGCGGGCGAGTAGCTCTCTCTACGTTCAAGTGTGATTGCGAACGCTCCTCGCCGGGCGCGAGAGCAGCTACTCACCGAACGCTGCGAATGAATGGGAAGAATGAATGGTTATGTATATAATGAGTATGAATGATGTGTGAATGTAGTGAAAACAAGAAACAAATATCTCGCCCGTAAAATTACAAACTGTAGAATTATAGTATTAACAAAACTGATCATAGTATAAGTTAGTAATGCCAAAGTGCAAGTAAGTTAACTTTAGGACTAGTATGTAAAACTTAGCTGTAAGAAAAAGCCCCTCCTCTAGCTGCTTAAGCCGCAAGGCAGCAGTTTAATGAAAATAACTGAAAGACAATAAATTCCTCTTCTCCACAGGGTTACTGTGGGGGGGGGGGGGGGGGCAAAAGAAAAAGAACTACTCACCAGGTACCACATCTGCGGCCAGCGCGGGTCGTTGAGGGCGACGGGCTGGCCCCGGCGCGGCCGCAGCGGCAGGAGGTCCCGCTTCTGCCGCGAGTGCGCTACTTGCTGCCGCGCCCACGACACCTGCGCACACACACACACGCCCGTACGTTACAATAGGGCTTGCCTCTGCTCGCTCCGTCCGTCTCCTGATGAACAGCTAGCGGAAATCATTTTAGCGCTCCAATTCGCAACGGCAGAATCTCATGCAGGCAACTGCCCAGTGTAAGAATGGATAGTATTGGCATTATTAAATATTGTTTAATTTCGTTATTATGAATTATTCATCAATGAAGAAGAAGAAGAAACACTATAATGTATGTACACAAACGACACTCCAAAATCCGTCTTCCGAACACACCAGTAATATGAGATTTACAATAGCTTCTTTCTCTAGCTCAAGTCTAAATCACGTCTTTCCGCCGGACATGCGCGATTTCGCATTTGACCCGTCCTTAGGGTGGGCCACTGGGGATGAAAGGAAGAAGAAGTAGACGGTATAAGTAGAAGGTAAAGAAGCATAAACAGGAGAAGCGGAACGAATGGTGACGTAGTAGAAAACAAACAGGTATACGGAGGAGGGACATCGAAGAATATATATTACGGTAGGGTAAAATTATAAGAAAAATATTATTTGAGAAGAGTAACATACATTTGAATAAAGGAATGTAATATTAGCACATACGTTAAAAACAAAACACCCAAAATTATAAATAAATGACGCCTTATACCGATATTTTGGAAGTAACAGCAACAGTAAACTGCGGGTAAAAAAGAACTATACCGTTCAAAAAAACCTGTATTATATCCGAACCAATTACCGAGACCTATTCGCGGAAGATCTTGAGTCGTCACGACCTCTAAAGCAGATTCGGTAGGAGCCCATAGAGCTTTTCCGAGGGCGCGCTCCCACCTGGGCAGCTTCTTGGAGCTGCGCCTCCTGGGACCCCCATCTCCGCCCCCCCCCTCCATTCGCATCGCGCCCACTGGGGACACTCCAATCGGGGGCCTCCATCTTCACATTGAGCTGCAATCCACATATCTTAGCTCCCAAACATTTCTCATCCCACGAATCCTGGCACGAGACCTCACAGAACGCTGGAAAGAGGAAGAAAATAAGAAAACATCCAAGATCCTTGGGAGTATCCCCATTGCCGCCCATGTCAAAGAAAAAAAAACAACACTGGGCACATATAGTTTCTCGCATTATATCTAACTTTTTGCAATTCTTGAAAAATCAGAGGTTTCAACGAAAATGACAATACATCAACTGATGTCACTGCAGTGTCTCTAACCGGTCGTTCTGGGGTTCGAGTTCCGACGGTAGCAGGATTTTAGACATTAACTGTATCGAATTCAGCTGCGGTCTGGAGGAGAATTCTAGCAGACGGATGCTCTGATCGGTAGTTTATGGGGTTTCCCCTAGCAATATAGTCGAATGCCGCAGCGGTACTCTGGAAAACGGGTCAAGGACCGCGCGCGATCTTTCCTTCCTCTTCCTTGTCCTATCCTCACCCCTTACTTACACACACTTACGTTTATATTAACTACTCTGCAATACATGTCGGGAGATCAATAGGGAGCTTTGAGCTTGTCCTGGCTGAGGCTGTTGGGGGGTACCTGGATCGGTATCCCCTGCAAGGCAACATGTAGGTCAGAACTGCGAATTCTTCTCCAGCCAGAAAAGTACATCGTCATCTACCATGTAAACACACACCCTACACTCATGGGACTAATAATCATAGCTGTTGACCCACCTGGACATGCGAAAGAATAAACGAAAATGGGACTCGCGCCAATATTTTAAGCTTCTTTTACTCTATCCGTGGAAAATAATAAATTTGGAGCTGTTTTTAAGAAAACGTTTTTTGGGTATAATCTGCATTAAATCCAAGCAGAAATTAGGCAAAAACTACTCACGTTTAAAAAAAAAAAAATGGTACATGACTGACTTTAAAGATCTGATTTTGTAGAGCAGATACCATTTGAGACAAAAATCTCTATTTCTAAAACTGTACTTTTGCATTGATATTATTTTTTCCAATTTTCGAAAATACATAGTGTACCGAAAATGGACCAGAACCAATTTTCTTTATCGTCCTTTAATACATTCGAAGAGACAATTTGGAACCGTTTTGAGATAATGAAACTGATTAAAACTTTTCTGTGATTCACGTAAAATTGCACGAAAACTACTCATGATTTCGAAAACGTTTACACCTTTTTCAAGTTCTTTTTTTGAAGAACAGATTTCATTACGTTAAGAATATTGATCATTAATACTGTAATTGTAGTAGAAATCCGAAAAAAATTGATCTTTGCCATTATAAATAATAGGAATTTCAATGAAAATTAGACCGACGTCATTTTTTTAACTTGCAGTCCTATGAGTTCGTTCAGGCCGGGGGAATAACAATGTTCGCTGCAGCATTACTCTTTACGTCGTAAGTACAAACTTGTATGCGCCGATTTACTGCATTCATTTTCAGGAATGAAATTACAGTAAAGTTTCTCGTACTACGTTATTTCTCCTTCCTTAAATTTCACTTTGCACTGTAAGTTCGTCTAAAGTGAAATTTCCTCCTCAAAAGAAGTCCTCGGAGTACTATTTCAGGACTGTTTTCTTAGTCTCAAGTCCCTAATCTCCTCCAAGCGACCGCAAATACTACTGGTGAGGTCTTCCCGCAAATAATCAACCTCTTGAACAGATTTTCGGGTTTACGACCTGATTAATTATACGATAAGGAAATAAAGTGGGAAACCAGGAGGAAGAGAAAAGAGATAGGACGTTTACGGTCTTGAAAGTGTTTTTATTATGTGTTTCACCACGACGTGTAAAATAAAAATCCTGCTCCTTCCCTTAAGTCAAAACACAATACAGCATACTTATTCAGCGATGTTTTTTACATCAGAACTACTGAATGAATTAAGAGTACTTAACCACACGCACATGTGCCAGGCATGCAAATTACCTCATGAAATGCTTTCGTCAAGACTACAAATTATTCTCGCCGAGAATAAAATACTCTAGAAATTTTAAATTTTTTCTCCGAAAAAAATGCTAATAAAAGCGTGGTGGTACTGTTTTTCTGCAAAGTTTTTACTTATCTGTTCGCTGCGATAAAAGCGGCCTTTCCTCGTGGTCTTTCATTGCAGCCCATTCTCTCTTTATTCCTCTTCGCAATGTTTCTTTTATGAAACTGTTTTGCTTTCTAGAGAAAATTAGCTTTCGGAGTGAAGAATGAAAGTAAAGAAAATTATTAACTGTAGCTGGAGTATTCACACTCCGTTCTAATAATAGATTACAAATATTTATTTCCCAAAAATGACACCATCCGGTTAATAAAAAATGTCCCAAGTAATGTAATCACAAAAATTCATTATTCTTTTAAAATCATACACACTAATATTTTTATTATGAATGATGTACGACAAACATAGTCAAATATCTACCAAGCCACAACCTCAAATTATTCACCCAAAACCAAATTTTAACATGGTACGAATACAAAAAAAATATTGTACGTGAGGACTTCAAGCAAGTGAATATTGCATCTTGTTCCGACATATTTCAGATTTGTTTAAAAGAAAGTATTAAATTTAAATGCATTTTTAAAAACTATAATACATTAACTTCCCTATTTACTAGAAATTATGAGAATGTATTCGTGTTTTGACGTACAATTTCACTATTATTAGTGTAACGTGTCTCTTAGCTCCAATATTCCTAGAAGTTGCCTAATTCAGAATGATTTTGTATTTTTCATTTCCATGCTCTCGTTAAATATTCAAGTAAAACAAAATAAATCAAAACTTTATATAATCTATGTACTTTCATTATAAAATATAATAAATTAGTTATACATTGTTTCTGATAAGGAGAAAGGGGGACAAGCTCAAAGGATGCTATCGGTCCAAATTGGCATACGGTTGCTCAATTTAGACTGTCTCGTAAATTGGATCGAAAATAAAAACACGAGTGGCAATAAACAAATTGGTAAAACAAGTCTGTTTATTGAAAATAACATTAATACAATATTTCGAGGCGAAAAAGAAAAAAATATTGTTCAATTCATTGAAAAAAAATATTTTCCTTCGGAAAATATTTCTCTTCTTTATTTAATCATTTTCACGCCTCATTCGTTGCGTACCTTTAAAACAACTTCCTTAATAAAATACATCAAATTATTGAGAACACTATGACGTACTACGAAAATATAAAGTAAATCACTAAGTACCAACTTTTTATTTCATAAAAGCCTTCTAAAAGGCTGCAAGGACAAGGGGAAAAATGATAACTACTAGTAATATAAGATCTTATCCCTGCAACTTACGCAGAAATTTCTTAATGCTACTGGTACTTTATTATCAAGCAATTTATTAACATGCCAATTGGAATCCTATTAATGCAAGATATTCTATCATATGTTTTTCCTTCCCCTTTCTACATATTGCACAGAACTAAATAAATTCAACACCATTGTGATATTTTTGTGATGTGAACAGAAACCCTTTGTATTATTATTCTATTGAAATCTCCTGCCTTGCTTTTTCGATTATTATACTTTTCTTTTTGGTTGGATTGGTGGTTAGAACTGTCCTTTCTGCTTCTAACAAACGATGCCTCTGACTCTTTACAAAACAACTTGTCCACCGCCTTGTGAAACATTCTATTTCCATTGTTTCCTGTGTTTATAGATAGAATCATCAGAAGATGATTCATTTCGATTTTGTCCAATGTTGCTAGAAATAGGTTGGCTTGCTCCAACTGTCAGGGTATCAGATGGCGCACAATAACATGTTTTATTTACAAACATTCCATTTCATTCCATTGCTTTCTCTTGACGTGAAAGAAAGAAATTAAAATAATGCTTACCAGCGTCTTACGATAGACCGGTGAAATTTAGGCAACCTTCTCTGGTCCAGTTTAGGTAACTATTCCAAATGTAAGAAACATAACAATGCAAAACTATTTCATGGAGACCATTAGTTTTACGCCGCAAATCCGGAAGCTACTGCAACTACGTGCAGCAAATTGCAATTACGTATTCTGCGTGCACAAAATGACTTACCATACACGACACATAAATAGTAAGGAATGCTACAAAAACAACACTGATCCCGCCCATTGAAATGACTGCTTTTCAATGAAAATTGGCTACTAATCCCATTAAAACGTCCACAAGCATTAGAGCCAAATTGTATTGTAGAATGGATAAAAATACTTACGTAGTCAAATTTAAGCGATGGGCTGCATTCGGCAACTTTACGCGTAAGTTAATGTTTATTTATTTACGTCAAAAACAGTTAACTGTGTGCGACGTGCTAGGGGGAAAAGTGAATTTTGTGCATGTTTTCATAATTCTGTGATTCCTACCTTAAGCCATATACTAGTTGAATTTTGAATAAAGACAAAAATGAAACTTTTTTGCAAGGATTGTTAACAAAATATTCGCTCCAATGCATTATAATCTATGTCAAGGGTAAATCAGCTATAGATGTGAGCTCTTATCCCTCATTATGTCTTTTGTGAAGGAATAAAACTTCCTGCCGCGACATGGAAACCATAATATGAATAATTACTGAAATCTAGAAGACGTGCACAGAAGTAACGTAGTGATGATTAAATTTGTTTACAAGCGTCAGGTTTTCAACGGTTGCAGATGCTATGCTAATATGACGCTATATCATCAATTTTCTTTTTAGAAATGTAAATCTTACGACGAAGCCTTGCAATAACTGTTGACGAGTTTCTTCTTGACAATAAAGTATACGCATCATAGTTCAATACAATGTAATGCTAAATGTTGTTTGTGTTACAAAATTGAAAATCATCTTCAAAAACAGCTGATCTCTCCTTTCATTCTCAACAATTCAGCTTAATAAAACCGTAATTCGCTTTAATCTGAACGTAAGAGTGAATAACAAAAGCATATCAGTGGGTGAGCAAGCTGAAGAATGGAGATGAAGGGAAAGTTCTTGAGCACAAAGAAAGTAGGGCAACGAATTGGCTTATTTTCCCATAAAAAATAGTTGCGACGATTCTGGTCATCGAACACCGAAGTAGCTTTCACCACAAGAAATGTCGCAATTAACAAACAATCCACTTGACTTAAAAATCATGCTACACTTTAAACCTTAAAATTACCAACTCATTCAAATTAACAATAATTTGTTTATTTTTGGACGGGACAGTGGCTCGAGTAGATTTATTTTGATACAATTGAACGTATGAATGATGGGTTAGAGGGGATATGAAGTTCTCTCCATGCGTGTCGTCGAAACCAGAAATAAAAACTCCTTTCAGAACCCGAAACTCGACTTGCCACATGCTATACAAGATGTGGAATTCTTTGAGTGCTAGATCTGGCTCGTTTAAAAACTCTCTTGTTAGTTTTCAAAATTATATGAAAGATGTTACCTGAAAAGTAATTAAAAATTGAAATATTTGGTCATATGCAATCTCAAGTTGTAAGTGAATGTGAGAATGTGTGAATATTAATTTTTTGATCGTACAACAGCTCAACAAATTTACATTTTTCCTCAAAAGAACCTAAATAAAAATCAACTTCTCATTGCAATCAGATCGATATTTATTCTTCCTGTTCAGGCGTTTCCAATATTTTTAACTTTCTAGTCACAATTAGAAGGGCAGAAGAGACCCACAATATTAAAGCGCCACGAACGCAACACGAACGCAGACTCTCGTGTTCCACTTCTCGCTCCAAGCTGTCTCTCATCATGAAGGACGACAAAACTTGTTTTGGCAGCCGTCGACAGAATATTCCAAGAACAAATCGATATTAATAGTTTTTGAGAGGCACCATTTATACTTCCTACACTAATGACATTTTTAACTGTACATCACGTAGAACTTTAAAGGAGAGAGAAGAGTTCATTATTTACATTTAGATCTAAAGATTATTGGCATGTTACAATCCTCTTTTTAATTTTTTCCCGGTAGTTTATACATTGTTTATTCTTTTGTAAGGCCTGCTTAAAGTACATGGATTTTTCTTATGCCTTTCTCATTGCTTATATAGTAAATAAGGCAGAATTTTAACTACGTGTTTCGCCCTTCTTTTCTGTTACTTTAACTTATCTTACATTACATCATTGTGTGATTTTGTTATCTTTTGTTTACTTATGCAATCTCTTCTCGGAAATCTTCCGAAATGAGACCGTATGTTGCGGATGTTGAACTTCGCTTAGTTATTTCGTGAGCACAGAGTAGACAAAAATGATGTCTCTTAGCGACTCCAGTATTAGTATTGTACGCGCACGTTTTCTTGAGCCCCGGAGCACTTACACTCACTCCTTCACTAATATTAGTTGATTTAAGAATAAATAAAAGCAACGAGTATTGTTGGCACAATCTGATAACAAGAAATGTTCGCTCTCGTGTAATAGAAATTATTTTGCATTGTTAAACGAGCTACAGATTTGGTATAATGATTCCGTTGAAAAAATAACCAATCTCCCCACTCCACTTGCATCTAGCTACATGAGGGTTCAAGAAAACGTGCAAGAAAAATACACATCACTGTGTCTGTAGCTCATTTTCTAGCTACAGAAAGTTTCAATTCAGAAGTCAGTATTTATTTGCAAATTATATTTGTAAGTCCCAATATTTAAGTTTAAATCCTTGATTACAATATAATTCTACAGTTTACAATTGTATAATTTACATTTCACGGTTTTACGTTACCTAAAATATTATTATACATTCACGATTTGTTTGTTACATTTCTTTATTTCATCTAAATTGATGAAAGCCACTTGATCTAGGTGTATAAGCAAGCAATTCTTATTTTACTATTACTTATATAGTTTATTAGTTTCTTAGTAAAGGGTGATCAAGTTCTTTTTTCTTGAAAGAAGAGATAAATTGACATTTTAAATGACTAAGAATGAAATCAATGATAAAAACTGATATACTCGTAGAACACGATAATTCAAAATTAGTCATTATTTACTAACTTATCAAGTACATTGATTTGTTCCTAGCTTTATTGTTTGTTGCAATCATATTAACATATTAAACACATTCTTTCTTCTCTTCTGAAGCTTCATACCACTTACAGAGGAAAGTAAAATACGATATCCTTGAAAGAACAAAAGAATATTTCAAGAAAAAATAGATATTAATAGATTTCTGGAGGCGCCATGTATACTTCCTACACTAATAACATTTTTACTGTGCATCACATGGAACTTTAAAGTAAATAATGATCTCTTCTCAAATACAAGTAATATATACTAATATTTTAAGGAATTTTATTTAAGATAAATAAAATATTTATTTTAAAATATTCTGAAAAGTCTGAATATTAAATAAATTTCTTAACAAAATGCATTTCAAATCGAGTATCGATACCAATCGATATAAAAAGTATTAGGAAGTTTGTGCACGTCTTGCGTCAGCACTATCGATCTTGTGCGCATGCGCAGATGCACCAACGTGAACTGTGCTTGCGAAGAAGATCGATAATGCTTTAACGTTCGAGGTAGCACAAACTCCCTATCATGGAACGTTAACGCACAATCGATTTTCTGAGCATGCGCAGATCAAGCTTCGCACCACTTCGGTGCATCTGCGCATGTGCAGAAGATCGGCAATGCTGACCGCTATGGCCTGCACAAACTCCCTAATACTTAAGGTCAATAAACATCGACGTGTTGATTCCTTTGGCTGTTAGCAGTGCTTTCAAGTATCGCAACGCGCTAATCTACGGAGGTCGCGTTGCCCCCCCCCCTCCCAGCCGCCGCCGCCGCCGGCCTTCACCCAGCGCCGCGACACAAAGGCCGCAAACAGCGCGCGCGGGAGGTCACGTGCCCGGCCGCTTTCTCCCACAGCACGCCACGCCCCCTCGCGACAACGCGATCAACAATTTTTTTCTAACATTTCTGGTCATTTAACGTTATACAATTTTTTCTTTAATGCAAATACTCGTAATAGTTCATTACGTGTAGGAAGAATAGATATACGAGGTTAGAAAGTCGGCGATTCAGTGCTGGGTTAGTATAGACACACAAAATTGCGCCGCATTCACGCAGTAACGTCGAAAGACCCACGACAAAGGCCAGTTGTGAGCGAGATACCTGGAACGACGTGCAGTAAAAAGCATCCCGAAGAGTTATGCCATGGAGAACAAGGCGTGGGAAAAAAACGGGGCAGGCACTGAAAACTCAATGTGAAAGACACTCGTGACCGTTGTCACAGAGCGTGATATTGTACTAATGGAGACAGCATGGCATGCGAGGGAAGGGGGAGGGGGGGGCATCGTGGTTCGGAAGACAGGATCAGGACAGCCAAAGGACGCATCTGAATAACGCAGGGCCTGTCAGAAGCAGAGCGGGGGGGGGGGGGGGCACGGAACGTGCCGTGCGGCGGGCGAGTCGTGTGCCCAGCGGAACGGGCCGGGCGGGGGCGAGGGCGAGGCAGAGTGCAGGTGGGCCGCCGGGGCGGAAGCGGCGCCGTGCGGAGGCCGCCGGAAAGTGGGTCCGGCACCGAAGGGGGCGGGGCGGGGGCGGGGGCGGGGCGAGGCGCGTGTCCGGAGCAGAGCGGCGGCCGGACGGCGCCACCGGAAGAGGGCGGCCCCCGGCGCGCCGCTGCGCCGCCGCCCGCGGGAAATGAGAGACAACGCGGTGCCGCGCTCCAGCTCTCGGCCACGCCCCCCCTCCGTCAGGCCCGTCCGCCCCACACCAGCTCAATCCACAGTCTCGCGCCCCCGCACACCCGCACACCCCCACACTCCCACCTCCCCTCCCCCTCCCCCCACACTCCCACCTCCCCTCCCCCCACACTCCCACCTCCCCTCCCCCCACACTCCCACCTCACCTCACCACCCCCCACACTCCCACCTCACCTCACCACCCCCCACACTCCCACCTCACCTCCCCCCCACACTCCCACCTCACCTCACCTCCCCCCACACTCCCACCTCACCTCACCTCCCCCCACACTCCCACCTCACCTCACCTCCCCCCACACTCCCACCTCACCTCACCTCCCCCCACACTCTCCCCCCCACACTCCCACCCCCGCACAGTCCACACTCCCACCCCATCCCCAGTCCACACGGTGACCCGCCATGCAATACTTAGCGCCGCCACACTGTGTAGCATCACGCCATTCCCCACCCAGCCTCGCCCTCTGGAATTCCGAAGTTCTGTAGCTCATTTAGCAGAATATCCATTCTGAGGGGTGTCTTATCGTCAAAATGCATTAACAAAACTTGAAATGTACTATATGATATCTAACAAACAAGAAACAAAAAAGCAGACGTGAAATGAAACGTCATCATACAATTATATAAATAGATATCATAATGAAACTATTCTCACGCTTCACTTTACAGATGGCACCTAGTATACCCAGTTGTCTATTAGTCATAAGGAGCAAACTGGTGTGAACGGGAGAAGGCAAAGGCGAGTGGTATACTGCAGCTGAACTACACGGGCAGTTTAATGTCGTGGAGTACGCTCGAGATCAGAGAAAGAACAAAGGTAAGTAGAAGCTGACTTTTCCGATATGAGAGTAAATCATGTGATCTAGTATTTAGAGCACATGATTTACTATTGATTTAGTATTTGTGAAACTTGAGCGAAGGCTATCATATTTGTGTTATGATCCATTGCCTTATCGCTTTCCCTTCCAATCACGGAAAAGCACAGACCCTTCAACGGGGTCGTAAAACTCGGGAAGAAAAAGTAAATATTAAGTACAACAAGATAAACATGAAAAAACTATTACAACTTGGAATATACCATAAGTTTGCTTTCAAGAAGAACCAATTCCGCTACTACGTGTTATAAGCGAAATCCTCGAGCTGGAAGGCGTAAAATATTAACATTACTCCTAGCGCACGATGAAGGCAGTCAACGAGTGTAAACATGCGACATCAACATGGCATTCAACTTGTCACCGCTGTTTGCTCTCTTTTCGTACCCCATTAACATTTCCTAAACAAATCAAATGACATCATTTCTTGTAATTCCTCATTTCTGCACTTCCAACCGAAAAACTCCCAGCTTTTCGCGGAATAGTCACGTATTTTGTAGAATTTTATAAAGAATCACAAACTTTATTTTATTTGCGTTTTACGCCATTCAGAAATTTCTGTATTTTCTTCTCATCTCTAATGCGACCTGTATTTTGAGATATTTTGATTTGCGTTCTGGACTTGAAGACAAAATAATTTTAAAATCTCGTATTCGATACTGCCAAAAACGCTTTAGAATAGCATTCATTTGAGTATTTCAGGCATTTGGGCAGAGACCAAAATTGTGGTGGTGATTAACTTACGCCTTCGTGTATCAAATAAACATCTGCATTCTACATTTGAACATTGTAGGTAGCACAAGGTTGCGGTACTGTTTAGTGTCGTACGTCAATTGAGACTTTACGATTAGTTGTATAAATATTCAGTTCGGAGTTAGATTACAGAATTTTCTTTTTGGTAATGTAACTTAGTGTTTTATGAGTCAGTCAGTTTATTTATATTATTATTATTATTTTACCACTATTTTTATTATTTTACCATTATTATTAGATAAATTTTATGTTAGTTTTATCGCCTTATTTATGTAATTAGCTGCCACCGGTTTATACCCATTTGCAGTTTAAATAAATTGATCTTTAATTTATCTTTATACGTAGAAACTTTAGCATCTTCCAGAAATATAAATATAGATAAATGACACTGATAGATGGCCACAAGACGGAAATTTCGATCGCGTCGATTGATTGCTCTGAACGTGGATGCGGTGGTAAATCGGAGAACAAGGAATCGGCGTCGAGAGATTTCGAGTTTCCCGTTCGCGTTGAAGGAGCACTTGTTCGGGCGCTGAGAGGCGCGGCGGAAAGTGACGAAATTGTGGTAACTGAACGCAGGCGACCTTCTGCCCTGCGCCGCTAGAGCCGCAGCTGCCGCCGCCGCCGCCGCACAAGCGCGCGCCTGTTCGCGCGGGACTCCGCACGCGCACGCGGCGCGGCCGCCATTCACAGCAACTCACACACCACGCAAATATCGTGTTAATGTGTATTCGTGAAAGAACATACTGCGTACTGACGTATGCAGTAGCACGAGCGCCGGTCCCCGCCCCGCATCTACTCTCCAAGCTTCAATCATGCGCAGCGGTCTTACAAGCCTCAGAGAAAGCAATAAAGGGTAAAGAAAATAGAAAATTACTTTTATTAATATATTAACAGATGGGAACGTTTTATTAATACAATAACGGATGGGATTCGACCGCATAGCTCTTCAAAATATACCTTATTATATTTCTATACAATAGTTGAAAAAATATGATATAACTTTTTTTGGAAATATTTATTTATGGTCGTTTCAACTTTCCTCAGATACAGATGGCTCGCGGGCAGTGCACTGGCTTCACGTGGTTTAATATGAGGTTCGATTCCGAAGCAAAAATAATCATAGCTTTCTTTAAAATTGACTCAGTTTCTGTAGCTGTGTGACGAAGAAAAAGCTCAGACAGACGGAGTTAGCTAGTTGGGGTTAACGGAATGCGTCATGTTCACCACATGTCCCTCTTTTAACTAGGGGCGTGTCTACGGAATGGCAGACATGCCACGTGCCGTGGACGTCCCTCACAAGAGGCGCTATTTACACCATTCCCGTCAAAACAAATAACAACAACCCTAATTTGAAGTATGCTGACGTAGGCGCAAATTTTATGCTTGCCGTGGCCGCGTGAATACATCGCTGCTCTTACACCACAAGCGCGGGAATGGGTCCCGGCATGCGGACACCGACTAGCCCCTAAAGTCACACGGCTAGCCCCTAAAGTCCAACAATCGACCCCAAATGCCAAATACATACACGTATGTTTCTGGTTGCTCTAAAATATGATCTAAAACGAGTTTAATTACAGGATGGTGAAAGTAAAGAATGCACGCACTGAACTGTCCCTTCGAGGCATTAACATCTGGCGCTCCAGCACACATGGCGGCGGAAGGACACATTTCGTACAGCGACGCTCAACTGTTTTGGAACCCGTCAAAAAATCGTCTGCCGGCCTGAACTGACCGTAGAGAAGGAAATCGACTATGCAGCCCTGAACATTTTTTTTCCGTTTCGTATCGTTTGAATCGCTTAAACTGGAGAGAGCCGAAGCCCGCTCTTCCTTCGAGATTCCGCGCGGAGGTCCAAGTCCCCACCGCGCGCACGAAACCATCGAGCTCAACCCGTCAGGCGCCGCTCGGCAAATCCCCTCAACAGCTGCGCCGAAGATGGGCCGGTGCAAACCGGAGCGCCGCCCTGGGGCCCCGAATACGCACCCCGCCCACACAAAGAAACGAGTTCTGTTCAAAAACGATTTTCAAAGTAACCGCCGTAAACCCACCTGCAACAAACACGACAACCAAATGTTTAATTGACGTTTTTATTCGTAGCTCCTAAAACTGATATTGCAGCAATTACATTAAAAAAACAATGAATAGTGCAACAGTGGTTGAGCAATGGTGAATTCACAGCGCGCATGCCTCGATATGTGTTTGTTTGCTTGTTTGTTTGCTTGCTTGTTTGTTTGCTTGTTTGTTTGTTTGCTTGTTTGTTTGCTTGCTTGTTTGTTTGCTTGTTTGTTTGCTTGCTTGTTTGCTTGCTTGTTTGTTTGCTTGTTTGTTTGCTTGTTTGTTTGCTTGTTTGTTTGCTTGTTTGTTTGTTTGCTTGTTTGTTTGTTTGTTTGCTTGTTTGTTTGCTTGTTTGTTTGTTTGCTTGTTTGTTTGCTTGCTTGTTTGTTTGCTTGCTTGTTTGTTTGCTTGCTTGTTTGTTTGCTTGCTTGTTTGTTTGCTTGCTTGTTTGTTTGTTTGCTTGTTTGTTTGCTTGCTTGTTTGTTTGCTTGCTTGTTTGTTTGCTTGCTTGTTTGTTTGCTTGCTTGTTTGTTTGCTTGCTTGTTTGCTTGCTTGTTTGTTTGCTTGTTTGCTTGCTTGTTTGTTTGCTTGTTTGCTTGCTTGTTTGTTTGCTTGCTTGCTTGTTTGTTTGCTTGTTTGCTTGCTTGCTTGTTTGTTTGCTTGTTTGCTTGCTTGCTTGTTTGCTTGCTTGTTTGCTTGCTTGCTTGTTTGCTTGCTTGTTTGCTTGTTTGTTTGCTTGTTTGTTTGCTTGTTTGTTTGCTTGTTTGTTTGCTTGTTTGTTTGCTTGTTTGTTTGCTTGTTTGTTTGCTTGTTTGTTTGCTTGTTTGTTTGCTTGTTTGTTTGCTTGTTTGTTTGCTTGTTTGTTTGCTTGTTTGTTTGCTTGTTTGTTTGCTTGTTTGTTTGCTTGTTTGTTTGCTTGTTTGTTTGCTTGTTTGTTTGCTTGTTTGTTTGCTTGTTTGTTTGCTTGTTTGTTTGCTTGTGTGTTTGCTTGTGTGTTTGCTTGTGTGTTTGCTTGTGTGTTTGCTTGTGTGTTTGCTTGTGTGTTTGCTTGTGTGTTTGCTTGTGTGTTTGCTTGTGTGTTTGCTTGTGTGTTTGCTTGTGTGTTTGCTTGTGTGTTTGCTTGTGTGTTTGCTTGTGTGTTTGCTTGTGTGTTTGCTTGTGTGTTTGCTTGTGTGTTTGCTTGTGTGTTTGCTTGTGTGTTTGCTTGTGTGTTTGCTTGTTTGTTTGCTTGTTTGTTTGCTTGTGTGTTTGCTTGTTTGTTTGCTTGTTTGTTTGCTTGTTTGTTTGCTTGTTTGTTTGCTTGTTTGTTTGCTTGTTTGTTTGCTTGTTTGTTTGCTTGTCTGTTTGCTTGTCTGTTTGCTTGTCTGTTTGCTTGTTTGTTTGCTTGTTTGTTTGCTTGTTTGTTTGCTTGTTTGTTTGCTTGTGTGTTTGCTTGTGTGTTTGCTTGTGTGTTTGCTTGTGTGTTTGCTTGTGTGTTTGCTTGTGTGTTTGCTTGTGTGTTTGCTTGTGTGTTTGCTTGTTTGTTTGCTTGTTTGTTTGCTTGTTTGTTTGCTTGTTTGTTTGCTTGTTTGTTTGCTTGTTTGTTTGCATGTTTGTTTGCTTGTTTGTTTGCTTGTTTGTTAGCTTGTTTGTTTGTTTGAGAGTTGGTAGTTAGCCAAACAATTTGTCCGGCGTAGGGCCCGTATTTTGAATATGAGTTCGCGAAATGTTCGTCCATGAACTAAGCGATGCAGAACTGGCAATAGTTCTGAACAAATATATGAGCAGCTCGCTTTGTTTGTGTTTCACATTAAACCTGATGCATTCGTTCGAGGCCACAGTCAGTTCTACATCGCGTAGTTGGCAAACGGCAATTTTACGAATTCATTTCTAAAATACAGGCTCGTAGGTGAAAATATTTATGATATTAAATTGGCATTTTAACTCCTTTGCTGGTTGATTTATAATACAACGGGTATCATTATAAATCAATTCATTGATTGCTTAACTAATTGTTGATCTCGAACTTTTCCTCAAATTTTACGTTACGCAATCACATCAACAATATTATAAACAAAAGGCGTTGGTAAAATTAATGAATATAGGTGTTGTGGTGTGTTATCGTTGGCATTTTTCATGAAATAACTATATAGACGTTGTCATTGCCAACAATAGGATCCTATTGTTGGCAATGACAACGTCTATAGTTATTTCAAAATTAATGAAGGTTACATTACAAGCAAGAGGTACAAAAAACACAAAATTCAGTTCAGTGGTCTCGATTACCAAATTTTCGTCCATAGTGAAAAACATTTCATTCAGGGTATGTACGTCTTTTGGATAAGCGTTGATGACTTGAGATATTCACATTTACAAGCAGATTTATATGAATTGAAGTATAAGTAATATTATTTAATATAATTAATATTATATATTTGCATAATTTTGTATAATTTTAATAAAGAATGTGAATCTACACTAGTTACTTCCAACACTATTCTGATAGAGTGTCCACTATGTGAATAACTCTTGTGTATACTTTTATCACTTTATCTCTGCTTTGCATTCAGAATCATTATGCACGGTTGACCTTTTCATATCTTTTCTCACAGCAGGATGTGCACTCGGGGAAATCCAAAGGTCCAACGCGTGTCCTTGTTTTGGTTTCCTTCTTGCTTTTTAAAATGTTTCTTCTCAATGCCAATGCACTTCTAATCAGCGAGCTTGTATGTATCACATGCGGGAACCCATACCATTAAAGAGTATTCTCTTGCCCCAATGAAAATTATTAGGATGGTAATATTAGTTCTTTTATGACTGCGTAAGTCAGCATTAATGTGAGTTTCTCTCTTTACAATTTATATTGCCCTTCACTGTTGCCGCAAGTATAAATTACATTCATTGAGTTTGATGACCCGTGAAGAATACTAGCTTTGCGATACTCAAGAGAATATTAGTTTTCGAAGCTAAATACTGAAGTCATTAATTACACCCCCTAAAATAATACATCCCTATTTATTTTCAGAAAGTGAATCACCAATTACTGTACATCGCCTCCTAAAGCCCTTTCCAATTAACAAAGAAATTCACAGAACGTTAAGAAAAAAAAACCAACAATTTATCACGAGAATAATCCGACAACAAGACCTATGTAAACAGCATTTCTCGAGGAAAGTACATCCAGAAGGAACTCGCAAGAAGTCGCCGCGCGCCGCAGACCGTCTCGCCGACGCATCAATCACGAATCGCTTCGCTCGGGCCGCGGCGATTAATCGCGCCCCTTGACCCCGAGGGCGCCGAGGAAGAAGTGGGCGGACTATCGCCGGCGCGACGAAAGCCCTCGTTCGACGAAAAGCAACCACGCGCGCGAAACTGCGACGATAACAGCATTTCGCACAACAGCTCATTAATTTCAGGCGCCCCCTCCCCTCCCCCCTCCCTACGACGGGATGAGCGGGCGGGCGGGGCCCCCGACAAGGCGCCAGCACAGGGCGTCGACGCTTCAGATGCGACATCTACCAAAAAAGGTCCATGTTATTAATTAATCCTCGGTATTTTAAAAGTGGATAAGCAACCAATAAATACAGGCGCGAAGGTGATTTAATTCAAAGTGGACACAACGAATTCTATTTCTAAGGCATCTGAATTTATATATATATATATATATATATATATATATATATATATATATATATATATATATATATATATATACACATACATACATGTTGACGGAGACCGCAATTACCCTCAGGTCTTTACCTCTCTTCTGACTTGGCACGTTCCAAGAACACTTTTCTCTGTGACCCCCACATCCCTGAACCAAGCATATGCACTAGTTTCAGGCAGCAACACTATCTTCGTTTGGCCTGGAGAAATTTAAGGAGTTTGTAATTTAGAATATTCCAACCAATACAATATTCCAACTTTACAGACCACACCACTTCACCACTGAATTTGGGAGCTTTCCCTAGCCTCCTTCCAGCACGGCACACTACAACGCACGGCAGCACGGCAGCTACACTACTCGTGTCTGCGGCTGTCGTACAACCCTGAACTAGGCGCAACTTCACAGCGAGATCTAGGTGGAAGCCGCCGCGTGTGCAGACACTTCCTTTCGCTTGGAAACGGCGCGGAGAAACTCGACAAGTTTGAAACCTTATATTAGAGAAAGGCTCGCGTGAGGCGGCAACGGCTGCGGCGCTAGAGTTGCCACTCTGGGGTTAAATAGCCAGCAGACGCTCTTGATTACCGCCCCGACGCCACCAAGAGATCTCGCTTGCGTAAGATGGCGCGAGAGCGAAAAGGCAAGGGGGCGGACAATGTGGGCGGGGGGGGGAAGCGGGCAATGGGGACGGGCAATGGGGGCGGACAAGAGTGGGCGGACAAGAGTGGGCGGACAAGAGTGGGCGGACAAGAGTGGGCGGACAAGAGTGGGCGGACAAGAGTGGGCGGACAAGAGTGGGCGGACAAGAGTGGGCGGACAAGAGTGGGCGGACAAGAGTGGGCGGACAAGAGTGGGCGGACAAGAGTGGGCGGACAAGAGTGGGCGGACAAGAGTGGGCGGACAAGAGTGGGCGGACAAGAGTGGGCGGACAAGAGTGGGCGGACAAGAGTTGGCGGACAAGAGTTGGCGGACAACAGTGGGCGGACAAGAGTGGGCGGACAACAGTGGGCGGACAAGAGTGGGCGGACAAGAACGGACGGACAAGAGTGGGCGGGCAAGGGGGGTGGGCAAGGGGGCGGGCAAGGGGGCGGGCAATAGGAGCAGGCAAAGGGGGCGAGCAAGAGGGCGGCGCAGTGTTTCCAACGTGGGCGACGTCTAGTATGACTTTGTGGAGAATGTGGCCCAACTTTGCTCACTTCCTCCGCCCGCCCAGAGATAACAGATATCTCTTCCACGCCGGAAGACACCTGCTAAAATGCTCCTTCTTGAGCAATTCTCCGTCTGCGGCGAGAAATAATTCCCGCGCGCCTTTCGCAAACGACGTTCTTAGTTCGTTAAAAGTAGCGTCGACAAGGGCGCTTCCATTATTCACCTCCATGCATAAATAATTTCACGACGCCGCTGTCTGTTAGTCCGTATGATGCTCGCAGAGACGTTAACAGCGCCTTCTCGAGCTCGCCTAAAATATGAGGTAGCGAAATTAGTTAAGATGTTCCTGGAGTATCCCATTCCGAGTGTTTCAATAATGATTTTGGCGTACCTGTAATTTTGCACATAGATCATTTAGAATGTTTGTTCTCAAGTAGCAATAGGATGCATTCTCATTAATATTATTTACACAGTATTACCACAGACCACATTAATTATTATTAGTTTTTAACTCATGTCTAATATATTTTTCGTCAGATCAGTCGAGTTTGTGTGATTCATATTTGCATATGGACACTCGCAGAAGACTCATAACATTCAGGGCAAGAAGTTGAAAATTCAATGTACATCATTAATACGCACAATGAAATTAAATAAATAATATACCTGTTCCAGCCATCGAAGGACATCACTTCAGTCCCCTGAAGTACTGAAACCAACAACTGCCTCTTGTCCATGAGAATGAATTTTCTGAAAAGAGTATTCGTTCCTCCATTTTGTTCATTTGATTATTTACAGCAACTGTAATGTAGTCTGATTTCAGAATGTTTTAAAAGTGGAATATTAAAACATTTTCAACGAAGAAAATGCCCACATAGATCATTAGGGGCCGGATTTTTTGTTTAAATAAACCATTATTACGTTTTCTAAGTAAGCAAACTAGTTTTTTTAAACGATTTCAACCATCAAATGATATTAAGGTAACTAATTTCATAATTTTGATCCTCACTCTTCAATTGGAATTGAAATGTTGCATAATATTACAACATTTGGCGGAATGTTTAAACAAATGCGACAATTTATTAGTTTATTGCATACCGAGCTCTTGTAGATCGCAGCGCTAAAAAACGCAAAATCAGACTCTTAGAAATGTCTTAGAATCTTCTGCACGGATCCGCAACCAGATCAGTTTTACACCAGGAGAGCGAGGCACGTCGAATGCCACCTCATTTGTCTAGATTGGTGGACGGGAAGGGGCGCCACAGTCAGTGACGGACGGACGGAAGGACGATTAAACGCAATGACCTAAAATCTGTATTTAAATAACAGGGAATGCGCGTATGTATGTCGCCCTGAGAAGCAATCGATTTCGCTGAAATTTTCACATTTTGTTATTATTAGTAATGAGAGTGTGTAGAGATTGGTTTAAATTAAGTCGAACTTGGGAAACGTTGACGATGGTTTGTTTATTCGTTTATGACGATTCAAGCGCCCCTGAACTATTCACATCCCACCGCACAGTCAAGGATTAAGCTCGTCTTCATTGCATACATGTATTCTGCCCCTGTGATCGTGAAATATCGGCCGGCATTATCACTTGAATCTCGGACAAGTAAACCATATTTCTCCTAGATAGTGTCGTAGCACACGCATGCCCAAATTTGAGAGAGAACATTTTAACAATAAATACTTGACAACTATGTCCAAACCAGGATATAGAACAAACCCATACTCGGAGAAATTCTTTTATCTATTAGAATTTTTGGCACGGCATAGAGAAAGACATGATTAACTAGCACGTGACCAGTTGTGTGCGATGTGTAATACAGTGCAATAGCGAAGCGTTGCCGGGTCCACTACTACTACGCAAAGACGAGTTGCGAGAAGCCGTGATGGGCAGCGGCCGTGTGCGCGGGGGCGTCGCGTGCCCGGGGGCGCATGCGTGCCTGTGGTGGAACGCACGCGCGTGCGGGAGCGACGTTATCGACGCGTGGCCCCACGTGCGCGTCCGGCGCCCTCCGCTGCGTGTTAGGGCGCGAGGGGGCGGGCGGGAGGGCGAGGGCCGGCGGTCGTATGCGACGGCAGGGTGGGGAGACAGGTGGTTGGGCGGGTGGGTGGTACGGTTGGGCGGGGAGGCGGGTGGTTGGGTGAGTGGGTGGGCTGGTGGGAAGAGTGGGAAGGTGGGCGGGTGGACGGGAAGGTAGCCATTAAGTAGGTAGGTAGATAGGTAAGTGGGTGGGTAGATAGGGTAGGGGGGAGGGTGGGTAGGTAGGTAGGTAGGTAGGTAGGTGGGTAGGTGGGCGGGTGGGTGGATGGGTAAGTATTAGGGTAAGAAAGTGAGTGGGTGGGTAAGTAGGTATGTGTGTGTGTGGGTGGGTAGGTAGGTAGGTAGGTATGTAGGTAGGTGGGTGGGTAGGTAGATAGGTGGGTGGGTAGGTAGATAGGTGGGTAGGTAGATAGGTGGGTGGGTAGGTAGATAGGTGGGTGGGGTGGGTAGATAGGTGGGTGGGTAGGTAGATAGGTGGGTGGGTAGATAGGTGGTGGGTAGGTAGATAGGTGGGTGGGGTGGGTAGATAGGTGGGTGGGTAGGTAGATAGGTGGGTGGGTGGGTAGATAGGTGGGTGGGTAGGTAGGTGAGTGGGTAGGTAGGTGGGTGGGTGGATAGGTGGGCGGTGGGTGAGGGGGCGGGCGGGCGATATATTATCATCGTCGCGATGCACACCTCCTCGTGTGAAATACGAAGCCATTATGACAGGCCACGGACTCCCCGATTCGTGTCAGGGAGCACGGGTCATTTCTCTTCTTTCACTTCTTCACACGTACAGTTCTATCGACAAACGACTGCAGCACTCAAGAGGCACTCCACTGTGCGTGCAAGCAAAAACAATGCACTAGGAAATTTGAATGTTTGGGATAAAGAAATTGATATTAAACGCAAAATATCGTGCACGTGAGTTCACTCTTTTTTTTATAATTCAGTGTATCATTGGATTTCAATTTGGGGAATATTTTACATAATGCAGATAATGCAGCATAATGCTTAAGATGCATTAACTAGTGTTAAATGAAAGAATGTCTAGAAATTAAGAAAAGGAAGAAAAGAAAAATTATGAGAGAAAGAAAAAAAGTAAAAAGAAAAGTGTAAACTGATGTTGACGGTTTCGGTCCCGACTTAATCTTAATAATAATTCGATTTTAGAATGTCTATACTTCCTCAGTGGCGACGGAAAAAAGAAATTTACCTGGGGACCCTACTAGCCCCCGAAATTCTTATTCTGCAAGATGACCGAAGTGAGATGGGTACACATTCTGGAACAATGCAATCAGGTTCATTGAGAACACAAAATGTTTCTCAAAATGTAATTGAAATGTTTTATATTAAGATCGTACCTAGATATAGACATATAATAAGTAAATGTAGCAACGTCTCCGTTTCTTAGTTCAGCTTGGAGCGGCTTTGAATATCCTGTATAGCTTCTCGCTCTGGTGAACTGGCAGCTTATTTCCTTGTTGGTTCTTCTGCCCGCGGGCGCTTTATATATTTCAGCTGGAATTGTCAGGCGACACGTCGATCAAGCATTTGGAGGTAATCTGATAGCAGGTACATCGCTGAATATCTTCCTTTTATGAAATCGATATTTATGTTATCACTACAAAGGTCTTTTTGTTTAGTTTGCTCTGTAAGACATGCCACACAACACGTGACAGTGTTATACGAGGAAAGGGTGTGATGTGGCAAAAGATATGTTTTGGTGAACGGACGATCAGGGGTGAGGGTAGACATGGGGGCTAGGTAGAACCGGGCCTAAGTGAAAGAGCATCTCAGAAGCAGAGCGACTGAAATCGTGAATCAGGACAAGAACAAGCGTCCCGGACATTAAACTGGTATACACAAGCGTAAACTACCTTCCTGTCCTACCTCAGAAAAGTAAATATTAAAGATAATTAGTGCATTCGGCGTTCGTTACTTGTCAAAAATAAAAATTTGTCAATGTGCTGTGCAATCTACTCTCAAAACAAATTCTACTTATAAGATACAAAGGTAATAAAAGTGATGAATTTTTATTCAAGTTTCATGCATTAAAACATCGACCCAAATGTTGTAAGCGTGCATTCACCACGGCTTTGTGGATGGTAATTATCGATAATGCCAAATATCTTTCTCCGAATCTTGGTCTTCAACACTCCATTAATATAGAAGTAAACGAAAAATAATAGAGGTGAAGGGAGACATGAAGCAAATAAATGGTAGAAAATAATTAGGAAGTGAAAAGATAAGAGAAATAAGAAGGGGAAATTAGGCACATTCCGCAAATTTGGGACTTTTGCAGCTTTTATTCCCGATACAAACACCCGTGATGCTACAAGAGTTCGTCAATTATCAAACATCAAGCGACAACTTGTTTTTCTGGAGAAGCTAGAGGTCATTGCGGCGCTCCATCCAGAGGATTCTCTCCCCGCCACGCCCCCGTCCCCCACTCAGCCTCGCCATTTTCCGCTCCGCCTCGCCACCCTGCTTTCCGCCCGCCCCTCCGCTTTCTGCCCCGCCCGGCCCGGTCCGGCCCGCAACGCTCCGCTTCGCCCCGCTCCGCCCCGCTCCGCCCCGCCCAGCTCCGTCCCGTTCCGCCCCGTCCCGTCCCGCACCCTCCCGTCCCGTCCCTTCCTCCCCCGCCTCCCCTGGCCCTGCCCCGCTCTGCGGCTTTTCGCCCCACCCTTCCCCGCCCCGCGGCGGTTGCCACAGCGCCAAATTGGGTGCTTAGGCGCAGGCGGCGCTGTAACGGCGCTCTTCGCCGCCAGCTCAACTCCACCCTAGCGCGCCCCGCCCCCTCGCAGCCCCCGCTCCGCGCCCGCCACCTTGGCCCACTCCCGGCGCGCTACGCAACGGGATACGCGAAGCCCGCAAACAAAGGGAACCATTACGCATCTCCACGGGAACGGCACCTGTCGTTTGCCAATGTTTTACACAACGATAAAGGTCAAAGAAATTCGCCAGAACCGGAATTGAGAGCACTGCAACAGCAATATCGGAGCGGTCGCTTGAAAGCCCGTAGAATAGAAATGGTTATCGGAAGGATTATCTAAAACTATCTCTTTATAATTTTGTGTCGGAATTCAACACGATCGTCAAAGTAATAAATTAAACTAAGTTTACATTGACTCACATGAAAAGACTTAAGAAAACCCAACGGAGAAAAAGTTTTATTTTTCCCATTCGTGATACTAATTCACACAATAATACTTTATGTAAATTAACTAATTTGAAAATTTTATTCGTAACAGTAACATAGTTTCTAACTTTTCAGAAGATTATAAAATTACACGCTGTGTTCCCTTCAGAAGAACCCAGTACAAGCATAACTCTGTAGAAGAATCGCCACTCTCGATCCCCTGGGCATTCCCCGCCCTTTCCCTCTACCCTTTTCCACATGTCTCGCCCCCCTCCGCGCCCTGCAGAACACAACCCGCACGCACCGTGCAGCCGCACCCCAACAACTCCACCAGAGCGCACACAGCGGGCGAGTCGCGTGGCATTTCGTCTCGCCCCTTTTAATACACGCGCCGCCCCGCCCTCTCATCGACTCCACCCTTCTCAAACACACCTTTTCCCGCTGTCCGCCCCTGCCGCCGGTGGCGCGGCGCCGCGGGCGCTGCAAAAACGAAGCCCTCGTCGCCGCCGGAGTAATTTGTCCGCGGGGCCCCGCAAGCCGCCGGATAATTAACTTGGAAGCTGCCGAGCGCCGCGCGCTGTATGACGCTCCGGGGGAGCCGAGACTCGCTCGCGCAGGGCTGCTCTCCGCTGCCCCGCCCCACCCGCTCGCTGGCTGGCTCCAACGCCTCCATCAGATCGAGGAGCAGCGGGGAGCGGCGAAAGCAAGCGGGAGCGGGGCGGGGAAGGGGGGGAAAGGCTGGGCGGGAAGGGGAGGGGAGAGAGGGGAGGGTGCGGAGAGAGCACCCTGGGGGCTGGACGGGGAGGGTGCGGGCTCGACGGGGAGGGTAAGGGCTGGGCGGGGAGGATCAGGGCTGGACGGGGAGGCTAGGGGCTGGAAGTTGAGGAGAGGGGCGGGGAGGGCGAGGTGGGTGCGTGGAGGGGCGGAGTGTTGCGGGGCGCGGCGGGAAGGGCGCGGCGGGAAGGGCGGGGCGAGTGCAGGGAGGGGAAAACGAGAGGAAGTCTGGCGGTCGGGGAGCGCTGAGAAGGGGCAAGGGCGGTGATGTGGGACGCGGATTCGGGTTATGATACGTCGACGCGGGTCGAGACGTGGAAATGCATAGTGAGGGGAAGGGAGTTGCGGGGCGGGGCGGAGCGGGGCGGGACGGGGCGGGGCGGGGAGGGGCACAGCCTGGCTGGAGCGAGGCTATCGAACCGAGGCAGCCGAGGCGAACATGGGCGAGGCAAACCGTGACGAAGCTAAGCAGACCGAACTAGAGTGACGAAAGGTGCAGCACGGCGGAGCATGGTACGTGGTGTGCGGGATGAGGTGGGGTGGTGTAGTGTGGTGAGATGAGATGAGGAGAGCCGAGGGGGTGGAAAGGCAGGGAGAGATGTGGCAAAGCAGAGAGCAGCGCGGGGGGAGAACAGGTCGGGCGAGGGGAAGGCCACATAGAGCGAGGCGAAGGGGAGACGAAAGACGAGCCAGGAGCGGCTGCCACAGCTCTTGCAGCTTCCGTAAATTACCCGATGCTTTATATGTTTTTATAAACCGCCGCGACAAAGAATAGGAGAGCGCGCGCCCTTTGGTAAGACGAGAGCTCTCGCAGCCTTCTTGCGGCGGCGGCGGCGGCGGCGGCTGAAGGGCTTTCAAATGCAGCTGGTTTCGCGTTGCGTCTTCCTTCTTCCCTGAGGGCCCAATTACCCGAAAGCGACACTTCTGTTCGTACGCAGAACGCCATTAGGCCCGTTAGTAGTGAATGTTCAATGCCCGGAGACGGCGATGTCTCTCCCTTGCATGGTGAGATGCGGCGTCGACCTACACGTCGACTTGCGATGGCTCTGCAGGTGCAGAAAAAAAAGGAGGGGGAGATTTCCCCTAGCGATGCCCCGCCCCAACCGGAACACGCTCTAAGCTTCCGACTGGTGTCCCCACAAGTGTGAGAGTGCAGTGCATGTGTGGGTGTGTAGACAAGGAGAGGGGATTGGGCAAGGAAGAGAAAGTATAAATCGCAAACGATGCATTGCCCTTCTCTGAGGGTAATCCTCCGGTATTCGCCTGGTACAGTCAGGACTCACAAGGGAAAACTACTAATTGAATTGAATTGAATTTGCCTTATTTTACGTGGCGAGACTCGGGCCATCAGGCCCGCTCTTCCGTCTTACCACGCAAATTTCGCTACGCTCCTTTCACCAACTAGCAGAGGAAGGAGGTATTTCTTGGGCGAGAAACAGGCGGTTTGAATTTAGCTCAGAGGCGTCATTTAGGCTTGAGGATCTTTTACATGCAAGTAAATCTACTAACATGGGACAGCCGGCTTTAATTCCCCTCCGAAGGAAGGCGTACGAAGGATTTTTTCGCCCTTAAAAATTCACGACTTCGATCGGGTTTGAACCCGCGAACTTGGGTACAACAGTCCGGTACACTAACCGTTACACCATCGCCGCCGCAACACTAATCAGAGTAGCCGTCCGTTAGAATTTTCCTCCAGACAACGGTTGAATTTCACCCAGCTGGTTTCCAAAATCCGCGAACATCCGGACTGTTCAACTTGAAAGAAATACATGTGGATTCTATAAAACAAATTATATGACTTCGTTTTTGCGTGTAAAATTAAAATAGCTTTGTAAATCTCTTAATGTACGAAAGTAAGTCGATAGGTATCTGGACTTTTGTTCTAATCGTCTGGAGGGTGACTGTAAGCGTTGTGCACTTGCCAGAAGATGCTTCAAGATGGCATCGTTCCCCTTGCTTATGGCAAGTTTCAGCGTTATGACCTAATATTCGCTTCAGTTGTTGCGATGCGCACATGCCTCCACCACTCCTCACGTGCCCCCCAAAAAACAGGCTTTCGTGATCCTTTCTGTTAGTGATCTGCATGTGCCCCAAACAATATTATGCTTTGAAAACTTTCATGACAATGCGAATGCAACGTTTTTCCTTTATGAATAGTTCGCCATTGGATTGAAGCATTCAAAAGCAGTCAAACAGGCTGCTTGCAGGATAAGAAAAAGAGCAAAACGTCTAGACGGACCGACTGCTGATTGCGCAAATTGCAAAACATTAGCATGAATGAATGAATATGTTGCGTGTAGGGAGTTAATCTTATTTCTGTGAATGTGTTTCAAACCGAATGCCGTACAAAAGATTGGTGATAATGGACTAGATGTGAAAATATTAAGAAAAATGAATACTACTTTGAAATGTCTTTGCAACCATTTCATTTGCTATACGTTTTTGGCAAAGATATGAAACTTCAAATCAGTTACAATATAGTAGTATTATCAAATATTGCTTAAAGAATAACTGGATGGTGCTTGACTTTAGATGGTCAGTTTTAGCATCAAAAAACTAGCACCATAATGTGTGCTGTGCATACCCACATCCAGAACACCAAGTACATATTTTCTCATATATTTATTATATAAGTTCAACATACGTATTTTCTTATACATTAAAATATCTTATAATTTTATTTGAAGAAAATTCCAAGTCAAAAATCAAAATGAACTCAAAGAGGGAGTGACTATTGTAAGATTATGAATCATTTAGATCGGTAACTTATTCTATAAAATGATGAAAAGCCAGTAAGAGTAAAGCATGCCAGATATTGCTCATTTAATGAGCGGGGAGGAAGCGGTATCTCAGAGGGAGCGATGTCCTGCGGGTTGCGTTGGGCAAGTTGGAGGAGATTGTTTCTCATCTCGCAACACATTTCATCAAAAACCAAAACGAAGTAACCAAGATGTTATGTATAAATCCAGAATTATTCGCAGAAGGCTCCATTTGTGAAGGTCACGAAACTTTCCCATCAAACGGTTGCGTTTACTCAATGGCGTTGCACGTCACACGCACAGAGAGGCGTTGCATTATCGAAAGTGAATGAAATTGAGGGGAGAAACGAACCCCCTCCTCTCAATCCCCAGTCGCAAATAGATCAACAGGTTGATATTTGATGATGGATTTTGAAAGTAATTCTAGAGATCGCGTACTGTTTTTATGTTTTCTTTGATTGTGTCGGAGAGTTCCTCCTTTACAGGCCTCCTTTACTTTTCCTGCTTTCTTCCTTATTGCATTTCACATTCACTTTTCCTTTACCACCCATTCATCACAACACCTCTTAGCTCAATTATTATTATTATTATTATTATTATTATTATTATTATTATTATTATTATTATTATTATTATTATTATTATTATTATTATTATTATTACTTCCTCTAATTCACGACTAAAGAACTTGTCAGTTGAGTCAGTTGAATATAAAAGCTACTCCGGGTGGCAACCACCTTCCTAAGGAGCAGATCTGAGGGATGTCGGTGCCTCTACAATACTTTGCGCAACATGTGGGCCGTTCCCAATAAAGCTCTACTATTTATTATGAGTGTTGTGCGGAGGGAGGAATGTTTCGCACAGTGTTGTGGGCCGCGCCGTTGCAGCAATTGGTGGCACCTGGGGATCTCTCCATGCAGAAAGTGCGGAAACTCGTTACTGGGGCGGCGATCGTTTTCCTATTTCGCCAATCATCATCAGCAGCAGCAGCAGCCGCCCGCGGTTGCAGCCGGAGAGGAAGCGGCCGCCGCAGATGAGGCGCCTTCCGACGCTGCAACGCCCCGCGCACCCGCCGACACGCCCCTAACGAGCCCCCCACCCCCACCCCCACCCGCGGGGAGCGGGACAGCGCCGACGCCCCACCGCGGCCGGCACAGCCAACGCGTCGGCCGGCGATGCACGAATTCCCTCCAGACAAAATGTTTGCACCAAGGGCGTCATAAGGGTTTCAAAAGCCTGTTTGTCGCCTGAGATCATTAGAACCACTTCACGCCCGTCGTACACACATTATTTTTTTTTACGTAATTTCAATGATTCGGAATGACTTGTTTACTAATTAGCTAGTTTGTAACTCTGTTTGCCTTTTCATATTTCCCTCCCATAATTCCTTCCATAAGAGCACCAATAAACAGTTTTCATGCTTCCCTCGTAAACACGATTCTTTCGATCCAGGTAAGTTATGCACTTTGTATGGAAGTGCGTATAGAAGGAAATAATAAGCAATGAAGTTCCAGTAAAAATTAAAATATTTACAGGCTGGAGGTGCTACAGTAGCACTTACGCCGGTCGCTGCCGATCAGAGAGACTATCAGATAGGCCGCTCTGATCATTTGCAGTTAATGTTAACGAGGGTTTAATGTATTCTAC
This sequence comes from Gryllus longicercus, assembly GCA_038098605.1. Taxonomy (NCBI): domain Eukaryota; kingdom Metazoa; phylum Arthropoda; class Insecta; order Orthoptera; family Gryllidae; genus Gryllus; species Gryllus longicercus. The sequence goes on along the minus strand of JAZDUA010000285.1, from coordinate 1,004,451 downwards.
AATCTGACAACTTTGCGAATGATTGGATAAGTAGATAATAATGGTTATGCATTTATTACGCAGGAAACCGGAGAGCTCAGGGAATATGAGCGGCGAACCTACTTCACTCACTGTGCAGCAATTGGAATAAATCTCGGTACCTTCAAGGGAAAAGATACCTCAACTGATTCCTCTCAATAAAAATTAACCATAAAAATGATTTTATACACACTGATAATCATGCTTCCCGTGATGTAATCATATTCCGGTATCAATTTGCCTACACAATGTACCTGCTCTCCTCCCTACTACATTTCTAGGCTCTTCCGTCAATGCTCAGAAAATAAAACTTAACCCATCTCCTCCAAACTTTTGTTTTGTTACTCATTAATTTCAAATGTACTTTGAGCCTTCAGCAGGAAACGATAAGTTTCATGAGCCTTTGAAGCCCATCGTGGGCTAATTAGACTGTACACGGTAAAGACATCAACTCTGATGCCCCGGATTATCTTTATCCCAAGTTCAAAAATTCAAATTTGAATAACTATAACTTTCTACACAAAATGTTACTAATGTACGTGTGTTTAATCTCAAATGCTAGTTTTTCGCTAGCAACGACATGCACCCGACAAGAACTAGTCCAAACAGTGTACGCTTTCCACTAAAATTACAGGAGAACGCGATTTGCCACTTTATTCAGAGAACATTTAGAAGCAAATTTGTTTTTGTTCGGATTGAGAGGAATAATTAAATGTCAAGATTAACTGAAACGCTCAGCCTTCCCTTCGTTGCAGCTATGTTTCACACCATTAACTCTCAATGAATCGGGTCAAAAATATGCATGAAAAATCGACTTTCATGCCGCTTTTGTTTTTCATCGTTTTCCCTTTGAGGCATTTCATCGCGTTAGGCATCGTTTGTTACTTCTTGTGTTAATAATTCATCACGTTTTTTTCCACAAATTGTGACTCATTTTCTTTATTACCCGGACTCCCCGTTAATTTGACTGTCACGAAAAATCAATAATTCCTCCCACGTTTTGCTGTTTAGTGTATTATACTATATACTAATGCAAATAATACTAACAGAATCAGAATTACGAGAATATTTGCCGACGCTGAAAATAATTATCTCGACACTCATTTAGAAAACGCACAATATGCCCCATGAGCACGATCTTCCCAACCGCTGATTATTGCTGTTGGCAAACGTATAACTATGCTTCAAGGGGCACTAAACTGTTGGGAAGATTTCCCCATCAATTTCCACTTGACGTTTAACTCTTGTACATTTTAGACCTTCATTTTTAATCATGCTCTAACGGTAAACTTTCGTCTCTTTCCGTGACTTCACTATTCGTTTCAATTTTCAAAATAAAAATACTAAAAGTAGCGTAATACGCACAGACCGTTGCATATATTTGCAACTTTATTATCAAAAATGAGCATCCGCATACTTACATTGCCCCCTCAGTTTACTGAATATCAGACAAACGTTCAGCGAGAGATACAATGACGTAATTTCTTATTTTCTGTGCTCGTAAAGAAAGCCCAATTACAGCAGCGGAGTCAGACGCAAGCAAGCATGCCAACTTCAAGCTTACAAGTACTCCTTCGAAACTGGACAATGGCCGCGAAAGAGGACTTAACCATGCAAAGTGGTTAATGAAAACGGCACAGGCACTTCTTTAGCATATTCACAGTTGCACATTATCCCAAGCATTGCATCACGTTTTATATTTTTTGTGAAACAATACTTTGTATGATAATGTGAATCAACTAATTATGTTATATTAAAAATAATATTGTTTGAACTCCGTTTCTGCAATACTCATTGAATAATTTTGCATCGTTCAATGGTCAGCTAAAATTCGAACTTTTTCTTTTATTTGAACAAAGAATCGACCACACCTAAGAATCAGCAATATGCGAATAAGTGGGTGTGAATGCGAGAGGGTAAAGGAGCGAGAGGGTAAAGGAGCGAGAGGGTAAAGGAGCGAGAGGGTAAAGGAGCGAGAGGGTAAAGGGGCAAGAGGGTAAAGAAGCGAGGGGGGAAAGGAGGATGAATGAAGAGTGTGAGTGAGCGAACGTTGCTGAGTAAGAGCCGGCAGATTAACAGTTTAGTTAGTGCGGGTGAGTACGATCAAGGGTGGCCAGAGCGGGCGAAGGCAGGTGAGCAGATGATCGCAAATGAGCGTGCACGTACGCAGTCGACGTTCATTATACAGGCGTGCTATCGCCAACGAACTCGTGTGCGCGTTGGCTAGCATGTGCTGGCACGAGCAAGCACGGATAAGGCTGGCCCGGTAGTGGCCAGACAGCCACCCGAGCCGAGATTATCGCTCACGGAACACACAAAAATTACGAAACAAACGAAGTGAATTACGCGCAGGCCAATTGCGGCCGGTGGCGGCGATCTTGGCGCGCTCTCAAGGCGTCGCGCCCTGGTTGCTCCCGCCCTCGCCGAGCGACGCTCGCGCTCCCCGCGCCCACCAGCAGAACTATTCCTCGTGCCCTAACTCTGACGTTCCTAAAGCAAGTTTTACACGGTAATTTTTCATCATTATTCTGTACACAATGTGTATGGAAAAAGGAGGTGCTTTTCTACGCGTAGTGTTTCGGTGCCGAAACTGAATGAAAGAGATTCCAGCGTTTTACAGGGTTATTTCTGGGCTTTGTACGTAATTGTGATGAAAATACCTCCTCCGGACCCCGCAAAAAGCGCTGAAAATCAAATATTTGAACATCGCATCTATGGTAAATTAAATTAGGTTACATTAGGACTGAGCAAGCGACGACATTAGAACACAGTACATAAATTATTTCCCACTACATAATTACTTCACATTACAATTCAACACATCAGAACGCGCTGGAAACAACAAAATGAACAAATCGCACCACACTCATAACAACCCGGAGAAAGTTCCGAAAAGTGACGCTAGGAGCGAGTTAGTCAAAATGGATGAAATCTGTACCGAAAAATGAAGCATGCGTAATTTTTTTTGTACAAATTACATCCAGTCTCTTTTCTGTACAGGCGAAAAATGATGAAAAAATTATCGTGTAAAACAGGCTTAACATACTATACCCCGCAGGCGGGTTCTGTCTACGTCACGGCAGTGCAGTGCTGTGCTGTCAACGATATCAACAGAAACCTCAGGGTAATAGCGTATCTTGTGCTAGATAGCAAAGAGAAATTACGCATGATTATTTTTTAATTCTGAAGAAATAATTAATAATTGTAGAAGTGATTGAATGACACGAAGGAGAATGGAACGCAGGGGTCATTAGAAAGAGAGGAAGGAAACTGAGAAGTCCGCATTGTAAAAGGCTAAGGTGGGCAGAACAGCAAAATGAGCCCTCATGTTCCGAGTGGAATCCATATATTTTCTACCGGGCCGTGCTGTACCGGGCTGAGTTAGGGTAAGTAGCTGGAAGATTAAGAAAACGTGCGCGCATAGTACTTGACAAGTTAAAAAGAAAAGTTTAGTTTTCAAAGCGCACACTTCAAGGCATTTAGTAACGGTTTTTAAATATTGATGTAAAATTGCTTCTACATATAATTCATATTAAATATTACATTGTATATGATAATTAAACCAAAAGCAATCGAAAGGTTTAAGAAACGATTAAGTCATTCTTCTAACTGGAATTTGTTGCGTCCTCAAAAGGTGTATCGGAACGCATTCCATTTAATGCCGAGCAGATGTGGAGACATTCCATTGCGTAGGATGTTAGAACCATCTTCCCTTCATTCGCCAGCCACCACAAAGGGGCCGTTCATAAATTACGTAACGCTTAAGTGGGGGGAGGGGGTTGAGGCAGCGTTATTCTGCGTTACATAGGGGTAACGGGGTTCCATTAGCATTAGGTAACAATTTTTTGTTGTTGAATTTTTTAACGTTTGTGGAAATACTTCATTTTTTGTCACAATTAAAAATGAAAATATTATCTACTTATTTGTTTAAACAAAACTATTTTAAGTTATTAAAAGTTGTTACTGAATGAATTAAATGAATACTCTCTTTTTGCATTTACATAGGGGGTGGGGGGTTCTCGGAAGCTTTGCGTAATTATTAACGATTCAATTGTGCGATACGGGTGCGTTACAGGGGGGAGAGGGGATATTCAAAATACTCCAAATTTGCGTTACGTAATTTATGGACGGCCCCAAAAGCCCTTTAGATCCTCTGCTTTGAGGAATTTACTCTCTTGTATTGCGTTGTCCACAAGACAACGACTTTGCCAAAAATATTACGAGCACAAAACGGTAACGAGAAGTAAATCAACATCAAACGCGTTATCTTGTTGGGAGAAGCCTTTATTTCATATCACCGCAAGTCATAAATAAAAATTATCAACAATTACTATTGCATGAATGATATCTTAATATGATGAAAAAGCCTTGCTCTTATCAAAACTTGCGCAGATATCCGTAATAAACTTGTATCAATCAGAGTTGAACTTGCGGACTTTCGAAACCAAGAAAAAAGTGTAATACATATTCACTCTTTAGATCTCGACTACTAATAGGTTGTTTGAATCCCTTGTTCGTGACTGAAATACCGATTAGAATATGTCCAGGTTATACCTTCTACATCATTTTGTAATTTCGCATTATTTCATTTTCTAATTAAATCAATGAAACTTTCAACAAATTCACAGTTCTTGGTTTTTGTTTGGGGTATTGTTTGGCCATATTGTTTTTTTACGGCAAATAAACTGCACGTTTCCTGCGAAATGTTAATAACAAAATCTCCATATTGAGGACATAACGCATCCCTCCCAAACATTCTAAACTATTTGCCTTAAAACCGTTAGCAATCTTTAAAATTAACTTAACTATCTCAAACCCCACAATTCGCGTTCATTTAAGGTTTCCCAGCCACCCCTTCCCCTAAAAAAATTGCAACCAGTTTTAGCTATAAAGTAGCTAAGTTGGCAACATTGCAAACGCCGCAAGACACTGGGCAGGGGTGGGGTACCTCGTAGCCTTAATCACCGCCTAGCGAGGGGCCCCGCAAGAAGGAGGGGGAGGGTGGAGCACGAAGGAAATGATTCGTGGCACTGCGCCCGCGGATTTATGTCGCGCTCCTTATAATGGCTGTGCTCTCCGTCTCCATCTCTCTGTCCTTCGCCTCCACTCTCTGCCCCTCTCCTCTTCGTGTCCGTCGCCCACCCTATGTCCCTCTCCCCCGTCCCAGTCCCCCTCCCCCGTCCCAGTTCCCCTCCCCCGTCTCAGTTCCCCTCCCCCGTCTCAGTCCCTTTCCCCGTTCCTGTCCCTCTCCCCCGTCCTTGTCTCTCTTCCCCTCTCACAGGTAAGTTGTAGGAAGTGCCACAAGAAAAAACATTTAAAGCACAAATCATCGGCGACAGTCAATTATTATTCCCAGTAATGTACTTTCTTCGATATTTGCGCTGCTGTGGGGGTGTAAATACGTCTATGCGATTTGAAACACAACGTAGACTTCCTGGGCATCTGCAGGTGCTTTATAGTGATGCGCAACTCGAATTGCGCATGCGCAGAAGATAGAGATTGCAGTCGATTGATGTACTCTACGTTGTGCTTAGGTCTCTATTAGGAACGCTTTGCACGGCATAGCGTACAGCACTCGACTGCAATCTCTGTCTTCTGCGAATGCGCAGATGCACAAGTGAGGCGCCTCTCTAACAGCGTATGCGCAGATGCACAAGTGAGGCGCCTCTCTAACAGCGCATGCGCTGTTGATCAATAGTGATTTCGATTGCTCTAAAGCTTTGCGAAGCAAAAACTCCCTTTTGGGGGAGTCTGTGCACGCCATAGCGGACAGCATTATCGATCTTCTGTGCACGCGCAGATGCACTAAAGTGGAGCGAAACGTCAACTGCGCATGCGCAGAAGATCGATAGTGCTTTAACATTCGAGGTGGCACAAACTCCCGATTATTGACTCACCAGAATCGATAACTATTAATAACATCGTATCGAATGTCTCTTAACGTTGCAACAAGTGTCACAAAATCACGACAGAGCTAAGCTCTCGACTGTCGTAACTTACAAGTACACAAACGGTATCTCGAGTATGAGTCAGAGTTGTTGTACATAGAGCAATGTTATCAAGAAATAATATTGAGAATGGTGTTGTATTTTAACAAGAGGGATTGGTTTCATATTTCACTGATACTATTTTCTTCAAAATGTTGTTATGTTACACACACTCTTTTGGTTAGCGAGACTTATTTTAAAACACTGTTTCATCATGTAATTCGTATACACGTTTTTCTTTTAGGAAATATAGCTCGATATTACGTAAGACGGACACTATTAGTGCTGGTTCGCGTTCATGTTGAAGACTTCTTGTTTACTATGAACGCCCTGTGCGAAGCTACGTCAGGCACTTTGAGTAAGAGGATGTGGCCTACTTCACTACTCCCACAGTCTCGATCCCTCACTTGATTCTGGTGTTCTTCGAATAGGAACATGTACGAGTCTGCGACCACTTGAGGGCAACTGGGAAGAAGCAACCCGCCTCAAGAAGAGCAGCTGACAGCTAAGCTGTTCATCAGATCAACTCTCCGCAATCAGGGGCTGTATTTAAACAACTCCACTGCCACAATGTATTCAGTATTTTAAATGTTGTTAAAAAGGTTAGGAGATGACATGTGTTGTTATGTTGCAGTAATATTCAAATGGTATGCTTCCAGGACAAAAATTACATCTGAAGGAAAGGTGGCGTCATCATGATAACCCTCATTTTATACATGCAAAATGAATATCTTAAACTTTCCCCCAAAATTAACATTATTATTCAAAAGCCGCATAAATGTAGTTGAAGAACTGCAATGCGTGTATAGAAATGGAAAAAAATGTATATACAAACTAAAACAAGTTCTGATTTTGTTTCACTTCGTTTCCATTGTTGATTACGAAAATGTCAAGAGGTTTGTCACTATATTGCACAAACCCTTTTAATTGAAAAATTACTTGGAAAGTAGTATCGAATATTTCGATTATGTAACGGAATCACTACTTTGAAAATGACATACTTATATGAGTTAATTATTTACTCCCCAGAGTTGTCCATTTTAATTTCCCAATAAATTGTGTATCGTTTAAAAAGAGAAAAAAATCAAATTTTTTCGGGTGATCCTAATTGAAAAGCAGCAGACAAGCCGTAATTAACACAAAACCTTGCATTTACCGAGCATATGTCCACTATTTGAACGGACTGGCCGCTTTTTTCGCATTATGTTCACTATTTTCTTTTCCAACAAATTATGGACATTTTTTTTATTCAAAAGTTAATGTTAAAGTTTATGATGAATTGGTACGTAATCTAAAACTGTACAGTCTAAGAAAATAAGGAGAGAAAATAAGTAAATTATTTCAAATTTAATTGAATTATATATTTTTTAAACTACTCCCTCTCCCCGCGCTTGTCCACTATTTTTGGGAAGCATATCTAGCGATCCTAACCGACAGTGCTCGCGAGCTGTCTTTTTGATGGCACATGTATATAATGGGCTATTTCTAAATTTGGGGGAATTTATACGTGCAATACGTACTTCAGTAATACAGTTTGTTTGATTACAGTTATTAGAAGAATGTATGGAATTGACACCAAAAGGTTACCTTTCGCCGTAAGATGCCTCGGACAGAAAGCGTTTCGTTTAATTACCGACTTCTAACATCGACTCTTCAGATACGATTAACACTAATGCTTTTCAACAAAGAGAGCGTTAACGGTTTCTCGGAAGAGAGATAAGATTATATAAACAAAAGAAGCCTACCTACGTAGCGCAGAGTTTAGCAGCTATTGGGAAGTCAATTTGACGGCTGTCGGGAGCAGAGAGTATAGTCGGGAGATTAAGATAAATCGATCAATATAACAATTTCGAGGGGATGAATATTTTCGAAATTTTCACATAAGCTTTAAATCATAATCCCATTTAAAGTCAAGTAATCACAATGATTTACTAATCATTTTAACACAGATACCGTTAGATGAATGTTTTAGCCGTCAAAATGACGGCGTCGTTCATTCTAGCATTAATACGAAGTAGAGGCGCTGATCTCGCAGCGACCTCATTGTCTTTTAATTTGACAGAGTCGCGCGACGCGGCGCGCGGGGCGTTTATTTGCTGAGCGGGCGCGGATGCGGGACTTGACGCGAGCGCCTGCGAGCGCAGCGGCGGCGGCAGGAAAAACACGCGCCGCGCCGTTCAGGCTCCGCGGCGCTTCCTTCCACTCCGGCGGGCGGCGCTTCACTTCACGACGTCGCGTCGCGCTGTACAGGCGCTCGGGAACAACCCACGCAGACCCGCGCTGGCTCCTTACGACGACGACGACACGACGACGACGACACGACGACGACGACACGACGACGAACACAACGACGACGACGACGACGACGACGACGACACGACGACGACGACACTTGGCGTCACTTCGCTAATCTTTTCATCTATGGCCGTTAGTTAAGGGGTTCTCGCGGGTTAGCTCATTGGTCAGCGTGCTCGCTTTCCATGACGCGACTCCAGGTTCGATTCCCGGCCGGGCAACACTATAGTGTGCGTTTCCCATGCAATGTCCCAGTATATGTTACTGTGTGACGATGAGAAAACTTCACTTGTCAGGTTGAGGAAACCACAATACAGCACTCATGCTAACGATAGGTACCCCGTAATCAATGGCCGCGAGGCCGGGACGCTGCTGGTAGGCCCTGGCTCGCTCGCGAGTTGTCGCGCTAAGTACAGACAAAGATTAATTAAGGATCGGGTAGCTGTCAACCACAAAGTATATTGAAATATAATGTAAAAAAAGAGCAGCATGAACCCTGCGTGGGCTACTACTTCACACATCTTCAACGTTTACCAATGGGACAAATTCCTGGGATACCTAAGAACGATGCGCGTGTTTCGGGACTTATTTGTCCCGTCTACAGTGGCTCCAAGTATCATGGATTAAACCGTAGGACTTAAATCGGCGCCATCTTGTAAGTCGTGCAGAATATTGTGACTCAAGATGGGATTAGTAAGTCCCGAAACGCGTGTATGGCTGTTCATTTTTTATATTAAAATTATATTGTAATATATTTTGCAGCTGACAGTTCATCGATCATTATGGATCATTATGGATATCTGTGCGGCCACCACGAAACTTTTTATCTGGGTTTTCTAGCATTTATCGATTGTCATTTCGATTGCCTCATTTTGTGTAACGTAAGATCTCTCACGTGCGTAGCAACAATTTGAGCCAATATGTGAAAATACGAAGAAGCCAAACAGAGCACTTTACTGTTTTTTTTCAGGTTTCGAAAACCTGGAATGATACAAGCTTGAATTTTAACATTACTGCAGTAATAATATAGATGAACTGATTCTTTCAATTTATATAAGTAGCACAAGAGCAGCATTGAATCACGTTTCTTATTTTTGTGAAACAATACTTTGCAGGATAATGTTAATAAACTAATTATGTTATATTAAAAATAATAATATTTGAACTCCGTTTCTGCAATACTCATTGAATAATTTTGCAACGTTCAATAGTCAGTGAAAATTCAGCCTTTTTCTTTTATTTGAACAAACTAGGGACCTGAGAATCAGAAATATGCAAATAAGTGTGGGTGAATGCGAGGACTATAAAGGAGAGGGTAAGAATACGCATACGCAGAGAATACTGTGGCGTCACCAATCACATTGGAATAATTCTATTGTGGCGTCGCCAATAATATCATAATAATTTCATCTAGAGATAGCTTCCATCGCGGCAAAGTAGGTCAAGGGACGATGCCTTTGTCGCGAAGACCCCTCTAACGGCCGCCAGGCCACGCCCCTCACGTGGCAGAGCCTGCACCGACCGCACTTAGGCCCCATCAGAGGCGGACACGTTTATTACCCCTCGTAAAAGCCGGCCGAGCCGTCGGCCAACCCCCCAACGAACAATGCACGCCCCTGCACCCCTTTTTTTGCCGCGCGCCCGGGGAAGGAACACGAAGTCCCAAAGGGTTGACACGGGTGTCTATTAGGAAAAGGACACGTGTATGACACCTCGTGAACGTTACCATTCTAGCCATCGGCCAACCCCCCATCGAACAATACCCACCCCCGCACTCGTTTTGCCACGCGCCCGGGTAAGCACCCCCGCACTCGTTTTGCCACGCGCCCAGATCCCCAAAGGGGCTATTTAGAAATTAACCGTCGCAGGCTGCCGATTAGCCTCCGCCGACCATTTATGGCCCATGAGAATACGCTACCGCGTGAACACGTGTCCAGACAGCTGCAAGAAGCTTCTGGGATCACTTACAAAGGAAGAGAGAGAGAGAGAGGAGGGGGGCCGGAGATAGAAAGAGATCTCTGAAAAAATTCCACGAAAACTGCAACTTGATTGGTAAACTACAATGCTGAAACGCAGTTACCCTCAGCCAATGGGAAGTTTCACTATGAGGGAAGGGGTAAATTTACAGATTTAGAAACATTTTGGGAGGGGGGAAGGGAGCTTTCTTGAACACGAGATGCACAGAGGAAATGGACTTACGATCAGAACGCGACTAGGGGAAGGACATTCCCAGAGAGAAGTTTATTCTTATTTGGACGCAACTAGTGGAAAGATGTTCGCAGAGTGGGACTTACTATCAGAACGCGACTAAGGGAAAGACAGTATCAGAGAGAAGTTTATTCTCATTAGGCCGGCACTAGTGCAAAGACATTCTTAAAACGGCACCGTGGATTTGCCGCGGAGGAAACTCGGGCGGGAGATAGCGGGATCCCGCGCTACTTCCGCGTAGGCCCGTCTGCCTCGCCGCCGTTCGCCACGTCGGGCCCATTCATTGCCCGCACTGCACTACGGCCAGCGCCCGTGGGCCCTCGACCGACTGAGTCCGCACGATCTGGCGACTCCGTCGCCGCGCCCCGCCGCCAGCTGAGGAGGGACGCACCGCGGGAGGTCGGCGACCTGGGACCGCCCGCCGCCTCCGCATCCGAGGGTCGCCGCCCGGCCAGCCCGTGGAGCCAACACAGCCAGCGGTGAAAGTTATGACGCGAGGCTGCCTCGCAGGACATTTTTGGGCGAGAGATTAATAGTGGCCGCGCTCAGGCCCTGCAGATTGTAGATGGTGGATAGAATGTTGCATGCGTTATTAGAAATTAAGCCTTTTATGTTAGCCTTAAGGGAATTAGTTTATTAGTGATCAGAGTAATGAGCTCGCAGAATAGATCTAAGAGGAAACCTGTGTCGCCCTTAGCGACCTGTAACTTCCCTGGCAGCTCGTGGTGCCAGGAATAAACCTCAATTTGTTACAAAATGATTCAGTGTGTTAATTCATGACCTCCCAACACTTCCATCCAACCACGTTACAGGAACTGAACCTGGCGCCCTCCCCCGTGTGTGTTTACATTACAATACACATCTGCGGCACACTGTACTTAAAAATATTACCAAATGTAAACAGAATAGTCTTCTTTGATATTTTGAACACGGGAGCTCTAAAATATATCAACACACTATTGTGTTGAGAAAAGTATTTCTAGTGGTCACTTGAATGCACTTGATTTCGATTATATTTTCCAATATTAATATTCGTCTATGGGAAAACAATTATATAATAATATATCAAATACTGTTCTTTCGCATTAGAAAAGAAAGACAAAAATTATTTGGAGACCGTTTTTAAGAGAGAGAACACAGGTTTGGGAGAAAAGCAGAGAGAGAAAACGGTACTGAATGCAAACCTTTATCCAGCAGAGTGACCTGTTTCGGGGCACGACATGCACTGAACTCTACGTCCAATGCACTACCCTTAGAGCCGCCACAAAGCACTTCCGCTGATCTAATACCTGAATGAATGCGTGCGGGTCCCCTGTGTTCTCAATCGATAACTTCAGAATCGCAGGAGCTTCGTTAGACGCGCGGCCCAGAGCCATGCAGAGCACATTGCGTGGCCAAGCACGGGAGCGAGATGCTGGCAGGCGGATTTAGAGCCAGGGTCAGCCCGTGGAGGGCTCATCTGTTCCAGCACTGCTAAAGGACGCAGTAGCGCGGACGGTCAACAACAATTCCAGAGTTTGTCTCCATCTTCTTCAAACATTGTAACTATGGCGGCGTGTGAATTCCTTCCCCCACTGTGCGTTATGTGAACTCAAGACCGAGCTCCATCACGTCTTTCATCATCGCTTTCTCCTGAATTTGAAGAAGATATTTTGATTTGGGGGGTATTTTACATGCAGCTTCAACATTGCAAATTTTCTCAATAATGGATCCAAATTTATGGATAACATTTTTGATTCAGGAAAGTAATTTTACAAAACGGCGCATGTCACATTTTCTATGATTTTTTTTACAAAACTGAAGATAATTTTTCCCTCAATGAAATTTGTTTTTCAAGAACTTTAAATAACATCCTATACAATATTTCGAAAATATCCATAGTTCTCCTGTACTTGTTCCTGTAATATAGACAGATTCAAAACATTTTCTCAAAAAAGGCTCTAAATTCGTACCTGGAATACAGCAAAAAACCTAATAACAATGACGCCTGTCGCATTTCCGAGGTAATTTTTGTATTTTTAAATTTAATGACTTGTTTCGAAACTGTTTCATGCCTTCAATACTGAGACTAGAGATTTCTTTCTTTGTGTAATCTATTTCTCAATATAATAACTTGAAATCATTTTATGTATTTGTTTTCGTAATTTGGGTTGTTTCAGTAATTTTTTGAAAAATGTTCTGAAAAAATATGAACAAAGCACGTATCCATCACCATTTGGTTTCTTCCCGCAGTTACATTATCAAAATTGTCTGAAAAGCAGGTTTTTTCTATTTTATTTTTTACTCGAATAACGGAAAATGCATTTATAATACGTAAGGTACTATAAATGCTATAAATGGTACTAGTTTCGATTTTCATTAACATCTTCGAAAATTTAAAAATTTCAAATATTCTTGGAACCTCTCCTACACCAATATCATAAAGGAGGATTTACTCCTCAATGCACTTTATACCTTGATTTTTATTCTTCAATTGACGTCAAGCAATTTCTGAAATAAATTAAGTAGTTGTTGAACATTAATACTAAAAGGAGGAATGTATTACATATTTCATTATATTTCAAAAATATTTTATTTTTTATGTAAAACTGCTATCCAAAGTACAATTTTCTGTCTAGAAAATAAAGAGCAAATACAATCTGACAAAGTTGTTAAATCTACAGACCGAAAGAACATAATAATTTCAAAGGAGGAAACGTTTTGGTAATCTGGGTTTGTTTGTTTGTTTGTTTGTTTGTTTGTTTGTTTTACATAACCGCCTGTTCCCGAGCCGCGCCGTGCCTCGAGGCTGCGAGTGACGCCGTGGCGGCGGGGGCGGGGGCCGGGGCGGGGGCGCCTGCAACAGGAAGTGGGCGCGCCCCGCCCCGCCAGAGATCGCATCGCCCCGCGCGCGTCACCCGACGCCGCCACGCGAAGGCCGGCGACTCTTCCGAAGGCGGCTGCCTCCCACTGTGCCGAGTGGCCGCGCCGCGCACCTCCCGCTGCTTGCGGCGGAGATGCACGTCCCGGCCATCCATGTGGGAGTAGTTAGTGGCGGACGAAGCCCTGTTCGCAGCTCTCAGTTTCCCCAGCCTCTCATTCCGCCGATGCATCATCATATCCTTACATACTTGTCGTGGTCTCTCCGTTCACAGTCCGTCCACGGTCCGTCCACGGTCCGTCCACGGTCCGTCCACGGTCCGTCCACGGTCCGTCCACGGTCCGTCCACGGTCCGTCCACGGTCCGTCCACGGTCCGTCCACGGTCCGTCCACGGTCCGTCCACGGTCCGTCCACGGTCCGTCCACGGTCCGTCCACGGTCCGTCCACGGTCCGTCCACGGTCCGTCCACGGTCCGTCCACGGGCCGTCCGTCCGACATTCTGTTAGACACCTTCCAGTCCACAAATCGAGACAAATATTATGACATTCGACGGTCTCCTCTGGGAGAACTGATGCTTTGTTTGAGAATCCGCCAAGAGCAATCTAAGAAATCTCCAAAAGCGCGTTTTTGCGTTTTATAGCGCTGCGATCTAGCGATGACCGCGCGAACCCCGCCGAATGCAGCTGTGATGACAGCTAATGTGACGTCTATCTGACGTCCCTCGTACCCGAGCAATAAAAGCCACGTCGCTATCGCCCGAAGGCCTTTGTTTACAGTATGCGGTGGAGAAATTGGTTCACTCTTAAGAAAAATATTCATTATCAGTTATTATCCCCACGGAATTCAGTATTTGAGAGATTACCTCACTCGTAATGAGAGAATTTTCCAATGTATTTCTACATTATCCATCCATCCCTCCCTCCCTCCCTCCCTCCATCCATCCATTCATCCCTCCATCCATCCATTCATCCCTCCATCCATCTATTCATCCCTCCATCCCTCCATTCATCCCTCCATCCATCTATTCATCCCTCCATCCCTCCATTCATCCCTCCATCCATCTATTCATCCCTCCATCCCTCCATTCATCCCTCCATCCATCTATTCATCCCTCCATCCCTCCATTCATCCCTCCATCCATCTATTCATCCCTCCATCCCTCCATTCATCCCTCCATCCATCTATTCATCCCTCCATCCCTCCATTCATCCCTCCATCCATCTATTCATCCATCCATCCCTCCATTCATCCCTCCATTCATCCCTCCATTCATCCCTCCCTCTCTCCATTCATCCCTCCATCCATTCATCCCTCCATCCATCCATCCCTCCATCCATCCATCCCTCCATCCATCCATCCCTCCATCCCTCCATCCATCCATCCCTCCATCCCTCCATCCCTCCATCCCTCCATCCCTCCATCCCTCCACCCATCCATCCCTCCATCCATCTATTCATCCCTCCATCCATCCATCCCTCCATTCATCCCTCCATTCATCCCTCCATTCATCCCTCCATTCATCCCTCCATTCATCCCTCCATCCATCCCTCCATCCATCCCTCCATCCATCCCTCCATCCATCCCTCCATCCATCCCTCCATCCATCCCTCCATCCATCCCTCCATCCCTCCATCCATCCCTCCATCCATCCATCCATCCCTCCATCCATCCATCCATCCCTCCATCCATCCATCCATCCATCCCTCCATCCATCCCTCCATCCATCCATCCCTCCATCCCTCCCTCCATCCATCCATCCCTCCCTCCCTCCATCCATCCCTCCCTCCCTCCCTCCATCCCTCCCTCCCTCCATCCCTCCCTCCCTCCATCCCTCCCTCCATCCATCCCTCCCTCCCTCCATCCCTCCCTCCATCCATCCCTCCCTCCATCCATCCCTCCCTCCCTCCATCCATCCATCCCTCCATCCATCCATCCCTCCCTCCATCCATCCCTCCATCCATCCATCCCTCCCTCCATCCATCCCTCCCTCCATTCATCCCTCCATCCATTCATGCCTCCCTCCATCCATCCATCCCTCCCTCCATCCTCCATCCATCCAATATTACCTATTGAAGCGAAGCGATTGGTTTTGCTTTTTGCGTGTTATGGGTAATCGAAAGGTATTTTCGATCCATTATAACGCTCTGCTGGGGTTTTGTGCGGAAATTCTGTTTCTGGATTAGCTGTTGCACCTGTGTATGCGCAGTAAGTTTGCCGTACAATTAGCGATTACTTTTAAATCGCATTAATACGAAAACTCATTAATTTGAAATAACGCTCCGGTTTCAGAAAACATTAAATTCGATTGGATCTTCGAAAATTGACGAATGTAACATTCAGAGCTGGAAAACACAAGAGATCTTGAATAAGGATTAGGGAATCATCGCTAGTAAATATAGGGTCGCTTGAGAGTCGTTTGAATGCGTCCTTTACCATTAGAGATTAGAAAAGGTTTATTTAAATTATTAATTTATTTTAGTAAATTGAATATTAAGAACACAAATGATGAAGCAAAACACCTTTTATTATATACTCGAAATTCAGAAGGCAATTTCGACAAAAGATGCTCTTCTTTCCACTTTCGAAAGACCGTAAGCCCTAGCTGGAACGGGCGTACCGCTAGCCCTGCAAAAGTTTCGTTTTTTAGCTCCTGTAGCAAGTAGCGTTCACGTTTTCCGTTTCCGCGAGAAGTCTGGAGTGGCGAGCAGCATGTTCGCGCGGGGCGTTGAGCCGAGGGTCGTGTCGTACTGCCTGTCGCCCGCAGCGGGGCGGGCGCCGCCCATTGTCGCGCGCGCGCAGCGAGGCCGAGACGGAGCAGACGGGTGGAGCGTGACGGGGTGAGACGGGGAGAAGCGGGTGGAGCGTGACGAGGTGTGACGAGGCGCGACGAGGTGTGACGAGGCGCCACGAGGCGGGACGAGGCGGGACAAGCCGGGGTGGGGCGAGGCGAGGCGGGGCTGAGCAGAGCGGGGCAGAGCAGAGCGGGGCAGAGTAGAGCGGGGCAGAGCAGAGCGGGGCAGAGCAGAGCGGGGCAGAGCAGAGCGGGGCAGAGCAGAGCGGGGCAGAGCAGAGCGGGGCAGAGCAGAGCGGGGCAGAGCAGAGCGGGGCAGAGCAGAGCGGGGCGGAGCAGAGCGGGGCGGAGCAGAGCGGGGCGGAGCAGAGCGGGGCGGAGCAGAGCGGGGCGGGGCGGAGCAGAGCAGAGCGGGGCGGAGCAGAGCAGAGCGGGGCGGAGCAGAGCAGAGCGGGGCGGAGCAGAGCGGGGCGGAGCAGAGCGGGGCGGAGCAGAGCGGGGCGGAGCAGAGCGGGGCGGAGCAGAGCGGGGCGGAGCAGAGCGGGGCGGAGCAGAGCGGGGCGGAGCAGAGCGGGGCGGAGCAGAGCGGGGCGGAGCAGAGCGGGGCGGAGCAGAGCGGGGCGGGGCGGAGCAGAGCGGGGCGGAGCAGAGCGGGGCGGAGCAGAGCGGGGCGGAGCAGAGCGGAGCGGAGCAGAGCGGGGCGGAGCAGAGCGGGGCGGAGCAGAGCGGGGCGGAGCAGAGCGGGGCGGAGCAGAGCGGGGCGGAGCGGAGCGGGGCGGGGCGGAGCGGAGCGGGGCGGAGCAGAGCGGGGCGGAGCAGAGCGGGGCGGAGCAGAGCGGGGCGGAGCAGAGCGGGGCGGAGCAGAGCGGGGCGGAGCAGAGCGGGGCGGAGCAGAGCGGGGCGGAGCAGAGCGGGGCGGAGCAGAGCGGGGCGGAGCAGAGCGGGGCGGAGCAGAGCGGGGCGGAGCAGAGCGGGGCGGAGCAGAGCGGGGCGGAGCAGAGCGGGGCGGAGCAGAGCGGGGCGGAGCAGAGCGGGGCGGAGCAGAGCGGGGCGGAGCAGAGCGGGGCGGAGCAGAGCGGGGCGGAGTACAGCGGGGCGGAGTACAGCGGGGCGGAGCAGTGCGGGGCGGAGCAGAGCGGGGCGGAGTAGAGCGGGGCGGAGTAGAGCGGGGCGGAGCAGAGCGGGGCGGAACAGAGCGGGGCGGAGTAGAGCGGGGCGGAGTAGAGTAGGGCGGAGTAGAGCAGGGCGGAGTAGAGCAGGGCGGAGTAGAGCAGGGCGGAGTAGAGCAGGGCGGAGTAGAGCAGGGCGGTGTAGAGCAGGGCTGGTAGGGCGGGGCGGGGAAGGGCAAATCAGGGTAGGGCGGTGCAGGGCAAGATGCTACGGGAGTGGAGAGTGGTCCCACAGCGAAGCGACGCAGATGCGAGATCTGGCGGCCGCGGGAAGACGGTGGCGCGCAGAGGGAGCCGCTGCGTGAGCGGCCGAGGGCGGAGAGGTTGCCAAGGGAGGGCGGCGCGCGCTTAGGGCGACCTCGCTGGCGAGGGGGGTGGGGTGGCGGACGGCAAACACGAGGGCGCAGGCGCCTTATCAGCTCTGCCCCAGCGACTCCCTCGCGGCAGCGCCGCCCCTCCAGACGACGCGCGGCCTCCCTTCCTCTCCCCGGCGCGTCAAGAAGGCTCTTTCGACACTTGTTATCTCTAGTTCTGCAGAAAATTGCGATTTTTTAAAACGAAAATATATTCTGAGTTTTGGGAATGTCACCATTACGGTATCCTTTGCAAGAATACACTTGAGTTTGAGACGACATCAGACATTCAAATGCTAGGCAAAAACAGAAGTTGGATCAAAGAAAAAATATAATGAAGTACTCTCTAAATATCGAAGTGAAACATCAAGTAAATTAAATGTTCTCAATATAATTAATGAAAGTACTTAAGTATTCCTGTTTTTAAAATACTAATTTCTAGGTGTATTGTAATTTTATTACATTCGATATTTTGAAGATCTTTGTTTTCAGTAGAGGCCTCTCGTCTCGGAAATAAACGTAGCATATTTGAGATAATAAAGAGTTTATAAGCGCCCTCTTCGTTGGGTGAAACAGGCCTCGTCCACTGCTGCAACGTGCACTCTCGGTCGGCGCTTGGTTGGTGGGGGCTGGCGGGGCCGAGTGAGCGGGGGCGAGTGGGCGGGGGTTGACGGGGGGCGGGGGCGGGCAGGGGCGAGTGGGCGGGGGCGAGTGGGCGGCGGCGAGTGGGCGGGGGCGAGTGGGCGGGGGCGGGCGTCCCACGCAGGCCCCCGCCGCGCTTTGTGCTGCAGAGAGGTCTGCTGCGACCCACGCGCCCTCAATGGGCGGTGCCCATCGCCCGCCCGCGCCGCCCGCGAACGCTGCGCGAATATCCCCACAGCGGGCGAATGATAAAGCGGGCAATAGCTCAGAGGTCTCACCTGCACAAAGGCTCTAGCACACAGAACAATCGCAGTGAATGTTCGACTAGAGTGCTCGAAGTGCCCTCATGGCATTTTTATCGCTTTGTAATGCGCACGTTAGCGAAACCAAAACAATTTACGCGCTGAATTTTACATTACGATTGTAGAACACGTTTTGAACTCCAGGTAAGGCTTTTCACAGTGCTACAAAGGGTGCAATACGAAGTAATTCTCCGTGGAATAAAAATACACCTGTTAACTTTTCTCAATCAAGATATGGTCAAATTATTAATCTCATCGAAACCCCAAAACAAAACTCATTTAATCACCATTATTTACTATCAAAGGGAAACCTAACCTCACCCATCACATTACAAGGCAAAATGCAGGAATAAGCCAATGCGCCTAGGCATAAATTTCAATCAACTTATCATTTGCTTTCAGATATGACACTCTTTCAGATCGAGTTGCTAAAAAACAACACTTAACTAGGCGAGCACATTCAAGATGACCTTTCACGATACCGTTCTACTTACTCGACAATCTCATGTTCCAGCACAAGCTCACACGTAAGGATTACCAGAAAGAAAAAAATCTCCACTACAAATCTCGTTAATTACAGTGTTTCTAAGCAGCAAAAGAGTTTCTACACAGCAAGCCGACCCAAAACGTTGGTGGATGCATAAAATAAGATGTCTTCATCGGCGGCGAGGCTCACGCTGCACCGGCAAGGCTGTTCTTTCTTAATGACGCAGATCGAGCGAACGCAGGCGGTGGCCTAGTGGCCGCCCTCGTGGCTGGGCGCGTGCCTCCTGCCTGTTGCCTACCGCCGCACATCGCCTCTGAGCAAGGGCAAGGCGCACCTTAAAACCTTCGATTTTTGAAAATAATTTTGTTTATGCATTAATTATTTAGGAATATTTTGGTGAAAAATATTTCGATGTCTGCAATAGTTTTCGGGTTATGTTTTAAAAGGTACGTCGCTGCATCATGCATAATGAGTAATAAGGCCACTCAATGAAACTTCGTTGCTTGTTTTCCAGAATTACAGTTTGCATGATCCCTTTCTTATATCTCAAAAACGAATCATGTTAAAGGTACGAAATTTTCAGGATGCATTATCTACGTATAATCTACAGAACCATGCTAAATCATACACTTCATTTCAAATAGTTTTTTTAGTGATAAATTATAAAACTGAAAAATCTATTAATAACCAATATTTTAATTTTGCATTGAAATTAAAAATTGGATGTTTTCAGAGATCAATATGAAAGGCAAAAATTTATTTTTTTTATTTAAAAGAAAAATTTTCCTTGTCGAAGAAAGATATTTACGTGTGCCAGTTCGTTTTCACTGCAGTGGATTTTAAAGGAGAAAAAAGTAGAAGCGTAGTAAAAATTTAACTGCTGTAAGCTGTATCCATCTAGGAATGTGGTGAGGTGGGGATGCTGGAGTGGAGTGTGTTCAGGAAAGTGACGTGTGTCGGGAGGGTGCTGTGGAGGGAGTGGTGCTGTGGAGGGAGTGGTACTGTGGAGGGAGTGGTGCTGTGGAGGGAGTGGTGCTCTATAGGGGGCGGTTGTGCAGAATGGAGAGGAGAGTGATGTGTCGAGGAGATAGCTGTGGTGAGGGTATGGGTGAGGATAACGGTGATTCATAGGGAATGGTGGTATAGAGTGGTGTGTGTCGTGGAGAGAATTGTGGTGTGGTGAGGCGAGTTGTGTGTGTGTGTGTGTGTGTGTGTGTGTGTGTGTGTGTGTGTGTGCCGGGAAAAGGGATGTAATGAGAAGAGGAGAGGTGTGTCGGGAGGGTGGTATGTTGTGGAGAGGCGCGGTGGGGTATGTCGGGAAGGAGGGTGTAATGTAGTGAGGAGAGTGGTGTGTGTCGGGGAGGGTGCTGTCGTTTGGTGTGACTCGGGGAGGGTGGTGTGACGGGACGTGTGTGGCAAAGAGGGCGATGTAGGTGAAGGTGTGGTGAGATGTAGGTCCCCGAGTTTTCTTTCTACACTCATTTCAACTATTTTCCGATTCCCTTTAAAATATGATTAATATTTAGCAACAAATATCGCAAGCCTATCCAATTATTACACCAAGGCGTGAATTCTTAGGTCCCTTCTCGTTACGGCGATCCCCATCAGAAAATCTTTTTTTTTCTCAACCAAATTATCACTTCTTTCTTATAATCGTGAAAATAGTTATTCCCGACATGCTAGTTTTGAAATATTTTGTTATTTACAATACCAAATAAAAGATTTTCAAATATATCAATTCTTATTCGTGATGATTAATTTATCTATGTGATCTCTGCGCAGAGCATCAAGGACGTAATTTCGTGAAATGATAATAATCATAAATTAACAAATTTTGAAAAGTAAAGAATTGCAATTAATTCTACGGAGGGAATAGCTTGTAATTCTCCTTGCTTTGACATATCATGCCATAACACTTTATTCCATTGCCTAAATTGTGGGAAGAGATCACTGCCCACCTGTGCAAAATAGTCATGGTCTCTTAATACTTCTTGCAAACTTTGTACTTTACATGCGGGTGCCGTACCCACTTCACTGTACCGGCATTTACGTTGCCACGTATGCTCACTATCTAATGTAACAAGCACTTCACCTTTACGAGTGCAAGCTTGTGCTTCTGTAGCAACTGGCTTTTGCGGAACGCTTGGAATGGCACCTTGATAACTATCTCACACTTACGTCATGATATGCGCTTACACTAGTTCGCTTTCAAAACGAGTAATAGTTTTCCTGATCACCAACTTCACTGACAGGATGGTAAACGTTCTTCTCCTAAATTCATCTAAAACAAACACTCTGAAACTGGCTCCAAAATCCATTATGATTTACACCACTGTTGTTGTACTAAACCACTGCTAAGTAGGTATCTCACCGAACATTTCTGCTCTCAGAAACAAGAGTAATATTGGCGCAAGCCTGTTTGAGGAGTACAGCCCCGATAATTCCGCTGCAACTGATTCGAATGCTCAAATTATATTTCATATTGAACTTCTCCGCAAATCGAACAACTGAAAAATAGTTAAGGCGAAGGTATTATTAATTAAGGTTAACATTTTTCTTCTTTTCAAGAACTCCAAAACAGCGAACCTTGATAAGACAGAAAAGAGACATTTTACTGCTCCCCTTATACTACTAATACTTTTTAAAGAACTAGAACCTACGGATAAGCCACAATCTTTTCCCGGGATTGTGAACAAGGAAGTATGAAATTATACCCACATTTTTCATGATTTTAACTCAATAGAATACTCGCCTACCTATTACATGAACGATGATATAAGAGATGCTAATAATGTTAATGTTAATAAACTACTACTACAGGGAAAAGGAAGCAAAAGTAAAGGCCGAAGCGAAGGGAAGCGAAAAGCAACCTCAGCGCCCAATTACAGCAACGTCTATCAGCATCTAGCGCTCAGCAGAGTAAACTTTTAATTGGCTTCCCGACGCGGGGCGGAGCGGGGCAGGCGTGTTTGCAGCACGAAATGTACAAACACTCTGCCCCTCCGCGGGGGAGCGGGGGCGCGAGGGGGGGGGGCGAAAACATCCGGCCCAGGGGCTGGCAGGCGCGCGCGCTCGCACGCGGTTAAAAGGGCCGCCCGGGGAGCAGCTTTCTTCGCCGGCCGCCCGGCGAAACAGAGAGCATCCCCGCAGGCGCCCGACTCTCTCCTCCCTCTCGCGCCGGCCGAGGGGCTTTTCGGGGACAGCCGTAACGGGGCGGGGGGGGGGCGGAGGGCAAGGGCGCGGACAAGGGCGCGCCGCAGGGCGTTGTCCTCGCGGCGCCTCTTTCCACCGAGGGAGAGGGCAGAGGGGTGAAGAGGAACGGAGGTACATCGAAGAGGTGGAGAAGAAAATTAAATAGAATGAACAAACGGACCAAAAGCATATTGAAGAGGAGACGGGGAAAGAGTTTATTGAAAAGTGGAAATGAAAGCAGTAACATGCAATGGAGCAGGGCGACTGAATAAAAGAGAGGCAAAAGGGAGGAAAATAAGGACGAAATAAAGAGATATCATTGAATGGAGAAGGCAAATGAAATGACCGAAGACACACAAAAGGAAATGTAGGGATGAGAATAAGGGATGAAGAGAAACGAATAAAAGTGGAAAACCAAGAGAGGAAAGAGACTACGAGTCAGAAAAAAGGTGTGCAAGTGGCGTATGCTTAAGCTTAAAGAGCGACAACACGAAAAAGAGGCGTGGGAGAAGGCGCAGGTGCAGTAGGAGGAGAAAATGCAGTCGAAGGCGAAGGCAGATGCGATGGACGAGGGCGCCAGAGACTCTTCGGAGGCGTTGGCGAGAGCGAGGGCGAGAAACGGCGGGAAGGTGAATCGAGGAGGCGGCAGCAGCGCTGAATGAGGTCGCGCCTTCGCGCGTTTGTCCCCGGGGCCCCGAGGAGGGACATTCTCAAGACCAACTAATCAACCGGAGCGAATCAAGCTATTGAGCAAGTCGATTTCTTCGAGGGTGCGTTATCGGTTGACACGATCTCTCGAAGGAAATGCTGCGGAAAGTAAACAAGCGGCGAATCGCGCCAGCCGATTTCACTTAAAACCACCCTAACCGCAAGCTCACTGTTCCGGAAGACCTCGTCGGAAGCTATACACTAGCTAGTACGTGTTCTCTCCATTTCAAGTGAGCGTGAGAAAGAATACAATGTAATGTTAAAGACATCTTCAATTTCTGCTCAGAGGATGTAATCTACGCAAAATGAAAGATAAATCAATAAGAATGAATCGATAAAGTTGTGTGGTGTGCCGAGAGAGCGAAATAGAATTCCCAACGGTGCAGGCAGAGCGAGAAGTCTCACTTCGTGAGGAGAAGTTAACTAAGGAGGATGAAAGCCGTGCAGGCGGAATTAACGAAGGCCCAAGTGTCGTGACGAAACGAGACGAGAGGAGAGGAGTGTCAAGTTCCAGACGTTGAAGCATTGCACCGTGTACGTTCTCTTATGTAACACGCATCCGTCGTTAGTTTTCGTGGGGGCGGGGTGGGGCGGGGCGGAGGCAGAGGCAGAGGCTATGACGGCGGCGTCGTAGTCGCAGAGGCGGAACGGCGCGGCGCCAGGTCGCGAGGTGGCAATGGCGGAGAAGAACCGAGCGACGGGCGAAGGAAGGGTTGGAGTCAGGGTTTTGATTGCGTGAAGAGCGGGGTGGGAGGGGGAGGAGGGACGGGTATTGGGCGAAGCGGAGATGGGGTGGCCACAAGGAAACGGGGAAGAGAGAGGAGCGTGGTGGCTGGCCATAACTGGGAGGAACGCGGCGTAGTGGAACGTGCCGGGGTGGAACATGGCGGGGAGGAACGTGGCGGCAAGGAACGGGGCGGGGAGGAACATGGCGGGGATGGAACATGGCGGGGATGGAACATGGCGGGGAGGAACGTGGCGGGGAGGAACGTGGCGGGGAGGAACATGGCGGGGATGGAACATGGCGGGGGAGGAAGTGGCGGGGAGGAACGTGGCGGCAAGGAACGGGGCGGGGAAGAACATGGCGGGGAGGAACGTGGCGGGGTGAAACGTGGCGGGGTGGAACGTGGCGGGCGGGGGAACGGGGATATGGTGAAGCGTGAAGGGAGAGGACAGGCGTGACATGGCACGGCGGGGCCTCATGCAGTTACTGCCCCGAGAACCTACAGCTGCCTCCCCGCCGTGGCGCCCAATGGAGCCCTTCGCTGATCGATAGATGCAGCCACTCGATATCCACACGTCGCGTGGCCGCGGCTTCGAGTAGCTCTTCACGTCCTGCGAACCATCCACACGGCGCGACTGCGCGACCCCCTTCAAAGGCACCGACGTCAACCGCCAAGTTCACTACATGTATGCCCAGTCTACTATTTATTACTTCCTTACCATCCAAGATTACCGTGTTTAATAGTAGAAACGAAATATAACTAACGGTCATATATAAAGATTGTTGCAAAAAACATTTACGTAACTATCCAATAACTTTCTGAGTAAAGCTACTATACATTTCTTAGTGAGGTACTCAGAAATTCTTGGAATTATACATCGCTTGGTAAACGTGTATTTGATACATGTATTCGAAATTACAGAATTACAAACAACCTGGAGTATCATACTTGCAAATGATGAATAAAATATTTTGAAGATGAAACATGCGATTTAAATTTTTAAACTTCCCTTTTCCGCGGTTCTGAAACTCCCGACGTCATGTAAATGTATGCAAATGAAGGACGAGATTCATTTATACAGAGATTTAACAGTTATGTTTACGAAGCGAAAGTCTCTCTACTTAATTTAAAATCGTGTAAAAATGTTAGTAATATCTCCCTTAAATTAGACAATTCATAATTAATTACATTCAAAGCAAGGAATAATATTATATTATGAATCGATAATTCAGAGTAAATGTTTTGGAGTTTGAGCAAGATTTTACAGAATACATGAAGATCGTTGATACCTGAAAAATTATTGAAGATAGAAAACTTGAAACAAAACAAATTGATGTATATACTATAACGGTCATTAAAATGATTATACAAACGTGTACGAAACAGACATTTATACATTTTATACAATTTATTGTCACTCAAACCACAACGTGCGGCCTGAGGTAACAAGCAAAAATATATACATACACCATTATCATTTCTAAAATCATGTAATCTTGTTTTTTCAGAATCCTGCCCTTTTTTTCGAAATGACACCAAAGCTAGTATTGGCAGAAGAACCTGTAAAGGCTGCGATGTTCTATAATAAAAGAGTATTCCTTCTATATTTCTATGAAAATTCCTTCCTGAACAGTGAGTTCTCTGCACAAAACACGAGAGACCCGTTAAGATTTACAAATGACAGATTCTAGAAATAATATTCGTACAGGAAAGTACTGAAAGGCGGGCCCCCGTTTGTTTCCGAATATTTTTGAATCCAATTTTCTGCACAATGAAATCATAATATTTGCAATGCACAGTTTACTTAGTTATACAAATGATACATTCTCCGTAAAATTATTGGCCAAGTAGTTAAATAATAAAATATTTTTTTCGTACACTTTGCATTTTGTGGGGTTTTAAAATTGGGGTTCCGAATGTGAGCCCCCTGCAAACGTTTTAAGAAATGGGTAAAAATTAAATGAAAAACTGCAAATAGAATCAACTCATAATGTTACAAAAATATAAGTTTAATAGCTTTTATATTCTAGGAAATTGTATTATAGTCTCGTAGTCTATACATTTAAGTGAGACAAAAGCCACATGCATAAGCATGCTTTTTCCGCCCCCGCAGATTCCACACAAGCCTAGAATGAACACATTAGATATTACAAGAAAAACAAGAACTATTATTATTATTATTATTATTATTATTATTATTATTATTATTATTATTATTATCATTATTATCATTATTATCATTATTATCATTATTATTATTCCTAATGTTTTATTTATAATAAAATGAAATAAGTTATATACCTTTACACATTGATCGTTTTATTTTCTTACGTTTCCATCGTATCTGCATTTTTTATATTTTTATTCTTATATTCCTTAAATCAAATTACTACATTAAGCTACAAAGCTACATTAAATCAAAACTTCCAAAATCATATTTCTCATGTTCCTAGATATAAGCTAATGTTGCGTATTTTTAAATTTGAGAAGCAGCATTAAAAATATAATTTGAGAGAATAGGGACAAGCATAAATACCACAGGATATCTCATTTCCAAATTTAAGCCCGTTCAAGACCGGTCCAATACGATCTCAAAATATTACCTTGTTTCTAAAGTTCATAGCTTCTAAAGAGCGAAGGCGGCCATGCTGAGCGAAACAGAGTAAAACCCAGTAAATATGGGGCCGAGAAAAAGAGGCTTACGTCTCGTAAATACAATATCTCAGGTAGACACAACCGAAATCTTTAAATCGGCTAGACGGGTAGGATCCAAAAATATTGCCTTGGCCCGGTGCCGACACAATTCCTCACAAAAACTAACACTGCGGCGAAGAGCTGAAGAGCGTGTGGAGAGACCCCTCTCCCTCATACACATGCACACACACGCGGGAGGAGAGAGTACGTAATTCATGAGCCAGGGATGCGCACTCGCCATACAAACCCACGTGGCATATGCTGCACGTGCAACTTCGAATTAATGAGGGAATCTGATTGATTCTGCTTGCGATGTGTATCGTCACGAAATGAGAAATCTATCAGGTGGATCATGAGCAAAAAAGTTGAAGGAGAAATTATCGCAACGTTTAAGCACTGGAAAACGGTACAACCTCTCCCATTTCAGAACAAATTCCATGACAAGATGGCTGACATTGGGCAAACTATTCTGACATTAGTTGAAGATATGCTTGCTTTCCTACTACTACTGCTTGCTTTTCTCGTACAACGCATAAGACATCACTTACAACAGAATAAGTTACATGAATTCACAGCATTATAAAAAGATGCTCACAACAAAACTGGTCGTACATTTATCATAAAATATATATTCAAGGTGCACCGACAGGCATTTGGAGTTAGTGTGCTTTTCAAATTTCACAGTACTTTTGCACATTTAATATCAGAAATATAAAAAGTGAAAATTTATATAAGTTTAATATTTTCCTCCATCGAGAGATTATTTAATGTAGTTAAGTAATATAAGTAAATATCTTAATTTGTGGGCAAGGATGCGTAAAAAATATTACAATTATTACATTAAAATTAACGATTAATGCACATATTTTTTCCATTTCTTCGCATAACAGTTGCATACAATAAAGCTATCAAGCGTATAGGTTCCGGGGAAGGCAAGTTTGTATCGCTGACTTCCACATTGGTGTAGTGCGATGAAATATATTATTACCTTTTTTATGAAACTTTTAGTTTTTATTGTCTATTTCTCTGCTCATTTTTAATTTTAGGATGCCTTTTAGACACCAAAAAATATAACCTTTTTTATTCGTTTAACATTCGTTATCTAGTGAGAGTAATTTGAATAACACCAATCTTGCCACGCCTTACCGGGAGCATTTCACTGCAATCTGAATCCAAAAATGATATTTTCCACATAGAAATTATGAATACGCGTGAGAAAATCTGCCCCCATTGTGGTGAACGATCAGTTGCGGTTGCGGGGGGGGGGGGCATGGGGGCCATTCCCTTCCGAAGAACCTAGAGAAAAATGTTAGCTTTTTTATTTGGCAAAATTTATTTAAATATTTACTTATGTTAGAATTACGCCATTATTTAAAAATAATATTGTAGAGTATCATATATACACTTTAAAAAAATGATTATTATTTAGCAAAAATCTATAATGGCCCTCCCCAAAATGATCGGCTGGATCCGCCCCTGTGAAGGATTACATTGGTGACTGTAATTCCGTGCGGTCACACACCGAATTACAAGCGGTTTCGAAACCGCAGACAGCTCGCCACTGGCAGAAAGGTTCTGTCGCCCAATTTCATCTCGCGGCTTCGTGTGCCACTCATCTCCGACACAAGCCACACGCGGTAATTGTTAGCTTTTTTTTTTTTCCCACTTCGCGGAAGGCGCTTTGTAGACAATGGGATGTGACTAGCGCCATCGTAGTCGACGCCATCGCCGTAGACTTGTTTTTCAACATTCAATTGACAATATTCCGTTTCGGCTCCATTGGCAAGCGTTACCTGTTGCAGTGCGCATTGAGTCGGTGTGAAACCGATGGTGATATGAATGATGTTGCGACATAATAAAAGTATATTTGAGTCCTAAAGATTCAAATTACGTGAAATAAATCACAGAAAACATTGGTAGAGAAATATTGACTGGTTCATGACGTAAAATCAATATTTATTAATTTACATTTATTATTGTTGTTAGGAGGTAACCTGTACGACATCAAGCAACTGCATAAATTGTTTACACATTCTATGCTTCCTTTGTATGCCGTGCAAACTTGAAACCAACAACATACAATCTTTGTTAACGCGAGCCCTACACTGAGCTACATCAATAGCCCTCGTCTACAAACACCCCGTCCGCGCAGCCGCCGCTCTCAGAGCGCCCTGAACACACCCTCGGTGCACTCGGTCCAGCACAATGGAGACTGCGAGAAACGAGCTTGTTTTGGATTTGGGGGCGAAGAGCACATTCTGCCGGCCACATTGTCCTTCCAGGGGCCCTCCGGGCAGCGCGCGTCACGGGATACCTGCGGGGAACGGGAGCACGCAGCAGTGGGCCGCAGCCACTTTCCTTGGGTACGATCCACGAGAGAAAGGAATAATCATTACAGATTCTTCAGTTCCCAAAGCTGTTTTATTGTAGTTTCCAGGTAATGTACTAAAACTTTTTTTTTCAAACTCGAATTCTGAATGTATTTACCAGGCTGTCCGGGTGACGCCACGTCCGTGGCGAAGGTGCCGACGTTTCGGTCGCCATTCTGCGACCTTCCTCAGGGCGTAATGCGACATTAGGATAACTCTACGTCCTTCAGGTTCAGCATTTACACAAACGTTCAGCTTCTAAATCTATCGCTGAAACAAAACTTCAATGTGAATTTTGCAGAATGGCCAATGTGCATTTGGGAAGCGTATCTTTTGACATAATCGGTGTTTATTGAGGCGGTTTATAAAACCGGGTGTGATGCCCAATTTGAAGACGATCGGGCATTAACAGATGAAGACGGACGTAAAGGCTAGTGAGAAATAGAAGTTTTTGCGGCTGATACCTATTGCAGAACAGATTCATTGAAGAAGATGAAATACTAAGAAGCCCGTTTTAACAATGAAAGTTATACTCTAATCAACAGTTGCAAAATCTGCATCCCTTCCTGAACCCTTCCCTTGATTGACAAATTTCACTCAACCCTCTCTTCCCAGAAAGAAGTAATTCCCCACGAAACACAATGACAACCCAAGACCTTCAACCTAAACGTGACAATCGTTTTCCAAGAAAATGCTTCTAAATTACAGTACGCCGACACTTATTTCGCCACCCAAACAGATAAGAGTGACCTTCCACAAGCCAAGATGGTGCTCGCACGCAAGGGATACGTGTTTCCTCGGCACGCATTATGCCGAGGGAATTATGGAAAGCGAGAAGGCGGGTGGAGCCGATAAGGTAAGCTCTCCCCGGGCGTTTCCCCGCCGCCCGCCAGAGAGCAGGCCGAGCGGAACGCAGCTGCCTCCGTAAACAAACTTTCGCCCCCGGTGGCCGCCGCTGCCACTCGCACGCACTCTGCCACTTGAGTAATAGGACGACAAGAAAAAATACGGGCTGCATTTATTCACATTGATATGGCTCAGGGCTGGAAGTCATTTCTTAACGCCTTTTCAAAATGTGATACGAACAATAAAATGATCTCGATCAATACTCCTTTCTCTTTCTTGAATCTTTGACTGAAATACCTTCTTAGTTTTATTATCGACTAAAGTGACTACTAACAAATACGTAATGCTGCACACAATTTTCATAAGACTCTTATCTGCAGAGTAATTAAATGAAATATACAGTTCTTAATCAACAGCTATTATTTTTTACGGAAAATATTTTGAAGTCATGGTGGCAGAGAACGAAAAAAATATGTTTTAAAGAAAGGTTTTTTCTTTATGTAATTTTTAAAAAAATAGAGCCCTTTAAAACGCAGGTTCAAAATAAAAAAAATAAAACTTTCTCTAAAAACATCATCATGGACTTAATCAAGCATTTGTTTCTAAATTCAAAAACGCTATTGTTAAATATGATTAAATAATGTTCTTGAATCATCCCAGCATCTTGTCACGTTCCTGCGACCACACGGCGCGAGAAGCAGAGTGCTATGGTTGGAGTTGAACCCAAAGCCGGAGATCTGACAACACTTACTGAAGTGACGTGGGAGTATGGAAAGGAGCAACAATTCCCCTTTTCGCCGGTGCTGAAAACATCCAGCTACCCTTCGCATTCCGAAACAGATCCCATTGCCCATTGCCGTTGGTTGTCATTGTACGACCTACCATACCGCAGGACCCAACTAATCAATTGACCTTACGACAGTCAAGGCGACTTTGTGCTCCCAGCAATTAAGCTGAAACTAGAAATGCGACATCGATGTCAATATTTTAAAAAAATCGATGCTTTTTAATATAAACATCGATGTATTAAGGCCGATGTTCTGTTCAGCCGATGTTTTGTGATTAATGTTCTTTTTTCTTTTCACATATTTTGTTTCTAAATAAAAAAATCCCATGATCACAACACTGTAAAAATTAAAATATGAAATAATGACTGATGGTAACACTGTTAGTTCATGTGTTAGAACCAAAAGGACGCTGTTTGTATTATACGTCCATCGACCAAACTCTCTCGCCCGAGATGACCGCCACGCCCTTATATTTATTTCCTCTGTCTTCATATTCATTTCGCACATTGAGATATGGTCAACAAACACGCTGTGGGCGTAGGATCTGCCCCTTCTTCTCGATCCATTATTCAGCGAATTGATAAACACGAACATTCTTCAAATTAAATTTTAATGCTCACGAATTTGATATTAGAGGTTACTAAACCAGTCAATAAATTATCCATGTTGAAAAAAGAAATTCAATGGTTTCTAGTCGATGTATTTTGAACATGGATGTTTGCTAACATCGATATTTTGTTATCGATTTCACTTCACTAGCTTGAACCCAAAGTACACCTTTCCCTCAGTTTCACATCAAGTCGCGCCTTTCCTATTTGAAGAACAATACACAAATCTAATTTAACAAGTGATTATATACTGCAAAACAAAATTACCAAACTAATTAACAACCAACGGGACTATATTAGCATTTCAATCCCGTCTTATATAAAGAGTCGGTTCCCAAAATTATTATATTTCTTGAGGAACAGATCAAAATTATTTACTCCACAATTTATGTTTTTTATGAACATTTTTCCTCTCCCTTCGGTTTGGCTAGAGACCCTTTCACTTGCCCTTCTCCGCGATCTCTTTTCCACTTCTGGCAACGCTTTCTCCCAATCGTAACACTTATTTTAATGATTATTGATGACTGAAAGAAAACCGAAATAATTTAGAATACGTCTCTTGTTTCATTTCCACTGATCCGTGGCACCTGAAATAATGTCGTCAATGAATTAATAAACTTTAATACTAGTTTGATATATTCGGACATACTATAAGATGGTCAACACCTTTATTACCAACTTTGTGATTTAATGAATTAAACATCAGTTCAAAAATATTTCTAGGAAGTAAGTATATGAGTATTACCTGTAACGAATGCAAGAAGAGAGTAACAGTTTTCATTTTTACATCATCGCTCATTTATGAAATGGAGATAAAAGTCAAAAGATTATCTAATACTTGCGTAATACATTCGAAATCTCTCGACTGCAATTCGCGCATACTATTCTTTGTGATGTGCAAATGCGCCTCGCATTACATTTCTTCATAGCAAAACGGAAGGCATTAAAATTCCACACGGGAAACTTCAACCACCACTCTCACACGAAATACGGACACAGGCACATGTAGCTAGGGTTGCCAACCGTCCTCCAGTTGGGAGGACAGTCCTCCATTGACATCCAGTGTCCACTCGTACTCCTTTGAATTTTGAATGTCCTCCTTTAAGTAAAT
This sequence comes from Gryllus longicercus, assembly GCA_038098605.1. NCBI lineage: Eukaryota > Metazoa > Arthropoda > Insecta > Orthoptera > Gryllidae > Gryllus > Gryllus longicercus. The sequence continues at coordinate 972,297 of JAZDUA010000285.1, read as the reverse complement.
TTTGAACATTTGTTGTCATTTATTTTATCACATGACTAATATCCGCTACGTTGTATCGTTTAATGTTTATTTTAAAGCAAAAAACATTATAATACGTTTCCTGAACGCTGTATTCCGCACTCAATTGACAGTTGCCAAGATGGGTTTTCAAATAATTGGCCGACGGGCGAAGCAAGTGCATTCAAATACGCAGCTATTGGGCGTGAATCCGGCTTAAGGCATTATTGTTTTCAGTTTCAGTTGTGTTTGTGGCATAAGACATTCTCGTCATGCACCTCTACAAAAATTCCTACGTTTTGCAAGTACGAATTACGTTTTGCCCGACAAAACACTACGTTTCAACGAAAACTTCATCGAACGAAGTATAGTCGTTACGGAGATTGCTCCGTACAGACAACAAAAGTCAAAACGAATGAAATGATAATTATATCATCCGAATAAACATATGAGATTATAAAAATGCAATTTCTTTGAAATCACACAAACTGACACTCCAAGTTTGTTAATCCATATTTATTCAAAATATATATTCTTAATATCGCCAGAGCCCGCAAACTTAAGATTCTGTTAGACCAGACCCAAAAATGACCGGCTGTTACGTCAAACTCTGCAATCTCCAAATTTCAAATGCCTAATAAATAAGCATTCTGAATGACTATAAAATAAAATTTGAACGTCTGCATCAAAGTACTCGTTGAAACAAAATAAAATGTACAAGACATTAAGCAAAGAACTAATTGCGGAGAACGAATTTTTTGAAGAAAAAAAATCTCAATTTTCAGAACTAAAGGCTCCAAACACTACTTTGCAATTTTTGAAAATTCAGAGATAAGAATAATAATCGGACCTACGCCTACTTTATAAGTGTAATCAGTAATTTAAAGAAATATTTGGAACCATTTTTGAGCAAATTTTGAAAGCGTTTATGGAGCTTCATGTAAAGTATCCCTCGCAATTTAAAGAATTACTTTCCGTCGAGTGTGAAAAGCGTGTCGCGGAGAGGCTGTATTTGTATCTTTTGAGCAGTTATTTTTTAGATAGCAATTTTCAGTGTTTTTGTTCAGCACCATTTCTTTCACTGCAAGCCTCTCATTACTTTATATTCGTGCTATAATGTGGAACATGTCTATATGATAGCAAACCTCCAGCACTACCTTTTGAATTTATCTATGACGTTAGTGAGAATTCTTCCATTTTCATTTGTGTCTGAAGGTCCCAATCACGGCAATCTGTACTAAAACGTCATAGAACGAATCTTGTATTCTTCTGGAAATTTTTCATCGATCGCTTTTGCGAAAAAAAAATACCGCCAAAGTGATCACATGAGAACTTTTGTAAAGTGCCACCCAAGAAGAATACCGCAGAACAAGGATTATTTCGAACAATTTCTTTCTTTTTCCAGTAAGTTTCATTTTCAACGGAACAAGTTAACATTGACAAGTATTTACTACAACACTTAAAGTCCTTTGTCGTACCTCTTTTTCAACGTCTTTCGCCGCTGTTCAGCGTCGAACAAAGAATCTCACGAAATATGTCCCTCATCGATCTTTTCCCTTCCCTTTTCTTTTCTTTTTAAATTGTTGTATCCAATTCTACTCGGCTTATATATCTTTTTAAATGTGCCTCATCCCTTTCCAGTGTAGGGTGTGTTATATTTACGTATTGGTTGCATGCTTTCTTGCAAGACAAATATGCGACACCACAAACAATAGTCGAGTTAAGAGTTTGATAAATGGGATAGATTGTTCATCATTTCTTATAAATGAAAGTCATTTAAGATTTTAGTGTTATGAAAATATATCAGTAAGTCATGTTGTCAAATATTTTTTGCGTTTTTCACAAAATTATTTTCTGTAAACACATTTGTCACTTAATTTCCTGGCAGTATTATGTCATTCTTTGGCATCTAGAAGCTTCCATAACTCACTGACATTACAAGCCCACACAACAAGGGACGTATTTGGAGCAAATGTGCGATCGTCTTTCATAGAATATTCAAGATCTAAATCTTTTCACGAAAATTCATTAACAAATCTAAAACAAAGAAATGCTGTTGGTAGCTTTCCTTTTATATGCAAATCACACGTACACATACTAGACTTCTGAAAAGAAATGCTAATAGTTCCTTCGAAGAATAGTTGAATTTCCTTGGGATTTCATTTCCCTTTGAGCCCAATGAAGAAAACGTTAAAAGCTTTCTGCTTTTGCAGAAGTTACGTATACTTTTCGCAAACTTCGTTTCAAAACTTTCTCAAAACTTCAATCCTTCTCTCCTCTTAGAGCGTGAATCGCAGGCTTTCACAATAACTAACAGCTGTGAGTGCAATCTTCTACCGGGTTCACCACACCTTTGCAATGCTTTAACATAAGATATTTCCGTACGTATTTCGCGGAACGCTTATTTGTACCTTATTTTATTACGAACAACAGGTAGTAGTTTTACTAATACCAGGTACTAATACCATTATTCTTTCCTACAACGACTTTACGAGTCAGAACTGATTTATTGTTTTTCTGCCAAATGGATCGAGTCTAGTTTGCACGGAAGCAATTGTCGTGAGCTTTTCACTAAATTATAAAACACTTAAGCAGTAACACAAATGCATTTTAGAAAAATCTCATAAGATAAAAAAAACCTTAATACTGTTTTGTTTCATTTGAAATATATTTGATTAAAACACATTAGGAGAATTTCATCTGGTGTGAAATTTCTTACCTTTTGTATTTAAAAGGCAGTTTAGAATAACGTAGTAACTTAACAATTAGTAATTTTTTTTCTATTTCACAAAATTGTTTGCAAAATTGCTTTCCATTAGGTTTTGTTACAGGCACATAATTCGGAGATCAAAAGTTTTTATGATATATTTTGTTCGTTTCTACGATGAGATCACTTGGCAATACGTAAATTGAAAAGTGCGGGCAAAGCATTTCAACATTGTTGTGGATGATCTATTATGTGTACTTGACCATTGAAAAAGCATGTTTTCCAAGAATTATACTTAACTTGGAGAATTGTAATTTCTAAGTAAATTACGCTTACAGACAATTTAACAAAGAATGATAAACGTTCATAGGACACCTCGAATTTTGGACAAAATTTTTGACAATTTGCAACTAATGATAAGTAATCATTCTAACATATTTTTGTTTCATTTTGAAGGGATAATATATTCGTATTACACATCTCGTTCAAGTTTAATAGTGCATTTAATGAAAGTCATGATGTAACTTATCTTCACGTTATCTGGTCGAGATCGTTTAATTGAATGTTAATAGCATGAGTCAACACTGCAATATTTCTTCCAATTTCGCGAATTTGACAGTACAAAATGTAACTTACTGTAACGTATTATTAATATTATATAACCGTATACACTTGCCCTATTCACTGGTGAAACAAGCTCTTAATTACCCACTTCCGAGTGGCGCAGTAGTGAAATCACGCACGAAAAAACCAACCTTACGTCACGCAAAACGTGCAAACCACTGGTCGTCACCTAAACGGTCTTTCCGTTTAGGCAGCCACGAGAAAAACTCCTCCGAGAACTTGCAAACTGCTTCGAAAGTTTTCACAGTTGCGCCCCAGAGCACCAAGTAACTTTCTTCGCTGCTTTGTATGTGACACGTTTTCACTTAATTGCCATAAATTCGGTGAACTTTCAACCCATTGTACCCAACTTGCGGTGGAAAATGGTTTCCGTAAGCTTAGATTCTCATAAGAAATATCTCACTCCGCGCGACGGGGTTTTATTAAAGTTAAGGACGAAGTTGCGGGCGCACCCGGACGCGGCCGCTCGCTCCGCTTTCGAGGCCTGCCGGCTTCTTTCGCGCCCTTCCGCCCGCTCACGCGGCGCCGCGAAACCCCTTTTGTGTCGCTTGACGGGAAATCAATCCGCTGATAAGAAAAGCCGGAAACTCTTCGGCGGATGCGTCCGGCGCCGACAGGTGGCAGCACGTGAGCTCCCTCCCCCCACCCCCGCCCCCACCCCACCCTTTTCACCTGAGGTGGGAGGTTATTTATGATGACACTCTCTGACGCTCCCGGGAGTTTCCACTTCTAATCTCCGCCCCCCAACGCGCCCCCATCCTCTCCCTTTCCCGGCAGTACAGGTTCGACAGGGAGTTGCACACTGCAAGCGCGCACAATACATCAAATGATAGCAAAAATATTAATATTAACAATAACAACAGTAATAGTAATAATAATAATAATAATAGTAATAATAATAATAATAATAATAATAATAATAATAATAATAATAATAATAATAATCGGTCAGATGGCCGAGATCGTTAAGGCAGTAGTGCCGTAGCAGACCAGAAGATCGCGGGTTCGAATCCCACCCTTGGGCATGTGTGTATTTGTCTCTGAATGTGTGTGTCGTCCTCTATCACTCTTCATCATCATCATTCCATCTTCCATATCCCAGGGCTAAAAATGCTGATCTCGCCCAATAATGTTTCACGTGCATACCCCCACGGGAAAAAAAATATGACTGGGCCTTGGTCGGTATAACAGAACATTTGCATGGTCTATAGAAAGGCCAATTCCGACGATAGTAATAATAAGACGAAAAAGAAGAAGGAAAAGAAAAAGAAGAAGAAACTGTGTACAATTCCGTACGACCAACTAATTCAACTGATCGCACGATAGCGGTAAACAAGTCGGAATCCGGGATTTGGAGAAAAAAATATTCTCTACTTGTAGATGTTGACGAGCCGTGCTATAACAACGTCGTAACCAAGAAGGTAGAGAAACTTCTCAGATCTCAGAAGATCAGCTGGATGTGAAGCGTAAACGCCCAGGTCATCGCGATAGTAATCCCGATAGCTCTGGGATTTGTTTTGCAAAATTAGTGTTAGAACTTGGCTAAATTCTCGAGTCATTCAGAAGACTGGGAAGTACTGGAAAGTACAAGATATTGCTCTATTGGGAACAGCCTACATTTTGTGCAATGTATTTTACAGGCACCAGTAGTCCCAAAATCTGCTCGTTAGGAAGCTGGTTGAAACCTGGAGTAGATTTTATATTCAACCGACTCATAACATCTTTAGTCGTGAATTAAAGGAAAATTAATAGTAAAATAGAAATATATTAATTTACTAAATACGAAAATATAAAAATAAAACAACAAATTTCATGAGCCAACACTAGTTAAAAAATCTCTCTCTGATATTAAGGTGACTGAGTAATCCCCCCTCCAAAAAAACCATTTATAACAGAATTACTCGTTCAAGAATTTAAGAGTTTGCCGTAAGAGTTGTGGAATGGTCAGATAATTTCACTCAAGGGCATTCTTCGATTTTGGCATACATATTCTTGGTTCCATTAAAACAACATACGTATCTCTTTCAAAATAAATGTCAACATAGGCTGACCTTTAAAGACCACGATTAAGAGGAGATTTTTTTATGAGAGGTCTGCCGTTCACAGAACTATCAGTATTTCTGTGAACATTAGACTTCGCGTCAAAACACAAAATAAAAAGACGTCCATTTTACACATGTTATTCTTAATGACCTGAAGAAACAATCGAGACAAACTCGAAGACAATAGAACGCGTTTGGTTATGACTGCGTAACATAGAAATTTAGGAACAGCCGAATGGTGGAGCTCAAACAGGACCTTGTTTCGCTTGCCAACTGCTATTTATTTTTAGATCCTCTTTACTACTAATTTCGAAAATTCTGTAAGCGTAAATTGATGGAAAACTATGCAGCCTTCGGTCACGTGAGGGGCGCCTATGGTTTCGTTAGATACCCAAGAACTTGGAAGTAATGCAAAGAGCAATGAAACAATTTCAATTTTGACTGAAAACTGGAAATTGTTTTCGCGTACTCTCATACTTCGTGTTCAGACTTCGTGTTCTCATATTCGGTGCGTCACAGCTTCGACAGAGCTGACGTCATTGGACAAGCAACTAAAGAAGGTCAACCGCCATTAAATATTTGCCATACACGTGCTGCGTTATGGAACAGCAACTTTTTGTTAATCCTGATACGTAAGGAACTACTGGATTATGTAACCATATTGTACAATGGTACAGGAGTATTCGTGAAGACTTGTTCCGTTAAAATTTTAATTGTGTTAGAGCAATGTCCTGCAAGAGTGTTTGACTTCTTGTTCTTGAAAAGTGTGCGTGCTACCCCTGAAAATAAATTTTATTACATCAGAGCGAATATTTTGTTAACAATTCTTGCCAAAAACCCTCAGTCCTTTCTGAATTCAGAATTCAACTAGTACATGGCTTAGGGTACTGATCGCAGAATTATGGCAGCGTGCACAGAATTCATTTCTCCGTAGCATGTGACACAGTTTTTAACTGTTTTGGACGTAAAAAAGTGAATAATTAAGCGTTGGGAAACCATTTTGTGAGGTTTTGTTCAGCTGCACTTTTACTGCAGCAGGTCACTAGTTGTTAATGGATTCAGAGAGCAAATCGCACGGTCTCACGGAGACATTTGGGCGTAGGCGCTGGCACAAGCGCTAGAAGAGGCGGAATGACACGGGGCGTGGCGAGGCGAGACCAGACGTAGACAGACGGAGGGAGGCGGTGCGAAGCGGGGGAGTCTGGGCGAAGAGGGGTAGGGTGGGACGGGACGAGGCGGGACGAGGCGGGACGAGGCGGGACGAGGCAGGACGAGCCGAGACGGGACGAGGCAGGACGAGTCGAGACGGTGCGAGACGGGGTAGGGCGAGGCGGGGCGGGGCAGGACGAGGCAGGGCGGGGCAGGACGAGGCGGGGCGGGGCAGGACGAGGCGGGACGAGGCGAGACGGGGCGAGGCGATGTGGGACAGAACAGGATGAGGCGGGGCGGGGCGGGGCAGGGCAGGACGTGTGGCGGGGCAGGACGAGGCGGGACGAGGCGAGACGGGGCGAGGCGATGTGGGACAGGACAGGATGAGGCGGGGCGGGGCGGGGCAGGGCAGGACGTGTGGCGGGGCAGGACGAGGCGTGGCGGGGCAGGACGCGGAAGGGGAGGGGCGGGGCGAGGCGAGGCGAGACGGACCGATGTGGGCGATGCGGGACGGGGCGAGGGGTGGGGGCGTGGTGGGGCGGGGCGGGGAGGGGCGGGGCGGGGAGGGGCGAGGCAGGGCGTCGCGAGGCGTAGCGGGGTACGGCGGGGATTGGCGGCGCGGAGCTCCGAGCTGCAATCAGCGCAAGGCGCCGCGTCAATCATTCCGCGCGGGCGAAAGTGCGACTCGTTCGATTGCGGTCGCGGTGACGGTGGCGGGGGCGGGGTACGCTGCCGGCGTCAAAGAGAAGTTTCATTGCGGTCAGCGCACGCTGTCCCACCGCACCCACCCAATGGGCGAGGGCGACGTGCGCCTGCACGGCCCGAGCCCCCTCGCAGTCTGAGCATCGCCCGGCTGGCCAAGCCGCTCCGGCGGGCTTCTTCCACTTCGGAGGGTCCCTGGATTATATCGTCTACGCTCTCGTCGTCGTTTGAGGAAGTTCGATGCAATCCGTTTCTCGTCGAAATTTGCGTTTTCGAGGAAACGGCCTCTCTGCTGCTCCCGGCCGCGCGTTTCAAATACTCCGCGATGCGCGCGCCGTGGCACGTGTTTAATTTCTTTGGGGCCGCGAGGGGGTCGACGATTCCGCAGAACTCCCTGCTTCGAGGCGCGCAGGTTCGCCCTCACAAATCGTTCGTCTTCACGAAAAATTTATATCAAAATTCTGATATAAATTCAAAAGCTTTCAATAAGAACCGATAACTGCTCGTCAATTATTCGCCCACCCTTGTATCTCCAAAGAAGAAATGAAGTCATTATGAATGTTCAAACAACTATCCAAAATATCAACAGAAAGTGAAATGATGATCTCTCGTGATATTCTAATTCAAAAGTGAAGAGAAAATAACAAAATCGAGAAATGCCAATCGTGTAAGTTCGTCTTGACGATACCAACGTCACCGCCGGGACGGAGGAGAATTCTTCATGGAGAGCTCAAGAATCATTGAACGCATCAAAGTGGTAGTCAGTCTTAACAATTACTATAGGTGTTGTGGTGCGTTATCGTTGGCATCTTTCATGAAATAATTGTAAAGGTTGTCATTGCCAACAAAAAATTTTGTTGGCAATGACAACCTTTACAATTATTTCTTTAACAATTACTACCTGAAATGTGGGGGTTAATTACAACATGAATTCGGGGACGATTGTGTAGTACTACGTAAAACAGCGAAATTGCAAAATGTTACGAAGTTGTTCATGTTCCTCGCGAGCTTTCATTCGAAATTGATAATCTCGCGGCGAAAGCTACTTGGTCCTGTTTCACTCACGCCTGTGTTCATTTGCCAGCGAAAACTTCTCAACTCAATTTGAACTCGTTACTTTAGAGATGTTTATATTTTGAATAATGTACGGAAGGGAGTTCGTAAACGGTTCGCCGAAAACCAGCGAAATTTGCAAAGCCACATTGTGCTAGCAAACGAATTTTTAAAAGCACTCCACAAAATAAACGAAACGCGACGTATGAAATGGGAAGAAAATTATAATTTAAAACATTTGATTTTATACTGATGATAAATCACCAAGAACAGTTCACTTTTGAAAGTTATTCTTCGTTGTTTAATTTTTTATTTATCCTCGCCTATTGATTATATTCATGGGCCTATCTCTTCATAGGTATTCGGAATCAACTTGAGGCAACATTAACAAAAAAGTGATTGACATTTAATTGTACAGCGTGTGGTTACCAAGCTAACATCAATTACAAAGGTTGTACAGAGCGATTTTACGTAATTTTGGAATATTTACTCTCAACATAAAATTGATTTCATTTCAAATAAATGTGTAAAAGAAAAGAAAAAAAATATAGCCTGGCAGTACTGGTTTTCGGGAGATGGACAGACACGCACATCGGTTGACACCGCACAACTTGCCTACATATATGCAATTTAGCTCTCATTAAATTGTGACAGGCTGCGAATATTCTCAACAGAGGAAATCGAGTGCGTCTATTTCACTGAATATGTAGTCTAAACACATTGGCTCGTAAAGAGACCCATCTCTTCGAACCCGTGCGAAATAAATGCCGTCCCCGAGACCGCCCTGCGTATTTTCACTAAAAAATCTAGGACAACGGAATTAAACAAAAAACAAACAACATTTATGAATATTTCCCAAGTGATTGACGTGATACAATTTCTTGAGTAATAAGCTTCCTGATGTCATCAGATAACAGAGTCCAAGAATTAAATGAAACTAAGAGAAACGTTTACGGTGTGCGTGTTTAGTGCAAGAGGTGGAACCAAAATGTCCCTCACTGACCAAGTTAATTCACGCTACACAACGGCACTAAATGACTATTCAAGGGCAAATGCATTCACACCTCACACTGCGGTACAAAAGAGACTCTGGAGGAAATTTTCATTCGTAATGTATAAAATTATAGTAATTTTCACATTCCCTGCTGAGCAATTTTGTAATGATTCCTGACATAACGTTTCAAAACAAATTATCGCACTCAAAAAGGATGTTATACCTTTGACAAAAGCATCATTTGGATTAAACCGTTGAGTTCATGGAAGTATTTTTCAGTATTTTATTATTAAAAGCTTATTAAATCCGTGAAAAATAAACTTTAACAATATATTGAATTGTTGAAAATACCCTCCTCGCCCAAGTCACAATAACGTGAATTACGATATCTCACATTGTTAACGAAAGGGGCCACTGAATCGCATCGTAACAGAGATACCGAGAGTTGGGTGTGGACTCCACGTGCAGACCGCGCTCACTCGAAATCTCCAACATGAGACCGCGCACGAGACACTTTGGGCCGCCGTCTGTGGCGTCGCAAAGGCAGAGGGGGCGCAACTACATATAATAGCTTTACTTTCTAGATGTTCATTACACTGGTTTTACAGACATTTACTTGAATGTCTTAATACTAGAGTCAGATTACGGCATAGGCAGGCGGGGAGTTCATTTAGTCGAAGCTCCCTCTTACTTTGTTACGTTTCTCTCAATTTAGTGTGTGGATTTTTTAAACTTTATTTTGACTATTTTAACAACATTTCTGAGTCCCTTGAACTTCATTTTTACATACAGTTTAATAGGAAATGAATAAAACATAGGTTCAATTGAATTTGTGTTGAACCATTTAAAGTTTGCCAATTAGTTTGGAGCACCTTTCCCCAAATATCGTGAAATCAATTTCCCCCAAATTATCAGCTTAAAAAGAGGGAAATCAGAATTTGATGATCAGAACGAAAATAAAATTTTATATTACGTAGGGCTTGGCGCCCCTTTTGAAATTTTCCAGGATCCACGGCCACCTTGGCCATCCATCCCCCTTCTTTCCCTAGATCCATCCCTAGATTCTTGGCTGTTCGGAAGAGGATGTTTTCTACGCACAGTTACCAAGGAAGCTCGGCCGCCATTCTGCGTCATATCGTAGGGCGAAATGAATGTCGTGCACTCGGTGTCTCCCGGACAGCCAAAAATCGATTGACGCCGGCCCCGGAAACTTACGATTTCAATGCAGACCCTGTCTACCCAGCGAAGAAAAATTCCTGGATAACATTTTCTTTAATTCTGAGTTTGTTTCCGGAACATACATATCTGGAAGCCAGCGCCAGCAAATACTGGACGAGAAGTGGATGCGAGGAGCATTATATCCCAACCAGACTTCCGAGGCTTTATTTTTCCGTAAGAAAATTCCGCACACACATCGCAATGAAGTGTGACATAAGACGAGAGAATTCCATTTGTATCGTATACATTTTTTAAAAAGACTTAATATGTTTGTAATACAATGTACTTCAGCTTCCGGGTCAGTGACCCCCATCTCGATCAGGTTTTTGTCCAGTTTCCTTGTTCCATTGAGCAAATGCTGAGATGGCCCCTTGTTTTGCTTCTGGACGTAAATGTAGCTTCACTATGTGCACGTTTTGTTGAACTCTTCTTTTGCTTATAATGGTACCTCTAGTAAGGGCGAGTTACTATTACGTTAGCGACACAGAAAAATTATACTTGCAATTCGTTTACCGATGCAATTTTTTTTGATAACTCGGAAACAAGAATGTCTATTTTTTAAAATATTGCTCATCTCGCGATTTTTTAAAATTTATTTGTATTTATTGCAAACGTTTACTCATATTTCAACTATTGTTCGCTAAAATGACGGGAAGGGATTCTGGAACTCAAGATTATCTGGCGCAGATAATCTTCTCCCCCATGCGTCACATACAGTTTTTACTGTTCTTTGGACCAAATAAATCAAAATCTAAATCCACGTGGATAACCCTCCTTAAAGGAATAAGGTACCACATCAACCGTTGGGGTCGACATCGTCCTCGGAAGGTGATGTTTCAGAAGGCTGTGATTCGATAGGTCGCTGCGCTTGAGTGTGGCTACATTGCACTTGGATACCTTGCAATTATTCACGATTTGACTTATTCACCCGATACAAACGTTAGTTATAGTTCCAAGACAAACAACTGCTGCCTTGGTGTTGCTATGGAGTGGGCGAGGGAGTACACGGGTGGAAGGGGAGGGGGGGCGGTCGAGGAAGCGCGGAGCCCCAACGCGGGAGATCTCTGAAGAAGGGGGCGTGGCCACACGAACGGACGCTTTATTTTCAATTGCCAACATTGTAATTGTAAATTGTTGCCTGACTGACCTACGCATGGACAAAACAAATTAAACACACAAATTCTAAATATATTTCTGCTACAAACCTGAGATTTTTTCACAATTGAGCGATTGGCAAACAGTTCTAATACTTCATTTAAGTTCATGGATGTTAAAGTTTCTTCTTGTCTCCTTTTTTCTCCATTTTCGAAGTTCCTATTTCAGAATCGCACTTAAGACTTCAATATCAGAACAAGATACTATCCTAACTAATAATTGCAGAAGTTTCCTAAAAATAATATTTCTTAATTCTCTTCTAGTAATCTTGATTGTTTATTGATTATAATATTAAATGATTTTAAAGGATACATTCTTGTGTTATAACACATGAAAGATTCGAAAGATTCCTTAGTTGAGGCAACGGAGGAATTCTACGGCCTTCGGGATTCCTCGGAAGAAACGGGGCGTCTTTCTACGGGTATTTGAAGCAGACGGACGCACGGAAACCCAGGGCCGGGCCGCGCCGCGGGCGAAATAGTGCGGGAGGCCTCCGAGACAACGCTCTGCACGAAAACATCTGATAAGCGCAAGGAGGGGGGCAGCGGAGATCACGTGCGTGCGGGGTCAGTTAGGCAGACGTGGGGACGGAGACGTGAACGGGTGAGAGACGGAAGCGAAGGTGAGACGATGGTAGGGGTGGAGGAGGAGGAGGGGTGGGGTGACTTGTGGAAGGCTAGGGGCGGAGGAGGGAGGAGAGACAGTTGCGGAGACGAGGCGGTGGGAGCGAAGGGCCGCGAATGGGTGGAGGAAGCGCTGCGGGAAGGCGGGGTTAGTGGGGGCGAAGCGGATGGAAGCGGGGTAGGTAGTGGCAGTGCGGGTGGAGGTGGGGTAGGTGGGCAAAGCGGCTGCAGTGGAAGCAAGTGAAGGCTGGGTGGAGGCAGAGGCGGAGGCAAGGCGGAGGCGAGGCGAGGCGAGGCGGAGGCAGGGGAGGAGGCAGGGGCGGAGGCAGGGGCGGAGGCAGGGGCGGAGGCAGGGGCGGAGGCAGGGGCGGAGGCAGGGGCGGAGGCAAGGCGGAGGTGGGGAGCAGGTGGGGCGGAGATGGGGAGAGGTGGGGCGGAGGTGGCGAGCAGGTGGGGAGGTGGACGGAGACAAAGCGGGTGGAAACGACGCAAGTGGAGGCTGGGCGGAGGCTGGATAGGTAGAGGTGAGGTGGGTGGAGGCGAGGAGAGACGGGCAGAGGGTGTGTGGGAGCGGGATGGGTGCAGGCGGTGTGGGTGCAGGCGGGACGGTGGCGGAGGGGGCGGTCGGGAGCGGAGGCGGGGTTGGCTGGAGGCGGGGTTGGCTGGAGGCGGGGTTGGCTGGAGGCGGGGTTGGCTGGAGGCGGGGTTGGCTGGAGGCGGGGTTGGCTGGAGACGGGGTTGGCTGGAGACGGGGTTGGCTGGAGACGGGGTTGGCTGGAGACGGGGTTGGCTGGAGACGGGGTTGGCTGGAGACGGGGTTGGCTGGAGACGGGGTTGGCTGGAGACGGGGTTGGCTGGAGACGGGGTTGGCTGGAGACGGGGTTGGCTGGAGACGGGGTTGGCTGGAGACGGGGTTGGCTGGAGACGGGGTTGGCTGGAGACGGGGTTGGCTGGAGACGGGGTTGGCTGGAGACGGGGTTGGCTGGAGACGGGGTTGGCTGGAGACGGGGTTGGCTGGAGACGGGGTTGGCTGGAGACGGGGTTGGCTGGAGACGGGGTTGGCTGGAGACGGGGTTGGCTGGAGACGGGGTTGGCTGGAGACGGGGTTGGCTGGAGACGGGGCGTGGGAGGGCCGCCCTCCAAAGGCATCGCTGGCGCCGAGAGAGCCGCCTCCGCAGGGCGTGGTCGCTCGCCTCACTGCGTCGCGCCGCGCTCGATGCCCTCCCTCCCCCACTCCCTCCCTCCCTCCCTCCCGGGGGACAAAAGAAATACTGCCCGCTCTCACTACATGGCACTGACAGGCGTTGTCTCAACGACCAACGCTGTCCTTACGACCCAAGCCAACAAATAATTCAAAGAACGAATTTTTCATTCACCCACACTAGTTTCGGGTGAAGTCACTATAGATATGCATCATAACGTCATCAAACTGCTTGCAAAAACGAAAGCTTTGGAATGAAATTACTGTGTTGCTCTCCAATCTCTATTAAACAAATATCTGCAATATTTTCTCATTCAACATAATAAATGAAAAATCACTATAGCAATTAAAATACTCGTACAACGAAATTAAATTCAAACCAAATGAAAAATTGATTGGCCGACATTAAGCTACCACAAATGAAGTAATACCAAAATAAGTATAAATCCACTCTGCTTTTCGCATTAGGACAGGACGAGTGATAAAGTTTTTGTCTGGATTGTGTAAATATGAAACTGAACAGGATACAGAGTTCCTTCCCGGTTGCCTGACTAGCCCTCGCTCGGTTGGTTCGTTTTGTGTAGGTCTGTCCTTCTCGTTCCGGGATCTTGGTGTATCGGGTTGCGAGCTCGAGAGAATTTTACGAAAAAATCAATGAAGCAGCGAAGAAATTTTATTAGAGAGCCGTTTACCCCTCCCCTGATTCACGACACCCTCTTTCAGGCGCTGTAAAGAGACATTCGAGTTGTTTAGAGAAGCTCGTGAACATTGCGACTTTCATTGATATACCCTTTACCCCGTAAATGTCTGAAGAACGAACACTTCAACCCTTTCTATGCCACCCAGAAATTAACTCGATTAGTAAAAAATAATTAGAAATACCCCCAAGATCTCCAAATTAAAAATCTCTTGTTATTTACTTACCATTTGACTGGTACTACTTATACCACAGTTTCAATGAATTACTGCCATTTAAAACACACAGATATTAACGAGAAAAATTAGAATAAAACGTACATCGTATAAAAATACTTTCAAGAGACTAGTTTAAAATGAAATAATATTTACAGAATATTATGTCTACACAAAATGCACTTCTCCAAGCGCCAGTCTTTGTACACAGATTTCTCTGCAGAATAAAAAAAATCCTCCTTTTCATTTTCATAAAAGAGGCGAGACAGAGAATTAAATCATTCTGGTTGTTCCCGGGATGGGTTTCCATCTCTATGGTTGCGTCCTGACAGCTAATTAGCGGAAAATGGGAGAGGCCATCCTCTCTCGTGTACTCTCATTTACCAAATACACAAATGGACGACACTGTGGACTCCAACACAGGCTACATTCTAGGAATCTGGCGCCATTGTAGAACGGGCGAGATGCCTTCGAGCAACCGAATTAACGGCTCGTGCCGAAAGCGATACTTACGGGACGCCCGCGCGACTCGGAGATCAAATTTCAATGCATCAACTCAGCAGCGCATGTCATCAAAGCAATTAGTAAAATGTGCGTTATACTGCGAAGTCCGAGCTTCACGGAAGTAGGAATAATAAAAACTTAATCGTAGAGAATGATTATCATAACACTGCAATAAATTACTACTCACTAATACTTTAATAACCTACTATTGCACATACGGATACACAGTACAACACTTGATTTACCAACTGAAAACATAAAAAAACAACTTTTGAACAGCAAATATTTAGAGCTTTCTTTGAGCCTGCAGTTGCATGACATTAGCAATGTAGTAAACACACTTTGTATTATAAACTTCTAACCACCAGTAACAAATGTTGCTCGCTCAGTCTCGCTGTACCGGTTTCTATTTCGTCCAGTTTCCCTCAATTCGGTGTGCAAATTCTATTGATCGCATCTATGATGATTTTTTGACGATATTTTCCGTAAATACATAAAAAGAGTCACTCATCAGATAACGTCTTCGCGAATCTGAACAGTAATCTTACAGCAATCGCACGTTACCTCTGAATTTGTGAGATAATTTGTTTAACTTCCCACCTGTTTGTCTCCCGTCGTCAAGCAGTCACTATTCGCAGCACAGCAGAGATGTTGCGGCAGCAATTCTCTTTCAAGGAATATGCAGTATGTCGTAAGCCTCGTTAGAGGATCTTACCGAGCCATAGGAAAGTGACACGTCTTATCTTCTTCTTCTTCTGGGGGGGGGGGGGGGAGCAGAGGCTGTCAGTGAGAAATTGCAATCGGCGCGAAAGCGGGTGAGAAACCACACGCGGCACAGCGGGGCTGTGGCGGGACCTTGGCGGGGCCGTGGCGGGCCAGTGGTGGGACCTTGGCGGGGCCGTGACGGGACAGTGGCGGGGCCGTGGCGGGAGTGGCGGGACAGTGGCGGGCCAGTGGCGGGACCGTGGCGGGACCGTGGCGGGACCGTGGCGGGACCGTGGCGGGACCGTGGCGGGACCGTGGCGGGACCGTGGCGGGACCGTGGCGGGACCGTGGCGGGACAGTGGCGGGACAGTGGCGGGACAGGGGCCAGTGGCGGGGCCGTGGTGCAGGCTTGGCGTCTTTCACCTCGACCGCAGCGCAGTGCAGCGAGCGCCCGCCCAGAGAAAGTGAGTTGGTAGCCCGAGCCAAAAAGCATTCCGCCAATGAACTGATACACGCGCACAGGAGTGTTCTCAACCGATCCAAATCCTCACTCAATTTGTTATTTACAAAATTTGTACAGAAAGTGAATCTGGCTTACGAATAAAAAAAATTGGTATAATTTCATATCTAACTAATTACAACGTATATTTTAAATATTTCTTTACATTTACACGTCGAGGCGAACATTGCAAATACGAGTTCGTAATTAAATGTACCTGGAATTGTTAGAACATCGTGAAACAAAGCAAATTTATCCCACGCTTCTATAACCTCTGGACCTATTCCCGTGATTATTCTCTTGCTTCCACAGATCTCGGAAACTGCGTAAACGATATCAAAGAAGAACGAACATATGCACAAGAGAATTAATCGCAACCACTTGCTTGCCACCAATGGCAAACGCTCGCCACCAGTTGCTCCAATTTCATACCGCCCATGCGCAACTGGATCGAAGACTGACAAAAATTCCTTACAAATAATGCCTTTCTGCCGCTCCTACCCCCCACACACACACACACACACTGAGAAGCTACACCCCTGTGTCCGGGACGCTAAATGTGGGACATTTTCATGAAATTGCGCCCGCTCGAGTTCAATAGGAATACTACATTGGACTTGACTGTGCGTGGGCCCCACACAATTCCTTGTTCTACCGGGGGGGGGGGGGCGAGAACCTCGGGGGAAAATTTTCGCTTTTATAACTGTTTTAGACTCGAAACCCTGCATTGGCTACAACTCTACTACTATTTATTTTCTACTCAAGTCCTCTGGGTGAGCACCTAAGCGTTAGTCTTTATTCGCACCCTACGCCCACGTACAAGTACGACGACGGGCTGGTATCCGGATCCCGTCGGATCGCAGTTTGCTTTCACGGCCACCTCCCCATTCAATGCCTGGGTGGGACAGCCATGCCAGCTCAGAGCGTCTAGATTTCCAGGCTAGTACCGTCAATTCAACGAGCCATTCACATGCGCCGGGAACAAGTCCCTTCTCTTTGTCCAGAGTATCGGGCCACTGCCACGGCGAAGCCGAGATCCCAACAGGGGATCACCCTAACAAACATTCGGGCGGCCAAGGGGCCCCTACCTGTCTCCTCTGCCTACACCTTTAGGCTATTGACGCGAGTATCGCCAGAACCTGGGAAACCTGACGGTAGGTATCAGTTTCCCACCGGACTTGTATACGGAGAGTTATCGGGGAAGTGCAGCAACCTTAACATCGCCTACTCATTCCCTCCAACTTGAAGCTATCGTCGTGAGTGCCGGCGTGAAACTCGGAGCCCGGGTGGTCGTCTACAACTCTCCACTAGAGACCGGGACCACGTACGCAGCCACGACGCCCCCCCCCCCTCCCTGCGGGAACACTACTTTGAACTGTCAAGCTATCGATTTGTGGAACTTGTTTTCAATAAACTGAGTTCAATTACTGTGTTGGATGAGTATAGTTTCCGAGCGCATCAGCGAAGTAGATTATTCGCCCCGTGAGTGTTGTGCACACACATCCCTGGAAGCGGCAGTGGGCCTGCGCTGCTGGAGCATTAAATCAGAGGCCTTGTACGCGTCCGGGCTTGCGGGTTTATTCCCCCTCCAGTTATTTCCTCCCAGCGAGGAACAGTCCCTCCCGCGACATGCCCACTGGTGCAACATGTGTGGCAGAGTCGTGATTAAATGTGTTTATGTGTGCAAGGCTACACTACAAATCTCACTACAAATCACAGACAAGAGCTCAACTATTTACACAGATTTATTTACATTATTGTTCACAAGCAATAATAAATGAAAGTGTCCCCGGATGTCTTGAGCGATATCACTACCTGCAATTAATTGCTTCACTCATGGCCCTCGCTACGAGTCATAGACCTACCCCCTACCGTGACCACTGTGGCGTCATACGGGTGTAATCGAACAGACGAGAGTGGTTTGTAAAACAGTAGATTTATTAACAATCTAAACCGTAGTCTCAATTTAACAACTACCCTGCTCACAATAAACTAAATAAATAGACCCACTACAAGGAGAGATAATTTAAGAACGGCTACCACACCGCAACATACCACCGATGTTCCCTGTATAGAGCTGCTCTACTTTGAGACCATCTACGCGTCTCGCAAGTCACGACAATGAATTGCCGGCCCCTCGCCCTAGTGCACCTACACGCACAGACACGCGCTTCACCTGTCGCCGACGCCGCTAGAACAAGAAGACTGGGGCATTGTTCTCCTGGCCTTTGTGTAAGCCCTTTTGGCTCTACCCCCCGCCCTCATTGCCTCCTCCACAAAGCCGCTCTGGGCCCGCTACGTCCACGGAAAGTCCCAGTGCGTCATCACTCCGCCCTTTGTTCAACATCCGGCGGTTTGAGCGTGGAACGACGCTACACCACTAACTCAAGTTGAATTGAAATGCCACTATGACTTCCAGACAATCGGAATGCCCCACGAGCATCGCTCCTCATCGCACCGCCCTGGGCTCAAGTTTTGTGCATTCGCACGAGGTCTTCCACTCTGCTCAAGACCTCCCCCCGCGACTCGCGCTCTGACTTTTATACTCTCGGCCCACGTGACTCGCGACGTCATACTCGCGTTCGCGCAGCAACCGACGTCATGTGATCGCCACGACGCCATGCGGTTCCGGCAGGCTGGCTAGACCTGGCTGCAGTTCGTTTCTACAATTCTTAGAAGTTTCCAAAATACTTCTAAAATGTACACCTGCGTTCCGGGCCTTTCCAGCCCCCACCCACTAGCGACACCCTAGCGGCGTTTGTCTAAGCCTTAGGATGCAAGGCTTCGGCGCGACGTCAACTTCCTGTCTGTATCGAGGTTCGTTTGCAATGCGTTAGGTAGTGTCGCAAATGTGTCACTGTGGGCTTCCTGCCGGTCATCAACGCTGCAGGAGCAAAGTAAGCAACGTTAGGTTGACAGATTAATTGTTAGTGATTCCGGGCGCGTCAGCTATAGAGGTTATTAGTCCCGTAAGTGTAGTGTATTTTTTGCTCGGGAGGTGGCGGTGGTTTTTCACCGCTGAATAAACTACCGTCGGGTAGTGGGGTTTCCCCAATCATGTAACTCCCACCGGGGCAGCGGGGCCCCGCCCCAGCCGGGACAAATTCAAAGCTCCCGATCGGTCTCCCGGCATGAGTGGTAGCGTAGTGCATGTTAGTGTAAGTGTGTGTTAAGGGTGTCGACAGGACACGGCAGAGGAAGGAAAGACCACGCGCGGTCCGTTGCCTGTTTGTTAGGGTGCTGCTCCGGCATTCGCCTGGTGTTGATAGGAGAAACCGCAAAACTAGCGATCAGAGCAGCCGGCCAGTAGAATTCTCCTCCAGACAGTGTTTGAATCAAACCGAGCTGACAAGCTAGTGTCGAAAATCCTGTCACCATCGGGACTCGAACGTAGCACCTCCCCGTCAGACGGACTGCAGTGAAAGAGCAATTTTGGATGTAGGGGTGCGAGGTTCCTGTGTCCTCTCCTGCTCCTATCCGACTATGGCTGTGATATGAGGCTGTTAACGAGATTCTCGTGAACAATATTCAATTAGTTCTGTATAAGTAGAATATTCTTTCAGCTGATCCGAGTCCATTGTATGGTCCATAAGCGATATGTACACTCTCTGATTAGGTCCCAACGTTCATATTTTGTGTTCAAAAGTTTGAATTAAAACTATAGAGAGATTTTAAACAGCATCAAGAATTTTTATTACACCTACTTCTTTATTGCATATTTTTGAAAACATAAATACAATGTATGTACATATTTTGCGTTTTATAAATTCAATTTCTCATTTAGAAATATTAAATTAACTCCCCTTTTTATAAAAAATCAAGTTATTTTTAGTACAAATAGTGTATCTTTTCCATAGCAAAATAGCATATGTGTAATATTTCTTTTATGAATCTTGCGTCAAGAGACTACTGTATTCAAATAAAACGACAAAATCAAAACTACAAACAAAATGTAAAATAGAAGCATTTTATATTAAAATACAAATTAGTGCCCAACTACCAATAAAATCACCATGTTTTCTTTGACATTAAACGCACTGCATTATCTGGTCTTCAACTGCCTTTCTCACGTCTGAGACCAGTTTACTCCCACGGATTTGTGGTTTCGTGAGCTGTCAGCCGATTAGACTTCATTAATATACGAGTACGTAGTTCAGTATCCTGCCAGGCGCTCTAGGAGAAACACGAGCATAGTTCTGACAGCGTTCGTGCAAAATCTTCACGTGGCTTCGCGTGCGATGGCAGGTGGAGCGGAGGGGTAACGAACGCCATAGGAATTCCAAGAATAAGCAGAAATAGAATACCAAGACGATTTCCGCTTATTTTGCACAGTTTTATGACTGTTTTCATGTACAAGAGTCATTGAAAACGAGTTTACCAGAAGTCATCAATATTCCTGCCTTAAGAATTCGATAAAACTTTGTCATGGCATCAACCTAAGTATTATTATAGAGTCCAGGGAAGGATTTTGATATATTCAGTCATGTCATTCCATTTGAGAAATATTTCAGTCAATTGTTAATGGTGAAACTAAAAAGAGGGCAATAAACCGTATGCATCATTCAGAATTTCAGCAGCATCTATTAAAATACATTGGCGTCTCACGAGGAACAAAAAGCAAAATTAATTTGTTCTTTAATTTTAAAAAGAGATTTAATTAGCCAGAAATCTGTAATAACCCATTGTTATTGATTTATTACATAATTCATTATTGTCTCTGTTGTTACAAAAAAAGAAATAAAGATTTTGTTCCTCAAACCGTAAACCTTCTCTGCTTGAAGATTTCATCGTTTTAAAGTCGTTTGCAAATGTATAAACTGAATTCCATTACTTACTTTGAATACCTTCGTCAAATTTACACTTTATATCAATATCATATCAATCTCAGATTTTAAAGAAACTAATTAGCTTTCTGCGCAATTGCTTGGATGTAATTATGTAAGTTCATTTTTCACTTTTAACGTCTGACATTAATACTATCTCATACCTGATATCATAAAATAAAAAAGTATATATTATAATGTAATAATAAGTATATATATATATATATATATATATATATATATATATATATATATATATTTAATTTCTAATTATAATCTAATTAACATGAACATTATAATGTAATTTATTTTGTAATCTGTCTGCTTATATTGATTTGGCACTGAAGAGGTATTATACGTGGATAATAAATATTGCAATCAGCTTCAGAGGAAACGATTCTAATTTTGATTGGGTTTTGGGGTAACTATTTCCTTGATGCATTGTACATCGGCTGTAATGGCTACTTCTTTGCTTCTAAATATCAAATATAGTATTTCTTCTTCCCATACCCCATCTACAGTTTTCCTGTTTTTTGAAGTAAAATAAATATATAAATAAATAAATAGCCACGATACGATAATTTAACCACACAAGTAAATAAGATGTATAAGTTGCGTTTAATCTGCTCTTCCAAATTGTATTCCTTGCAATTGATTCTATATTACTTCTTGGACTTCTGTCCTACCATCTCAGAAATATTTTATTACATTAAAATTAAAATATTTTCATTTGTTTTCCTTCACAGTTTGTAATTTAACTTATTTTTTAATTTGCTCTGAAGTGGAGAGTAAATAGATTTTTCATAACTTAAAAAAATATATGACAGACTACAATTTATTTCATTCATTTTCAATTATTTCTCAAATAAAAGTAAAAGAAGCCGACTACTCACCTTGGACTCTCCCAGCAGGCGCTGGTGGTGCTGGCGGCTGGGGTCGGCCGAGCGTTTGGCCACGCCCGGGTGCACGAACAGGTAGCGGTCGCCCACGATCTGCAACAACAGCCTCACGTTAGCCACACGCCCACACAGCCCCTCTCAACCACGCGCAGTCCAGACCAGCCTCATCTCGACCCACCTACTCCGCTCCGCCACGCCCCGCCCCTCCCCTCCCCTCCAGCAATCGCTAGCCCATCGCACGTCTTTCCAGTCAGATCCTTCGCAACCCCGACCAACACTTTCTTCGCCGTCTACCATGACCTGCCCCGCCCCGTCACGGTCTCGTCCCCCCCCTACTCTCTTCGCCATCATCCCGTTCCTGCCCTTCTCCCCGCCCCGTCACGCTCTCGTTGGTTAATTGATTGATTGGGATTCTGGCTGTATCAACTGCTAAGGTCATTAGCACCGTAAGTGTAGCGAATGTCTTATCGCGGCAGGTGGTGGCGATCTTCTCCCGCTAGATGGCGAGATCCGATGCCGACATGCCGTCAGCTTGCGGGGTTTTCCCCAACGAAGTATCTCCCACCAAAGGGGCACCACCCTAGCCGGGAGAAGCTCTAAGCTCCCGGCATATGTGGTAGTGCATGTTAGTGCAAGTGCATGTAAGTAAGGGGTGAGGATACAAGTAAGAGGAAGGACACTTCCCGCGCAGACCTTGACCCGTTTGTCAGGGTACTAC
This sequence comes from Gryllus longicercus, assembly GCA_038098605.1. Taxonomy (NCBI): domain Eukaryota; kingdom Metazoa; phylum Arthropoda; class Insecta; order Orthoptera; family Gryllidae; genus Gryllus; species Gryllus longicercus. The sequence goes on along the minus strand of JAZDUA010000285.1, from coordinate 949,772 downwards.
TCCTGTATTCGCATCGAATTGATCGGAGACACCACGGAAACTACCGATCAGAGTAGCAGCCGCTATAATTCTCCTCCAGACAGACGGTCTCGTTTCCGGCCCCGGCCCCGCCCTGCCCTCTCCCTCCTTCTCATTGCTTCCCGCGCGAGGATGGCGGCTGAAAGGGGAGCAGGTGCGCGCGCTAGCCGTGAAAGGAGTGGGCGGGGAGGGGCGGGGCGGGGAGGGGCGGGTAGTCCGCACGCCCTGGAGGGGGGAGGGCGGCCGCTGGACGTGCGGCGCGGCGCGGGCGTACGCGCAATAAAGTAGGTCACTCGCACAATGCCACACATGCACAGCGCTCTGCGCCCGCGCCGGAAAACTCGGAAATGTCACAGTTCACTGCGACGCAGGTCGAACGCGGGACACCGCTGCTTCTGGAAGCGGGAACTAAAGCATCGACATTAAACCTCCAAACACACTCGCAGGTTCGGTACGTTTCACCAATACGCATGAAAAATTTCAACAACACTCCAAAAGCATAAATGTTCAAAACGGCGGGGTCTAAAAGGCTCTGTTTCGATATTGTCATAGATACAGACGTTGCATCGACAAAATCTACATGACATTCAACTTTCACAACAACAAAACCATCAATTCAACAGCAACAAACTCCAGCGATTATGCAAACGGAAGGGCAGCATACGAACCAGGATAACCCATTCTAAACGGACACTACCATCAAGTACAAGAACCAGAAGCAAAATATTCTGGGTCACAAATAATTACAGTTCGACACAGGTCTTACCGACAACTACAGACATAGCATGTGCAATATTGCAGGCTGCTACTCAAAAAAATATTTCATCAAATGCACGCAATAGAAAAGCAGATTCTTGTTCATCTAATAGCGGAACCTCCAAAAATGCTACAACAGAGAAAGCCATTTTATTTTCTATACGTATCGGGACAGTTTCAGTGTTCTGTCTGAAGAATAAAGTATTCCACCCACATACTTATTTAATTCATTAGACCATCCAGAAGTTATTACCTTAATTTAACCTCTGTGAAAGGTACTTCCTAATAGATTTAGTAGATAAAACATGGAATGCACTTTTGAAAACTTTCAATCACTACAGAAAGGTTACACAAGAGTTCAAATCTAAGAGTTTAGAAGTTCACACGCATGATACAGCCGTCAAAACAATGTCAGTGGTAATAAAAATATTACATATACGTTTAAGCGAACGAAGACCTCCAGCAGTCAGACCTCCAGACTCCTTGGCCTGAGCTGCTGAGGTTTGGTCGTTCAAGTGCTGCGGTACTTGTTGCACAGTTCAATCTAACACTTCAGCCCCAAGCACATAGAGAAGTCCAGAATTTAATTTGAGATGAAAAAGCAATGAAAATAAAATATCTTTTACAATTTCGAAACATAAATATTGCGCTTTCAAGCTGAAAGAGAAGCGGCAGAAACCAATTTCAATAAATTTAAAAGCACAGACGAGCACTGTGAAATATTTCCTGAGGGTAACTTCCAAGCATTAAGTAACAAAAGCTGAAAGGAAGTAAAGGCTGGCCAGTGCTAATAAAAATATTGAAAAAATATTACATTCGATACGATCACGTTTCTCGCAACGGAAACTATATACGAATATGATCTCTTCTCTCTTCGTTGGATACAATTTAATTTTCTTTCAAAAAATGATAGTTTGTTATCCCAGTGCAATATATCGTTGTTCAAATTGAATACTCTCGATGACCGTTAATGAAATATCGGATCAAATGGAGAGGACTGCTGATGAGTCGGTTAATACCTGGAGGACAGTGGGTTGTGCGACGCCGCTTAGAAAGTGCAATGCAAAACTTTTTAAGTCGTCTAAATTAGCGCTCAAAATTGCCGCAAATATTTGCCGCATCGTTTATCAATAAAGGCCCGAAGCAGCAATCAAACAAGCGACCGCCTCTTTTGAAACTTTTCGTTTTTAACAGTGTGGTTTCAAAAAGATTAATCAACTACAAAAGAACCCCGGTCTTTGCAGGTTTTCCAATTTATTTTACGCAACTCGTAATTAAATTTCGACTTACCTATCACTTCCCTAATTATCGATTTTTTTTAACATCGATATTTTGGGTTCAATGTTTTTACGTTTCCAATGTTGAGTGAACGCTGCTTGAAAAACTTTGTTTTCAGTTAAATTTTGAATTATAATTTAATAAGCACGGTCATTACCAAGTTAAATTTTGTTGCGTACGAATTTAATGTTGGCGGTTACTAAACCAACTTTAGAACATCGAAGATTAAAAACATCGACGGTTTTTCGTCGATCTATTATTAGCATCGATGTTTTGATTTTTAACATTGATAAATGATCATGGCTGTTTGGGTGAGGCCGCGTCGAAGATTGTGTTGCCGACAATTGGACCATCTTATCGTGGTCTTCATCAGGGCTGGAATGCCGTGGCGCAGCCATGAAGAAGACCACGATAAGATGGTCGAAACGTCGGCAAAACATGTGTGGCCTTTACCAACACAGCTACGATCATTTATATGACTCTGGCCGCGGAAGCCTACGTCTTCACTTTGAACATGATGTTTGGCAGCATCAATGTTTTGTTATCGATGTCGCATCTCTACTCCCAACTTGCCTCTTCTGCTGCAGCACGGCGCGGAGGCGGAGGTGGAGGCGGAGGTGGCGGAGGCGGTGGTGGAGGAGGTGGCGGAGGTGGAGGTGGAGGCGGAGGCGGTGGTGGTGGCGGAGGCGGTGGAGGTGGAGGAGGTGGCGGAGGTGGAGGTGAAGGCGGAGGCGGAGGCGGTGGAGGTGGAGGTGGCGGAGGCGGTGGAGGCGGTGGAGGTGGCGGAGGCGGAGGCGATGGCGGTGGCGGTGGCGGTGGCGGTGGCGGTGGAGGTGGAGGTGGCGGTGGAGGTGGCGGTGGAGGTGGCGGTGGCGGAGGCGGAGGCGGTGGCGGTGAAGGTGAAGGCGGAGGCGGAGGTGGCGGTGGAGGCGGAGGTGGCGGAGGCGGAGGTGGCGGTGGAGGCGGAGGTGGCGGAGGCGGAGGGGGCCGGGGCGGAGGCGGCGGGGATGGCCGCGAGGACGCGTCCGCGCGCGAGGACGCGCGTTGAAGGTCGCGGTGAGGATCGTGACTAATTTATTCTAGGCTTCCTCCGCGGAGAGCGGCGCACGCGGTTATTTCCTCTCCGCGGTCTCCCTCACCAGGGAATGTCGAATGTCGAACGCCGCTCGCCGCGCACTCGCGTCGCTTGGGTCTGCGCTGGAACGGAGCCGATTCATTCATATCGCAGACAAATACGAGTTGCGTTGTGGGGAAATCGTTCGCGAATAGAAGGAATGTTTCGCACCATTCGAAGAAGAATCTTCTCGGGTGTGATGCTTCAACTTTCGTGTTTCGTGGATCATCAGCTTTGTGATATTCGAGGAATGAGGCAAAGAACTAGTAGGTTGACGCAGGATGTATCAACGCTTCAAGAAAAAAGCATAAATTTCTCTGGGAAAAGGTCGAGAAGACACGCGTGGCCAGTGATCGCACTTGGTGGCCGGTAGTGGAAGTTCAAGAGTAGTTGCTTCACTGAGAACATTGCAATTGCTCCATGCTGTACGTATTTCATTCCGAGAAAGTATTGTACAAGTACACACTGATGTTATTGTAGGTTCTAACCTTTGTTCTGCTGAAGAAATTAGTTTCCCTCTTCATAAGGGTTGACAAATATTCGTCACACCTTCACGAGAAAACTATCGTAGAAAATGCCATCGAAAGAAATGGCAGAAACGAAGTGTGTGTATGTATGTATACGTATGTATGTATGTATGTATGTATACGTATGTATGTGTATATATGTACAATAGATGCATACAGGTGTATATTTATATAGAGAGTGTATATGCTAGAAAGGATTGGATCTTAAACTGTTTTTGGAATGTAAATGTACAGATATTGTAAAACTGAAGGAATATTGCTACCACCTGGCAATCAGACAATTGTTGCCAAATAAATATAAATATTATTATTATTACTGTAAACTTATAACTATGTGACAATTACCTTATGCTTGTCATTATTTTACTTCCTAAGATAACTTAACTCAGACCTAACACACTAGAAACATTTCTCACTAAAAAGTTTAAAAGATAAGTAAGCAAGTAGTGATGACAATTTTTTAAGAGGAGATTTTTTATTAGCTCCTGCATTATAGAAACTTTTTGCATCGGAAAACAAAATACATCGCCGTTGCACAAGGAAAATGACGCTCAATAATGTTCATTCATTTCACTCAATTTTAAGATCGGGTCCGCGGCTCGCTTATTAGGGTACTGCTCCGGCATTTGCCTGGTGTTGAGCGGATAAAAGACGGAATTCTATCGATCAGAGCAGCCGTCAGCTAGAATTCCCCTCCAGGCAGTGAGTGAATTCGATCTCGCTATGAATAATCTTTGGAAAAAGTGTTCTGCACTTCACTATTTAAAATTATACTAGGTCCTTCTCCACTGGCCACTTTCTGTGTAATTATGAAGTCATTGTAAAATTGCAAGCAAAATTCTTTCATTAATCAAGTAAATAGGAGGGAAAATTGTATTATATGTTAATTGTGATTAGACATTTTCTATAGAAGACTTAGATGAACGAAAAGTCACGATTTATCACGAACACTATACTCGTATGAAAGAGTAAACAAAAACGAAGGAGAACTGTATGTAAAAGCATTCTTCTTTCAGTCTAGTTTCGTGATGGTAGTGCCATGGTTTATTCCTGAATCTTCAGAGTTATAAGATGAAACATTAGATTTTTAATCTTGTGACGAATCTTCCATCCAAGTTAGAAACATTGCAACTTACAATTATGTTTTCATGAAAGTTAACGATCAAATGCACACAGACTTCCTTCCTAGATTGTGGATTTACGTAATCATCTAAAACCACACCACCACAGCCCCAGAATATCAAATGAAATCCAGTAATCATGGAGAAACATTAAAAAAAATTCTTTAAAGAAATATCTAATATTACTATTTTGAAAAAGAAAATTAAGGAGGACCGGTCGAAGAACACGATCAAACTAGTTCAATGTATGCTTACAATATCATAGATCGTACTTCAAATTAATATTCTAGTCAAACTAGCAATAAAATCATTAGAGCAAATAAATAAATAAATAAATAAATAAATAAATAAATAAAAGCAATCCCAGAAGAATGGAAGAAAGCCATTATACACCCAATATTTAAGAAAGGAAATAGACAAGACTGTAGCAATTACAGAGGAATTAGCCTATTAAACTCTGCCTACAAAATCTATGCAAATATAATTACTAGGAGATTAAATAAAATAAGTAATAACCTACTTTCGGAATTCCAAAATGGATTCCGAAAGGGACGTTCATGCGCAGATAGCATACTTATTGTACAACAATTGATCGAGAAAAGACGCGAATATAATCTTCCTACCTATATCCTGTTCATAGATTTTGAAAAGGCCTTTGACAAAGTCTCTCGGAATAAGTTATGGAGTATTATGCGTAATAGTGGATACCCTAACCACATCATAGAAACCATCAAAAGCTTATATTTTAAAACCACTATCAGTATTGACAAAGGAACAGCGAACAACCTAACTGAATATACAAACCAAGGAGTCAAACAAGGGTGCCCGATGTCCCCGACCCTCTTTAATATATATATATATATATATATATATATATATATATATATATATATATATATATATATATATATACGATCATATTATTCAAGAATGGCAAAGTAAACTAACCACACATTTTAAAATAAGCAATACAATTTTAAACACTACTCTTTTTGCAGATGACCAGGCCATTTTTAGTACTTCAGAAGACGACCTACAGAGAGCTGCCCATTACCTCGAGTTAACAGGGAAAAATTATAACTTGAAGATATCAACCTCTAAAACGAAAACAATGGCATTCCAGGGGAAAAACCATATCAGATGTAAAGTAGTGATAAACGAAAAAAGTATTGAACAAGTAAACAACTTTAATTATTTAGGATTTAACATCTAATACTGCGACAAAAAAGATATAAACATAAAGATCCAAAAATTCCAGAAATTGTGCGGTACTATACGCAGAGCACTAAGACAAAAGACCAGACAAGACACCCAACTAAAATTTTACAAAACTATGGCAGTCCCAATGCTAACTTATGGATGCGAAAACTGGACAGTCAATAGGTCAGACAGAAGAAAGATCGAAGCGGCAGCCGCTTGATGAGATTCCTGAGACCATTAGCAGGATATACTAGATCACAAGAGAAATGAAGACATCAGAGGTGAACTACAGATCTCCAGCATACTGGAGAAGATCGACTCAACGAGGAAGAATTGGTTCGAACACCTAACCAGAATGCCACCAGAACGGCTTCCCAAGACTATCCTCGAATACAAACCAAAGGGGAAACGATCCAGAGGCAGACCCCACACAAGATGGAAAGAGACTCTTGAGAGCGGAACGGGCCACTAGGCCCAAACCCTGTTGCTGCTGATGATGATGATGATGATGATGAATAAATAAAAGCAAATAAACAAAATGAGTGTAAAATAAGGAGTACGAAAACTCTTCATGCATTTCAATTTCACATTTAAAAAATATTATTTATACTTTTATTATTAAATCATAACCTATTTATCAAACTATATTTCCGGGGTATTTAATTATATATAGTACATTAACTTAATAGCAATTAAAGTTGCTAATGTTCTTCTTTGTTCTGTTAGATGGGTAAGTGTTTGCACAGATTGCGGAAAGTCAGAAGAATAACAACAATCTGTGTAAGCACCATATATTGCATTAGAGAAATATTTGAAATATCCATATAGTACCCGGAATAATGTAATATTAATAAAAGCTCCTTTCTTGTAGTGCCTGGCGCAATAAACAGACTAAGCATTTTTCACTTTTAGTAAAATAGTTTGCTTAATGATAAGGATATGACCTCAAAGGACGATAAACGGCCGTATTAGCTAAAGCACACGAACTGTCCATGAATTTTATCAAGTGTGTTATTGACATCACACCATTTGGACACCACGAGAATGGAGTTCACGGAAAAGTGTTCTAGAAAGACGCTATCATTGGAGGGAGGTCGATGGTCCGTTAAGACAATTTTCCGGCAATTCTCTTATCGCTGTCAACAGCTGCGCAGAGACCCAATGACTCAATGGCCCTTCCCAAAATCCTGATTCATCTTGACTCTCAATGGGAATTATGGAGACGAAAACTTCAAACGAACGGTCGAAAGAACATCTCGTAAAATGAGTGTTTTGATAAGGCAAAGTTTCCAGCATTGCCTTATCACAAATAAAATATCACGTCTTAAAGTTTTAATACTGAGATATTTAGATTATCATTAATTTTCTTGTGTGTAATATAAATCTATTTTACTTCAATATTCATGCTAATGCTCCATTTAGATAAATCCTACGTTTTCTTCTTTCGATGATTTTCTTCTTTAGAAGACGCCTGTGTCTTAGATACCGTATAACGAGCTATATCTAGGCATGACTAAGAATATCATATCAGTGGGGCAAAGCAGAAAATACTGATTATTAAAAACTCACGTTTTACAACTGAATTGGATTTTTAAAATCCCTCGGAAACCACTTATAGTAAAGAAATGTCATGAAAATTAATAAAACCTAGGTCACAAGTATTGTAATTAAATGGAATTGATAACTAGTAAATTCCAAATACTGGAAATATGATTCCGGGATATGGATTTCGCTTCCCTAGGTAACAGTGATATACAAATCGAAAAATATTACTTTTTACACCATCCGAAAAATTATTCAACTCTTACCTTTCAAGTGGTCTATACGGTCAGCTGTTACAGCTGAGATCATTATTACTTCATCATGAAAATTGTTTACAACAATTCTTACTTTTTCAAAGAAAGAAAGCAAAGAATTTTATTGTTAAATTAGTCATAAAAACACAGCGTGATCCCCAAAAGATAAAACCAAAATATACAAAATGGTTTTCCAAAAAATAGCACGCACATTACTCATGAACACAAATAAAATACTCTCGTATAACACTGCAAGAGATTAAATATTTTAACCAAAAGTTTTTACGAATGCTGCAATTTCATAGTATAGTCGATGTACAGTACAACAGTTATTTACACAGCAAGAATATCACAAAAGTTACAGTACCATAACGCCACATGTAAATAACACATTTAATGGTGGGCACCTTCTTCCTTGGAGCTTTGGAGTCGCATGATCTCAGCTATGCCGTAGGCAATGGCGCACTGATTGTAATAATTCAGTTAGTACACACAGTATCGTAATAGTAGGAATAACACAATCAAATATTTGCATTTTCCGTCAAAATCTATTTTTTCTCCTCTCTTATGTTTTCCTCGAATTCCTGGAATTCCTGAGATATCTCCTGGACTGCCACAGACTGTTTAGCTTCCTTTGAACTTCTGCGCCCCTTGGAAATGAGCGATACCGATAACCTGCATGTGCAACGAAACAGTATTTTTAACGACGTTGCAACGCAAGCTGCTGCCTGTGGAGGATGGCGGGGACGTCGACGCCTCTGCCGCTCCGCCAGCTGCCCCAGCCCCGTCCGCGCCATCCAATTGTGGGGGTCGGAGCCCCCAAGTTTTTCGCGAAGGCCGCCGCCTCCTCGCCCCAAACTGCCCCGCCCTCCCCGCCCTGCCCGCCCCGCCCTGCTCCCGCCCTGCTCCCGTCCTGCTCCTGCCCTGCCCCCCGCCCTGCCCCCCGCCCCGCGCCGCGCCGTCGCCCAATCGCCTGAATTAAACAGCGAATCGATGGACCCGCGAGGACTCTATCGCGCTGCGGTCGATAGCTTCCTGCCGGGGCGGGGACGGCGGCGAGACGGAAGAGGGCTGAGCTCCGGGGCGGAGAGGCGAGGGAGGGCGCGGGTGACGGACAGTGAGCTGGCGGTGGCGGCGGGGAGAGGCAGGCCAGCGGGGACGGTGACAGCACGGAGGCGGGGTTCTGAGAGCCGGGGGCGGCGACGGCGGCAGGGACGCGGTCGAAAAAGGCAGCGGCGGACAGCGGCGACGCCACGCTGGGAAATATGGGGGGCGACCAAAAAGAGCAGAGAACGGAAAGGACGAAGGTCCGGTGAGTAGAGCAGTGGTATTCACTACACGCGAAGACGACAGACAGAATTGCAAATACATGTATCGTGTTGAAAATATTTTTTTGGATCTCAGATTGTTCACAACAGGAATGGGTTATATAGCGTTAGGAAAAAGGCCTTTCATTGTAAACTGTGCGCTATCAAGAGCACATTACAAACAATCTTAAATCAGGATCTATATATTAATATGACAATTTGATAATGTTTCTCGAGTAAATGAAACCCATTAACATCATCCATTTTTTTGTAAACTCTGAAATGACTTACATTTTACAATCTATGAATTAAATATATTGTGTTTTAATTAATTTTATGTATTATTCGGTATATACAGTACTACAAAGTTTGGAAGAAATTTATTTCCACAAGGAGGGAAAGGATCGAAGAACACTGGTCTCGAGATCCTCAAAAATACAATGCGAATAAATCTCAAGAAAATGGAGAGAGAAAAAAGCGGCAAAACGCGGTTAGATTCACTAACGTCGTAACAAACGAGGGTTGCGGGAACAATTTGAAGTATTTACGAGATAAAAGTAGCAATGGATAAACAACGGAGAAGCGACGCACTAAAAATCCGAGATCTCGGGTGAAAGGAAAGCCGAGACGGGAAGTTGATGCGTAACAGTGAAATATTTGTGAGTTGCGAAGGCGGTCGCGGATAAAAACGGCAATAGAAAGTGGTACGAAGCAATATCAAGAGGAAAAGGATCCAGAAAGAAGATAAGCAGAGAATTATCACAGAGCTAAATGACAAAAGTACGGAAGTAGCTAAAAGGCAAACAGTTTGTGGAGGATGTCTCCAACGAAATATTTCGATTTCCCAGAGTTTTTTTAAAAGTTTTTTCCTCAGAGTTTAAATGATTGATTCTCCTTTACTACTTATCAGTTTTAAATTTCACAAAACTCTTTCTCTCATTCAATCGGTATTTACTAAAATATTTTATAAGGCACACAAGCGTACCTAACAGAAGAAATAACAGTTGTGCTATCATCAAGGAAAACATTTAAATAAATAAGAATTGTTCTCAAAATACTAATTTACATACGTATGGAGTAAATGTGTGCTTATTTTTCAAACGTTTCTCTTTATTTCTTCTTTCATGAAAGAGTCCAAGCATTTGAGAATTGTTGGCAACGGAAGAAGCCAACGGATGTAGCTCCCCAAAGAGCGGCAAATGACTCATAGCAGCAAACTACGGTACGACAGGAATGTGGCACGACCTAAACCGACAGGAGCCAAACAATAGAGCACATTAAAAGAACACGGGCAGCCGGAATGAAACAGACGCCGAGTCGAGAGCGGAAAAGCGAGAGGGGGCCCTGGATCGGACTACGGCAAAAGGGCGAGGACGGCCCCGCACCGCGGCGAGGGCCAGGGCGCAGAGGGGGTCGTGGGCGTGAGTGCCAGCAAGGCGGAGGAGAAGGCGAGGACGAAGTCGCGGGCGTGGGCGATGGCTGCGTGGGGTGGGGGAGAGAGGGGAGGGGAGGGGAGGGGGAGGGCGGGCGCCTTTGGACGCGCGCCATGGAAGAGTCGCCGGCCACGCGGCCGTTCAATTCAATAGCTGCTCCTCGAAGCGGAGAGCCCCCGCGCGCTGAGTGATGTCGCCCCCGCCGCCCCCTCGCAATAACATTTGCTCGGCGCCCCGCCGACAACTGCAACTTCGCGTTCCCCCCCCCCCACTCCCCCGATCATCCTGGCGCGGCTTCGCAACTTATCCGCCCGTCATCGAGCTGTATTCGGACCGCGCGCCTCCCACCGCATGACGATTGCGGACTTGGTAGATCGCGCCGCCATATTCCTTTATTTCGCAAAAAAAAAAAAATAATAATAATAATAATAATAATAATAATAATAATAATAATAATAATAAAAAATAAAACCCTACAACAAAACAAACCTATCTAAAATAAAATCACGTCGCTGCAACAAAACTGGGGCAAAAATATGTCAATCAGTCCATCATTCACAGCTTTTTATCCGGAAGAAACAATTACGTGTTATCTGTTTCACCCCTCATTAAGATTGTGGAACAGGATGCGCCGAAGTACACCAACAAGTACCGGAGGACGCCGTTCATCACAGCGTCGCAAAGGCTGTAAATGATAGGAGCAGCTCCTCGTGAACGGGTTTCCTCCGCAGGAGACGACGGCTGTCATTTGCGTCGTTTACGGCGGCTGTTAGCGCATCGAGCGGCTATGAATCTTACGACACAGTGGTGAACGACGCTTCAGAGTTCGACCATTAACTGCCAGTTGTCAGCTGCATAGTCACGGTTTTAACGCGCATTTCTTCTTTTACAATTTGTTTGAAGGTTCTATTCTTTCCTACGACGAATAATCTTAGCCGTAGACGACCGAATTACCGCCAATTCCTGTTACCAAGTGGCGATAATGAGATTAATTGTAAATGATTGCCGTTTAACAGCCCATTCATCCGAACAGTTGATCGGGGACATTGAAATTATATAACTGTTCATTGCCGCGGCAGAGCCGATAACTATAGCTCAGCGATAGGATCGACAACCGAAATTCGGCATTACGGCAGCAATATGTATTGAATTCCGCGCTCTCTCCCGATGCCCAACACACAGCGAGCGAACACGATCCGTTGTCGGTGCGAATCATAAATCACAAACCAGTTGACTCTCGAGAGCCAACATTGAATATGCGCACGCGCTTCCTATTACTATCAAACTTCCATAGCATTGTCGGATCGCGGGCACCACATTTCGTCACACTTCGCACAGACCGGCGCGATCACCGACAAAGCACTTTGCGAACCGTCCTCCACAACACAACAAAAGTTTGCTCGCCGAAGTGTAGACTTCACCCAAGTGCTGTTCTTACCTTTTTATGTTAGTACACAGTTCCTCTTCAATGTTTGTTAGTAAGAAATGGACAAAATGTATTGCCAAAATAGAGCATTTATTTCTCGTCGGAAAAATACTTCAGCTACGCTTATCTTTTAATTTTTCATTTTTGAAGCATCTTTTCTCAGCAATATATTATTTCAAAGTTCATATAATCCCACAAAAGATTTTAACAAATATTCCTGAAGAATAACTTTTATACCACAGATTGAGGAAAAAAACAGGAGCAAATCTGAAAATCAGAGAGTATGTTTCCTATTGTTCTTTTTTTTCGTTTGCTTTTCATTTTTTTATTTTTCCCTGCTTCTAAGCAAGAGCCATCGCCTTCAGAAAAGGCAAGAGGGGAACCGATACGTACAACGCAGGCGAATTTTATTGGTTATGAATATTAGTCAGTGGACGAAGCCAAGCTACAAAGACATCCGCCACATTGTAGAGAGGGACATTTTCAAGCAAATTAACTTTAAATCCGGAGACGATAGCAAAATAAAACGACTTGCCTGAAAATGAGAAGCAAACCTCCGAAGAGATATGAGATCATAATCTTTCACAACGTTATCAAGATTCCACATTTTGTTATCATGAGGAAATTTACAACATTCTCAGAACTGTTATCGACTCGTGTTTTCCACATACGTACTAATATTTTGTCATAGTGTCATTGGCCAACATTAATATTTCGTAATTAATAAAAAATATTGGCATGTGCCGTCTTACCGTCTGCCGAAATTACGAAACATCTAAAAGTGGAGAGAAAAATTATAGTGTGCTTGATTGTTTTAAAGTGATTTAGAGGTGTAAATTGTTAAAATGAATTCAACCATGTATCAGCCTAGGTTAATGCATTCCTTTGTCAAGTGCCAGTGCCTCTTCTGAAATAGTGATCAAGGTCACCATCGACAAATGTATTAGAATATCGCGGACTTGTGATAATGCAACCACACGTTACTGCCACCACAAAGATGGAAATGAGTTTCACAGCACGTTCTTAGAAGCACGTAATCCGAGAACAGACCGACACTACGATACATTTACATTCCACGTAGTATTCTTCCCCCACGAGAAACTATCCGGAACCCGAAGGTGTCGCTCACTTTGCGAATAGAGAAGGCTCAGTTGAAAGACGCCACAACAAATCGGCTGCGATCGGGAAGTTCATGTTGAGGAAAACTGCATAAACACTTTAGTAACTCATAATGCAGCGTACAATATACCAAATGTATATGCCAAATATACCAAAAGTAATATAACGAATGTATACCAAATACAATACAATATACCAAATTCGTTTATTTTATTTTAATTAAATTAGAACGTAAATTAGTATAACATGGGGTTGCAGCCATCTACAAGCATTTTGAACGGAGGAAATTGTCTACTTGTAAAATTTCTGAATGGCAAATACTGATTTAGCCATGACCAATAAAATTATGCCCGCTCTTTCAAGGCGTTTCATGACTTCCGCGGGTCGCTCCGGCTGCTGCGAGCGCGGGGCTGCGTGGGAGGGCGAGGCAGCAACGTCCGGGCGCGGAGTGCGCAGCCACGCACAGCGCCGGCACGGCCGAGTTGCGCACCTTCGGGCGAGCAATTAGCAACGAGCGCCGAGCGCCGCGGAGCGTTGCGCGGCATTGTTGGCGGCGGCGCGCGGCGCAACAAAAGACGGCTGGCCGAGCGCGCGGGCGGGGGCGGCGGCGGCGGCGGCGGCGGCGGCGGCGGCGGCGCAGCGCCCGACCGCGTGACGCGACGCGCCTGGAATGCGCGAAAGCGCCAGCAGAGGAAGCGAGGAGGCGGGGAGGAGAGGAGAGAGGGATTGCGAAGAGGCGGGGAAGAGGGAAAGCAGGACGGAGGGGAGAGGGAGCGGGAGAAGGGAAGAGAATCAGGGGGAAGCGTGAAGAGTGTAAACGGAAAGGGGCGGCGGGAAGTCGGGCGGCGTCGACGACGGCGGGAGGGACGTTGAAGGACGGAGGACGAAGAGAGGACGGGGAGGGGCGGAGGACGAAGGGAGGGCAGGGAGGAACGGGTGAGACAGGGGATTGCCGGGAAGGGTCGGAGGTAGGACAGACGGGAAGGGACGGAGGAGGGACGGGGGAGACGGACGCCACTGGTGCCACACTGATCTGCCTGCGAAGGCCTTCACAACGACATGCTTCATTGAATGCCAAGGAGGCACTGATGTGTACTGCTTCTGAATAGCAGTGTCAAATAAATGTGAGCACTCTTATAGAATAACAGAAAAGTTAGTGACCATGATGGCGATTATTGCTACATTCAAATAGCGAGCGTCTCTACCTCCCCCCCCCCGCCCCCTCGCAGGCACCGCACGGCAGTGCAGTTGCTTTCGGCAGGGGGAGTCCGAAGCAGAATGCCGATGAGAGATGAAAGGAACGATGGTTCACTTGGGAAAGCCAACCAAGACAGCACATCAAGAAAGAAGTATTCGGCTCTGCGTTCCCGACTCGTTGCTAGAGGTCCTTGCCCAAACACGCTGCTTGAAGTTTGATCAAATCTAAATTTAGAATATGTACAAATATTATGCATGGAAAAATATATGTATGAGCACAATAGTAGGGGAAAAAATCTGACTATGCAGAGATCTGAAATGATTTAAACAGTTGCGCAACACGACACTCTCCACACGACCAAAATCAAAGAAAGGAACTTTTTTTATATCCGAAGCGAATTTTAGCCGAAATAGTTGAAAAACTCTCCAAAAATGGAGAATGTCCAAGGAAAAGAAAATTAGAAGAGGAAATGCAATTTAAACTTCAAACTGCCGCCTCTTTGTCTTGACCTGTGGTTGCAATACCAATATTTGAAGATGCAAACAGAAAAACTTTCTAATTTACATAAAAGCAGCGAAGGAGAATCTTTTTGCCATCTTAGAACCCAGACCTATGCTGTTACAGGCGACTTACTACTGTTTCAGGCCAGGTATGAAATATTTATTACTTCTAAATTAGTAGCTGCTCTAGGTAGTATGCTAAGTGTAGAGAATCTATTTTCTCTTTAAAGAGACCACAGAAGCATTTGGTCACAATATTCCAAAAGATTATATATTTTTAAAAATCGAATATTCATCGAATATGCCAAACGAAAAGACGAAAAGCAGCCGAATCTATACAATATCAAAACCATACTATACAGCACCATTACCAAACTTACTATTCACTCGGATGGAAAATCGACACGAGAATTGAATGTTAGAAATTCTAAAGGAGAATTGATTCCAATAGTCGATTCGTTTGTAGACAAATGGCACATATTAATTGGATTGTTGGTGATGTAGATACCTTTTTATTATGATAAATGACTAAAGATATTGTCCGGTATCAAAACTGTTTAATCAACTTATGATCATTTCGATCGCGTGATCGATCCGAACTTTGTTTTCGGCCCAGAAGCTGCAAGCTCTGATGATGATCGCAACGCGATCGAAATGATCATAAGTTGATTAAACAGTTTTGATACCGGACAATATCTTTAGTCATTTATCAAAATGGCACATAATCGATATTTTAAAATATGACAAACGCTTCTAGTATGGAGCAAGTGCGAGCTGTGTGGTCTGCTGGGGATCGAACATTTGCTCTCCACAATTAGTATTTTAATAAATGACATGTACATTTTTGTGAAATATTAATTTCGCGCAATTTTCGATGAAATAGGGACAATCTTAACAACAATATTTTTTTTCAGAAAAGGCTCGATTTTATCTATA
Source organism: Gryllus longicercus (assembly GCA_038098605.1). Classification (NCBI taxonomy): domain Eukaryota; kingdom Metazoa; phylum Arthropoda; class Insecta; order Orthoptera; family Gryllidae; genus Gryllus; species Gryllus longicercus. The sequence goes on along the minus strand of JAZDUA010000285.1, from coordinate 934,043 downwards.
AACTTTTTGTATGGCTTGAAAAAATGTGGTAGGTAATACGACACATTGTTATCTTTTTCATGTCATCTTTTGATTTAGAAAAATGTTTTGTTTTTTTTAAATATTTCTCACATCGTTCACTCTACAGGCGTTTTTTATACATTTCATTTGTGAATTCAAGTGTTTCAAATTAGTTTATCCAAAAATTCAAATTTTTTTCTCTGAAAATGAACACAAAATAACGCATTTTGAGAAACGCTTAAACGACGAATTTTCAAAAACTGCTCCAAATGTTTCAGTGAAAATGTGCATATACGACCAGGTTTTAGTCTTCTATAATACTCTCTAAAGTCATATTTTTCAAGAGTACTATTTAGGAGACGAAAAATTGAGAAAATGTGAAAAAATGTGTCTTCCAGACGTCGACAGGTAGTAGCAGCTGGAAAGAAGAGGATGGCCAAAATCGAAAAGCTAGCCCAGGCTAAAGATATTAGGCAACTAATAGCACGAGACAATCTGTGCGATTCTGTGGCACCACTATTTTAGTGCCTTTACGCAACTAAAACGAGTTGTAGGTGACCTACGGCAGAGGCGATCAATAGATCAATCGATTCCTCTCGACAACACAAATCGATTGTGACAAAAATTCTCAGCCGATTCCACCTGGATGTTTTGGAATAAAGTATTCACTTTCAATGCACTTACTGGTGAAATGCTGGGAACTAATATGCTCTCTTTCCGGCATTTACATAAATCGTTACAACTTGATTAGTCAGATTGACGTTAATTAAACCTAATTTTGTAATGAAACAAAGATTTAGTCAATTATATTTAATCGATGCTTTTTCATGAATCTTTAAATGCCCAAAACGGACGAGCCGGGCAACTATAATAGGTATAAAATATATTTTTATAAAGAACTTCTAAAGTACAAATAAAACTTTATAATGAAAATAGCCACCGGAAGGTCCACAATAAACCAGATCTTCAATATTTGAGTAAATGTACATGAAAAAGTGCTTCGTTATATTGCAATTTATTCAAATGTAGAGGCAAAAAACCGTGTGCAGCCGAAAACGACATGGACTCCTTTTGTTATCACACATTTTTAAATTTACATATATTTTACTAATAAATAAATAAAATACACAAGAAAGAGAATTACATTATAACGTTAATGACAGTTACTAATAAATATAAATGGTTTTATATTCAATTATTTACAGGGTTGTCAGACGAAAAGAATCTCTTCTCCCAATTTCGTATATCAAATTCTCTAAATTATTGGATTTGACAAATTAATTTATATCAATGTGAAACATTGTTGTAATTAATTATTCCATATTTCTTAACATTTTAAAAATGTTGTTACTTATGCGTAAAATAATAGTGGTCGCTAATGATCTCGGCTGTGTCGGAAGACATCGCAATTAAATTTCTTTATTTAAATTCTTAATTACCAGATTGACACGAGGAAAATCAGTGAGTAAAAATATTTATGGAAATAACATGTTTTATAACGTGCAATTATGGAGCCCCTTTGGAAATGTACATAGGATCTTCTGCGCACGCCTGTTTATAGGTACGCATTTAACGAGGACCATTCAATAAAATTCATTCCCCATAAGAACACTATTATAATTAAATTTCAGTGTGTTTACTAATTTCGTAGGTGTTTAATCTATTGTTTTTTTTCTTTCCGGTGCGTTCTCAATACCAAGTACTGCCAACAATGGCTAATCTGTGCACCTTTGTTTCGTCCGCAATCTTTCGAAAGTCGTACTGAGCGTCAACGGAGTAAAATGCCCAACGGAACAAAAGAAGGAAACGTGTTTGCGGGTGGTGTAGTGACCAAGCGTCGCGCAGTTGGAGTCTTTTAAAAGCAGCTCTTGCCAACTTCTGCAGAAGACAGGAAAGTCCACTACGTCCCTTTGGGAAGTATCGGACATCGCAGGAGGGAGGCGAACCGTACAGTCCGTCCTCCGGAAACGTAACCCCCCTACGCGACGCTGGGTTTCAAAGGCCAAAGGTAGTCGACTCTTATATCGATTGTCGATCTTTAATTTACAGTTCGTTTCGACCGTTCATGGGGAGTGGCGTAAACAAATGTGGACTCGATGCGCCCTCTTTCATTCATTCATTCATTCATTCTTTCATTCCGCGCCCTTCCGTGCAGCATGAATAAGGCATGGAGGAAACACTTGCGATCGCACCCCTTAGTCGTTTTTCGTTCCGCACGGCTGGCAGCGCCTCGCGATATGCATCGACGAAAAAACCCGCGTGGCGTCGCGTCGCGCTGCGACGGAGCGGAGGCGAATTCGAGTGCGCAGGGGGGGGGGGGGCGGACGAAGAGAAGGGGTGGCGAAGCCAACGAAGAACGGTCGCGAAATGCAGGATAGCCGCGGAGGCGAGAGCGGGAACCAAAGGCGGGCACACGTTTGCCTGCCGGGTTGGGGCGGAGACAGCTTACGGAGGGGAGGGATAGCGACGATAGAGGCAGAAGCATAGACTAAAGAGGTATCATTACTCCATGGCTGAAGCTTCGGCGAGGAAGGAGGCGGGAAAGGAAGAAGAGGATAAAGGGTTAGAGGAGAAGGGAAGAATGGGAACCGAGGCGGGGATAGGGCAAGGCGATGGTGAGGTGGAGCGAAATAAGGATAGTCGGGGACGGCGCCAAGAGTGAAAGTGCTGACGGGGACGCATCGGGGGTGGGGACAGGAGCCAGAAAACACGCAGCGGCGCGTACGAACATGGATGGCGGGGGCGAGGACGGGCTGGACTGGGCGGGGCGGAGTATTGACAAGAAAGAGAACGGTGACAGGACAGGGGGTGAAAAGCGGGCCTGCCGGAGTGGGGACAGTGGTCGTGTCCGGGTTGAAGGCGGGAATGCGACAAAAGTGTGGCGGGGATCACTCTAGGAGCGGGGACGAGCACAAGGCACTGACGGAACCGAGAAGTCGGCAGTGAAGGTGGGGGCGGGGATGTGGCAGGAGGAGCAGCGCGGGCGGGGGCGGAGCGAGTGGCGGGGTTGTGGGAGGGGTACGGGCGGGGCGAACCGTCGGTCGCGTGTCGCTTGAATGACAAATGCCCAAGGTGAACCTGCCAGGCCCCGTTCACACGACGGCGCCGCTCAGCTATTCGACGCATTCTTTCACGAGTTTTCCTTTTTGCCGCTGAAACTCGGGCACGAAACGCTCGGAGGAAGTATTGAAAGTGCGCGATGTTTGCTCGGGCTTTGTAAAGTTATATTTTTTTTTCCGTCGGTTAATTGAATCTAAGTGCTCGCGAATATTGAAAAAGAGGATTTACCAGCTGCAAAGAAACGTTGGCATGAAGACATAACGGGCTTCTTTAAATGTTTTCGAAGGACAGTTAAAAATGCTTTCGAACAGAGAATGAGATGTTTTCACACGGCTATTCTGAAATGTTGCGTAAATAAAGTACTAACAATAAGTAAATATATGTATTTCTAGGAGGTTAAAATAATTATATATTCTACACAATGATTTTTTACATTATTCTAGAGATGTTATTATCAAAAAGTGGGTTGTTGTACCACTTTTATTCCATGTGTCGAACGTGAATGCTCAACCAGTCTTTCGGTGATATGATCATACGTAACGTAATCAATTCAAATGGCATAGATACTCGTATTAGTAATTATATCTACTAGAGAATAACGATAATCGTTTCTTGAAGAATGTGATTTTTACCATTAATTGGAATGGATGGATTGGAATGGATTTGACTCCCTCATTTACACAAGCGAACCATTCTTACGCATCCCACATTGAAAGCACACTGTGCCTCTACGTTAATATGACACTGGCAGCAGAAAGGTAGTAGCCCTATTACAAGACTCACGATTTGTCTCAAAACTCACTGGTTCATTGCTGTTCTGAGGTAAATTAATAAAATTTAAGAAAACCTACAAGGTAAATGAGCAAAACTTAAATATTTTGTGATACACAGATAAGCAGTGCCTTATTATCTATTACTTCAGCAAATACAATCACAGCAGCACGACATTTTGGCTGTTAAATAAAACACGACTTACGGGTCTCAGTAATTGGAATTTTGAGATTGCAATAACACATTGTCGATTGCATAGTAACAGAAAATCACAGCTGGTTCGGAGTGGAAATTACGTGAATACACGTAGTCAATACGAACCTCTCATTTGTCAATAATTATTCGCATTAAAAGTAATTTCAAATAAACTGTGACAAAAAGCCTTCTGGCCGGCACATAGTAGTGTTGATTACATCTTACTTCCCAACACATGATCTATCACAAATTTACTGATTATATTTAAATAATCGAATTTGAAATACTCTCCGAAAACAAATGCATACCGTTCGTAAAAAACATTAGCAAGTAAATTCTGTGTGAATTTTAAAAATAGGTATATTTAAGCCTATTTAATGCTCCCTGCAAATATTATACAACAATCAAACATTTAATGTGTTTCGGAATTAACCACTTTTAAACAAATAAATAGTTCTTTGTGAGCGTTTGACAAATCTAACAACTCGAAGCCGCCTAACCTACACGGGAAGCTCCGGCCCGACCGCGCGTCCAGCGCTGGCTGACGGTGAACTGAATTGAATTGAATTGAATTAATGCCTTATTTTACGTGGCGAGACTCGGGCCATCAGGCCCGCTCTTCCGTCTGACCACGCAAATTTCGCTACGCTCCTTTCACCAACTAGCAGAGAAAGGAGGTATTTCTTGGGCGAGAAACGGGCGATTTGAATTTAGCTCAGAGGCGTCATTTAGGCTTGATCTTTTACATGCAAGTAAATCTACTAACATGGGACAGCCGGCTTTACTTCCCTCCAAAGGAAGGCGCGCGAAGGTTTTTTTCGCCCTTAAAAATCCACGGTTTCGACCGGGTTTGAACCCGCCAACTTGGGTACAACAGTCCGAAACGCTAACCGTTACACCATCGCCGACGGTGTTGATGCACTGCTAGCGCATCGCATGGCCCGGCGCAGCGGTGCAGCGACGATGCGTTGGCGGGCGGAGGGCTTCGCCGGGCTTTGTCGGAATCATAGGCGGCGTTCGCGCGGATCAGCCGACCGGCTACTGCGCGAAACGAGAGGCGTCGCCCACTGACCCGAAGCAGCCCATCAATATTCATTAAGGCGCACGCGGGGCAAACACACACAATTGGCGGCCATCGTCACCAGGCGCCGCCGGCGGGGATTAAGCGGCGTAATGACTGGCAAATTAATAAGGGATGTTTGTAAGTTGAACAACAACACGCACGGATTATATCAGTGCTTGGGACTCCACTATTGCTTGCATTGAATTTGTATAACAATGCTAAAGACTTTCTTTGCATCGGCTCTGCATGGAACGTTACATCATACACAACGTGAAAACTTAGTAGAGAACCTGGAGACTAACTCTACTCACTGAACAAAATATCGATGGCAGCGAATCAAAAAGCCACATAAATTTAGCTAATCAGTCCGTTAATTCTTATATTCATTCCCGCATTACAATACTTCCTTTATTCCTGCGATGTCCCTAAATATATTTAACTAGGAGACTGCAGCAGCAAATATGCTGTCGAGTATGCGGAAACGTAACACAACAACTCGAGTAACTTCGTACAACACTACAACAAATTACATAATTTAGCAAAATGAGTCTCCATCAATATTGCAATAACATAGTCTACGTTATGAATACAAAAATTGATGTTGGTGTGTTCAAGATCGATGAACTCCGACCCCGTTTGACCGATCTCCATGGCACATCTACGCGTCTTTTTTAATGGAGAATGTTTTTATGCTGATCATTTTGTTCTAACTCCATCAGATGGCGTTGTAGCACGATGGCGTTGTAGCACATGATGGTGCATCAATTAAATACTATTTCCAATCCACCTGGGCTTCATAGTTGGAAGATTTGTGTCGAGGACATGGGGGACGACCTGGGTGAGGTCGAGGACATGAGTGTGCGGCGCGAAATGGTGGGAGAGAAAGAGAGAGAGAGGGGGGAAAGAGAGGGAGAGAGGGAAAAAGAGAGAGGGAAAAAGAGAGAGGGGGAAAGAGAGAGGGGGGGAAAGAGAGAGAGGGGGGAAAGAGAGAGAGGGGGGAAAGAGAGAGGGGGGAAAGAGAGAGAGGGGGGAAAGAGAGAGGGAAAAAGAGAGAGGGGGGAAAGAGAGAGAGGGGGGAAAGAGAGAGGGAAAAAGAGAGAGGGGGGAAAGAGAGAGGGAAAAAGAGAGAGAGAGGGGGAAAAGAGAGAGGGGGGAAAGAGAGAGGGGGGAAAGAGAGAGGGGGAAAAGAGAGAGAGGGGAAAAGAGAGAGAGGGGAAAAGAGAGAGGGGAAAAGAGAGAGAGGGGAAAAGAGAGAGAGGGGAAAGAGAGAGGGGGGAAAAGAGAGAGAGGGGAAAAGAGAGAGAGGGGAAAAGAGAGAGAGGGGAAAAGAGAGAGAGGGGAAAAGAGAGAGAGGGGAAAAGAGAGAGAGGGGGAAAAGAGAGAGAGGGGGAAAAGAGAGAGAGGGGGAAAAGAGAGAGAGGGGGAAAAGAGAGAGAGGGGGAAAAGAGAGAGGGGGAAAAGAGAGAGGGGGGAAAAGAGAGAGGGGGGAAAGAGAGAGGGGGGAAGAGAGAGGGGGAAAAGAAAGAGGGGGAAAAGAAAGAGAGGGGAAAAGAGAGAGGGGAAAAAGAGAGAGGGGGGAAAGAGAGAGAGAGGGAAAAAGAGAGAGAGGGAAAAAGAGAGAGAGGGAAAAAGAGAGAGGGAAAAAGAGAGAGGGAAAAGAGAGAGGGAAAAAGAGAGAGGGAAAAAGAGAGAGGGGGAAAAAGAGAGAGGGAAAAAGAGAGAGAGGGAAAAAGAGAGAGAGGGAAAAAGAGAGAGAGGAAAAAAGAGAGAGGGAAAAAGAGAGGGGGAAAACGAGAGAGGGAAAAAGAGAGAGGGAAAAAGAGAGAGGGAAAAAGAGAGAGGGAAAAAGAGAGAGGGAAAAAGAGAGAGGGAAAAAGAGAGAGGGAAAAAGAGAGAGGGGGAAAAAGAGAGAGGGAAAAGAGATAATGGGAAAAAGAGAGAGAGGGAAAAAGAGAGAGAGGGAAAAAGAGAGAGGGAGGGAAAAAGAGAGAGGGAAAAGAGAGAGGGAAAAAGAGAGAGGGAAAAGAGAGAGGGAAAAGAGAGAGGGAAAAGAGAGAGGGAGAAGAGGGAGAGAGAGGGGGGGAAAGAGAGAGGGAGAGAGAGGGGGGAAAAGAGAGAGGGAGAGAGAGAGGGGGGAAAAGAGAGAGAGGGAGAGAGAGAGGGGGGAAAAGAGAGAGAGGGAGAGAGAGGGGGGAAAAGAGAGAGAGGGAGAGAGAGAGAGAGAGGAATGATGTGTATGACTTAAGATCGATTGAGAAATTATGGATGGACATAAGCAAATATGTCTACCTTTTCCAATGTATTGAAAGTCTTGAAGGTTATATTCTCTTACACTCGCATATTTTTTTAATTAACCATTAGGAAGATACGCTGCGCGAAAAGGGAGGGAATCTAAAAACTGTTTGAATGACGCATATGTCAGAATTTCCGAACAAACCGCGGAGAGTTTACTCGGAATAGCTACAACGCACAACTTCGCAACGTGGCGAGGGTATACGTGCAGTTGAGCTGTCTGAATCACACTCATTGCGCAAAGTAATATCCGCTCGCGACCCGAGAGGGGGGGGGCGTGAACCACATCCAAGGCCCCGACCGCCGCCCACTCCATCCCCTGTCACCACGACACCTGTTTCGCAATGTCCGCCCAATGCCTCCGCGATCACAGTTGCACGCTCCACTCTCCGGCCAGCTGCTCCCACCTGCCTCCGCCGCGCCGCGCCGCGCCGTGCAGTTTCGGGCTCGCAAAGCCGCCCGCACGCGCCCGCCGCCGCCAACGCGTTATTGACGAGCGCGCCGGCGGGCGGGCGGGCGGGCGGGCGGGCGGGCGGGCGGGCGGGTGGCCGCGGACCGTTTCTATGGCAACATCGCGGAGCAAAAGTGGCTTCCGCCACACGCGCACATCGGCGCTTCCGTGAGATAAACGAGCGGCGGGCGGCGCGAGGGGCGACGCCGGCAGGTGGGGTGGCAGCGCCCTCTTCCCACAGCAGGCGCGTTAACCACGACAATGACCGGCCGGATAAACCACTTTCAGTTCAGGTTAGTTTTCGCGGTCAGTTATTACTCCTGTTATAACAGGGTTTGATGGAAAAATCTAATAAAGGGCAAGGCTGAATATTCAGGCGAAACTGAACGTGGGAAGGAGATTAATTAAAGTAATAATATTCAGTGGGTGGCATTTTCTTTTTCACTACTTATTTATTTTTGAAATTATAAATTAGCAAAAGTACCATATAGTTATGTATAGTTAGCAAACGTACCGTATGGTAGTGGTAAAGTACTGTAACAAAGGCTTCACTTCGACCCTATCAACGTTAACGTTTCTTCGTAATTTTCTGTTTTGACGGATTTGGATAATCGAAATATTTGCCTACAAAGTGTAAAAACGTTTTGAAAAATAGTAGAACGTGTAACAAATAGTATGTCAGTGCGGCGCCATTTGAATTGACATGCTCGCGGCGTGACGGCGCGTGTTTCGAGTCGGTTGGGTGTGGGCAGCCCCCGGAAGCGGAGGTGAGAAGCGAGTCACCGAAGTGACGTCGCCACCGCTACAAAAGGAGGCGAGGCGAGGCGACGCAAGCGCTGGCGCAGAGCACAGCATTTATACTGCGATTTATTTACAGCTGCCTCCCACAGGTCGTCATCCAATCGGGAGCTTACACGTCAACACAGCGACATCACTAAGGTGACTTTCCACCTTCCGATTGGATGGCTCCGTAACAGCTGATATACGTGAGAGGCAGCTCTAAATAAATCCAAATAGAACATAGCAGTTAACACAGGAGTCAGCTACAGCACAGCCAGCCGTGGAGGTCAGCCGCGTGGAGTGACTGCGGCGAGTCAGCCGGAGGGAATCGGCAGCCAGCAGGCAACGACCAGCCATGGAGAGCTCAGAGCAGTGAGCTACCGAGAGGTGACTGCACCGCGAGGGCCGGAGAGGGGCCCACGCACGAAGAGGCAACGAGAGTCCATTCTCTGTGTGTGAGCGAGTTGGTGGCTAGCTCTACAGGCGGCCCAACCTGGGGACCGGGGCCGGGGCCTGAGCTAGTAGGACGCGGAAGCAAGCGGAAGGAAGCGGAAGCAAGCGGAAGCAAGCGGAAGGAAGCGGAAGGAAGCGGAAGGAAGCGGAAGGAAGCGAAAGGAAGCGAAAGGAAGCGGAAGGAAGCAGAAGGAAGCGGAAGCGCGTCGAACCGTGTTCTCCAAAATGAGTTTGCTTTAATAATTATAGACATGTGGCTAAATGTTTATAAAAATGTATTGAAGGATCTGTGTTTGTTCATGATTCAGGTGCCCGTAACCGCTCTAGACACGGCGGTGAGCATCTGCACCGCTTCGCTCCGCCCGCAGAGGCGGCGACTGCAGTGAGGAAGGCGCATCGCGCCCAAGAGACTTTCAGAAAATGTAGGGATTATACTGGCTCAGAGGACATACCGTGTTGGATACCTTCTGGGGAATAAAATGTTATACAGTGGAAGACGACGTTAATTACTGAACATTACAATAATTAATAATGCAAATAATACATATACACAAAACAACGACATCAAATACGAAAAAAGTATTTCAATTAAATTAATTGTGTAACAACAATCTTCCCCGTTTTACACTAGGATCACCAGTCTTTCATTAAATTTCACATGCTTCTACGTCGAATGAACTGTATTAAAAATGATAATAAAATAAGTCAAACGTTAATGTGAAAAGTTACCCTTTGTTAAAAAAACAAAACCAGAAAAGGCGAGAGTGAGTTAGCAAGCACTTTAAAAAAATGCCTCAAATTATGCAGATTTATTGTTGCTAATAGGAATTGTCTGGACAAGTATGTCAGATCAAGAAAAGTCAACAGAGCTGCGTCAGCTGATTTGCAGAATTTGTACCCGTTGACGTCAGAAAACAAATGTTTAGATTTAAACAGCAGGATCAAAGACTTGGAACATATAGCACGACCATTTTGCATCCTTAACCAATTGTGTGAGCAGCTCGTGCTCTGCTCGCTCTTTCTATAGTCAGAAGGCTATGTAATCCCGCTATTATACATTTACGAGTATTTCACTCTGATACCAGAGCAGAATGACAACATAGCAAAGAATCGATTGCAGTAATAATCCTATTTTGTGCCATACACCTTTGTACATTTCAGAAAGATGCGATGCTGGCAGCAGATGCACGTTCGTGGATGGCCTCTCCTGCTGTGACTATAGCAGGCCACTGGGCTTTAATCTAGATTATTACAATGCTGATGGTGTCGATGATTATGATTTAATTCGTATTGTTGGAGTACTGTTTCAACGAAACAGAGCTGCTCCCAACAGGTGCTACAGGCGATGAAAACTACGAACAGGAGGTGGGGGAGGTCGTCTGATTGAGGCATTGTCCCCAAAATGGGGATTTTTTGTGGTGGGGAAAGAATGGGGAACATACATGAACGGGACATGTTTGGGGATTTTTTTGGGAAAACTTATTTGCATTCGGAGTCGAGGTAGAAATATTATTCTCTCAATTATTATTATTATTATTATTATTATTATTATTATTTAAAAAAATAGACGTTATTGTCTCTCACTTTTATGTATCACAAAGAGAAATATAAGCGACTGGCATAGAGAACGAAAAATTTTAGGAAACAAAGATGGCATACCACTTTGAGCAGCTCAAAAGACGATGATTGGTTCATTCGAATTATTTAATTTAATGTGACATACGAATGGAATCATCAGTGACCACTCATGTTGGACAGTAATTTCGCGAATATGTTTCGATTGAAAGTTTGGGAATTTTGTTTTATTGGGGAGACTATTTTGGGAAATTGCGTGGTGGTAGTATTGGGAAGGAACTCGCTACACATCTGTCAACTCTGGGTGGGCGGGGACTGACGGAGGGATCTGAAGCGGAGCTTGTCACGACACATCGGGCGCGACGTATTTCGCAATTTCGGTAAAGTGGAATTAAAGCGATCAAACGTGATCTGCATGGTTGATCCCATGACAGCTGAAAGTACAAATGCCTCAAATTTGTACCCTCCCACGACACTAAATAAAAATAATGTAACATGTAACGCTTGATGTGATAATTAAATAGTGTACGCATGAATGCATGTTCATGTTTTTTATGGAAAAAAGTACGCGACTATATATTTTGTAATTGATAAATCAATCAACAGCAAATGGAATAAACTTCGCTTTAAATGATGTAAAACTAATTATTTTGAATTTCGTTCAAGCAATAGTGACGTTACTGACGAATACAAATACACCAAAATCCAGTATCACACATTCAAACTTCTATTTTATAGGAAATTGGCATTCGTTTTCTTCCCTTACAAATTCAACAAATACATTTCTGTTGATTTTTTAACTAAAAATTTATATATAATTTAACTAGTAAACTGTTCAATGCATTAAGTTCTTTGGATCTGGAATCGTTCACGTATCTCCTGGTTTCATCCAGTTACTTTGACTACCGCATTATCGAGCCAACCAACACTTTGGTAGTATAGTTCTAGGGTCTCTATTACGCGTGCTTTTGTTAATGGGTGGAAAGAATTAAAAACAAAATATACGTTTAACACTAGAGGTATCCATCAACAAGAGGAATGAGCGTAAAGAATTTTCAGCAAAAGCTGGTCTCTCAGATTTTCCAGGATTACATAGACTGCTTCGCGACATGGGTAAAATGAGGCAATGAGAGGATGTACGGGTAACAGTGGACCTGAGAAGAAGAGTTAGAAAGCGTAGAGAGTAGCAGTCAGGCAAATGTGAACCAGGAAGTTGCAGCGGGTCGCAACCACAAGTTCGAGACAGCGAGGGGATGGCGCACCATCTACGACCAAGCGATCGGAAGAGAAGATGGGCTGACGGATCCAGCAGGAACATGGGACACCAGTGCAACGAGGTTCAATAGAGGAAATTCACGAATGAAATGAGCTGAAAACACATCGCGATACCCGGTGATGTAATATGTTCACAATTTATTTTCCAACCGATCTAGTTCGGTTTTGTAACACGAGAAAAACCGAACAAGGCTACCTATTGCACTGCTGTAAAGGAAGCAACACGGCACTGAGAGTTTATGAAGTATTCTTTTAGCGGAAAGCAGATCTCATTAGCGCGGGAATGAATAGGAGAGAGCGACAGAAAACCAGCGGAGCGGCGGAGAGAAGGAAAATATCTCCCGAAGGAGATGTTAAAAGACAGATTTACAGCGTTGATGCATTTGCTCCAACTCGATGAAATATTTTTCTCTCAAGCATATTGTAAAAGATGACGACAGTACCTGAAAATAGTGTGGAAGTCGTGACAGAGTGTATGAATTGAAAGTGAAATGTGGAATTGGAAGGACCATCGCCTATGTTAACACACAAACAATCTAGGGAATAACAGAATTTGTAAGTGAAGACTAGTAATACGGAGTGTAGATCATTGCGAAGTCAGGGGAAGATAGAGAGGAATTTAACAAAAATAATTTCATTAAATGTACCAGAGATATAGAAATTCAGAGCAATTATTAATTTCAATTTTGTGTTATTAGCCTTCTGTTTATGCATGCATGATTTTCTACGGATGTTTGTGTTATTTTGTGTTGTTAGCCTTTTAAAGGGAAACTTTTCGAGGCTAATTCAAAACGAGAAAGTGTGAAAGAGAACGGCCATTTTTTTTTTCAAAATGGAGACAATTGATAGTCCAAAGTAATGAGTAACGGTATGTTGTGGAACACCGGAAGGAAACTCGTCGGGGCAGACGATGCGTTCCTAGTCGGAGGAACTGTCACTACTGATTGCTTGAAACCGGGAGAGCGATTGCGGTGGCTGGCAGAGGCGACGTCATGCGAGGAAGTCCCGAGCTCCCAGAGGCGACGTGGCGCGTGCGCGGTGATTCGCCGAGGAAAGCCCCAGCCAGACTCGCAGCGGCCGCCGCCTCGCACGGGGCGGCACTTGAGCGCGGAAGCCCGACAAGCCCCGAAGCGGGGCGGGAGCGGAGCGTGGAGCGGGGCGGGGGCGGGGCGTGTTGCAGCGGGGTGGAACGGGTTAGAGCGGGGCGGGGCAACGTGGAGCAGGGCGGGCCGAGATGGAACGGAGCAGGACGGGACAAGGCGGGACAAAGCGGGGCAGAGCGGGACGGTGCGGGGCGGGTTGGAGGGACGGACCGCGGTGGAAGGGGAGTGGCGGGGGGGGCGGAGCTTGGTGGGGTGAAACGGAGCGGGGCAGAGCGGAGCTGGTTGCAGCGGGGTGGAGCGGGGCGGAGCGAGTTGGAGCGGGGTGGAGCGGGGTGGAGCGGGGTGGAGCGGGGTGGAGCGGAGCGGAGCGAAGTGGGGTGGGGCGAGATGGAGCGGGGAGGGCCGAGGTGGAGCGGGGAGGGCCGAGGTGGAAGGGGAAGGGCGGGGTGAAATAAAACTGGGCAGGGTGGGGCGGAATGGATCGAGGCGGGACAGGACGCGGTGGAAGGGAAGGAGAGGGGACGGGCAGGGTGGAACAGAGCGGGGCGGAGCGGGTTGAGGCGGGGCGGAGCGAGGTAGAGCAGGTTGATGCCGGCGGGGCGTGGTGGAGCGGGGCGGGCCGCGAGGGAAGGGGGGGGGGGCGAGAGGTGCCGATTCCGCAACCGCAGAGCGACGGCTGAGGCTGTGAGCCGCAGCGTGCGAACCGTGCAGAGGTGGGAGGGGGGAGGGCGAGGGCGGCGCCGAGTGCAAAGAGAAGCGTCGGAGTGCGGCGGATCACGCGACCAAAGGCGCAGGTGCGTGCGAGGGGGGGGGGGGGACGCGCTCAGCGATGTTGCGAGACGCCGCAATGGAGGGCGGGGCGGGGTGGGATGGGATGGGATGGGATGGGATGGGATGGGTGGGCGAGAGACGAGCTGGGCGGCAGGGCGAGCCGAGAGGAAATGTGCAGGGCGCAGGTCGGGGTGAGGGGTGGAGAGTAGCGAGGCGCTGAGGAGCGCGCGCTGTTTCCGCCTTAAGCGGTTTTCGCTCCCTTTGCTGCGGGGGGGGGGGGGGGGCGCTTTTCAATATCCAGCTCCGCGGCTGCGCGCGCTGCCGCGCCCGAGAGACGTGGGGCGGGGCGAGGGAGGGGGGCGCGCCTCTTATCAGGTGCTCGAGGGCTTGAAACCCAGAGCAGCGCGAGAGGTTCAAGCAGCAATAGCTGCTGCTGCTGCTAAGTTCGCCGTGTTACTTAGGCTTAGTCCATTTCCGGCTACTTCATTCCACGAAAGGCTTCGAGCGAATGTCGTGGGGATGGGCGTGTGGTGGTGTGGGATGTGGGGTGTGGGGTTTGGAGTTGGGGTTGGGGTGGGCGTAGGCTCGCCCGCTCAGCCGAACCCGCCTGCGCTGGATAATCGCGCCCGGCGTGCCCGCCCGCAACCATTCAATCAATACGGAAGTAAGAAATATATGAGCTCGCAGCATCCGGCAGACGTCGGCACACGGGCAATCTGGCCGGCGCGCCCGGCTCGGCGGAGTGAGGCGGGAGGAGGCGGGGAGAGAAGGGGCGACAGGCGGCGAGGGGCGAGCTCAACTTTGACGGATATGAGGTGTTGGGTGCGCGGAGGGCCCCCACGGAGGCAGCGGTGACCGACGAGGGGTTTACGAAAGAGGAGGAGGAGAACGAGAATTTGGCGCCAGAAGGGAGATGGATGGATGGCAGAAATAGGGAGGGAGGAGGATGGAAGGTAAAATGAGTAATTGGAAAGGGGGGCAAATATAAAAGGAAAGAAAACGCGGGGCTGAGAAGAAAACGTTTGAAACAAATAATCCAAGGATAGAAAAAGGGAGGGGAGAGCCCTGAGTGAAAATAAAGACGATGGATGGAGGGCGAGGGCCGGGAGGGTCTGAGGAGTGATAGGCGGGGCGGGGACCGCCAGGAACGCGAGGGGGCGCGCCGAAATTGGAAGAGGGGGCGGACGGATTTCGGGGGCGCGGCGCCCGAGGGGCGGTGAGCGCTGGGGCGGGGGCGGGAGCGGGGGCGGACCCTCCCTCTGGAAGTTTAATAACCTGCCACCGCGCCCGCGCGAAGGGGCTGGCTGCCACGCGGGGGAGAGGGGGAGGGGAAGTGGCCGCGTCTGCTGAGACGGCTTCCACCCCCGCCCCCGCCTCCGCCCTCTCGCGCTGCAACGGACATCCTACGCAGTCGTCACGACACCTCACTTTTATACAGAAATTGATACCAATGGCCGTAGATTCAGACGAGTGATTGAGAGCATGCTGGTCATAAAAACAGAGTACTTGTGTTTCGTTATGGTCTAATATTTCGTGAACTCGACAGTTGCAAACAATTCACTATTGATGAAATATCATTAAATTGCAAAGTCACACTACTGATAAAAGATCTTTATTTGACTACTTATTGAAATGTATTCTTTAAAATTCGTACATTAAAGCCATGAACTCTTTTTTTAATATGTGCGTAATCATAGTATAACCTTGAAAATTGCGAATTGGAATTTGAATTTTCCTCACCTTTTCTGAAATCTTTCACGAGCTATCTGTTCGCAATTCGATATTGGCAACGACCTGTCACGGCAGTTTGGAATCCTCAGAAATACTTCTCATTGCTAGATGACTGTTCTAGCCGCATGGAATGCAGTTTTGAATTGCCAAATTCGTGTTGTATTAAATTTAAAAGAATTATTTGTGGCACCTAATGCACTACGTTTGGTACAGACGTTATACTAGGGATGGTTGAGATGTGTTAATGGGACAATATTGTCTACGTATTATATTGTTATGTTTTATGTTACAAAACCGGTACTAATCGAAAAATATTTTGTTGTAACACTATTAATTCTGAAATGAAGTAATGCGGTGGTTTAATAAAACACGTAAGAAAACGGTATTTTCCAAGTGGCACCCACCTAAAACAGGCTGTCTACGAATAATTCCAAGGATTCCTATCTCTATTTTCTGCGTTCGGCTGCACTCTCTTGGCGTTGAAATTAAAGTCTAGCATTTCTCATGGAATGCAATGCTGGACATCCACGCTCGATCTTTGTTTCAACAAGTTACTTTTCTGAAAATAGATATTTCAGGTAAATTTCAGCTCACTTCACACTGATTTCTGGAGTTGACATTAAATCGCTATGCGTTGAAATAATCACACAATTGGCTATTGTATTTAAATATCAATGCTTTCTCTCACATTCTGCATTCCCAGAACTAATTAGAATAAGAAACAATACTAATCCCTCTGCCCTTGAAAGGTATTCCTCGCACCTCTGCACTGCATTGAAAGCGCTCATGCAAAGGCAATATGTACGCTATCACTGCTGTTCCTGGATTACTTAGTTTTGTAATTCATTAAGTTCAAAATATTCACAACGGAAGCGAAAATTGAACTTCCAGATATTCTACAATATCTACATGATAAATTGCAATACTAATGTCTTGAATGCACTGTTACTTCACATTTTATTTAATTCCTGGACACAGAAGGTATCACACTGCTAAACCCTCGAAAATCGAAGTATTCGAAACCTCTCTTTCCGCTTGTACGGAGATACCGCTCTCTGCGATTGCGCAGATTCGAGATACGGAGCGTCCAACACGCCAGCGCTGCTGCGACCACAACGCGATCGCACGGGCGCGTTCCCGCGTCGCTGCGTGCGTGATAACGCCGGGCGGCGGGCGGCTATCGCGAAAATCGATGCGCCTTTCGCCAAACGCACACGATCAATAAGCACAGCCCCATCGGCCGCCGGCGGGACCTAGGGCCTGCCAGGGCGTTCGGCACGTGATTGTGCGCAGCCGCGGCGGCGTTGAGGCTCCAGATGCCGTTCGTTTGCGGACGAAACATCCCCGCGTCGACCCCGCGCCACCCACAGCGCTGCCAGCCACAGCGTTCCCAGCCACAGTCCCATCCCCGCGTCGTCCCCGCGACGCCCACCGCGCCATCACAGCCCCATCCCCGCGTCGCCCCCCGCGCCGTCCCCCGCGCCGTCCCAAGCGCCGTCCCAAGCGCCGTCCCAAGCGCCGTCCCAAGCACCGCCCCCTGCGCCGCCCACCGCCCAGCCCTTAGCGCTGCCCGCCGCGCCGCCCCCAGCCCCATCCCCCGCCGCCCTCTACGCCGCTCACAGCGCTGCCCATCGCGCCGCCCCCGTGCCACCCCCATGCCGCCCCCGCGCCGGCTCCGCGCCACCCACCGCGCCGGCCCCAACACCGCCCCCGCGCCGCCCGTCCCAAGCGCCCCGACCACAGCGCCCCGTCCACAGCGCCATCCCCGAGCCGCCGCCGCCGCCGCCGCCGCCGCACCATCCCTGCCCGCGCCGTCCCGCCCCTGCGCCGCCGTGCTTTATCTGTGTGAACTGTAACCTGCAAATATGGACTTGAGCCCCGGGACTCTCTCCACGGCTCCGCATCCGCCTTGATCACTGCGCTCCGCGTTGCGTCGGCTCGGCGGAGGGCGGAGTGGGAGAGGGGGAGGGAGATTCTACTCAGCAGCTACGGGTGAGGAAGAGAAGGACGAACTGCGCTAATAAGATGGTCACAGCAGACAAGCGCACAAAGCTAGCCTCGTCCTGCACAAGCAGCAGCGCCACATTTTTCCGTTGAATTTTACACGGAACGTGTTTGTAATATGCTTCGTGTAACTGGGATATACACCCAGGTAATTGTTTTCACCCAGCTAAATGAGTAAATAACTTAGGAGGAAAACTGAAAGTATTGTATTTGAAGCCATGAATTTGACATCACCATTTTTCTTAAATGGGCCATTAAATTGAATTTACTCCTGACTATTACTGAGCAATATTCTGTGAAAAGCAATTTCTTAACTCCGGTTTGAAAATTCAGACAACGTGCATTGCGAGAGCGGCCGCACACGGAAACGAGCCCCGAAGCCGCAAGGCAGCCGAGCAGCCGCCCGGTGGGTGCATCTCCTTTAATCGCGCAAACGGCAGTATCGTCTTCAACGACGAGAGATTCGCGCCGCAGAGTGGCGGGGCGAGGTGGCGAACTTTGATATTCAGCCGCGCTCAAACGGGAAGTCACTTCTGCCATCGATCCACCCAGAAGAAACCAGAGCGAGTGGCGAAGGCGGGGGTGGGGGTGGGGGACGGGGGAGCGGCGTAGGCGCTGAGGTTCAACTCCGCAGCCTCCGCTTCGTCGCCAGCTCGCGCCGTGATGAGCAAATGATCTGGACCCCCCCCCCCCCCCCCCAGCTACAACGTCACCGGCAAAGCGATTGTCGCGGCGGTCCGTAAACTAGCGGCTCACACTGTCCCCATCCGCGCAGCTTTTATTTTCTACCCGATCATTTTGCTGTGCTTCTAAATGTTTGGCACTTGTAGAGGAAATTTTTCCAAACTACAGCAAAAGGAAGTATTCAAATGAAAATGTGTCAATATTTCATGTAATCGAGTTTCGAAATCTTGAGAAACTTTTTTTTTTTTTTTCAGGCCTTTTCACGCATGTTTTTCTGACGAATATCGAACACGCTCCGGATATACAAAATAGTCAGCCTTTGACACTGGCTTCCTGATTTTCAACCTCACGTGTGCGAACTTTTTTTTTTCTTAAAAAAAAATTGGTCCGCGGTATTTATCATTATAAATGAAGTAGTCTGTGAGATCTAAACGGCTGACGATGGAGCTGTCTTTGTTGGTGGCGATCGAGGAAGTCCTCCATTTGTGTGCGCACGGTTGGCACCTTCACCCACCGAGACGCAGGGCAGCAACGCGTCGCTGGCTAGGCCATTCTTGAAGGGTCATTCTCAGCGCAAGATGGCAATTGCATGGCAGATGACCATTCTCTACCCAACTCACATAACCAAGCACGAACCAAACACACACACCTCTTGTTGTTTCATAAATACACTTATTTGGAATTGAAATTTGCAATGTAATGTGAAAATGTGGCAGTGAATACTATATTTTAAATATTTATTTAAATATTAAAATTTTAAGATAGCTTTTAATTATTATGAAAAGATACTGTCCAAAACAGCTTATTTCTTTCAATTTCAACAGAATTATTTCTTATGATAATAAATGTATAATGATTCATCTTTAATGCCTCAGATTTCGTAACAGATCTCTTGAAGATTTTCATTCAGTAGCTCTCACACATTCGTAGGTTGCCGACCTAGCCTCTAAGGTCACTCAGATGCACGTCAGTCGAGGCAGCAGGTTTTGGGCGCGACCAGGCGCCAAGCTCCGTCAATTATGCAGTTACGGCCTGCAGGCAGGCAGGCAGGCGCGGCGTGGGAGAGCGCGCCGCGGGGTTTTGAAAACGCCGAGTGCAAGTGAGCGCCTGTGAGAAAACGTCGTGAGAAAGTCGTACGCCTCCGCACGAGACCTTCCCTCTTGACATTGACTCTGTTTGCACAAGTCCGCTGCATCGACGATCATTTTCATACGTGCGACCTCATTCATGACAATGTAGGTATTGCAACACTCGCCTTTGTGTTTAATGCAATTTTCCTCCCACCTCATTAAAATACAAGGTTAATTTTCTTTCGTCCGGTAAAGCAGTCTTATGTGATGCGATTGTTTTGAAATACCGAATGTTATTTGCGCGTTTTATATTATAGCGTACGTCGTATAGAGATCTTCCCAAACGATTGAAGGGCTCGGTTCTAGTAGTCTCATGCCATGTTTTCGACAAAAGATAGTTCCACTAACATACTTCCCATAAGGATTATTACGATAATTATCAGATTACGAGATTCTTTCTTCAAATGAAATTTGTTCTCCACAAATAGTTTTTGTTGATGTCATGAATATGTTTTCAATTTGTTTTCTCCTAATTTTGGGTGAAATATTGGCGATACTAATAAAAATATTTATCAAAAACTGCTCCAAATTTGATTCTTCCAATGTTTTGTTGGGAAGGGGATAAATGCACTGAATAACATGACATTAACATCATTTTAACTTATTTTAGTTAAATATTTAGATTACGGACGTTTTTAGACATTGTTGAATTTGTGGGTAAAAGTTCTTCAAATTATTTGCAATGAAGTTTTTCGATAATTCAAGCGTTCTGCGACAATGAGCTCACAATTACGCAATTTTCTCAAGAACGGCTCCAAATTTTTCAATGGAAATATGTACGAGTAGTCGTATATAGCACTAGCTTTTACTCTTCTACAATATCCTTTATGTCGTATTACATTACTACTGTTAGGGGACCGAGAAATTGACCAGCTGAGGAGAAGGGGGGGCATAACGAAAACCTAGCCTAGACTCTAAGAGATTAGAAAAGTAACTGGTGCAAGATAATATCAGCCATTCTGTAGCGCTAGCAATAGTTTTATTTAAAAGCTTGAAGATAAACCGATATCAAAATTATTACATAACCAGATCTTAATACAGCAAAGAATATTAACTCACTTTTTGAATAGCATGTGTCCTAAACTTTTTCACATGCAACCGCAGCAAGTTCTTTGTGTGGGCAAGAGAGGAACAGGCAAAACGGGAGGATGTGCGAAACAACTCCTGCGGAAACGAACCGATGAAATACTGGAAATAGCGGGTGAGCAAAAACGCAAATGTTACACAAGCATCACTGAAAGAACTTGCTCACATGATTTTGTGAGAGGACGACAAGAGGAAAGAGCAATGCCATGTGACGTAACATGTGCAGGAAGAGAGGAGATATCGCCAGAATCAATGAATTACAATAGAACGTTCCAAAACTACGAGAAGAATGTAACAATGTGCATGTTCGTATTTGACACATTTTTCTACGAGTATATTTCAAAATGTTCCCTGTTCTCGTAGTCTGGAGGAGTATTGTCGACAAGCCCGTGACGGAGAAGAACCGCTGAAGATAGGTTACATCTATATTCTTTTTCTTGTTTCTTGAAAGATGTTCCAGCTGAAAGCCTGAATAATCCAACAAAGGGATCCCAAAAATTCAGTCTTTTGGAAAGGCTAGCTGAGATAATTATTTCATTAGGATGAGGTGCCTAATGGTGTCACTGGCTGATAGATTATTCTGTTGCGTAGGACGAGATGACACCAATTGCACCTGACATTTGGCAATCGCGCGATGTGAGGATGCCAGGTTGATGTCCCTAGCCTAGGCTCCCAGCCAGGGTTGCCAGATTGGGGCATCCCCCCCCCCCGAAAAACGGATTTTTTTCGTTGTGGGGGAAAATGGGGAATATAAATGGACCTGGAAATGTTTGGAGATATTTTTGGGGAAATTATTTTCACCTGGAGTCGAGATAAATATATTATTCTCTCAATTATCAATAATAAAAAAAAACAACAGACGTTATTCTCTCAATTTATGAATCAAAAAGAGAAAAATAAGCGACAAGCATAGAGGAAGAAAAACGATAGTACAGGGTTTCGAGCATAGAGCACACATACTACTCCTCTATGGTATCGAAAAGCACAAAGGACTATGATTGGTTGATTTGAATTACTTGAATTTAAGAGAACAGCCAATGGAATCGCGAGAGACAGTTCATGTCGTTGGTCATAATTCGGAGAACATTTTTCGTTTGAAAATTGAGGAATTTTGTTTCATTGGAGAGGCATTTGGAGAAATTCCTCAGCAGTAGTTTGGATAGAGCTCGCAACATACCTGGCAACCCTGCCTTCATCCTAGCGCGCACTGGCTCGGGACGGCACGGAAGGGCAATACGCACGGGATTTTTTTAAACGTTGATTACAATGTTTCCCTTACGGGTGCGCGCACGAGGCTGTCACGGTCGGGACAGCACGATCCGCACCTTCTGCCGTTTGCTAAAACACCGAAGGAAAGATCTTCTGGACATCCCGAAGTGCTGTTGCGTCCGTACCGATGACGTCATCAGCAAGTGCATCGGGTCGGGACGGCCTTTCCCTTTCATGTGTGAGGTTATGTGAAGCGTGTGGGTCGAACATGGTCCAATTTAATTATGTTGATCCAGAATATCAGAAGTTGTACATGATACTATTACGTTACTTTCAGCAAACTACTAAACTCTCGCAGGTGTAATATCGTTAGTTAGCAAACCCACCTGTACGTATAAAAATGAAATATCTGCCAAATTTAAAATATTAGATAGTTATAGGAATGTGTAAGAATTTATAAGAATTTGTGTAATATTAGTGAAACTGGATACAGTTCTGCACGGTGAATTAACTATACAATATTTAGGAAGGACAAATAGGTTGTGAATGTTTTATGAATGTGCTGCGAATGAGAAATATTTGTGTGTGTCTTACTTGCGTAACTTATTTCGTCTCGTCTATGCCGATTATTTTCGTTTCTAAATAAATTAATGCAATTATTATGCTGTATATTTGCATACACTTACAATATTTACCAAAATGTTAATTGGTATATTTAAAATAGATATAAATAAAGCTTCAAACTCATCTTGTGACGTACGTAAATATTTTTTTTATTTTCCACCAGGTCGAGATGTAATGCGTGATATTTATCTTTTGCCATTCTCGGTCTGTTTAGATTATGAACCTTCAATCAGGGATTTCTTCGACTCCCTGCCTCATTTTCTTCTTCCGCTATTAAAAATGAGCACAAGGCGATTGCTCCTTTAGTTAACATGAAACCGTCGCGCACAATACAAGACACGGAGCAAGCAGCCAAACTGACTTCGAAACAGTCTGCCCTTCTCTTCCATACCTAGTGCGCGCGACACACACAAAAACTGTCGTTCGTCCCTTAACGCCCGTGCCTCCCATACCCAATGCGCTCTTCGCTTTAGAGCGTGAACCACACTGCCACTGTAATGATTATCACTCCATTTGGAATAGCATTTCATTTCGGATATTCTGAGAAAATCAGGCCTCTTTACACATTGCTACGAGTTGCTTTTACGAACATAACATTATATTATGGTAGAGAGCGTTACATGGACTTGCATAGCTGCAGTGTTTTCAAGGTTTTGACTTCCTTTTTCTAAATCCACTAATTCAGTTTCCAAACTAATTCCGTTTTTCGCACGAGTTCTAGATCTCTAAAAGGGAGAGCCGAAACAGACGTGAATTTCTAGATACAACAAGCAGCAATTTCCTTCGTTCCAAACGGATTTAAGCACTAGACCACGTCTGCATCCTCACATTAAGCCATTACACGGCAGTAGATTTCTCGGTTCATCTTGCGCCTTAAAGCATCGGCAAATCCAATCCCGTGATTCAGAGCCCGCCGCCAACACGTGTTCCACTCGACGCACGCGCCTTTCGCAAGAGGAAAGAAGGCCCGTTCCGCAGAGCGCCCGTGGAAGTGACGTGTCGCGGCTCTCGCCATCGGAAGCCCAAATCCCTGCGGACAGCGCCTGAGTCACGGGCGGGGGCGGAAGGAAGCGAGAGGGGGGGGGGGGGGGCGATCACAGCGACAGACGCGACGCGACGCGCGCTCGGCCCCCACGGCACGGGAGGATAGTATACGCTCTGCACGTCCCCTGCATGTCCTTGTGGTTTATTAAATAGAATTTTCGTTTGTAGTACACTACTTGTCTATGCATAAATTCAATCCTAATTAAGGCGTCAATATTTAAAGACCACTGCATTTATTTATACTTCAACATATTAGTCATTGCAAAACAGCATCTTTCTCCTTAGCCATTTGCCATGACAAATATGTATACGAGTAGTTGAAGTATAAAGAAATGCAGTTGTCTTTAAATATTGAAGCCTTAATTAGAATTGATTTTTTGTTATTTGTTGTCCAATGCTCATATATTTAATCATTTACTTCGATTTTTTAAAGTGGTGTTAGGTTAGACATTAGGTCATTTATATCCTTCCTGCCTTAAAAAAGGAATCTTTTTAACAGGGGTAAACACTAGACTGAGGTCACGAGGCCCTTTCAGAAGGACGAATTAATTAAAAACTTGCATTTTGTAAGGCAGGAGGTGTAACAATGATTAACGTGGGGCCACTTCAAACAATCGAAGTATAGCTGAAGTATCCTGGGGCAGCGCTGTCTGCTCCGGTCCATTGGTCTCCGCTCGCTTGGATTGATCGACTGACTGGACGTTCCCGGGCGCAATTGTTTTGGACATTAGTCCCGTTAATGTAGTGATAACGGGATAATCCAGGTAGGTGAAGGCGTTTCTTCCCCGCTGGATGGTCAGATCCGGCGCAGCCGTGCACTTCGACTTGCAGGGGATTTCCCCAGCACAGAATCCCCGCCAGCGGGGCTCCGCCACACGCTCGTCTCCCGATATGTGAGGTAGCGTGCAAGAAGCCAATGTAAGAGGTAAGCCGAGGACAAAGAAGAGGAAGAAAACATCGGGTGGCCTGTTTTTAAGTTTGTTACTTCGGCATGCACCTAGTAATGATCTGATAAACCACGGAAAACTACCGATCAGAGCAGCCGGCCGCTAGAATTCTCCTCCAGACAGCGGCTGAACTCGATCTAGCTCGTATCTAGTTAGTTTGGAATGAAGTAACTAGTTAATTTTACCAAAAAGATGGAAATAAAACGAAAAAAAGTAGCAGAAAATGGCATGTTATCAATATCGATACGGCAAGAAATCTCCAAATTAAAAAATATGAATCTGCATACCAGTTGCTTCTGCTTGTTATTTTTTTCAGTTTCTTTTGTCCTTTTGCTCTTACCCCCGAATTCACGATTCGCCAGTATCCGCCATCACACGGCGTAGGCTCTGCTAGAGATGGAAATTATACGAGAAGACATTACAGCCAGATCCTCCATTGAAGAAGATTCATAAAATCTCCCACTAGTACAATACGAACATATTGTTTCCTTTCCGCAGTTGGGAAGTAAAAAGTACTGCGGTCCTGCGCGCTTGACCGCACCCGAATTTTGACATGAGAGACTTCGTCAATATGCAGACTCTTGAGGATCGCGACCTACCGAAAGGAACAAATACTTCACTGCGAACCATCCAGCAGAATATCTTTTAATTCTCGGAATGCACACACTATGTATGCAGGATCTCAATGGCAGCGAATTCTATAGGGTACGTGCTCAAAGTATTCGATTATACTCTAATTATAGCAATGTCATATTTACAGACATTGTTGTGACTGTTGGTTTCAATGAGTGTTGAGATTTATAATACTTCATTATTAAACTGAATCATTCAGCGAATATTGTGACAAAAATTTTAGTGTCTTTCTACGTTCAGGATTTTCCGACAAGTGAGTTACGATGTATTCGATCCTGCCCGGACGAAGGCTCATTTCCCGGACCCATTTATTTTATTACATCATCATCTATTGTTTGCTACCCTGAATCGCCATCGAGCCACCTCACGTGACTGGTGGCAAGTGCACTACTGGACGCGCGCGAAGCGGCTGGGAGCCGGATGCTGGCACCGCCGTCTTCAAAAGCCGCCCCGCCGCGTACCTTAACTTTTCCCGAAAACGATCCGCTGCCTCCCGGCCCGCTCTTCACTAACTCGCTCCGCCCGGCCCGGCCCCGGCACGTACCGACACGCCCCCCCCCCCCAAGCTCTCTCGCTTTGCCCCGGTCTGGGCTGACTGTTCCGACTCGATCCATCCTGACCTGTCCAGCCTCGCCCTTTTATTTTTTTATGTAGAAATATTTCTAATTCTGAAATTGCAGTAGCAACTTTTCCTATGTCATTTTATTATTAGTATTATGAACATGCACCTCTCATTACGGCCGTTCATTTCTAATACACTCATTCAACATGAGCTTCACCCCAAATCCTCCAGCACGTCCCATCTCGCCTCGTCCTGCCCGAGCCAGTGAGCCTCTCCCCGTCCCTCCGGTCGTGTTCCGTCCCAGCCCGCCCCGTCCCCTCCGGGCCGCCGTCTTAACGTCGCGGCGTGCGGCTTTGGCGTCGCGAAGGGGGCGTTAGCCGCAGCCTCGGGCGCCGCGCCGCGCAGAGTGAGGCAGCATGCGAGGGAAGCTGCAGGAGACGGGGGCGCTACACCCTACTCGGAGGAGGTTGCGAGAGGCGACGGGGGGCTGCGTCACCGTGGGCGGGCGGAGGATTTGGCCAGTCGGGATAAAAAGGGAGCGGCAGGCGCTGCGGAGCGGAGCGAGGCGGCGGGCGGGCCCGGCCACCGAAGCGGAGAGGAAAGAACTCGGCGAGAGGCGGACAGCGGAAGTCGCGAGAGGCAGGGAAGGTCGGTAATATACGACGTGTCGTGTGTGCATATGTGAGTGGGCGGAGAGGTCGCGAGGGCGAGTGTGCAGGGGGGCGGGTGGGGGGGGGGCGCGATTTGGCGAGCCCTCGGGAGCGGCGGAGCAGCGTCCAGTGGAAACGGAGCTAACGAATCGGGGCGGGCCTCGCGGCTCGGATGAGGCCGCACGAGGTTTCCATGGCAACGGTCGGGGTGGGGGTGGGGGGGCCCGAAGGGAGCGCCAGCGCTGGGTCGAGCTGCACGAGGCGGCCAGGGCGGCGGAGACAGACTGCATCACTGTTTCCGTGATAGTAGCATGCGCACAAGGAATTGATGGGGAGGAGGGGGGTAATGGGGCCTGATATTTCTGCTAAATCAGTTACCATTTAGGTGCGGCGAGACGTGGTCGGGTGAGGAGCGCGCAGTATAACCAGGGGCGACGGCAGATGACGGGTGTGCTGAGTACCCGAGGTAGTGCAAGGGAAGGTAGGGGCTGTGGCGATGGAGTAGTGCTGGAGGGGTCAGCCGGCGGCGACTGCGCCGGGGAGCACACAGAGGGCGTGGGGTCGAAGAGGGTAGAGGGTGGCGTAGGGGTTGGGAACGAAGGAGGGGTGAGGGCAGAGGAGGAGGAGGTGGTGGTGGAGGAGGTGGAAGGGGTCGGGAGCGGTGGAGGAAGCGGGGACGGTGACGGAGGCGGGGCAGGGGGCGATGGGGCAGGACGCGGCGGGGCAAGGCGGGGCGGGGCGGGGAGGGACGCGGCGGGGCGGGGAGGGACGCGGCGGGGCGGGGAGGGACGCGGCAGGGCGGGGCGGGGCGGGGCGGGACACGGCAGGGCGGGGCGGGACGGGACACGGCAGGGCGGGGCGGGACGGGACACGGCAGGGCGGGGCGGGACGGGGCAAATGCAGAGGACGAAACAACTGCCCGCGCGTCGGTCAAATTTCCAGCTGTATTTTTTTTGTTGTTTTTTTTCCTTCTTTTTCGGGCGGAGCGAGATAGCGGCGCTGTGAGCGACGTGGACCGCTTCCGCGCAGAGGCGGCCGGAGCACCTGCCCGGCGTTATTCGATAACAGAGAAAAGTTCCCAATTGCTTCTCCATTTCGGGCTGCCAACGAAACAGCGGCCGTGTTGCGCCAGACTGATGTGCTCTTACTTTAACATCAAAGTCTCGCCACTTTCAAAAGTTATGTAGCCAATTTACAATCGTTGGAATAAACGAACGCGAAGGAAAAAATTATTCAACGAAATCCCAACGCCTAATCAACAGGAAACCACCTGCTTTGTGAGCGACCAAAAATGCAATATCAAAACTGAAGGTTACAAAAGACGTGAAGCATATTTTATTTTAAAAAGACCTAGTTAAAAATGGCCTTACGGCGAAAAAAAACGTTTCGGCCAGGAAGATAGAGGTTATGAGGAAATTACAATAGATAAGGCCTTTATCCTCTTCGCCGCGGAATTTATGGCCGCCCTAATTGAACCGCGTCACGAGACGCATCTCCCTGACTAACGAGGGCATTACACCACCCTGCCCCTGCCGGCGGCCGACGGAATTACGAATATGCAATTTTCTCTCGCAGAATGCTAGCTATCGCTTTCCCTGCATTTTTTAAATTATTAACATAATTAATATTGTGAAGTCTTTCTTTAATGTCTGCAGAGTTTATTCATGGACAGTAAGACTGAAAGAAACATTGTGCTTTTTGAGATTTCACATTTATTCTCAATTACTGCATTTTTTCGTATAAAAATATTTCTTAATGAGAATTAGGAAGTAAGTTACAATGAATATCCCACAATCTTTTCACATTATTTAATCATATTCTTCAATAAACTAGTGACGAAAATTGTATTATTTCCCAGTAAAAATGAATGTTTTGTATTTTTCCTTCTCAGTTAATAAAATACAATTTATCCCGTTTGAGTTATTGAATTCTAAACCTATTTACGAACCCCCCTATGCATGACGCCCAGCTTACACTAACAAAATTAACATGCGTACGCCACAAACTGATTTCTGTAATTTATCCTCTCATTGCAACAAATAGTATATCAATGTCACAAGCTTATTAATATAAATTGAAATGAATTTCATATTAGCTAGTGTTTATTTAATTGGAACGCCACAATATTTTGCTTTATATTTGCAATTTGCTCGACAAATACAACATGGAGTGGTTTTATTGCATGTACGAAATATGGACTCTTTGCACAGGGAAACTCGAAAATTCTTTTTACAAAATTCTTTTTTGTGTATCACATTTTTACCCTAAATGATTTTTCTGACATAGTATTTATTGTAGGCAGAAAAAGAAATATATTCGGGGAGGGTGAGTACCTTGGTACGGTGCGGTGTCATGCCAGTTAGGAAATATATTAAAAGAAACAATCAAATAGTAGTTTAAGAATTCGTTTTGAAACCTTTTTTCGTTGAAATCACGTTTCATCTGTCAATTGTTCAGTACAATATCATACTGCAAACCAAAAAATTTTTTTTTTTTGCCTTGGATGGTCGCCAAATAATGTATCTAAGTATTGACCAGAAAGGAAATCATAGTTATGTGCCTGAAACTGCTAGACTTACTACTTTTTGAAGAGCGTGATTGCAGTACAAGCTCCCCAGAGAAAGTTTTATCGCTGTCTACGACTGAAAATCGAGTTTCATTTCGAATGGGAAACTGAACAGCTATTACTAATATCATTGCAACTTTCCCTACCCTTTTCCGCTTTCACTTCAGCTGTGTATATGATACGCTTGAAAGCATCGAAGGTACTGAACAATGTTACACATTTTTTGGGCCATTTTTACGAATGCTCTCCGTAAATTTCATTACAGATTACATCAAGCAATTTCAAGAAATCGCAACCTCTAAACAATAAATCTACACGTTTTATAATTTATAGGCGTCATGTAAACTACTTCCATTTGTAACTAGTATGTTAATTATTGAAATTAAAGAAATTGTTAAATAAAAATTTCATTGAAGCCTTCTACCATTCAAGAAGGAAGGACTAGTTGTAACTTCCGCAAAATGACCGTGAGAGTTAGAGAGTTTTTTTCAAAATACAACTACGTAACTGAGCAGGAAGGATTCGTTAATAATGGAAAAGGACAACTTCCAACATCTCGAATATTTTCTTTGTAGTTCCAAGTGAGTTTAGGACACCAAAAAAAAGAAACACCGTATTAACCTCACCAGACGTCTACTGACGTGAGGCTGGTTCTTGGCGCTGTCATTCTAACGATCATAAACGTTTTCGCCTCTTGTTGCAATCCGGCAGCGCTAACAGACCTTTAGCATATCTCCATCAGGTATGTCTGATTTCGAATCTCGTAGTCAGGAAACAACTTGGGTGAGGTACTTTTTCATACTTTGCTTATCTCTGTCGCTCATGCTTTCATTACTCGCTGCATTTTCGGTTTTTAGTATGTTGGAATGTATTTTAATGGGGTAATGAAAATGGTTCGAGGAGAAATAATTTACACAAACTTGGTGCTAACGTAGATGACATTATACTTCTTTGAGAATATGTAAATATTAAATCATTACGGAATGAAAATAAATTCACAAACTTTACATAATTTTGAAGAAGAAAGCATTTTTGAATAATATTATTTCAGTTCTGTAAATTTTAATGTTTTTTCACGACTTTCCCTCTTCTTTTAGATGTGCCGCTTTTTAGTCACATATTTACACATGTTATATATGTGACAAATTAAACGTAATTTCCAAAGCACCAACTCTTCAGTTGACCTGGAAGGCCGAGGTGGCTACGAGTGTGTAACGACTCAACACTTCGGTCCGAAGGGTCGCGGGTTCGTGTCCCGTCTTGGGTATGATTGTTTGTGCCTTGTCTTTCATGTACGTGTTGTCGCGGAGGGCCTCGCGTTCTACTAAACCCAGATCGGAGGAGCTCTCAAGTGTGTTGGTGTCTAGTGTGTGGTCGAATATGCGTCCCATCGGAACGTAAAGGGTAACTCGCCGCCTGCTGGAAGAAGTCCTAGAAAAAAACTCCTATTCATCAGCTATTCAGGTCGCGCATGTTGTCGGAAAATCCCACAAAGGGTGAAGAAGTGAGTTAGTAATTCGATGTTAAGGGTTCGACATATGCTTATAGGATATATTAATCTACAGCGATTATGCAGTATTTTCCTTGTAAGAAAGCTAAAAGCACATCTAGAATGAAACGGAGAGCGTGATTTACAAAGACCGGAGATGTGGAATGGCGTGGAATCAACGTGGAAGCCCACCGTATTTCCGAGTCTCCCAGTCAAGCGAAGACAAAACGGCGAAAGTCACCGCAAGCCATACAGGTGTAACCGTCAGGCAACGGAGCATTCGCACGTATCAGAACCTAAAGACGGCTCCTCACATTCAGCATTCCGCGAATTCCGAGCAACCGCTTGCCGAATCCCGAGTAGCGTGGACGGGGTGCTTGCGATTCGCCGAGCGCCGAACGTTCGGTATTCGCCCTACCCACCGCGTGTCGGTCTTTCACACTCATCAAAGGGAGCGAACATTCGCCAAACGCATCTGCTGTTCGGGACTGGGCGAGCAGTCGCCCGCTACTCGGCGAATGCCGAATGTGTGGAGCCGCCTTAAGGAGCGGAGAGCGGCGGCTGCGGAGTTGAGGGACCGCTGCTCCTTGGCGCGGAGGAGGCAACGGTGGCGGCGCAGGAAGCGGCGGCGGCGGGTCGTGACGAGGCGCAGCGGAGCGCGCGGCCGCCCCCGCCGCCTTCGCCGCCCAGCGTCCTTCAACGCGACCGCGAGCGCCAGCAGACAGCCCGAGCGCCGCGCCGCGCCGCGCAGCGATGCTCGTTTCGTAACCCAGCGGGCGGCGCGAGGCGCGGCGCGATTTTTATTTTTTATTTTTTTCGCCTCGCCAGTTATCCTGGAAAGAGGGGGATTTACCACGCAAATAAAGGTACATCGAGCTGCAGTCGATTAGGTTTGTGCAGCGTGGAAAGGGCCTATCTTAAGGAGGCTCCTCACATTCGTTAATCGGCGACTAGCGAGCAACCGCTCGCCGAATCCCGAGTAGTGTGGATGAGTTGCTTCCTATTTGCAGAGTGACGAATATTTGGTGCTCGCTCTACCCACCACTTGTCGGTCTTTAGGACACATCAAAGGGAGCAAACATTCGCCGAACACATCAGCTGGTCGGGATTGGGTGAGCAGTAGCTCGCTGCTTGGCGAATGCCGAATGTGTGGAATCGCCTTCAAATTCACTAATTAATATAAATTAAAAACAATGCACAGTGCCGCTTTAGGCGATGTTTAGTTAAATCAAACACTTTTGAATTTAGTCAAGCAAGGAGAAGTTCTCTCTCTAAAGGCCTCTTTGTCTCTTCTTTCGGTGCGGTGGAAAGCTACACACCCTACACCACCCCGTACCAAACTACACACCCTCGCCGAATATGTTTCTTTTTCCGACTGCAATAAATATTATGATCAGAACAAATCACTTAGGGGCGAGGTGGTAGTTAAAAAAGTGCGAGGTGTGGCGCGAGGGGAACCTGTAGCCCCTCATAGTTACCTCCTACGCCCAGGAACTCTTTGGGGCGCTCCGCTCCTCTTTCTGATGTACTACACTACTTTCACTTTGTCAAGACACGGTGTTTCTACGGCGCATCCGCGCGTTGTTGCCAATACGACTCGTTCGCTTGGCCGGCGCTCGAGAATCGTCAACATCACGACTACGTTTCTCAATACATGCGCCTAATGAAAAATTTGTTTATTCAAACATAATAATAAAAAATATATTTTTACTATGTTTTCTCTTATAAAATGAATAAAAATGCATAAATTATTGATTGTGCCGTCGAATATTGATAAATTTATTTACACAAGAAACGATACACCCATGTTTATCTAATATTCATCTAGGTACACTATACCTTTTCTCATTTCTGAACTGTAGCATTTTTTCTAGATACGAATGTCGCCACAATATTATTTTCAATCATTCGAGTCTTTTTCTCGCTTTTCAAATTAAATTCATTTCTACCAATAAGCGATAAATTGTAGAATATTTCAAATTTTGTACATTATCATTAACATCTTCCATTTACACTCACGATTGTTGCAGGAACATTTTTAAATACAGAGATATGGAATTTGAGACATACCGGTTGTACAAAATTGTCGGACTTCCCATCCCTTCTATTGTACTGTTCTATATTTCAGTCTAGTTAACTTTGTTATTTCTCCTTTTTCATTTTCCTTTCCAATATATGTGTGGTACACGCGTTCTCTGTCGTAAAGTAATGTTGCTTATTAACGTACATCGGTTGTGGAAAGTCGGAGAAATGACAGGTTTAGGAGACTCCAACACACTCGTCTAGTTCTTCCCAATTGATTGAGCGTGTTACGAATGAAATCGAAAATTGTTAGAGTGCGAGAAGGTTATTAGCTTTTGCCTCCATTGTCAAACAATAACAGCGACGCCTTACGGTTCGACCTTACCAATAACAGGGAGGTTATGGGTTCGATCCTGGCAAGGTGTTAGAAGTATAAATGACGTCTTTATCAACGCCGAGTTTGCAGCGCCTCCAGGAATGCAATTCTAAAGCCTCTGATCTGATCTGATCTGATCTGATCTGAGGTTCTCCTAGATCTCCCTGTCCATTTCAAGACTAATGCCGGACCAGCATCTATTCAACGGGCCACACATCGCGAGCGATATTTCCTTCCCTTTCCCTGATCATGTTCATTATTATCATCATCATCATCATCATCATCATTTCCCCAACTCTGCTCTGGGGCGTATTGACATCTTGACAGGCATTCGGAATGAAATGGCAAATAAGATCGCAAACTGGATCAAACGAGTGAATTGTAACTATCTTGAGTTCACGTACCGAGACAAACGTCATCAAGTGAACATCTATCATTTTATCCCCTTAAATGTTATTTGTTTCCCTGTAATTCTGCAATATGTACTCTTCTTCTCAAGAAGAGAAAGAATCGAAGATTTTATCTCCACGCGCCTGAATTCAATTCGTGACTTCACATTGGGCGAACATGTTCCTGTACTTACTACATCCTTGTCGATCCTCATTAAACGTGAGGAAAACGGCCGATCTGTGAATGACACAGCTTGGGCACTATTGGCCCTCCACACAGGCTTTCGACTAAGTGGCTACTCCCACCTCTACAGCGACTCGCTCTTGCCTTGGCCCGAACACGCTGCATTTGCCTTGATTCCAGTTAATACCAGCAATCGCACGCAGGGACCTTCAATGAGAGAGGTGTCCGATTCTGACCACAGCCACTAGTAGGGACCGTTCAGGCCAGCAGAACCATGTTTTGGCACGTTCTAAAACAGTTGGACATCACCGAAGACCGCATCGCTCTAGATGCAGAAATACATTGATATCATGCGATCATTCTCCAGTTGATGGAATGACAAAAATAATTGGGCGTAAAACAGTACAAGCATAAGTTCGCTTCGTTTGTGATGATTGGGGATCATTTTTTTAAACATTGGCAGGCCTCCTAATTTAAGTTGGCACCAATGAGTCGCAAACAAATCACTCAATGACTCAACATACAACGCCGAGGATTAAGCTAGAAACTAGTTCTTCCATTATATACAGCTTGTTACGAATGACTTCCGTCTTCATTAGGTACATTTTTCCTGTCTAT
The DNA here is from genome assembly GCA_038098605.1 of Gryllus longicercus. Classification (NCBI taxonomy): domain Eukaryota; kingdom Metazoa; phylum Arthropoda; class Insecta; order Orthoptera; family Gryllidae; genus Gryllus; species Gryllus longicercus. The sequence goes on along the minus strand of JAZDUA010000285.1, from coordinate 900,306 downwards.
GTTCTTGTCCTTTGGAAATAAGGTGCGTTTTGCAATCGGATAATATTTACAAAGTTTACAAAAATATTGTTCAATCTTTGAAACTTTTCCGATTAAAAGTAGCGGCTCAAAACGTGAATGATTGAGGTAAGAGGAATACAGGGAACAAAGCAGCGTTGTTCCTTTGCTGAGAGGCCGAGGTGTCCTCCAAGGAGGTCATACCCAAGGAGAAAGCCTTCGCTCCACTAAATAGGTTTCTCTGCAAGGTTACTATCGGTTTAGGGTCAAGGGCGCCGGTTTCCAATCGCTGGCACGCGGATAGCGTTTCGGGTCCTTACGAGAGAAATATGGAAAACCTTGCTCTTGCAAACTCGTTTCAGAATTATATTTTGCGTTGAATCAATAATGTAATGTTTAAACCAAACGCGTAACTTTGATCTCGAAACCGTGAAAACGCACGAGAGAAAAATAAACTGACCACCCGGAAATTAGTGTTCCTTCTTTACACTCATTTGTGTATTTCACTTCTGTAGTAAAATGATACAGGCTACGAGCTCATAAAATGCTGTGATGAAGTAATTCTGAAGAAATTCACCTAAAATTCTTAAGGCCGGATACTTCTCTGTTGAATTGCGTAACTAAACCACGAGACACGTTTTGAATATTAAAACCTCTATTCACAATCATGATATTTTTATAAGTTACGTTTATAAGTTTTTCCGTTATACGCATGTAATTCTCCTACAATACCCATATTAAATATATATATATATATATATATATATATATATATATATATATATATATATAATTGATAATTCGCATGAGTATTTGCATCCTATAAACTATTAACTTACATTGCAACTTTTTAGTTTTCCAAAGTATCACTAAAAAAGAAAGCTCTTTCAAGAAATACATCTCCAAATTTGTAAACGTGCCAATACACGAAAGGAATTCGGATGAGAAACTACATCTGCCGCATGGTTACCTTCCAAGGCGAAATGCAACGGGGTTCAGAAGCTTCCTGTCGCAAGCGGACAACGCGAAATAAATCGTTGACCGCCACGAATTCCTTTCACAGATGGACAACAGCCCCGTGCGGGCAGTGCCCGCTGCACGGCGCTGACGGTGCGGCTGACAGATGTCGCCGCGGGCGGCAGCGCGCGTGTCGGACCGGGCGAACGGTCCCCGTGGGGACAGCGGCGGTGGCGGCGAGGGCGGACGGGGGTGTGGGCGGCCAGGGCGAGGAACTGGACGGCGAGGGCGGAAGTGAGGGCGGGGTGTGGTCGGGGATGTAGGCGGTGAGGACGAGCTTGCGGTGGCGCGGGGGGCGGGGGCGGGCAAAGGAGGCAGCGGCGCTGACGAGAGCGGCGCTGACGAGAGCGGCGCTGACGAGAGCGGCGCTGACGAGAGCGGCGCTGACGAGAGCGGCGCTGACGAGAGCAGCGCTGACGAGAGCAGCGCTGACGAGAGCGGCGCTGACGAGAGCGGCGCTGACGAGAGCGGCGCTGACGAGAGCGGCGCTGACGAGAGCGGCGCTGACGAGAGCGGCGCTGACGAGAGCGGCGCTGACGAGAGCGGCGCTGACGAGAGCGGCGCTGACGAGAGCGGCGCTGACGAGAGCGGCGCTGACGAGAGCGGCGCTGACGAGAGCGGCGCTGACGAGAGCGGCGCTGACGAGAGCGGCGCTGACGAGAGCGGCGCTGACGAGAGCGGCAATGCGAGCAGCTAGGGTGGAGGTAAGCCGAGGATGGGAGCGGCGACGAGTAGGTACTTTGTTTGAGGATCAGGGTGGCTGCGAGGGCAAGCAATTCAAAGACTTCTGAACCGCTCGACGTATCACGAACAAGGCAAAACATTTAAACGGCATGCGACATTCGGTGGACCTCTCGTTCTATGGAACATCACTGTATCACGATTTAGATAAAGGCCGTTTTCGAAGAGCACCTGGGCCGGGATACTCCTTTGTGTTATTTCTCATACTGATCACAATTTCTACTTCGCCAATTTCATAGTTGATTTTAACATTTATTTCAGAAATCCTGAAATGAATAACGTATTATAGTGTAAGTAGAATATACGCGTGTTTTTAGTGTGTTCCTTGTTTTAAGCAAGGTCTTAAAATTTCGTTTTAATTAAGAATCATTTGCGCTTCTGGATTTCAGGGACGCCTCGTCCAGCAGCGCAGTCCCGGCCGCCTCACCCCTGAACTCTCCGCCTCCCTCGCCTCCGCCCCCCCCACACACACCCGGCACCGACCGCGCCCTGCACTCGATAGTGCACCGCCTCTCGTATATACATTCATTCACGCGTCTATTGCGCTCTGATTCCCAATAATGATCAATCAATATGATCTGAATACTATCATGAGGTACATACGCGGCTTGTGTCGTTCCCTGCACTCTACGACCATACGTGGAAACGCCCTTCACCTACACACACGGTATTGGTTCTACGCAAACACGTCTGCCAATGACCAACTAATTACATATTGCACTACCTCACAATTAAGACAGACTTATGAAGATAAGTTAAAATGAACAGAAATCAAAATGTTTGTGAAAATGAGAACCGGAACTCCCATATTACAATCAAAACTCAACAAGCAAAATGCAAAATAGGACAATTAAAACCTTTAATAAACTCCAAAAGCTGCCTATGAATAAACAATGCCACAACATTATATAAATCAATAAACAGGTCATCAATGTTATACGCATGCCCCGTATGAACTAACGCATCAACTACAACCATAAATAAACTGCAAATAATACGAAATATATTTCTCCGATTAGCAACTCACGTATCATGGTTTATATCCCACAACAATTACAAAAATAATTGAATATAAAAACCATCATTAAACATATAGCTCATCTCTCCAATACCTTTTATTCAACTATCAACTCTATACCACACGTTAGATACTACAACCTCACCTCAACAGACTACACTCCAACACGAATAAAAAACCGTTACCCTTTCAGCACGTTCCTAAATATCTTCTCCAACAATTGTGTACGCAGCAACAACAGTAGGCGCAGTTTGTAGCTTAGTACCCCCTTCTGTAGTTCGAGTTAGTTTTTAGATTAGAAAATAATAGTTGTAAGCCATACAATACATATGAGAAAGTAATGTAAACTCAACTATGTATATCCAAATAAAAAAAATATGTTTAAAAAATGAGAACAAAAAATAACTTACGATCATACTCTTCGAACTTCCTACAACAGAAGAGCTGGAAATCCCCCCAGTCTTCGGTTTAAACGACCATTCGTCGAGGTGAACATTCCATTATCGGAGCAAAAAGCTTTTTCAATAACTTCACTATCATCTTCAGTGCTAGAATGTGGCGATTGGGATTCAGGTAGATGAATAAAACAAATCAATAAACAAACGTTCTTGTTTTGCCCTACGTCGTCTTCTGAATCCGATGAAAACATCAAAAACATCCCATCACTTCCCCCTATTACTCCACATCACTTCAGTGCACTTGTATGGCAATTGGGATTCGGGTAGACGAATATAACAAATCAATAAACGTTCTTATTTTGCCCTACGCCGTCTTCTGAATCCGATAAAACATCAAAAACACTCCTTCACTTCCCCCTATCGAGTGACCGAATTATTCCATATAGCTTCAGTGCACGCGTATGGTGATTGGGATTCGGGTAGACGAATATAACAAATCAATAAACGTCTTGTTTTGCTCTACGTCGTCATCTGAATCCGATGAAAACATTAAAAACATCCCATCACTTCCCCCTATCGAGTGACCGAATCGCTCCGCTTCGCTGGAAGCGCGGCGTTTAGTGTTTCCTTGGAAGCGTCCGGGCGGAACGCAACTTTCCTCAGGAACGGAATGGAAGCTCTTGCGCTGTTTGCTGCGGAGGGGAGAGGCTGAAACAAACGTCAGACGATCTCCGCGCGGCGGGATGCGGGCAGAGGGGGGGGGGGCGCCAATCGATCAAGAGCCTAAAGCTCCGAGTATTTGAGCATTCGAGTTTCCTCGCGCCTCCCCGTCCCGGCCCCGTCCCCGGCCCCGTCCCGGAAACCCGAGCCGCAGCCATTCATCACGGACGTCGCCACGTCCCTTCCCGAGCGCCCAGGAAACGTCTGCAACTTCGCAAAGAACCAGGGTGCACAATGCTCGCTTGAGGAAAACAAATTAAAAATCTCATTTAAAAAAATGTCAAAATCTTCCTTTTCATTCTATTATCACGACACGAGTTAATTATCAGTTTGAACAACGGTAACGAAAGCTCACTGTAAGAAGAATTTTTTTATTTACATACCTATTCCAAACTAAAACCTTTCACAAAGTAAATATTATTTTGCTCGTCCTTCGGCCACCCCACAGTGACGGTAGGAAACTATAATGTCGACACAAGTACATGAATGTAATTGTATGAGCATTTCGCGATGTTATGGAGTTACGAGTGTAAAAAGTATTCATTTCAATTTTTTTTATTAAAATCTAAATTTATTAACCGATTATTTTGAAGAATCATCTGTGAATAATACATAACTTGGCGCCTTAATTATCATTATCATACTTACTGATGTATTTATTGCCCTCGGTGCCTCGTTGGTGGCCGTGCTCAATTTCCAGGGCGCTACCCCGTGTTCGATTCCCGGCCGGACAAAATTATAATAGTGCGCTTTCCTTACAAATATCCCAGTATCTATTGCTGTGTGACGATGAGAAAGCCCACCCTAAGGTTACGAAGACCAGCATATACGGTGGAGGGATGTCTCCGTGCTAACCACACGAACACCTTGACCGAGAGGCTGGGCCACCGCTGGGCAGGCAAGGCCCATATCGGGCTGGTGAGCCAAAGGATGTATTCAAACAGACGTATCAAAGGACATATTTAAACAGCCCAATTGATCGAAATTTTGTGTATTTTGAATTTTTGTCGTCTTCCATTATTTGTCGCCGTTTGTTGTGATTAAATTTGAATTCATATTTTAAATTTTAGAAGTATACGTTTTATTACGAAATATTTTAAAATAATTAAAATATACTTTTATATTTTTGAACATGTTTAACTGTTTTGTAATCCCAGGTGTGTTTTTTAGGATACAACAGCATTTAGACAACCCTGCATGAAGCACTCTACACAGATTGGATAGCGAATCGGGCTGTAGTACCCAAGTTTGCGGGTTCAAACCCGATCGAAGCCGATGATTTTTAAGGGCGACAAAATCATTCGTACGCCTTCTTTCGGCATGAAGGGGGAGTGAAGTCTGCTATCCCACGTTCTAGATTGCAAAGATCAAGCCTAAAAGAAGCCTCTAAGCTAAATTGAAAACTGCCTGTTTCGTCGCCCTAGTAATACTTTTTTCCTACGCTAGGTTGTGAAAGGAACGAAGCTAAATTTGCGTGATCAGACGGAAGCGCAGGCCTCATGGCCCGAATCTCGTCACGTAAAATAAGGCACCAACTAATATTCGGGGACTAGCCGGAAGCGTACAGCTTGATCCAGCTGAGGCGGAGACTTGCAGAAGGAGATACCCGAAGGTCCTGGAAATTCCCTGCAAGGCGACATGCATGTGCTGCCCCTTCACGAGAAGAAAGCCTTTCCCAACCCAACGGGACTAATGACCATAGCAGTTGACGTGCAAGCAAACAATCAACCATTTCTTTCTCAAGAAACTTGGCTTGGCACCCCTTCTCTGCGATGCCCTTGACCCAAGGTCGTCTGCCACCAACTTTTCAACGACTACCCCCAAAAATGTCTCCGCCCCCGCGGCGACGTGTCCTTGCGCCGCATGCAAATCCCGCGGCTTTGGCCCGCGGCGGCGCGTCCGTGCGCGCGCGGAGGCATTTTTATGCGCTTCATAACGCAGAGGCGCCCATATCCGCTTCTGGGAAGGGCCGCCGCGCCGCCGCCTATATTGCATTCCCCGACCCCCATGCCGCCAACGCCGCCCGGCTCGACGCACAGTGGCCCACGACTGGCGAAATGCGCACGCCGCGGCGATGGTGTAACTGTTAGCGAATCGGACGATTATACCCAAGTTGGCGGGTTCAAACCTGATTGAAGCCGTGGATTTTAAAGGGTGAAAAAAATCCTTCGTACTCCTTCCTTCGGAGGGGAAGTAAAGCCGGCTGTCCCATGTTAGTAGATTTACTTGCACGTAAAAGATCATCAAGCCTAAATGACGCCTCTGAGCTAAATTCAAATCGCCTGTTTCTCGCCCAAGAAATACTTCCTTTCTCTACTTCGTTGGTGAAAGGAGTGTAGTGACATTTGCGCGGTCAGACGGAAGAGCAGGCCTAATGGCCCAAGTCTCGCCACGTAAAATAAGGCTTCAATTCAATTCACGCCATTTACACAACGTCTTGGACACTGCGGTTTACTCACAGCTGCCTCTCACAGGGCATCAGCTATGTCATCCAATCGGGAGATTACACGCCACTATGAAGACGTCACTAATATGGTGACGCTCAACCTTCCGACAGGATAGCTGATATGCATCAGCGGCAGCCCTAAATAAATCCATGTGTAGTGTAATGAAATAACGAGGGGCGTTAATTGGTTATGTTAAGGATGGATGGTTGAATTCAAAAAGCGCGTGAATACTTCCAAGTAAAATTGCATTGCGTTCAAAGGCATAGCAGAAAATTCCAAAATATTAGTATTGGAAAGAGCGTATTCACTACTGTGGATTGAAAGGAGAACATGGAATGAAAAACGGATCAACGAAACAAATGGAACTTCCCCAGTTTCTACTAGATTAATGACAATGATTTCTCTTAAGGGCTTTGAATCAATAATATTATTTAAATCTTCGATTCTGAAAAAGAACATCGCAAGGTTTACACGATGAACATTTCAACATAATTTTAAAACCGATAAACTTCCAATAGTGCGTCGAGCCAAACAATCGTTTTTATTTAGACAATTTTAGGCTTACGTGCAGCTGATGTCCTTTGCAATTCTCGCGACCTTCTACAAAACCTATGTTTCCAGATGAAGCGTAAGTTTTAATAGCGGTGCGTACGCTGAGGCACTGTGCGTTAAAAATAATATTGGTTGGGTTGGTCAAGTTTTTCCATTTATATTTTTTTTTCTATAAAACAGGCAGTCACACTCGTATATATTACTCTAAAAGTTCCTTCTCGCTCTGTACTACTGAAAAGATTGATGTAGGGCAATGTCTTGGGTGTCCTAATGAAAGCCTGCTTATTTAAAATTGTAGGCAAGTGACAATATTAATTGAAAATGATGTTATTAGGTTCACTAGACAATATATCAGGCAGTTTGAGATATTACTCATAACAAAGTTAATCCAATTATAAAATTTTGCGCCGCTCAAATTTACATTTTCAACGACTCCTCGAAACTCGAATGTACTTTAGGCCTACTGATATAATAGATAATTTCAATAACTGAACACTATTGCAGATTTTCATCCCGTCTGAACCACTGTGACGAGCGGTGCGGGCAAGTCGGGGAGCGGGGGCGGTGCGGGGTGGGGCGGGGCGGGGGTGGAGGCAGCGCTGGCGGAGGCGGGAAATTGCAGAGCTCATTTCGGCCACACATTTCCAGCCCGCTGACTGCAAGCCGCATTTTTTCGCCCAACTGGCACAACCCGCCGCCTGGCTTCACAAAATGTTGATGGCTCCATTGTCTCCGCCGCCGAGCTTCCGGTTCCCAGCGCGTAACAGGAACTCTACCCCCACCCCATCGCCCCTGCTGACAAAAATTCGCGCCACGAAAATTAGGTGAGACGAGCCGCAGCTGTCAGACTGGAAAAGTGACATTTGCTCCGATATACTCTCTGGGATTTTCCCTAATGATCTATTTTTTTCTTCTTTCAGCTGATCCTGCATTTACTCCTTTTCATCCTTCTACCCTTCTTCATTGTTCGTCGTCCTCTTTTTTTCTTCCTTTCTCTTTTCCTTCGGATTTGGCTCTTACCTTTTCTTCGCACTCTTCCCTCTGACTTTCGTCCTTGCTTCCATTTCTCGTTTTGTCCCGTGAACTTAATTTTGTTCACGAGTCTGTGAACAAAGTTTATTATAATCTCGTGAAGAACAGGTAAAAGCATTGGCTGATGAGTTGAATGAATTTAAGCAAAATATCTATAAAAGGACGATAAAAAAGGAATGTATAGCCGGGTGCTCCTCGTAGTGTTTACTATTTCTCCACCAGTCGCTGGACATCTCAGGGGATTACGAGATGTCCTATCCCAAAATCTTCCATTTGGAGTTTCGCAGCACACACTACTTTTAGTCACCCCTCCTTAACTGCCTCCAAAAGCCCAGTTAAAAAAGAATAAATTTCTCGACCACCCAACTAAGGGTGTCGCAACATCTCACGCTGTTCTTTACTGGGGCTGGTGTACCAGGTTTCTCTCGACTACTTTATAACCCTAATTTCCCCCAGACTCTCCTCCTAAGAGCGATAAGATGCTCGAAATCCTCCTCACAACTTCGCTGCGGCGTCCGCAGGCTGCGACATCAGGGATTCCTTCTGTCTTCTACAAATTACACAGTATACATTCCCCCATAACTTCGTAAAATAGTAGTTTAGTAACAATGGCGCTAAACAAGTGATCCACGCACGAGTCTAGTTTGTCATAGAGTCGAATGCAGGAATCATCTCGCACTCGTGTTGCGTATACTATTTTATGTATTTTATAACATAACGTTTTTTTAAACACTTAAATTAAATATCAAATAACTAGAAAAGTCTTACTTGTACAAAAGTAACTGGACTCGTCACTGTAATAACACTTTTGTTTGTAAATAATACACAAAGACGGTCATCAAGTCGAAAGTCAATTGCGAATCGCACAGATGTTTCGCACACGCTTCCCGATGTTTCTCGCAACGTGAAAAAATTACGTGATTCGCACACGGAAAACAAGCACGAAAAAACGCGTTTTGCCCAAGGCGTGTTGCAAAAATTCATTTTTTCGACATCATTTTTCCTGTCGTTATGTTCTGCGAAAAAATAAGAATAACCTGGACGATAAGAATAACCGCATAAATATCGTTCCTTTGTAATAACGAATTCTGTTACTGAAACAAAAGTGAAGTGAAAAAAAAAGTAAGATGACATTGCTACTACGACAACCAGAATATTTTGTTTAAAAAAATTAAAAAAATAATTCTTATTATTGTCAAAAAACATAATTATTTCCTGGAATTTATATCCCCACATACTCAGAAAACAAGAATATGCGACTACTACAAAGAGACGTTTCTTAAACTCTATAAAGTCTTGCAGATAACACAAGACCACTCTTTTTTATCTTACTTTTCTCATTTTATCTTGCGGAACAAACCGACAAGGTGAAGACTAAGCATTGCTGGGGTAGCAATTATTGTGCGAAGGCCACATCTAAAAGAGAATTTCTAGAGAAAATTAAAATTTCCTACACCATAACTGAGAGAGTGAAGAATTAAATTAAAAATTAAATTCAGGATATAGTTATTCACTTGCAAAATTTTTACTTTTGTATGTCATATAGCATTTTTTGGGATCACTTCCTATTTCTTTTCTACTAGCTTTCATACTTTGCATCGCGACCGATAAATACTATGCAATTTTACGGAGTTGATGAGTTAATAGATGTATTTTGTCGTGTAAATCACATTTTTCAGAATTCCAAGGTACACCATTCTTTTCTACACCAAAATTCCCTAGCCCGTTTTATCTGACTGAATAGTATGCGTTTCACACGTCTCTTGTTAGGAATTTGTTTACAACTCTTCTGTACCGGGAGAGATCATTGATCTTACAAACGTTACTGCTGAGACGTACGGTATATCGTGTCCCCAAGTACAATCAAAAGCAACAACAAAGTGTCCAAGAACACCAGACAACTGCTTCTCCCCTCAGAGCGAATGACACGTGGTAGCCTGGGGCAACGTTGCATCCACAAGGCCTTTGTTCGAGACGCCATTCACAGCAGCACCATTCGGTACCAGATTTACCAATGCCAAATATCTACGTGTTTAAAGGTGCAAAAAAAGTATCCAAAATGACTATTAATTTCTCGTACACGTGTCTGTGTAATGTACGTTAAGCTAAAACTGATACGAGGAATGGATTTTCTTATACACCAGCATTATAAACGACCCTTTCTGTTGCAAGAAATCGTTCGTAAATGGGAGTTTTACAGCACAAACGATGAGTTATTATTATTATTTTACGACACGAATGATTGCGTCATCACACATTCACCTAATTGCAGTGAGAGAATAGTGGGGAGGTAGCGGTAAACCGAACATCGTTTTATTGCTCAGATGTCAAATAAGCGAGTCGTCACAAGAATCTTGTTTCGCAAAATGTAGTTTGATTATCTTATACATTTATAATGCTTTTATACAAAAAAATAGAGTATGCAACTCGATTATAATGACGCTTAATCGCATTGGTGCCAATTTGCAAACTCGCTACGAAAGTCACTCGTTTCCAAACACGAACTCGCGCAATGAAGCTTAACATTACAAACCAACAGCATAAGCTACTACTATTAACGACGACCTTAATTGAATCGTTTATTTCAGAAAACAGTCAAACGCCAAATTCCTTACTTCGAGAAAACAGAAAAAGTCTCCCAATTTATCTGATTTCAAAATATTTTATTTTATTAAAACAGTTGATAAATGTATACTTTTCATATAAATATGCACTCAACGATGTGTCTATCCTCTTGAAACAATAATCCGCCACTAATGCGTGATTTAGATTTCGGCATGTGACGGGTTTCTGAAATACACGATTCAATCGAACATCCCCTGCAGTATTGTTGGCGAAGTAGGGATTTCTGCGCCGGCCTGCGCGCTCGTCTCGTGCTGTGCGGTGGCGCGGCGGGGGCGGGGGGGGGGAGCGGGCGTGTGCTAAGAGAGGCGAGGCGAGGCGAGGCGAAGCGCCGCCTCAGTGCGCTAACTGCCTCGCGACAAACAAGTGCCGGCGGCCACGGCCACCTGCGCCGAGCGTTGACCTGCGCCCGTCTCGCTCCGCTTGGCGCGCCCCCGCCCCCGCTGATAACTCCCGGGCGCATTGTTCGACAGGAAAGGCACTCGCGCGGGCGCCACAAAATAATAGTGATGCACCAAGGGCGTTTTAAGGCTTCTGATGATCGAGCGGCGACAAACCGCCCGAGGCCCTTCGGCGTGAGAATCAGTGAACTCCCATAGTATATAATTTTATTCTTTTAATCTAATTTTATTGATTCATATTTACTTATTTACTAATTAACTAGCCGTTAACTTGACTGTTTGTCTTTTCATATTTCCCTCCCTAATTCCATTTCATTTTTTCCTCGCGTAATTCCCTCCATAAGAGAACATTTACCACCATTCAACTGTTTTCATATTTCCCTCGTAACCACGAACCTTAAGATTCAGGTAAGTTATGCAGCGTATATTGAGCTCCGTATCGAAGGTATATACAATTGTATTATTTGTTTGAAGAATATTTGGTCCATTCGTTATTTTAATCACATTGATTGCCTGCGGTACCTCGTTATCTGGCTACAACCAACAAGTTTTATATTTCAAAGCTGCAATGCCTTTTTTCGAACTGCCGTGGCTGTTGCTTTGATGTTACTATTACGACATCCAAGAATATCACAGACGTATTTGATAACTGATAAGAGAACAGAGATATAAAACATAAACAAAATTTTATCAGGGTGCTATAACATGCTGTACATTATCTACACGCACAATTAGAATTTAATGATTTAACGGAGTTAAAAATCACAAAATAGAATAACCAAGTTCGCAACAATGTTTTTGTTTTCTTGGCATTCAAATGACCACGCTTACTCGATATTTTTTAACGAAATATGGCACCCAAGGACCGACTATTGTTCGTAGAAATTCCTCAGTGACATTGCAGCTGAATTTGACGTGTATTATAAAAGTGTAGGAACAAACATATTGTTTTGCGGTCTTTGTATACCCCAATGTCTGCTAACAAAGTTCCGCACTTCCCCGTGACGAAATGTTGTTCGAGCATGAACAAATATTGGAAAGCCACGCTTTCTATTCTGGTGGACGTGGGCACGAAAAGCTTCAAATTTATTTGATTTCGAGATCAGCGATGTGAATCCGAATTCCTCAAATGACGTTTCTACGCCGCGCGCGAATCGCTGATCATCGCGATGCTTGTGAAGCATTTTTTCGCACAGGGCTCGTTAAAAAGTAGAACACGCAACACGTGCGAGCGATACCCTGCGTACTTGTTACATAACTTACTATTTTTTACTAACCGTTAAAGAAATTATGTTTTACGAGTGTTCTGAAAGGTTATTTTCTATGTCTGAAATAATTTACCGTCTTTATTAATAAAAGTATTTTGCGAACATATGTTGCTGGTAGATGAAGGCAACAGCACATATAACTTAAAAAAACAACAACAAAGATTATACCAAAGTTCAAACTTTCGAGGCCCATTCCAAGATGAAAATAGCAGAAAAGCTGCACTCCTTAAAAAACAGAGATATGGACATAATATCTGTATCTTCAAATTTTAATGTAAGATGTTTGTAATATCAACATCATTAGTGAAACATCTTAGGCACTGTACGAGTAACTAACGAAACACCTTAGGCACTGTACGCAATACGAGTAACAAAATTCTCCTGGACATCTACGAAAACAATCACTTTCGGCACTTCTATAAACTTGAAAAATTTACTCATTACCACATCAACGCAAACTCAAACTTAAACAATTTTATTTAAATCACAAAATAGGAAACAAAACAAACATGTATAGCAAGTAAGTCTGAACGCAGAGGGAACATAGGACCTAAAGACTGTGTGTGCAACATGCTCAGAGCAAACCCTTCAGCGAAGCGCCTAAATCATGAAGGAATTAATTTGAGAGTATAGTAAAACCCCGGTAAACCGAATTCCGATAGTGTTGTCTGTTCAAATTATGCGAAAAAAGGTTCCGTGCATATACAAATACATCCATAGGATTACAAGACTCAAAGCAACGTGGCACGCGATGTGAAAAAATGGCAACATATATAATATAACATGGCATATCAAGCAGATTCAGTTCCATTTGCAAATTCTTCGATGTGGAAATTACTGCTATATAAACATATGATATACACCGTAGTTACCAGTACAATTACCGTTTAATTTCAACAACTTGTGTTTCAATTATTAGTTGTTCAGTTCTACAGTAATTATAAAATCCCGACTATACAAAGAATCATTTTATTTATATTGTTTATTTTTTTCCTCCATCCTGATTTTCATTCGGAGTTTTAGAAATTTCGGATTTACGGGGTTCGGATTAGCGAGGTTCTACTGAAATTCAAATTACGTCCCAGAGCGCCGCGTTCACACTCCCTTCCGTGGACAGTCGCGTCGCCCCTCTGACGGAGGATTTCTTCGTCGACGCGTTGAGCTGCCGAGTGTGAGACGATGCGAGACACGTGAGCCCCGCGCCGCACCTTCAGCTGTCTCCCGCGGCGCACAGTGGGCGGGAACAACACGCAGTGGGCTAAATTTCCCCGGCCCACAAAAACCATTCGCGTTCTAAAAACGCAACAAAAAACTGTCGAAAAACGCATTTAAATGTTGTAAATACTTTTTTAAAAATATTTACGATGAAATAACAAAATTGATAATTTTATTAATAGAAATATTTGTTAAAAATTCAAATTTAACCAACACTAAAGCATTTCAACAAGTACGAAAACAATACATGTACAAAATGAAGTAAACTGACAATAAAATACAAACTTCATTTGCTAATATTAACAATTTCCATTGCATCATAACACACACAAACAAATATAACACACGTTCAGAATAAAACGTTCGGTGAAACACGATTTTGTACAAAAAACAAAAAAAAACAAAACTTACAGATGACGTCAGTTTCATAATAAATTATTTTCATTATACACCTGGTAACCATAGGTGTGGAAGTGAAGTACATGCATGTAGAAAACAAAATTTTTTCTCAAAAACCTGTTCAAATTTTCTCTTTGAATTTTTTCACGAATAGAAATTGAAACGCTTAAAGAAATTGCTTAGGTCTCATTTTTGTTGAACTCTCGAAATTTTCGCAAATTGCAAATTCAAAACTAATGCGAGAAAGTAAATGGTGTTGCAGCACCACTTACTACAGTAACGAAAATCGTGCATCTTAAATGAATACGTTGTATATAACGATAAATCAAGAAATAAAAATGAATTTAATGCAACATAAATAAAAATGTTAAAGAAAATCAAGTCGACACGACAGTAATGTCAACTAGATAATATTTTCCCTAATGTAGTGTTTATACGTATTTTATTTTGTTCACACATATTTCCTAAATTCTAGTAATGTTATTGAGGAAAACCAATGAAGACACTTCGGTACTCCACAAAATGGCTTCCAATTATAATAATGCAACACGGCAGTAAAGTACAAATGGTATGCAACCCGGCAGTAAACTACAAATGGTAAATTAATTTTTGCCCGTCTTCTTACATAACTTTCAACACTGTAACACTTTAACACTATAATTAGAGTTAGGCATGATTGTTTGTTATGAACTCAAGAAGTTCTTGGTCAATTTGAAATTTAGTTCGACGCCTTTGGTTTAAAGTTGGCTTTAAACAATAAACAGCCACCATAGTATCTTCACACTAGTGTTAAACAGTGCTGGCAAGTACACGAAAAAAGTAACGAAAATATTGTACTAATCATTCGTTCCTTGTGAACTTGCGTTCCCCCCACTGCGCGCGCCGCCGATGGCCGGGGGCGCGCACCGCTTACGGGACAGTTCAACTGTGTCGCACGAAACGCCGGCGGAGATGCGACAGCAGATTGGGCGGAAAAATTGTGAAGGCTTCGCGCACGCCACGGACGATAAGAGCTCAGCCTTCGCGCCGGGCGATCTTCGCGTGCTGCAGATAGCGGCGTATTAAAATGCTGAATAGCGCACGGACAGACGATGTAATTTTAAAAGGCTCGCTCCAAACGCCAATTTGACCCAAACCGCAACACGGGCGAAAGCATGTTACTCCAAAGCGGTTTCATTTCGAAACCATTTTATTTTACAACCGCGCGCAATTACTGCACAAAACAAAACGATTCTCAATGTGCTTTACTCTGTGTTGATTCAATTCCCAAAACCAGTCAGGCGGAACGAAAATATCGCCGACAACTTAACTGCAAGAAAGAGATAACAAATGCGCTGACAGCGATGAGTGGTTATAATGTTGCTGTTGGGGAAAAAACAACTAACTAGTTGCGCTCTAATGAATCGATTTGGATGAAAATCACAAACTTTATTTTGATTTCAGGAACAATGGCAAATATACAACCTCCTGTGCGAAATGTTCGCAATTCGATAGGTCAGTCCCTCGTGGGAATCGTGCAGCTGCATAGGGAAGGAAATGAATATTGATTACAATCATAAACAAATCACCAATGATTTCAAATAGAACTATTGTTTTTCGAATTAATATAAAAACAAGTAGAAATAGATGTAACGAACTTTATGAAGGGTAAATTAAGCGCAATTACTACAGCATTTTTAAGTGACTTTTGTGTGGAGGGAAGCGCAAGAGAAGGGAGGAGAGCGAGAGAAGGGAGGAGAGCGAGAGAAGGGAGGAGAGCGAGAGAAGGGAGGAGAGCGAGAGAAGGGAGGAGAGCGAGAGAAGGGAGGAGAGAGAGAGAAGGGAGGAGAGAGAGAGAAGGGAGGAGAGAGAGAGAAGGGAGGAGAGAGAGAGAAGGGAGGAGAGAGAGAGAAGGGAGGAGAGAGAGAGAAGGGAGGAGAGAGAGAGAAGGGAGGAGAGAGAGAGAAGGGAGGAGAGAGAGAAGGGAGGAGAGAGAGAAGGGAGGAGAGAGAGAGAAGGGAGGAGAGAGAGAGAAGGGAGGAGAGAGAGAGAAGGGAGGAGAGAGAGAAGGGAGGAGAGAGAGAAAGGGAGGAGAGAGAGAAGGGAGGGGAGAGAGAGAAGGGGAGAGAGATAAGGGGAGAAATAAGGGGGGGAGAGAGAAGGTGGGGAGAGAGAAGGGGGAGAGAGAAGGGGGAGAGAGAAGGGGGAGAGAGAAGGGGGGGGAGAGAGAAGGGGGAGAGAGAGAAGGGGGAGAGAGAGAAGGAGAGAGAAGGGGGAGAGAGAGAAGGGGGAGAGAGAGAAGGGGGAGAGAGAAGGGGGAGAGAAGAGGAGAGAAGAAAAAAGAGTGGTCAAATTTAACAGAATATAAAAAAGTCAATTTGAATTTATATAGATTTGAGATTCTTCAGGATTTTAACCACGTTTCCTAAGGAATACACAAAAACTAAATCTACAAAAAGGTAACAGCAGATCCAAAAGTGTCTTGTTTTATAGATTATGATATATAAAACATCAGATTTTCCGGCCCAATAGCCAAGTTTTAAGTGCCAAGGGTGCACCGTCTCCTAGCCAAGGAGGTTAGTAATGTGGGTGCAGTGTTAATTGTGTGGCAAATGATTCCACAAAATTCCAATCCACAAAATTCTACACTTGTGTCTCCTTTTTTGATGCCATCTAGATGTAGTTCCCCGCCCAGCAGCAGTTTATGCACTGGTTTTTGCGTGGATGGTGTCTCGTAAATCTTACGAAATCGGTATCCTTTTTCGGCGCATTGTTCAGGCTAATGATATGCATCCAAAGGAAAGCAAACTTTAAAGTCTGCGAGACTCACGAGAAGGTGGTAGGAGAGGGTCGTTTTCTTATTTTTGTTGCTTGATCCAACCTCTCACGAAACGGTGTGTGAACATTACCATTAATAATATTACTTCATCAAACACAACGACAGGATACACTCTAAACTTAATGTTCACCTACGAAGTCGCAATAAGGCTGCCTGGCCTTGTGACTGCGGCCTACATGAACAAACCGACAGCATTTATGACGGCTATTAACACACGAGAGATCATTCTCACGACATTACGCTGTCTCACACGCGCTCCGAAGTCCGTTTGCGACGCGCTCGCTGCCACACTGAAGTGCGACTAACACTTTGCGCGAGGACGTGCGATCAAGAAATCAGGAATCATTCGAAGGATTCAAGATAAACACTCGTCATCAATTTATTTACGAGAACTTCTTAGCACTTACTTAATATAAGGGAAATTGATATTTAATTATTTAAAGCGAAAAAACATTTAAAAGTACTCGAGACTGTTTAGGTAAAGTGTGTGCATGCTTCGTGAGCTTCGTAATACCTCACCTAGTCTGTCACTTTCTCGCCTACTACACACTTGTGTAGGAAAATTATTGTGATGCTGTAGCGGAAACAGACGATTTTTCATCAGAGAAACTCGTATGCGATATCAAAAAAGTGGATACATCTTGTCCCTACCTGTAGTAATACTCTTCTCCAACATGCCGTGATCCAAAATCCTCGCGTTTTGGGGCTTCTAATGTCACCAACCGAAGAATTTGTGGACGGTAAACCGTCTGTCCGTCTGGTCTAGCCCCCAAAGGATTCAGACGATTTTCTCCAAAATCAAAATCCCCCAATCGATCTGACCAAAATTGAGGACGTGAGAATTTGAAACGGATATTTTGATTTTGGGGGTACTTTGCACAACTCCTTAACATTTTACAATTTTCTCAAAAATGATTTCAAATTTTTGAATTAAACGTTTGTAGAGAGAAAAATATATATTTTTAAAAACATGGTCCAGGTCTCTTTTTCATTGAACATTCAAAATTATCGAAAACTGCTATAGTTCAACACTTTTTAGGCGTCTTCCTACAACAATGATAATGAAAACTACTATTTGCCTTAATGAATTCTGTTCTTGAATGTCAACTTTTTAAATATAGTCATGTAGAATGTTCCGCAAATATAAGTAGTTTTCACGTAATTTCTCATGAAATATAGGCATTTAAAAAAAATATTTTGTCAACATAGGTAAAGCAGGATCCATCTCAGCATTTGCTCAATGAATCAAGAAAAAGTCTTTAGTGTTCAGATACTGGGGTGAATGATATTATGCTGTTGTCAAGTATACTTTTAGAGGAATCCGTATACATCCCAATGTGTTGTTTTTCGACTCAAAAGGTTCTCGAAATTTGATATTTTCCACCGTTCAATAAACAGCTTTATAGCACATACAAATAATGTTCCAGAACATTTACAACAAATTTATATCGATTTACTGTTCAATGTCTGATCACTGTAGTCACAACAACCAAGGTTTTACAATTCGATATCAGAAGTTTATCACTCCTCAATTTAACATTGCCATTCGTATCTCCCATTTGAAAGTTAATTATCACGATTACAAGAAGGACAGTTTATGCCAAGGCACTTCAACTTCTAAAATGACCTTTTAAAAACTGCAATCTACAATTGAGTAGTGACAGGCGGCAGTAAACTCTGCTCATCTGTTGAGTGGCACACTGAAAACTAATAAAAGAACTCCTTGCATTGACTGCGATTGCGCTGCAACCCATTCGCCCGCATGTGCGGACGCGCAGTGCTGCCCAAGTCCACTTATGGAGAATGGGCTATGGGAAGGGAGAATCAGCCCTACACCAGGCGCTACGGATGGGAGCAGAATCTGACTTGGGAAAGAAGGATCGGTTGTTCCACGTATCCGGCTAATATAGGCATTAAAATTATTATTACATTACGAACTGGAATTAGTATTACTAATGGAACTACACATCTTAATTCCTTCATTTGACGCATGAAAAATATAATATACTGATCATAACACTAGAATTCTTATTTTTCAGTTATCTTGAATTAAAAATCTCATGAACCTTTCTGCAGCCTTGTAGGCACTGTTGTATTTTATCCCATTGCCTGAATTACATATGTATATTTAATTATATAAATCAGATCCGCGTGTAAATATATTGCTGGCTGAGGCCTGTCCTCTGGATCAGAAAAGACAACGAAGCTCTGGTGAACTCTCAGTTGGTTCAGTTCTGAGAAATGCGTTGCGATCGACGAAATAGTACGCTTTTACCTCTGGGCGATTTGGCTTTTGCCGCGTCCGATAAACGGTGTACGTAAAAGCCGCAATTAGATAAGCTCATCTCTAAATGACTGCAAACAATGACTTCAAGGCTGTCAGTTAATTGGTGAACGTCGAACATTTTCTTTTGGCACACTTATTTTTCTGCAGCTCCTCGGATGTTTCTTCCACTAAGATTCGGGGCGTTAGTCCCTGGTTTTATAGAAATAATCTTCGAAGAGTCGGCAATTTAATTACCTCTCACTCGATGCAATGGTTAATGCAAATAACCTATCCAAGTACCGACGTTAAATGATTAAGGGGGTCACGTAATATCGTTCGACACAGGGGTAACGAATTTTCTTCTCTTTTATTTGTTTGGGACATTAATTGTGGCATTGTTAATCGTGAGGTTTCCAAAAGCGTGTAATTAAACTTCAATACTAAAAATTCATAATGTATAATCCCACAATGGATCCGATTGGTATATTGTGAACTTTATAAGAACAATGCCACTCGTTATTGCTCTGTTTACTACAAATGGGCTTATCACCTTGCGTAGTACAGATGCAGAAATGTCTCGCAGCAGTTTTAGAATGTGAAAGAACTGTTCGCACCGTCGGAAAAACCCGAAAAGGTATTTTTCGACTCTCGCACTCTGGAGTCGCAGATTATCGAATGGAGGAATCTGAGGTGATCGGAAGAGCCGCTTCTTAAGCAAATTTGTCAACGTTCCAACGCTAATGGCGCGACCTTCTTCGGGTCTTGATACGACGTGCAAGCGAAATTATGTCCTAAAAGAAAGTCGCAGCATTTCTCGGAAAACGTCAGCCTCATTGCAAATGCCGCGGTGTCCCCCGAACATCACACGGCCCCTTTCGACTCGAAGACGTATTCTTAATTAAGATAAAAACAGTATATAACCGAGATAAAAACTTACTTTGCGCTTGGAAAGTACGAACACGTTTTCTGAAAATATTAAAAAAAAAAATCTTTTCCAGCGTATCGTGCCCTGCCACCCATAAAAAGTGCAGCCCCCCCCCCCCCCCGACGACCGATGCGCTCTTGTTTGCGAGCGAGCGAGCGCATGCGCCAGCGGCGACGGTGGCGGCGGCGTCTAACGGAGAGGTCTGCTCCTGCATCGCTCCCTCCCGCGCTGCGCCATGCCGCGTCTCCAACGGTGCGCTGCAGCCCCCGGCCCGTTACGGGCCACACCGTCACTCGCCACCCGCACCACACGCCCACGCGAGCACCTCGCCGCCGCCCACGCGCAGAGGCCGAAGGCTGTCACGGCGTCCCACCGCTAACCGTGCTAACAAAATAGCACGAATTTTCTGCCTCTCGTTCCACCACAGCTTCCCAGTCATTGACGTTCATTATCATCGTCCAGCATCCCATCCACCAAACTCTTTCGACTGAAGAGGCCAGGGCCTGACGTATCCCGATTGAATCCCGCAGTTCACTTTTCCAAAGTCTTTCACTACTTCTAGGCTGTCCGGGTGACGCCGCGTCGTTGGCAGATAGGCTAATGCGGCCTATCTGCCAACGACGCGGCGTCACCCGGACAGCCTAGAAGTAATGAACTCGAGCCGCAGAAGCCTACGTGTACAAAGTCTTTCACCTCCATCACCAGAAAGGTGTAGCTCCCAATGCAAACCCTTTCATCCACGTGGATTCAAGGAAGAGCTCGTTCTATCAGTGCTTCGAAGATAATCATATCGCTTTTGTTTTGAAAAAACGTGAAAGGGGAAAAGCGGGAACAAATGTGAGAGACTGAAATATTAAGGGAAGTTTCTCGTTTTGAAATGAAACTGTACTAAATCCTCTTAATTTATTCAAAAGTAGGGTTGCTCGGTTATTAGGACCGAATATTTAATACACATACTAGTAACACATCTTTAAAATGAAAGTGAATAGCGTTTGTATAGTGTTTGTATAGTGTTCAGTTCAGGCAATGTTCACTTACGTGCACAAAAAGTTTAACTATCGTTTGAAACTGAAGTTCTAGATATCAACATGCTAAATAACTTCTAAATTTCGTCGTAATAGTATCTACCTTGTAACACTTCCTTGACTTTACCACATACTTGTAACACTTCCTTGACTATCTCCCTCTCTCTCACACACACACACAGTGCTGCGCGCGCATATTAAAAAATAAGTTCCATAGATACATTAATACTTGATATAATTTACTTTCTATATCTAGTGTGTTTCCATTTTGCAGTTTTCTGAATGTAATAATAAGGAATAATGTTTTGTGGAAAAATATTTTCCAAAACTATGAAATGTGTGAACAAAATATTGTTTCTAATTCTTGTGTGAACTAGTAAATTAAACAATCACCTAACCATTTATCAAGAGTTAAGTTGCCCTTCGTTTCTTGTAAGTAGGAAAAAGATACCAAAATGTTATGTATCGCTATAAATTAGACCGCATATCGACAAAATGTCTATGTGAAGTATGGCAAGCCATTTGCGTTACTCGTATTTAGCTTTCCTTTCACGAACAGACCATTTTCAAGCAATCAATGAGGCCAGAGGAAACATTATTTTTTCTTATGCAAATTACTGGGGGAAGTACATTACTTCATTCGTGTTGGTTGGACGAAATGTTTATTTCTTTAAAAAAATGTCTTCCAAAATATTATTTTGTATTGAAAGACAAACACGTTATATGAGAACGTAGGCTTCCGCGGCCGGAGTCCGTATTTACTAGGCTGTCCGGGTGACGCCGCGTCCATGGCGAAGGTGCCGACGTTTCGGTCGCCATTCTGCGACCTTCCTCCATTTTCCTCAGGCAATACGCCCTGAGGAAGGTCGCAGAATGGCGATCGAAACGTTGGCACCTTCGCCATGGACGCGGCGTCACCTGGACAGCCTAGTAAATAAACACGTTATATTCAGTATTTACTAGGCTGTCCGGGTGACGCCGCGTCCATGGCGAAGGTGCCGACGTTTCGGTCGCCATTCTGCGACCTTCCTCCATTTTCCTCAGGCAATACGCCCTGAGGAAGGTCGCAGAATGGCGACCGAAACGTCGGCACCTTCGCCATGGACGCGGCGTCACCCGGACAGCCTAGTAAATACTGACTCCGGCCGCGGAAGCCTACGCTCTCACGTTATATTCACATTTTTCTAAATCATTACGCTTCGAGTGAATGAAATCAATAAGAAGATCGAGGAAAATATTTCAATTTGTTTCTTATTTTCAATTTTGACATTTTATATAGCATATTATGTACGAGCATTATGGAGAATTTTTAAGTTCGATGTACGCTATATACTTTTTATTGCAATATTTATGAATTGTGTTTTACGCGTTTTGTAAATTTCAATATATAATTTGGTGCATGCTGCCTTAATCTAACCGTGCGAATTTGCACAGGAGTGCGTATAGCATAAATTACCAACGTCAATTGACAACGTCCGCGCGCAGTGTGTACTTAAGAGCGCGTAAACGCTCGTCACTCGCAGCCGAAACGAACTTCGCAGCTGCTGCACGTACAACAGCCTTCCACAGGAAATGACGAATCTCGGGCAGAGCGCGCTGCTAGTTCCCTGCTCGCGCCACCAGGCTTTGTCGTTTGCTGCACTTCTATTTATCCATCAAGTGTACTTGACAAGGAAAGGACCGGCCGACGTAATCGACTGGCCCTTCACTTCTTGGACTTTTTGATGCTTGCGAACGAAACATATGTCATTAACTTAAAATATTTTTATTGTGGTTAGTTGAGAAAATGGGCTATTTTTCACTACATGCAAAACACAAAGTGCACGTCTTTTCATTGAAACTATCAAATGCATCAATATTTTCATTCTTGGAGAATAAAGTGATACGTAGACCTTATCTTTGTTAATTTTATCTTCCCATTATAATGTAGTCGTTTTTTCTCCCTTATTGTTCCTAATTTTATAATATTTAATCATAGCTGGCTGTTCAAATTGACAATTAAAGAACATTTAAACAATTATCGTATTAACCCTAGAAAGACCAAAGTATAATCTACAGCATGCAATGTCAAGGAAAGACAATTGCTCGTGAATTTTATTTCAATCTATGACTAAATGCGGCAGTAGCGAAAAGAAACTATAAACATATATTTTCTGATAGTTTTAATTTATTTCCAGTTAATAAACATTTATAAAAGTTATAAAATTATTGTAATCAAATATTTATATTTCTAACATGTTACTTTATTCTCTAAACACATTTCCCTTCCGAAAAGTAGGCAGTACAAGCACAATCACGATTTACTTATTTGAGTTTCGAAGAAATTAAACAGAAAGAAGGCATAATGAAATGTTAACTTGGGCATTATGACATTCTTATTAATGGGTGAAAATGTTTGATTGTTCATACGCCCTGGCACTTCCCCTCTCCCTATCGGCTCCCAGCGTCGCCAGGAAGTTTTTACTCTTACAGCCGCCAGGGAGCCCACAACAACGGTATCAGTAATAGTAAGCGCGTGAAATAGTATGAGGTATATTACTTCTTCACCATTGCGAAAATCCGTTTTTTGATTAGGTAACACGAGCCGCATCCAGCAAGACTGATAACAAGGCCGTTGAGAGCCCGCTCTCTTAATAAATCTAAGTTGACAAAGATGATTTCCCTTATTTCATCCGAGCATATGTTACACAATATCACCTCGAAATATTGCAGAAATAAGGGAACTCAATACATTTCCCAAACTCAATCGAATGATTCGATTCGACAATCACAGCATACAGTGTCCGCCACACAACTCAGCACCGGATATGAAAAAAACTCCTATAAATTTCTGGTGTCAGCTACCATTTCTGTAACCACATTTGACCGTTCTTATAGGAGCAAATTAAGTCAAGAATACAGATCATACATTACATTTGCTGGTTGCTATGTCAGGAGGTTCAAATCCAATGCCCATACAACTGACCAAAATTCGATGCCGAGCAGCAATATTTTATAGGAGCATATGGCCCATGCAATTTTTCACGTCAAGTCGCTTATCGCTACAGAACAGGCACGAGATATTGCAATGGCTACGAAAATCTGTCGAGAGCGCGGCAATTACGAGGAGGAAATTTATGGCTTCCTGAAAGTGTCATTGCCAACAATTTGATCATATCATATTCTACTTTTCTCAATTATTTATTCTATGTGATATTCATTATTAATATTTAAAGGGATTGTATAAATCTAAATTGATTTGTGAAAACGACGAACAAAATTAAAGGACGTAAATATACGTTCTTTTTACCTTTTAACCTTTTCCTTTGTTCACAAGCGTTTTTATCTAATCGCGGAACATAATATCAAAGCAACTCAAGACATTCGCAAGTATTAATAATACACTTAAAATGGCAGAAAAATATATTTCGGCTTACAACAGCGGAAAGAACACAACCATATTTTAAATGAGTTATTTTTCGAGGAAAAGATAACGCACATTGAAAGCTAAGAAATTAATATCGTTTTTACAAAGGAACATGCATTCAAGATACGTGAAGAACTCTTATCTTCGTAGAGTAGATAATCGCATTAAATAGTGTGAGATTTCCTGCAGTTAGGACGTTGACGAGAGAGTATTCAGAGTTTATGGTAAGGAGAATGCTCAAAGGGAGAGTGTCAAATTAAATAAGAAGTCGTCTAAGATTCCCAGAGGCGGAAAGTCCACCGCCAGCGCCGCGGAGATGTCTGTTGGAGGCAGCGGTTTCACTCGGGGCGCCTGGCCCCGCACAGCACGCGCGGGACAGCAAACGCTTCCGTCAGCCCAACGAGCGGCGCGCGGCGCGGCGGCGCTCGTGCCATTCAGCCGCGCTTCCGCCCCAGCGCCCCGTCATCGCCCGCCCGCGCCCACCACTCCGTCCACGCCCCCGCCCACGCCCCCGCCGCCTCCCCGCTCCGCCTCCGCACAATCCCCCGTCATCTCCTAGCTTCGCCCCCGCCCCGCCCAATACCGTGCCCCTTTTCCCGCCCCGCCCAACCTAATACCCTCGCCCTCACATCGCTTCACCCCCGCCTCTGCCCCCGCCCCCGCCCCCGCCCTCTCCTTGCTGCTGCACCGCCGCCCCCACCCCGCCCAACCCCCTCATCCTCTTCACACTACGCCCATGCCGACTCCCCATGCCCCGCTCCGACCAATCCCGTGCCCCTCTTCTCGCCCCGTCCCGTCTAATACCTTCGCTCTCTCCTCGCTTCCACCCCGTCCCCCGCCCACGCCCAACCCCCTCGCCCTCACCCTCACCCTCTCCCTCTCCACGCTTTGCTCTGCTCCACCACGCCCCTCCCAGTCCCGTTGCTCTCTTCTCCCCCGCCCCCACACCAGCCGCCACCCTGCCTAAACCCCGCTAAACCTCGCCGTCTCCTCGTTCAACCCCCCCCCCCCCTCCGTATACCCCCCGTCATGCCTCCGCCAACGTCCCCGCTCTCTCCCTGCTGCGCCGCCGCCGCCCCCACCCACGCAACCGCCCCACCCCCTCATCCTCTTCACACTTGGCCCATGCCGACGCCCCACGCCCAACCCCGTCGCCATCTCCTCCCTTCCGCCGTCGCCCAACCCCCTCGTCTTCTTCTCGCTTCGCCCCCGCCTCGTCCCCTTCGCCTCGCGCCCTCGCACGAGCGGGAGGCGCGGCCTGGCCGGGGGGCGGGGGGCGACGCGACACGATCCGGCCATTCTATCGGCGGCGGAGGCGGCGATCGAGCCGAGAGCTGCGCGCTCAACGTGCCTCTCCAGCCCGCCGCCGCCGCCTTCACTTCGTCCCCACGGAGCTTCCCAGACCTTTCAACATCTTTTACCTCCGCAAACGCCATTTGCCCGCCCGCCGCTGCCGCCGCTCCTTATCTGGCCTGTCTTCCGCCTCGCCTCGCCTCTCCGCGCCGCGCCGCGCCGCGCCGCGCCACCCCCTGGCGTGCCGCCCTCCGCGTTACATCCACTTCCTTTTAAAACAAACCTTTCGCTTCATCATCATTCCGCGCTTTTTGTTACATTCCCCCAGAGCTTCTTGGTTTTACTCTGCTGCATTCTCTCCTTCCCATTTACATTTTCTTATTTGCATTCAGTAATATGTGCCTTTTTGATAGTTTGTTTCTTCCTTTTTTACTTCTTTTGCATTTCCTCTTCTATCGGGCCATACTGTCTCCCGAGATGGCCTTAAGTGCTTACGTTTTTCCTCCAGCACATACACTTCCTCTCGCATCTCCCCTTCGGGTGTTGCAGCATTCGCCGGATTGATCGTACGATTCTCTGGAGTTTCCTCACACGCTTTCTGCAGTGCTCTTTGCCTCTACCGCCACAATTTCTGCTTCCATTCCTTGTTATATTCTGCTTCTGTATCTCTCCCTCCACCCGCAGCTTCGCCTCTTTCTACGCTATTGCCAGACCTCGCCCCACCCATTCTTCCGACTCTGCTTGTGCCACCGCTTCCGAACTCCTCCACCGCCCTTTTCCTGCCTCTTCCACGCCGCGAGCCCATCCCTCCTCCGCCTCGGCTGCCACACCCCCCTCCACACTGTCCTCTTCTCTACACCGCCCCGTCCCCGTTTCTTCTACCTCCGCTTCGATCCTCCCTCTCCTCTTCCACTCCACCTCGTCAGTATTTCTCCTAACTCCGACTCGCTCCCATCTTCCCTTCCTACACCGCCTCGTGCCTGTCTCCCCTTCTGCCCCCGCATCCTCCCTTGCCATCCCACCTCGTCCCCGACTCCACAACTCCTCGGTGCCCGTCCCAGTCGCCCGTCCCATCGATCTCCCCGCACTTCTGGACCCAAATGGAGGGTCTCAGGCGCCTAAGCGGCCGCCCGGAACTTCCCGAAGGGGGGGGGGCGGGGGGGGGGGGCGCCGATTTTCATTCGCTCGGCCGTAAGTCGGCGCGCGGCGACGGCAGAAAGGCGAGGCGGAGCGGAGCGGCCGCAGGGATTCGGAGCAGCCACCTCCCCCTCCCCCGAGGGCGCAGGTGTTGCGCGTGGGCGTCCGCGGAAGCCTCTTCGAGAGCGCCGCAAAATAACCGAGCTGCTTCTCACATACCAACATTGCCAGACTACGAGAATGCAACTCGACGTCAACTGGTTGCTGAATGATGACAACGTATTGATCTAAATATTATAGGCTAATACATATTGCATACTAATAAGTATTACGAAATTGTAGGGAGATATTATTATTATTATTATTATTATTATTATTATTAAATTATTATTATATTTCATCATTATTTTAAATCTGAACAGTTTCATAAATTTATATTATACACTCTGACATCATCTCAATCAACCTTCAAAACAAGAATCGGAGTGATACGAACCCGCAGTTAGGTTAATAACCAGAATTAAGAAGAGACAATTTAAAACTCTGAAAAACGTATTTGTTGAGCGGAGAGTAAAAAAATGTATAAATATTACAAAAAATGTACCAAAAACTCTGACAGTCTGCGCCGTGCTCTTCTAGAAGATTCTCATCGCGCTACATGAACACATCGTGAGTATTAAATCCAAATCTCTGATTTCTCTTACAGTAATTCCAAAACAAACGGTCAGTCTATTCCGTTAAGATATTATGCTTAGAAAGTAACTAGAAAGATTAGAAAGATACGTAGAACTGCAGAATAACGCAAATTTCAAAAACAAAGAGAAAATCTACTGTAAAGAAAGGGAACTATAAAATGCGTCTGGCTTCACCACTGCATTAATGATAATCGATTCAACCTCAACTATTCCGCTCTCAGCAAAACTCATGAATGTCCTGAGAATACTTTTTATTAAACGAAAAATTCGTAAATGGAAATATTATTTTCCAACTTGTTCGCACGAGCAAGACGCGAAATAGTTCGCCTTAGATATTTCAGGAGTTACACAGTGCATGCGTAACTTTTATTACCCCAACTAAGAAAAATTTCAATTTCAAATATTTTGAAAACGCCTTGTATATTGTAGATTAAACATTAACCTAATGAAAATTAAATAAGCTATGAAATGTAATTAGCAAATATATAAAGAAAGAAAGTTAACATACCAAGTTTAGAGCGATTTCAGATTTGTGAGAAAATATTTCAACAGGATTTTAATAGACACTCATTGATATTTATAACAGCTGATTTTCTGGCTACTTCTTGTTAATATAATGGAAGAGGTTCTCTCCCTCTCCATTCCTCCCTCCCTCTCCCTCTCAATTCCTCCCTCTCCCTCTCAATTCCTCCCTCTCCCTCTCAATTCCTCCCTCCCACTCCCCCCTCTCTCTTTCTCTCTCTCCCCCCTTTGATGCAGACCGCTCGGGCGGGTGGATGTGATAATAACCGACGGGATTACCAACGGGCAGCCCATCACTCGCGCGCTGCTGGTTCCATGCATGCAGATGCACATTATGCATTCGCTGGGCAAAAATGGGCAAATATCACGAAACTCGTGCTCCTCTATACATAAAGTAGTATTTACCCATCACTCATTTCACACAAAATAAACGGGGTGGAATTTCATTATACGTACGCGAAAATAAACCCTGGGGCTATTACACTCCCGATCGCGTTTCAATCGATACTTGAAGCACAAGTCTGGTAATCTGATTTCTGCACTATTTCCGAAACGTGGGCACCCAGCATTGTCGAATTAGTTGTACGTTGGTTAACCTTAGTATTCTGTGCAGAAATATAGAAAGTCCAGCTATCGCTTTTCTCAAAGGAAAATCTCTAATGACCTTAAAATTGACAACTGACGTAGTTGTACCAAAAAGCCGACAGGCAACCTAATTCTGGCTCCCGCCTCCTCATGTACACCCGCCTCACTGTACGACTGTATTACGTGTAGCATGCTCACTTTCTTGCGAATATCGCAGCCGCAGCTTCGATCAATACCGAACTAGGAGATGGAGAGGAGACCGGTAAACAATTGAAATGAAATGTGCACATTAATCGCATTTACAATTACTCAGGCACACACACACAATTGTCACACCTAAGTCTAGACACGTTTCACTATGGATTTCGACGCGCTAAATCCGAACCTGAAGTCAGAATTGCGCCACCATCGTTCAGTATTTTTAAATCGCGGAGAACTACCATGAAATTGAAGACTGCAAATTTCATTTTGCTTTAAAAAACTGGAGGGTGGCGGCACAATTCTGGCTTCAGTGCATCAACATACATAGAGAAACATGTGTCAAATCTTCAGGTCTGACTTTTTTTTTTGTATGCCTGTATTTCTATTCTTCCTTTGTCCCTGTCCTTCTCCCTCTCCCTCCCTCTCTCTCTCTGTCTCTCGCACGTAACAAAAATTCAACCCCAAATGAGTTCAACACACGCGACCTGCGGCAGGTGACCATGTTGGCGGGAGCACCGCTCATTTTAGAAAACCATATGGATTTGCACTGCCTACACCTCCCGATGTATATAATACTCTCGAAATGTGTCTACGTGACGTACTCAAATTTCTTTAGTCAACTACAAACTCTTGAAATCTTATCAACCAAGAGGACACGTGAACATCACTGCACAGGAGGTTCCACAAATTGAATTTGATCAAAATGCCTCCCGTAATGAAATGCATACTAGTAGTGTAAAGAAAGGATTTTAAAATTCCTGTAGAATTGAACAACTAATTATTGAAACACACGTCGTCGATATGAAACGTTTGTTGAGCTGCTAACTTCGGTGCATATCACATGTTTATGTAGCAGGAATTATCACTTAAAGTAACTTGCAAATTCGGTAATCTTCTTTTGACGTAAGGAAATCAATCTGCTTGATGATGGGATGTGATGATGCAATCGCCATGCCTCGTTGCTATTTTCTCCCATCGCACGCTACGTTGTATTTTGTATGGTACTCCTATAGATATACCATACTTATACATATACTCGTACACGTTTTTCGGATAATACGAACATTTCCGAATCCAAACATGTCACACCCCCTGCTAGTTCGGAATACCGAGGTTCTACTGTACTCTGAATTCTACTATTCCTTCTTTACATTTGTGTATAATCAGATAAGTTAGTATTCTTGAGTAATCAAGTGAATGACGCATGCGTATTTTCAAACATCGTACATTTTACTACATCAAAAACCCTAACAAGAGGGTGATTATTAATAACATTAAAGTTATTTGAGATCATTGGTGAGCATAAAATAAATGTGTCTATTTATTCACGTTAGAAGAAAAATTGAAATGATTACAAAGGATAGTATGTTGCTCACCTATTAAATTTACTTTCCACGAATTATCAGTTTATGCGGGGGTCAAAGATGTAAGACAAGGTGATTATCGTAGAATACTATGTTCTCACCACGTATCTGTCATTCAAAATTATTATTATTATTATTATTAGCAGATAAATTTCGCTTAATAGAGATACGTCAGTCAAGTGTTGAAAAGCTAAATAAAATTAAAGTCTAGGATTCCGACCGCAGTCAGAGCTACTTGGCTTTCCGGGAGACGTCCGTCCTTGGCAAAGTCGCCAACAATTCGTTGTTCAAACTTCGCACTTCCTCAGGCACCCTCTGGCAGCATTTCGCCCCGAGGAAGGTCGCAGTATGACAGCCTCAACATTTGCAACCCTGCATAGGACACGGCGTCTCCCGAACCGCCAAATTCTCTCAAGCAAAATAAAAAAATTACCGTAGGTGCATGAATCGACTACAAAATTAAATAGTTGCTTGGCAAGGATGAGGGAAAGATGGATAATACTGAGTAAATGTTATGTCATCTAATGTTAGACGTTTACCTCGGTAACTAGTGAACGTCTCTTGCAAGCTGTAGTTCAACACCTGTGAGAGTACATTTTTTAATATTCTTAATTAAATTCTTTATTTAATGGTGAGAAATATATTTCACGAAGTCTTAACAGTTGTTTTTCTATTAAGGGAGTCTAAATACATCAATTGAAAAAGTTAAATCTACCTTTATAAGTTCATCACATGCTGATGAAATTGTGAGCAGTCCGAAAATTGCCAGTAACAGAATTTCAAAAACAGTAATTTTGCTTCACTTTGTACAAACCAAACATTATTCTGTAATCTAAAAATATTTTTCGTGATATGGGATGTTTCTTTAGTTAAAGAAAATGTTTGTATCTATAATCAATTCTACAAGACAAGCAAGTGAACCAAATTGGACGGAAACAGTCAAATCTAGAATTCCCCGAAGTATACGATTAATAGATTGTAGTACAATGCAGATTACTCGAAACCTAATCAACAAGGCATAATATTCTAGAGACATTAAGGAAAGTCCCACAGCAATCTAAGGGTACTACGGTTTGGTAAGCAGGGGAATCCCAGTGGACCTCTATCATTTGCTCTACCCGCGCGCACCGGGAGAGATGGATCAGTGGATCGACTGCCACAGCAGTGCCTGTGACCTGGAGGTCCTAGGTACGAGTCCCGACGGTGGCAGAATTTTCGACACTAGCTTGCTAACTATGTCGAAGTCAGTCGCTGTCAGGGGGAGAATTTTAATGGCCGGCTTCTCGGATCGGTTGTTTTCGGTGGTTTCTCTCCGATCACACCAGACGAATGCCGGAGCAGTACCCTAACAAACGGGTCACGGAACGCGCGCGATCTTTTCCACCTCTTCTTTGTGCTATCTTACACTTACACCCCTTACACACACAACACACAAACACAACACACTAACACGTGCACACACACACACACAACACACACACTGTACTACAATACCACACATGCCGGAAGAACGGTCAGGAACCTTAGAACCTGTGCCGGTTAGGACGGTGCCCCGCTGGTGGGAGATACCTGGTTGAGGGAAACCCTGCTAGCCGACGGCAGGTCAACGCCGGATCACGCAATACAGCGTGGGAAGACCTCCGCCACCTCCCGAGTGGGAGAGAGAAAAACATTCACTGCACTTAAGGGACCAATGACCTCGGTAGACGCGCTCGGAATCACTACCAACCCCAACACTAGCCAACTAAACCAGCCGCGCCTCCCTGCCTCTCTCTGTGGGTAAGAGGGAGCGTTCGAGAGCGAAGGCGGCGTCCGCTGCCGAGAGGGCGTCCGGGCGCCCGCCGCCCTAATCGAAGAGCGGAAGAAGCCGAGAGGCCGCCCGGCGCGGGCAGTCGCAAAAACAAGCGAGGCGCGGTTATCCGGGCGCTAATGGCCCAGAGCGGGCGACGGCAGGTGGCGGGCGGGAGGGCGCGCTTCGAAATAGGCGCGCGACACGACGCGACGCCCCGAGGAGATTCACGCGACGGCGAATTACTCGCGCCGAGGGGAACAAGCGCTCGACCACGATGCCACTGCGCCACAGGCCGTGCGGAGTAGAGGGAGGGATGAGGGAGGAGGTGAAGGGTGGCGAGGAAGGGGGTTGGGAGGATAAGACAGAGTGGAAGAATGTCTGGGGGATAGAGAATTAGAGTGAAGTTGACCGGGAAAGTGCAACAAATGCGGAGGAAATGATGACGGGGTATAGAGAGGGACTCAGCAGCAAAGGAGTTCACGTTGTAATCCGGGAGTGGGAGTGAAGTGCAGAGGTAAAATAATATTTCATTTCATTTATTTATTTTTGGCAAAAAAGTAAAAACTCTACGTGCACTAAAATGAAAAGGAAGGGGGGGGAATTGCGGGGGTGGGGTGGCAGTGGAACTGGTTCTATGATAGGATTCATTTAGAGCTGCGTTTGAAGCAAATCAGCTGTTGACAGTTTCATCCAATCGGGAGCTTGTGTGACACTATAGTGACGTAACTATGGTGACGTTCAACCTCCCGATTGGATGAAACTGCCAACAGTTGATTTACGTCAACTGCAGCACTGAATAAAGCCAAGTATTCAGCGCGATTCGTGAGACAATTCGATTCGTGGAGACAATGACGACGTGGGTTTTATCGCGCTGAGGAAAATTTACACATCCCTGTGAGTACTACTCTCAAGCATTTTCTCTTAGGTCATCGGATCTAGTCTGAAACGTAATCGTCCTTTCACTGTTGCGCGATACCATTCATGCCCGTTTAACTTCCTCTTCACAGATGCCTCAAGATGTTTGTCAAATACTTCCTGAAGAATTTTAATCTTTTAACCGGTTTCCACATAGTTCCACCACAACGAAAGGTCAAATGCAACAAGAAATACATCATTCATAAAACTGGAGTGCAGTCAAGGAAAGTGTCTGTGACCCTTTCAGGGGAAAGAAAAAGCACCCAATTTAAGAAGTGTTGCCACAACATCGTCCTTACGTTCCGGGCAATGTTGATATACCGTTGAAGTGTGAAGTAACAAATAACTTCGTTAATAAAAATAAGAGCATTCATCGTGTCATTCTAGCGGTCGTGAAGAAAGATGGTGGCAAGAAAGGAAGTGAGTAAAACCACAGTGCGGTCCCCCCCAAAAAAAGAAGAGGGTGGCTGTGCGAATTCAGTTACACTTTCCCCTGAAGAAACCAGGCAGCTGGAATAATGTTGCTGGCACCACCAGAAGTTTCTTTCACATAGCTTATTATGTAACAATGATTTTGACACCACTTTTGAGTTAATGGAGCACTTCATTTCTAATTTCATTTGCAACATTTACGGAATTGTTAATGTCTCTCAGTGGAATTTATTGGAAAGTCCGTAGGTCTGGAACGCTTGCAGATAGCCCACGAACATCCAATAAACATTACGGCGATCTAATTTTGTGGAACCTGATCTGATTAATTGCTACTTCAAAACATAGCTTAACCTTCCGGAATTTAAAAGAAAAAACAGTTTTGGAGTTTACTTCTACCAAGCAGATTAATTAATCGGATAACACACTTATCAGCATAGCTTTAAGTAAGGATAATACGGAAAGTTATTATTTTAATATAATTACCGAAGGAATTTCACTGAAAGACAGGGTGTGCCAGGGGAACATTCACACGTGTGCTGATCTGAAGCGCAGCATAGCAAGCGAGGTATCAAGCATACCTGTGTAGATGCGTCTGTCATCTGTGCAGAATGCAATCCTGCGCTTTCAGACATCTGGTCACTGATGGGGGCCATATTGAGCCTCTTTTGTAGCGGTAATAGTGCCGGTATGTAATGGTCTGATGCGGCACATGAAGTTGTCTCCACTGAATTCCGTCATTCCCCTTTCCAAGGTCCGTCGCAATGTTCACAGTACATTTCCGGCACGTGGGATCCAGCACTGCGACATATAGCCGATTAAGTAGGGAAAGTTTAATTATAACCACCCAGTTTTATGCAACTTCCTTGTTCAACGCTTGAAATGCTTCTTTTGTCGTAATCCATAACGCAATGTTGCATTTTGCTAGAGCTCTTCTGAAAGTTGTTCCTTGCGACTGAATAACGTCGTTAGGCACGTGATTAATAGACGTCTGCGTATGCCTGGCGCTAAAAGTCTCGTGCGCTAAAGTCCAAAGCTGTACCAGTCTCAACAAATTCCCGCAATTCGTAAATGTTAAAATATCTATTTTTGTCGAACAGTTCGGGACCTCCCTGCTTTCCGTGCGGAATGCCCATACGAGTACAATATTAACCACACTACCCGCTAATGATACTGAATTCTAGACACTGAAGCTGCATTCTTGCAGAAAACGAAAGTTCAATTATGATCTGGGAAATTTCCTCATACGTCACAAAGATTTTTGTTATTTTTTACGAACAAAAATCAAATAACTCAAATTAAAGATGAAACATATAGATGATATTTTGCAGTTGGTTAATTTGTCAAGTGACACATTGCAAAAGATTTCGCATAGAGTTTTTCTCTGCGATAAGAATTAAAGCTCCACATCCTCATTCGTTGATGCTCCTGATGTTCTTCACGAGTCTCAAATTAAAACGTACGGTGCTACAACAGCGATTTATTATTCGGCATTTTTTGTAACTTCAATTTTCGAAAATTCGTAGTTTTCAACGAAAATGGACCTGCGCCATTTCTATACGCGTTCTTCCCACTATCCGAGAAAAACTATTTGGGCCAAGTTCGAAAAAACTCTTGTGTTTGAATTCGCTCTAATTTCATGCAGAATCACGTGAAAACTACTAGTCTTTTAAAAAATTGTGCATGACCTTATTTAAAGATCAATTTCGAAGAAGAGATTTCATTAAGAAGAAAATACCAACATCAATAGCGTAGTTGTGTTTTATGTCTTTATTTTACATATTACTTGCACATTTTCCGCGTATCTGTAAGTATATTTCAGTCTTCTTATGTTGCATATAAACCGATCTCTAGTAATTGCTACGTATTTTAAAATGTTATCGAAAGAGGAAGGTACACACAAGTACGTCATTGTATGTGTCGTATGTTATCACTGCTTATCACCGAGTTATTCATCATTCCCATCCAGAATACATTTCAGATTTGAACTTCGGTGAATCACAATAATAATAGTAGCAGAAACAGTCAATTTATTGGAATTTTGTAACTTCCTTATACTGAATATTACGCATTTGAATGAATTCCAATAATACAGTTTACTTCGATTTTACAGCTAGTTTAATTATGAGGTCCCAAACGAATGGAGAACTGCAATTTTTGCATTTTTCAAAAAAGAAACTGCTATTTTGAAACTGTATCTAATGAAAATGTTTTGTATTTCTCCCCGTAGGAAGAATTAATAGACTGAAATGAAACATTTCTTACGAACACTATCAATCATTAACGCAAAAGATATCGGACTGATAAACTATAACACAATTATTTATTTCTTAATCTAATATATACATATATACATATATACATATATACATATATACATATATACATATATACATATATACATATATACATATATACATATATACATATATACATATATACATATATACATATATACATATATACATATATACATATATACATATATACATATATACATATATACATATATACATATATACATATATACATATATTACGATGCTCTGCATCTACAGCGCAGCTATATTGGATCTTCGTATTCTCTTCGAAGCAGAAGCGCAACGAAATGAGTGCGGGCCGCACGCAAACCGTTTATCCGCGTCCTCTTTATAAAAGTATTGCAAACAAGTAGTGTTAGTACCATAAATAATAAAAATACCTTTTAAAAAATTCGAGTTTTTCATTCTATGATTAATAATCAACAGTGGAAAAATCAAATAATTTTATGAGACTTATGAAACCTAAATGATTTGTTTATTTCATTGATTTAGAAACAGGGTTACTTGAGCTACCGAACCGAAAAATCGTTCTTCCAGATGATGCGGCTTTTAAATCTTTTAT
Source organism: Gryllus longicercus (assembly GCA_038098605.1). Taxonomy (NCBI): domain Eukaryota; kingdom Metazoa; phylum Arthropoda; class Insecta; order Orthoptera; family Gryllidae; genus Gryllus; species Gryllus longicercus. The sequence goes on along the minus strand of JAZDUA010000285.1, from coordinate 864,224 downwards.
TGCATCAACTATACCAAAGTATCAAGTAATTAATATCTCTTACAATCGCAAAAGCTTCTGCTTAAAACGTAGGCCCTCCTACCTGGGCCCGCCCGCATTGCGGATATAAAAACAGAAAAAAATGGAATATAAAAAGACAAGAATTGAATTTTATAAGCCGCGGTAAAACGATTATTTGTCATCAAATGTGCACTTAAATTGAGACCTGCGTAGAATTCGCAAAGTATTACTTCATAACATTTTTTTTAAAAAAATACCAAACACTCAGTGACACCAGCGAACATTCCGCAGGGATTTTAAAGCAGTTTTAAAAGTGAAAATAGTTTCATATTGGAATCTAACATTTCGTGACGACTTTTCGTGAAGAAAGACTTTTCCTTGATAAACTTGGGTACATTCGACGCGAGCAATGAAAAAAATAGTAAAAACACATTACTGTCTGGACATTTCCTGGTCTCCCGACATGTGCGGTAGTGAAGTGTGTGTAAGTGTAAGGTGAAGGAAGAGGAAGGAAAGATCGCGTGCGGTCCGTGGCTAAGGCACTTCTTCAGCATTTGTCTGGAGTTGATCGGAGAAACAACGGTAAACTAGCGATCAGGACCGCCGGCCGCTCGATTTCTCCTCCAGACAGCGGCTGAATTTGATCTAGCTATCTAGCTAGTTTCGAAAATCCTGCCGCCGTCTGGAATCGAATTCTAGGTCTTCCCGGTCAGAGGCACTGCTGTGACAATTGAGCAATTGTTTTTTAGGATGCGTGAGCGTACTGAGGGAAACAATAGTTTCGTCGAGCGGTAGAGAAATTATCGAGGAGTACGATGCCTTTTAGAAACGAGTGTACTAGTCATTTCCCTTACAATTCCCGGCAGCGTCTCTGCTTGCTCAAACTCTTAGTAGCATTTGGCTCGAAGAGTATCTGTTCGGGGAATTCGAATCCGCGAGCGATTTTAGGCACGAACACGGAAAACACTCCTGAAAAATATTCGCCCAAGTCCTTAGCAACTCATCGCGTCTTAAGTGGTGATGAAATACATCAACAAAGAGTAACAGTCGCGCGTTGGCAGCGTCAAAGTATTGTGGGCAACTTCAGGATACCATGGCAGGCGACAAAACCGCTGTTTAAGAAATAGTCGTGTTTTTCATCACAGTAGCGAAAATTTCTTATTCTACAATGTCCCCAACAATGATCGTTCATCCAATTTTTATTGTTTTTAGAATAAAATAATAAATAAAAAGCCAAAACAGTAAAAGTAGGCACGTCTCTCAACTTAAAGCGATGAACACACATTTTCACAAATGATTATTCGTTCTTTTAAATGAGACATAAGAAAATAACATGACAAATAAAATGACAAATGACTAGCACAATTTCATTTCCCAAATCCAAATTATTCGAACAATGAAACGAACTACTTACTACGGTAGGAAAAACGACATGATTCACAATCAAAATGTTTTCCTGGAGCAAAAAAAAAAAAAAAATGATGAGAAATGAATTACTGACATGATGAACAAAATACGAACCACAATTACGAACTAAAGTTCATCTTAAATTAAAACGCATTTTATTTCTTTGGAAGCTACGTACTCTCAGTGTTAAGACCTTTATTAAAAATTACTTCATTTTCCGAATTATTTCAGTTGCCATGAGCAGTACTTATTAACTCAAACTACTAAATCCATTAGAAGAAAAAGAGGAAGAATTAGAAGAATAACCAATCTGCAACTGCAATCAGTGTTTCCGGCTATTCATCTACCTGGCGCCCAGCAGCCAGAGCTCGCGCTTCCTATGACGATGAAAACAAACGCGTGCCGCAGCACTTCCTACGACATTAAACGCGCGCTACGAATTCCCGAGGCGCCGCGGGCGCGAGCGCGTGATTGGCTGGGCGGAGGCAGCGCCGCCTGCGAATGGAGACAAACTGCGACGCGCGGGCCTTGACCGTCACCCGATGCGGCGCGCGCGCCGCGACAGGCGGTTTTTTGGCCACCGGCACGGAACACGTGTTCCATGGCGGCTCTGGAGGGAGGATGACGGGGAACGACTGCTTCATCCACGAATGTTATTTCAATTTCATTTTTTAACTACAGTTTCAGATCGTTTAACCACGATATTTACGTAACTATACAGAGCGAGTCACGTAACTTTAGCACCTCCTGCATTTTTTAAACGGTTGAAGTTATTGCAATGCAGTGTTCACAGAAGTGCTTGAGGGAATGGAACTAGTTATTCATTTCCATGTTATCACTTGTGTTTTACGACATATTGAGGTAACTCTGCTTTTCCAAATGGAACCACACATATTTTTTAATCTATTATGACGATCGTAAAAAAGACGAATCCGTTGATACACATATTGTCGTATGTGTTTGAACATTTTTTGGAGTAATTTTGACTCATGTTTAACGGATAATGAAACGCCTCGAGCGCGCATTGGCAGGTAGAGCGCTGCGAGACCTTGGGCGGTAGATTGCTGCATTCCAAATATCCGTTAAATACAAGTCGCAAGAAAATCAAAATTACCCCCAAAGAATGTGTATCTAACACATGACTGGATTCGTCGTGTTACGCACGTCATGAGACTAAAAAATATCTATAACTACATTTAAAAAAATAGTTTCCTCAATATCTCGTAATATACAAGGGATAAAATGAAAACGAATACCCAAAACCATTAGCCCCATTCACTCACGCACTTCCGTGAAAACTACTTCAATAACTTCAACCATTCAAAAATTACACGAGATGCTAAAGTTACGTGACTCATCCTGTTTTTATTGTATTTTAATATTTTTTTAAATTTGTTACGTCTACATAGACGCAACGTGTCTATGCATAGACTCAACGCAGCCCTTTGGGGTGCGTTGAGCGCTTTGCGCTTGGAGTGAACCTCCATTAGTCAGTGCGCTTATTAGGAGTAATCCTCCATTACTAGTATGTCATGTCACGACTCGCCGAAGTCAGTTGTCAAGAGGACCGCCAGGTAGCATCTCCGCGCACCTGCTCCTGCATCACTACCCAGCGGCCAAAATTGGGAAGGAATAAGGATAGGGCTAAGGTTGAGGAGTCTTCACAGAGGTATGACTAGCCCCTGTGAAGTACGCAAACTCGTTTTATCGTAACAAATTTTACATGTGGTTCTACGGCAATCGAACACGGAAAGTCGGTGGTGAAAGGCAGGCGACCTCGCCACTGAGCCACGAGAGCATGAAAAGAAAAAGAAATAAATAGATAAATAAAAAGTAATAGCAAATAAAATGTAAATAAATACAAAGATATAGTAAAATAGTAATAAGTATATACATTTCGGATTGTGCTCTTTCGATATAGCTCATAAGAATATTTATTGGTTCTTTATTAATCAAAGAGTCAAAAAAGCTTGGGAAAGGAGTATTAAGATCGTCCCGATCTGGCGGATGTGCGACTATCCTCACGTTGCTTCCGATCACTGTCGTTTCCATCCACTACCGCTATCGCCCCCAAGGCTGCAGCCGTTTTCTACGTTTACTGTCAAAGTACATCACTCAATTCATGAATACGTTGTTATTTTGTTATTTCGATAAATCAATAAAAATGTGACGAACTATAATTCAACGGAAGTGCAAACTTCCTTTAGTTAGCCAAGATGTTCATGATCCCGTGTACTGGCGTACGTAACTATTAAGTAGAAATATTTTAGTTGTAGTTGCACGAAGGAAGTTAGTTAAGGGAGATCGAATGTTTATTTTAGCGTGAAATTTATTGCAAATTTTGCGTTGGCTGATGCCAAGATTGTTTTAAGTTAATCGTGGAGACATCACCGTGCCTTGGAAATGCGCAAACTAAACGAGTCATTGGCAGAATCAAATTGGCGACAGAAACAAACTTCACCCGACTACTTTAACACGTAGGTTTGGAAAGATCATCCGTCACATACAGCTTCATTTGCTTCAGCAGCGTGTCAAAAAATATTCGCGTCTCGCTTGCATGGAGCCCAAATGGACGCAATGGAGCAGATGAAGGAATTTGGGTGCATCGTCATTACGATACTAGTTACTAAGCCTACCGAGCTGCACCAGGAGTCCAGGCTTCCAAAGTCCTGGGGTCGACCGATGATAGCAAGATATGAGCGGGCTCGGGAGCAACGATTGATTGAGTTGCAGGGGAAGCGGGGAAGATAGAAATCTTTCCGCGAAACCGCTTGCCGTGCCGCACATTCCACATGGATCGATTGCGTTTTGACCGGCGTAGGTGGCTCAGAGGATCCTGATGGCATTGCAGCGCCTCCGACCAGGTGGATCCTAGGATTCGAGTCCCGACGGTGGCAGGATTTTCGACATCTGCTAAATAGCTAGACACAGTTCAGCTACTGTCACGACGAGAATTCTAGGATCAGCGCGGGTCAAAACCCTTTGACACGAAAACGTGAATTTTTGTGCATAGAATTATCGCTTCGCGATAACTATCTAAATGGTATCTCCGTTACAGTTAACTTGATACTTGCTGGGAATATGCATCATCGTCGGATGTTATACACAATAAACAAGCAATTTTCATTACTGTGGTAAATAGCCATGGACTAAAAATTCAGGGATCAAGAATTACTTTATGTGAAAACGTCGTAACAAAATATACGGGCAAGAGGTAAGTTTTACTTAGTCTACATTATATTTATTAATAATAATAGTAATAATAATAATACCTTTCTTATTACTATTATTATTACTATTATTATTATTATTATTATTAATATTATAAGAGACATAAATCTTGTTTCCGTGAAATATAATTTTATAAAAATAGCCTTCGTTCTTTCCTGGATATTACAATTTATCACTTCAGACAAATGGGATTGATTATTTATAAAATAACTAGTTAAAATAATTAATTGCATACTATTGAATTACATTAACCACTTTGTTATTTTGTGTAATAGCCTGCAACTATGCATATTAAATTATCTATAAGTGTTGCAATTTCAACGTTGAAATGTTCGTGAAGGTGTTACATTGAGCTTATAAGATAATTTCACAAGAGAAAAATTGCATTTTTGTGAATTGATATAACTGCTATATGAACAGTGGCATTGCAAAATGCAATAAACTCTTCGCTATTTTCTTCAACATATGCGTGAATAGTATGTATTGCTCAAATGTCATTCGGACGTATGCCAACAGGAAAGTATATATTGCCATACGGCGGAAACCTTGAAAAACGTTTATGAAGAGCCAGAAGCGAATATTTTTATTAAGAATAAATTGATTTGTAGATTCTTTGAGACTGCACAGTGGAGGGTCAGAGTATGTTAGTGTAACGAAACACGTGCGGCTCCCCCCCCAAAAAAAAAGAAATGATAGATCTCTTCAGTAGTTGTAACGTAAGAGAAGTCTATTTCTTTTGGCCTCCTATTAACCAGTGACATCCTCAAACCCGTGTTAGTTGGTGAGCGTTTAAATATAATTGCTTAACTGATTAGTGAACACTTTAACGCGTACTATTTTTGAAAGTGTTTCACCGACACCATCTTCTGAATGTGTTCCATTAATATGATTAATAGGTACTTCGCAATAAATGCTTTCTAAAACATAAACTCGCGAACGGGAATTGTTTGTTTGTTTTTCACGAAGATTTTAGATCTTTACAACGAAAAACAAAGCGGAAATGATTATATAATACCGAGAAATGTTGATAATTGGACATTGTTGCTTACTGACTTTATAATTATTAATCCGTACGTAAAAATTTATTGATGGAAATTATGATATACTTTACATAAAATAATCGGGGTCGGTCCGTCCGTCCGTCATTCCCGTTTGAACCCCCTTCCGGCTCAGCAATCTGAGCAAATTTGTGGAACTGACCCTTTTTTTGGATCAATCCAAAACATTTTAAGAGACTTCTCAAAGAAAAACTCTCATTAAACAATTTTTTTTTAATACAAACGAAATTTTTTCTTACGTAGTAGTATGGACAAGATCAATTGTATTACGATTAAAATTAATGTGTATTATGACCTTCCAAATGGAATTGCAGTAATCGACTGTTCGTATGAAAATACCGGCCAGAGGTGGCGCGCTCTGCTAAGTTTCAATGCGGGGGGGGGGGGGGCGCTGGCAGTCGCCCTGGCCGTGTTGCGTAAGGGGCCGCGCGTCATCTGCCCAGACGGCGCCAGGGCGGACGCGGGCGCGGGCGCGGGCGCGGGCGCGGCCTCCGCGGCCAAAGCGCCGCTCGGCACGACGCACGTCCACTCCCTGCACACCAATCAATACTGCACTTTACACAAAATAATATAAGCGAGTCATTTTATTGCCCAAAATTTCATGCTCATTTGTGTGCTTACAACTCAGTACTTTGTTACTTATATTTGCGGGGCGGTTTTTAATGAAATGTCTTTTTTTTCCTTTAAAACACTGCCGTTTAGTGTAGAAATTCATTTAATGTCAGAACAAAACGAAATGACCCATTTTTATGATTTCATTTTTTGTCGATTTCGACTAACTACCTTTTTACATAATTTTTAATGCATTTTTCGCTGATTTCTTCTATTTTAATATCACTTTAATGGTACTTGCTTCAAACAATATTTACGAGGTGCAACATTTGTTCACCACAGAATTCCTGAGTAGCATATTCCATTTCTTCGCTCATATATTGTAATGTCAGCCGTTGTGACTATTATTATACCTGTATGTAATCTCAGGTTCCTGTGACGCCTATCTGCGCAATTGTCAGTTCGACCCATTTCGCGATAAATGAAGGCAGAGATTTTTTTCTTTTAAGAACAGTCCAAACCAATAGTACGCAAGCTCAGTTCACTTGAACAAAAGGAAGAAGCCTCGATTACATCGGTAACTTACTCAATGAACAGCTTGAGTTGTTCATCTGAAGTGGTTATGATCAAATGTGTTACGTCATTTTTTGTTTTTTAGGGCATTTTAAAAGTATTTTAAATGCATTATATAGATCATTTTTAGCAATGTTTTAGGTCATTAAAATTCGCCCACTACGTATATTATTCAGTAGAGCAACGTGCAATCACTTGCAATTGGAATTATTGATGAATGTTATTTTTGCTTTGGTTGTGCCAACTTACAAATGCAAATGAACTTATTTACCAAACGATTCTTCTTATACATTTCTCATTCCGATATTTCTTTTCTATTTTCGTTATTTTGTCAAGAAATTTTTTATCATTTTCGATTTGTCTGAGTGGGTGCGATCATCGAATAGTGGTTTAAAAAATGACGTAATACTTGTCTTTCTGCGACGATACAATTATTCTTGATTTGTAATGGTACTGAATCCTTTTGACCGTATCTTTCATACCAATCACCTTTTAGTACAGAATCTTAATAGTTACCTACTCTTATGTCATATAAATATGATAAGGGCGGGAAATGTCAACTATCTCCGAACCTTAAAGGGTACGAATTTTTCCTGGTAAAACATATTTCAAAACGAAGTGTATTTATACCCCAAAAAAGAAATCAAAAAATGAACTGATGCGTATAATTGACTTTAAAAATTTGATTAAAAACGCAAATAGAATAAACAGTACGTCAGATCATACGTTTTATTGTATTTAAATATTGAATGCGTTTTGTATACATATCATTTAATGAATTGATTATTTACAGTTTCCGAGCAATGGTCATTATTACTGTAGGAGTAGTGTATGTTCCATACCTGGTTGTCCCACTGTACTTGAGATCCCGTACCGTCCAACATGTCTGCTAAGAGAGTTTCGCCCTATTAGGTATCTACCGCAATCAGCCACACCCGAGTCAGCACAATCACTAAGCTGACTGATCTCCCGACAAGTGTGCTGTTGTAATGCGTGTTAGTATGTGTAAGGAGACTGGGTGGGGACAAGGATGAAGAAAGAAAGAAAGATCGCGCGGTGTCCGTGGCCCGTTTGTTGGAGCACTGCTCCGGCATTCGCCAGGAAAAACACGGAAAGTTACCAATCATGAGGCGGACGCTAGAATTCTCTTCCAGACAACGACTTAATTCGAATAAGCTCTGTAGCTAGTGCCGAAAATCAGCCACCATTGGGATTCGAACCCTAGGCCGGTCAGTGACGGCCGTCGCAGCCACCGAGCCATATAAATCAGCTATTTAATGGAAATATATTTAATTTTGTTCAAAATAATGCCCAAACATGCTTACCAATCAAATTGCATAGATTACATTTTTATTTATGCTTATCGTACACGCTATGCCTAAGTAATTAATCACACAATTCACCTCTTCCATTTCATTCAATTCTTTCGCTTCCTGACGTCTGGAAGCTCCGACTGCCTGTAGAACGTCAGCAGCAGGGAAGCAAAGGTCGCAGGAGGTGCAAGTCATTGATCCTAATATTCTGCGCATGTTAAGTCTGATCAGGATTTTCCAGCAGAACTACCCAACCGAAGCACTAACTCGTCTTTTCAAGAAGTTTGAAGAAACCAACACCAACAGCGAATCCTAATGAGCTATTACCCGCTTCCCTATGCTGCGATTGTACCCGATTCCCCTGCACCGTTACCCATTGTGAATCAAACTACTACTATTTGATGGACTTTCCGTGTGCCGATGTATAGTAGGTCTTGAAAACTGTTCTAATCTGTTCTTTCAAAAGGAAACTTTAGTTCGAAGCATTACTCCGTAGGTTCGTAACACAGCGTTTTATATATGGAGAATGCAATAAACTGTCTTGAAAGCTGTTCGAATCTGTTCTTTCAAAAGGAAACTTTAGTTCGAAGCATTACTTCGTAGCTTCGTAACACAGCCTTTTATATCTGGAGAATGGAATAAACTGTCTTGAAAGCTGTTCGAATCTATTCTTTCAAGAGGAAACTTTAGTTCGAAGCGTTACTTCGTAGCTTCGTAACACAGCGTTTTATATATGGAGAATAGAATGCATACCAAGAGGAGTTTTTGCACGGCGTGGAGCGTTACAACAGTCAACACCACTATCGATCTTCTATTCATGCGCAGTTCTCGTTTCGCATCATTTTTGTGTATGTGCGCAGAAGATTGGTATTTCAGTCCGCTGCTGAACGCTATGCCGTGCAAAATCTCGCTAATGTTTCGGTTCGTTTTATTGCTCCAAAAGCAGTTCATAGATTGGTAATTAATACCCTAAGTACTGCTCTAGCTGATATATTTCGTACACAATGAAATGTTTGAATTCATTTGGGTTACCACTCGATTTCTTCCGGGTTTTTCCATTTTGCTTCGGCGATTTGGACAATTAAATAGTAATATCTCATCACATCGTATTATATCAATTCTATGTTCAAACCGGATAGATTGATTTACTCTCGTTATTTTTTATCGTATTGCAACCCAGAATTAATGATGCCGGTGCGCTATCCCTCTGCAACAGACCTACCGCAAGTTGAAATTAAGAACTCATGAGATCTCAACGGGTGGTATTTATCATTTATAAATGATACCTGCGTTGCATCAAACACTTTACTCGCGCGTCAAGGTGGAAAATTCAAATTTATCTGCTACAATTCGTGCGACTGTCTGTCTGGGATGCCTCTTCTGGATCAGTCAGGGTATATCCACACACATTCACCTCAATATGTGCCGCTACATACTAAATTCATACTAAATATATAAATTCAGATACTGGAACACGAAGAAATGTTGATATTCCATGTTGCAATAGAATAAATCAGTAATACTATCACAAATGTATGTAAAATGTCCTTGTAGCATACGTCTGAGTTACAACGGTCCAGTCAGTCTTTGGAGCTATAAGAACGATATAATTCGTGTTAGCTTGAAGTTGCGAATATTCCTTCAGGAAACAGGGACAATAAAGTTGCATGGACAAGAGTTCGATTCTTCATCGCACCTGTGATACATCGCACGATTTGTTAACAGGCGACAGGGTGCAAGTAAGTTACATGGAACACTTAGTGCTGCGCTGGCGTACGGTACGAGGCAGAAGGTAAGGGGCGAAGACGACTCCGAAGAAGCAAGTGGAAGCGACATACAGGGATGGGGCACGCAGCTTTCGTTGATTGGACATACACACGAGTAAATGAATCTTCTTAAGCTTCAAACCCTGAGTAGTTATTAAGAGATGGCGAGTCACCAAGTTGACTGTAACACTATCCGTTAATAACGGGTGTTACTCGGTCATCTTGGCGTGGTCATGCACTGTCGTCTGTCTTGTTGGCGTGGTCTATACACTGCTCTTAATACACTACAGTGAGTGCTGTACCGACAGAGGGGGGGGGGGGTTCTCCTGCCCAACCCAGTGCCTCACCCCCACAAGGTCTGATCAGCCCTGAGGAAGACCACGACAAGATGGTCGTAACGTCGCCGCCACAGCCTTTGACGCGGCGTTACCTAGACCCCCAACAACAAATACATAAAATAACTTAAGTTGCATAATAAACAACTATAAATTACATAAGTAAACCACAAGGAATAAACAAATATCAGACAACTTTCAGAGAATAGGGCATTCTGATTGATCAGCAATTGGTTCGTAATGCACGGTACACAAAACACATGCTTAACAGTTGCTTACTAAAATGCAATACGCACAAAAGCGGATTCTGCGGTTGGCATGTTGAACGCATGAAATGGCTTGTCACGTTTACGGGCGGCGCGACCGCGGCTCTCGCCTGGGCCGTCGGTGCCTGGCCGGGATGAAGACTTCGCGCCCACATCGGTCGTTTTCTCCGGGGCCCCTGCGGGAAGAGCGGGCGCCACCCGCGGGCTCGCCTCGCGGCCTCGGAGCCGCGCCAGGGCAGCGGCGCGGAACCGCAGGGCGGAGGGCGGAGCGGCGCGGGTGGGAGGGAGAGGAAGCGGGAGGGGAAAGGAGGAGGTGGAGGAGGATGCGGTCGTGGGGGAAGGGTGTCACAGAGCAGAGGGGGTGAGCGAGGAGGCGGCGGCAGAGAACGACGGGGGAAGGACGCACAGGCGACGACAGAAAGCGCGGAGAGCAGGCGGAGGAGATGTGGAGAAGAAAGAGGCGGAGGAGGCCGCGCTCATTAGAGGGAGCCCCAGCCCCAGCTCCGCTCCGCTCCCGCCCGCCTCCGGAGCCCCCGTGCTCTGCCCGGCCGCGCGCCCGTGCGCGCGCGCGTGCGGTGTTTTCGGAAGCGCCCGACCCGAAATAGACCGCGAGGACCCGCAGGAAGCGTGCCCCGCCCTTGCCCCCCCCCTCGCCCTCCACGCGCCGACGACCCCCAGCGCGTCACGCGGTGCCGCACGCCCAACGCCCGCCCGCCCTTCCGAACACTCGCTCCCAAGCCACGCCCAGGTCGTACACCAACAGCGACTCATCCATTCGATTGCCATTCGTAGAGTCTAGCAATTTATGATGGGAAAGTTAAGAATCTAACTTCTCTTGATTCAGCGCGTGTTTGAGGTCCGAAAGTTGAAATAGAAGAACAATTCCCTTCAAAATAAATTATTTAAATAAGTTGTTAAGTGAATGCATTTTAATTTGTTGCTTTACGTACGTTACGCACACATGAAAAAAGTTGGATTTTACGCACTGTTTATCAACCGCAAAGTAGAACGTGTTCTTAAAGTCGTGAATATACGATAGTACCAACTTACGTAAAACACACGTCACCTGAAGATAATAAACAGTTCAACTATTCCAAATTCACATTTCTCTAAACACTACACGATTGCAAATGTCCGCTGAATGAAAAATAGCTGAAATCTAAAGAATAAGAAGATAACTTATCTCCTTTGATAACTCACTCCAGTAAAACACGCCAGGCAAACAATACGTTGCTTCCTAATAGAAATGCGCAATGCAATAAATAATGAAAGCCACATGAAAATGGAAATTGACTTTATGCACTAATACGCACTCCTTTTACATCATCGTACTAACATTTTAATTTCATAATGAAATCCAACGTTTTTCTCGCAATGCAAATAACATGACCTTCCCACTCCCACATAAGACCCTACACTCTGGATAATCGAACTTAGCGAAGTCAACGCGAGACTGAGAAAATAGTCGACTAGAAAAATGAAAGAAAAAAGAACAACAAAACACATTGCCTTCTATTAATTTTGTCAAATATGCATGAAAATTCACCCAGATTCCAACAGATCCACGTTGCCATTTGTTAAAATAAAAATAATTGTTTAACCAATTCATTAACGTGACATAACAGTTTTAAGAACCCTCAAAGACTGCAATAGAGGCACCAAGAGTAAGTATGTAAGTGGAGTTACGTTCGGAATACGAGACATGACAAGTTTCAACAAATACACACCTATGAAAAGAAACGGTTCAATAGCTTTCAAATTTGTAGAATTCGAGAACATGAATGTTCCATCCCTATTTTATGAGTATAAAACTCAAGATCAATTTTTTTAAGGAAATTCAGCTCCTTAAGCTGTTATTCGGTCAACTCTGTTTCTTTATTCTTCAGTATTTATTAGATAATTCATTTTCAGTTAACAATACATCCGAAATATCAATTTATATATCTATAACTATTGGGATAATCCAATGGTCTCTTGTACCTCACAATTTAAGTGTTAAAATTATTAAGATATAATGCGTGGAATCATAGGATTTTTAAAAGTATGTACGTGATCTTTTGAGTGAAGAAAGATGAAATTTTGTGCGTTAATTTACGATAATAACTGTATTTTTATTTAACAAACACAACATATTTGAGGGTAGTTCCGCGGTAATGCAAGTATGCAAAACGACCTGAAATTAAAAGACTCCTTTTCAACGAAATGAATCATCTCCATTTCCAAGAAAAAGTGGCTTAATGAAATGAAGTAATGAATAATGGATGAATTCAATGAGAAGTGCATTCATGTGATAATTACGGTTCGACGTTATTTTCATCTACTACAAAGAAATCTTTTTTGAAACTTCCTCATGAAAATATTGTTTCGCTTATAACTATTGTGTGACTTGGAAGAGGAAATGCAAAACAAATTTAAATGCACTTACATTAAACACTTAAATGTTCATTTCACATTAGTGGTTTGAATTAATTTTTATAAAATAGGTGAGCTACAATGTTTATAAATGCAATTCTACTCCTTTACGGGGGATTTGCAGATAGCTCCTTTTCAATATATAAATGTCCAACCGCTGTTATAACCATGGTCCAAATTTCTCCTTGGATTTTTAAAAGTTACCTGAAGCTTTCCTTGGATTTTTAAAAGTTACTAGAAGTTTCGAAACTTCCAACTTAATTGAAACCCAATTAACTTCATCGAAACCCCAGGAACATAAGCGTACGCACAGCCGGGGGGGGGGAGGTCAGGGGACCATGGTCCCCCTCAAAAAGTTTGGAAGGGGTCTTGTAGCCTTACATACTACAATATTTTATTCCTGTAAATAAGTTATATCACTGAAAAAATTAAGTGCATAAGGGATATTTTGAAATTCACAATCATGATGACAAATGGATAAAGTACATTAATCTAGCCCTTTGTTGATTGCCATATCTGGTTTTAGTTAGTATGATTGCCTGATTGTATAGGAATACACTCGTTCAATTTGAAAACTTTCTATCTTTTATGTATAATTGTAAATGTCAACGCTTTTGATGTATCTATTAATTCGTTGTCCCCGTATTTTCAATCATTAAAATTAGTTTATTTATGTTTATATATATTTAATTTTTTTTCGATAAGTGGTACAGAAGTTTGTTGCCAAAAATTCCAAAACAATTTTCGATTTTAAATGTGTTTTTTTCCTTTTAATTGTGTTTTTTTAAACGGCGTTAATTGTATCTGGATATTTGCAATTTGCTTGTTGGCTTGAAGATACTTTCGAATCTATCCACAAAGCGAATCAATTTCGATTATCCACCCACAGAAACCGTTAAAAACTTATTAAAAACACCCACAAAACAGCCCAACAAAAAGGAAAAAAGGATAAAAATAAACGAAACCAACGCAAAAACATCCGCCATGCCAAAGTCGGTCCTTTCCACAACCGACAAAAATACGTATCAACCAAAAAAATATCTGAAAATTGCAAGTCGGACGTTAAACTGTAAATCTGACTTAAAAGTCGAAAATAAAATGTCATGTGAAAATAAAGCTTCGCAACCCAGAAATGTTCCTCCCCCCCACCTCCAGTTTTAGACTCCGCAGACCTTTGTTAATGAATTTGTGCCCAAATTCAGGAACATATTATACTTGGTGTAAGGTACAAATGTGGGTAATACAACAATAATCAAAAATTTAGCATCTTAATAGCAGTCAGCAGAATTAAGATCGACATGATTCTAACATAGAATAAACTAAATAATTTTAACAACGGATATTCCGAACATTGATAACTAAGACCACAAATTTATAGAATAAAATCTATATTTTAAAACAGCTTATGACAGTAATACTTTATTAATGTGGCTGGACATACTGTGAACTTAGTGACGGATAGATAAGGGAGCATGAAATAATCAATGTCTTTTTTGCATGTATGGATATAAACAAATGTGATTGCTTATTTTTCATATGAACCTGTGAAAGATCCTAACTACATCTATCTTTTCTTTTTTAATTCTAAACTGAATCCAGTCTGTCTGAATTTTGAACATGTAATTTCACATTAGCAACTTCTAAATAATTTAAACTCTCTTAATCTAATACAAAACGGTCATTTTGAAAGCACAGATGCCACGGCGTGAAACACAAATCCTTAATTTGCTACAACCAAACAAAAATAAATCTAAGACCATAAATATGGGATACTGATTCCATTAGAATTTACATGGTAGCGTTTTAATTTTACCGTTATCCATCCATTGGATATTGTTTAGAACCAAGGTACAATAATATAAGTTTGCTAACTTAAAAATTAGAAAATTAATTATGAAAATAAAATAATTATTAAAAGATTTCAGAAAAAGGGTGAGTCGTATTCTCGATTCAAACAGAATAAACGGCCTTACTATTGAATTTGTAAGCATTTATATATTACTTTTGTAACTTTCTGTTAATATTTACAGCAATCTGTTCATTATCGATTTAGAAAGAACATAATATGTTGGGGATATCGACTACCCTTTTATAACAGTATTCAGGCTCGGCGATTGGTAAGTCTGAGTGGGCAATTCACCCGAGGGGGAGGAGGGAGCCCATCCAACTCCCTCCACCCCTGCCAAAAATGTATATGAAGGAAAAATTACAAAACATATATTGTTTTTTCAAATTGTCATGTTTATCAATAATTTGACATGAAATTGTTATCACATTTATTTTATGTAACTTCAGTAGTTCATTTTTGTAATGCAAAAGCAGGGCTGCGCTTTGCATTTTTTATTTAAACTCATTTAACAATTTTTGCAAATTGATTTTCTCGTACATGTCGCTACAAACATGTAAAATTTCAATACTGTTCAGTTGATTTTGATAGTTGATCGCGTACAGGTTTTGAGTCAATGCAATACAGAGAAACATTGAATTTGGAATTTGACATTTATGGAATTTTTCTCTCACCGCAAATTCCTAGTGAGAATCCACTCGGGATTTTCGCGTGGGTGTACCTACTACCCACCATATCCACATTAACCGCCGGGCCTGCTAGTATTTTAAATGCCTATTTCAGATATTACGATCTTTGCGACCCGCTGTCGATTTATCATCATGTATCACATCTTTACACGCATGAACTTTGCACACGTCAATCACAGAACTCCGCTAGTAACTGGGTCTTCAGTCATCTTGAATTTCTCAGTTGTCTTGCGCGGCCCTACGAATCTCGACGATCGGCTGTTCACCGATTCGCTGCGAACCGGTCACTGTCGGTCTTGGCAGAGGTCCTATTATCTAAATAAACGAAATTCTGAATGGGAAGGACATAAGAGAACAGAAATCAGAACAACAATGTGAAAATCTGAATCTATTATTCTAATGCGGGTGTGCGTACGTTCCATCAAAAATGTCGAACAATTGAAACGATTGCTTCCAAATTCGGAAAAATACTATTAAACGGTTGAGAATAAACATAGGGAATTAATTCAAAAATTCTACTCCAAAATGTGTTTTTTTTATTTCGTGCAATGTAGTTTATTGCTTGTGAGAGGTATGGTTGCTGTTATTCCTGCGTGATGCGGGGGTGAGGGCGGGGGAGGGGCGAGGGCGGGGGAGGGGCGAGTGGAAACGGCAGAACGAGCAGAGTGGTAGGGGCGTGCTGGGAGAAGCAGGCGGAGAGGAATAGCAGAAGGGGCAGGCAGAGCAACAAATAAACATTCAGGCAATGACAGGTTATCTGAAACTCTTCTACACTTAAACATATATCACTTTTACATTTTTCTAAATTATTCTGTTTGATTTCGGAGAGGAAGTTCCTTATCGCATGACAAAAGATTTTCTTCAAAAACAACACAAAAAAACCCTTCCCTCAGCATTAAGAGCAACTTCATGCTTGAGAAATCAAAATCACTTTTAAAAAAGCAGATTAAATTAAATGTTTCAAAGTATCCCATCCTTTAGGAAGAATCGTATATAAACAATGAACTGCAATTTTTAAAATAAAAGTGGTAGCCGTTTCAGAACGCTAATTTGTTGAGGTACAAATAATGCTAGCGTACTAAGTTTAACTACTAAGTTAATCTAGTAAGTTTAAATACATTCAAAACATTTTATATATTATTATTATTATTATTATTATTATTATTACTATTATTATTATTATTACTATTATTATTATTATTATTACTATTATTATTATTATTACTATTATTATTATTATTATCATCATTATTATTATTGCCATTATCACCATGCTCTTCACCATTTAACACCATGTTTACATTTCTTCATATCCATCAATTTCCCCTCGATTGTCTCAAAATTCCATCATGTTCAGAGGGAAATGTACCGTTTCGTAAGAAAACGGAACGTTTTCGCAGAATAATTTCTCATTTTTAACCCGGGTTCAACTAACGCCACCCCTAAGGGCCCTAGAGCCCTGGATGCTGTGGCCGTTCCCCACTTCGAGTTGCCTGCGCGGCGCCGCACTCGCGGCTGAGCAACACACGACCACGCTGCGCCGCGCCGCGCCAACGCGCGACCCGCAGCTCCGGACGCCGAGGGGTGAGGAGGGGGGAGGGCGGGAGCTGGAAAAAACACGGTCCTCGTTTTTGCTGCAACTTCGCTGTCGCTTTTCTTCCAGAAGAAAGTGCCGCACAGCTCTACGTTGTGTAGAGTAGTGTGGTGTGCAGTGGAAATGTTATTTCACTTATGTGGAATATTTGTTAGTTATTGATAAGTAGCGAAGAGCGTGTTATTTGATAAATATTGACACTAGCGATATCTGTAGACTGCATTTAATTTGTGGGGAGAATTAGGTATAGGACATTTACACGATGACAAATAGTAATGTTGGAATATTTACCCTCCACTATCAAATAGAAAAAGCGATGTTTGAGCAAGTAGTCGCAGAACACGTTTGGATGAAATGAAAATTATACAAGTTTATCTTTGTGGACAGAGTAAATAATACTGGACAATAGCTGTATTCGTCTCTCGTGCTCGCCTCATCGGCCGAAGCGTGAAAACAAGCTCAGCTGCAGCCAGCGCCGGTGAACTCTGCCCTTTGTGGCGCGTGCGCGCCCTCGGCGGTTCTTCCACAGGTCAATTAGAAAGCCAAGCCCGCCTCGCCTCACCTCACCTCGCGGATACACGGCGCCGCGCCGCGCCGCGAAGGTTACTCGCCGCCGCCGGCGGGGGACCAGGATGTCGGGCGGAGGCGGTGGCTGGCCCTCGGCCGCACCGCCCGCCCGCGACCGCCCACCGCCCGCGCGGTCAGGGGCACCACGAGGGCGGCGCGCGGCCGGCCACGCCACCAGCGCCACGCCACACCGCACCGCGTGCGGGTGGACTTGCTGGCCGGGGCGGACGCCCCGGGGTGCGGGTCGGGCGGCGGGCAGGTGACGGGCGGGCGGGATAACGGAACTGTCACGCCGCCGCGCTGCGCCGCTCCGCGCCGCGCCGCGCGACGCCTCCACTTACCAGGCCGAGGTTGGTGAACCCGTGTCGCTGGGCGATCTCGTCGGCCGCGTCGGCGCCGCCGTCGATGCCCACCGCCCACTGGTGCGTGTAATGGGCCGCCTGCCCCACTGTCGCCAGCACAAGCACACACATCACATTCATCTTCAGCATCACTCGCACACGCGCGCGCCTCGGCGGCGCCCGCGCTCCGCGGGGGTGTGGGGCGGGGTGGGTGGTGTGGGGTGGGGGGGGCGTCGGCGACCGGGAGCGCTAGCGGCTCAACGCTCCGCTACTTCACCGCACTCGGCATGGCGACGGGAAGGCAGCTGGGGCCCCGGCCTGGCCGGGTGGACGGGCGGGCAGGCAGGCGGGCGAGCGGTTGGCGAGTGGTGGCGGTCCCGTCCCAGCCCGGCGCCTCCGTCTGTCGCGTCGCGTCGCGTCGAGCACCACTCACGCGCTCCGCACCGCACAGCCCCGCGCGCCACTCGCACTGCCTCGCTGCGGCTCCGCGCGCCGACTGGCCCATCCGCTCGCTCCGCTCCGCACCACTCTCTCCCTCCCCTCCCCCCTCCCTCCCTCCTCCGCGGGCTGGCTGCCTGGCTGGCTGCACTCCACTCCGCGCAGCGACCTCGGAGCCACCGCCGCCGGCGCCGCACGGCCGCCAACCGCGCGGCGCGAACGTTGCCAACAGCATTCCGATAGTCCCGGCCTGCGCCCTGAAGACAGCGCGGCGCGGCGCGGCGAGGCGGCCGGGGGCGGAGGCGGGGGCGGGGGCGGGTCGCTCGGCGGCGAGCCATTGATCCGCTGCGGACCGCCCCCGCCCCGCCCCGCCCCCGCCCCGCCCCCGCCCTCCCCGCCCCGCATTCTCAAACCGTCTGAGGCGAATTCCGACCGCCCCTGCTGGATGGGCCTCTATAACGACGGCCCTTCCTAGGCGGCGCGCCCGCCGCCCGTGAAACGCGGAAGAGCCGCCCCGCCGCCCCCGTCACCGCGCCGCCCGGACGCGCGCCCGCGGGCGATTTTTTTTCTTCTTCACGCGGAGAAGCCGCTCTATCGCTTCGCCCATCGCCCGAAAATGCCCAACCGGCGCGGCGGGACGGGGCGGGGCGGGATCGCTTCGGGGCGGCGGGCGTGGAGTGTTTCGACACGGCCAGCGCCCGCCGCCGAAGAACTCCCTCTTCCTTTATCGACCGCGCGCCGCAGACGTCGTTTGGGGTCCCTGATAACAGATGCGCTGGATGGGGCGGCGACGGACGCGCGGATTTATAATAGCGAGATGAAACCGCACCGCGCGCCCCGCGAAGCGACAGCGCACACCACGCGCTCGATGGGTGGGGTTCACCGTTCCACAACTGTGGGAAAGGAGGGCCATTTCTTACAGAAAAGAGAACACTTCATATGCAATGTTCTAATATAATAATTTATATATCTTAGAGACAAAATACTACTGACAAAATAAATGGTCCTTGTCATCACTTTCACAATCATACAATAAGCCTACTTCCCCATCATTACTCTATTTTCCCCTTGTATACCAAAAGCATTTGGTGGATGATGAAATCTCCCTCATTTTTTTTTTAATTTCCCAATAAGAAGTCACAGAAACTCATACAGGTTAGATGCTTAAAGTTGTATTGAATTCGCGTTATACTTTAAACTTAAAATATCTTAAACCTGCGCCTGTCTTTGGACCACTGTGCATTTATAAGAGAGAAGGTCTGTGTTATCATTGTGACTAGGGATTGCAAGATATAATTCGCCAATTTTTAGGAGTTCAGAGCGACACACAAGACTTGGAGACTAAAATGTTGATACTACTAATAGTATTAACTTCGCAGGGCCAGCATCAGTTTTAACACACAAGAGCACATAATCTATAACCAGCAGCAGTATACAATGATGTACAATATGTTGTACCAGTTGATGACAGCACTGACGCATTTCATGGTCTAAAGAACGTAAATGTGATATGATTTTCTAATGTTTTTGGCGATTGTTAGACGATATACTTGAAGTTAAATATCATACGACATGCTATGATTCAGGGGACTCTAAAAAGTTGAACGAAGTGCAGTATACTTCGTATATCATGCGTCTCGGTTTCATTTAAAAGTAGTTTCCCCCCTCCAAAAAAGAGGACATTTCATCCTTTCTTGCAAAATCCACCAGGACAGTTTTTCTTACTTCAAAAAATAAGATATCCGGGCAAAAGACGACGTATGGCAACCCTATCAATGGGCCATTCCACACTTGATGAATTTTTAAGTAGGATGATACAATAGATGGGACGTAAGTCAATTAACGAAAAACGCGTGCTCGATGCACAACTGAACGAAAACGAATAAGCTTCCAAAAGTGATGATAACGCAGTCCTCAAAGCAACAACTCACTTTCCGCCTTTCACCCACGAAGAACTAGTCCCACTCGTGACGTGGAGCAATAAAAGCGAGCTTCTGGGAACACTTGACTACGGCGTTGCGCCCACGCTCCACTGCGGCTCCTTATGGTGGAATTGCGTTTATTGGTATCTTAAGTGTTTCGTGGAAGCCATGAGGAGCTGTTCAATTAAGGATGCAAAACACGTGTATCTGAAATATTCAACCATTTCAACCAACGCTGTCTTGTAATTATACCTAATTCTTGGTGGATCTAAGTAAGGGGTCGTCTATAAATTACGTAACGCAAATTTGGAGCATTTTCAATTCGCCTCTCCCCCTTGTAACGCACCCGCAACACGCGCTTCACTCCCCCCTAAAAAATTACGTAACGCTTGCAGCAACACCCCCTACCTGCAAGATGTGAAAATAAATTATAGCACCGTAATTTGTATTTATTCTACTTGTGTTGAATATTAAAATTAATGATAAAGTAGACATTAGTTGGCGACCCCGGTTGCACCTAACAAAAAGATTGAGGCAAGTTGTCAGTCAAGGAAGAGTGGTCGGACGAGAAATGGATGATCACAAGCTGTGCACACGCGCGTAATCGTGGATGATGCATGAGCGAGTATACTGTGCCAATTTAAATGTTACAGAGTATACTTCATATCAGTTTTGATATGTTCTTTTAAGTCTTACATATTCAAAAATTTTGAAAAACTATTTCCATTTAATAACTAATAACTTTAGTTTATTTATGATTTTTAAACAAATTAATTAGTTGATATTTTAATATTTTAGTGTAGGGTTAAAAATAGAAATTATTTCAGCGAATGATAATTTTAAAAAAATTAATATCAATGTTACGTAACACTTAACCCCCTACCCCTACGTAACGCAGAGTAACTCTCTCTCAGACCCCCTTCCCCTGTTTTTCGAGTTACGTTGTAATTTATGAACGACCCCTAATGAGATAATGGAAAAATGGTAGATCTATGCATTCTGATCAGTAATGGCAAAATAATAACACAAAACATCTTACCTTTTATTAACAAACAGTATTTGAATATCATTATGGCGATCTCTTCTAAAATATTCAAGAAGCATCAATAATAATAATAATAATAATAATAATAATAATAATAATAATAATAATAATAATAATAATAATAATAAAGTAATATCACCTATTGATTCTTTTCATTGATTTGATATAATAATTTATCGTCAAAAAACAGTAAAATATATATGTAACGTATGGCGGAGAAGTAAGTTTGAAAAGGGGGGAGAACCACTGGCGCTACTATTTTATGGTTTTCAGTACTAAAGTATACTAGTACGTAATGTTCGAGATATCACACAACGATCAAACTCTTGCAACATATCTCACAATTCAAGCATTGGCTGTGTTGTAAATCGCAATATATAATTTGCCATTCAAATATGAAAACAACACGCAAAAGTCTATGACACGTATTTCGCTCAGATGCCGGAGTATATACTTAAAATAATAAACAATCAAAAACTGTTTCCTACACCGAAAGAATTACCCTTTTGAATTTAAGCCCACTGATTCCTTTTGATCTTAACATTATGTGGTTTTATTTAGAATCATACACGTTGATGAAGGATGTAAAAGTATGAAGATATGGATCAACAAAAACGTTGCATTTTTTAAAAATAGCTATTTTCAATATTAATTTTAAAAATCAATAGCAAGAGATATTGAAATAATTGAAGATCAAATCAAAATAACTAGCAATTCAGAGGAATTTGTGTTATCTGACCTGGCAAATGAATTTAAACATTGGATGTTAAAGAGTAAATTAAACCAGTTAAGTTTATCTTAATACTATATAAATACTTCAATAATGTGAGAACAAGTTCAGTGACCTCCATTTCGAAATACCAATGCTATTACTTTCTCGTATACTTACATATATGAGGAGAAACATAGTAGTATAGAGAAAGTTACGAAATGATGCGGAAAATTGATTTCCCTGTTTCAACGCAAATATCGTTTGAGGGTTCCCTGATACCGATGAGATGCTCTCTTAACGTCCGTCTGACCGTCCGTCCATCTCTGAACAACACTAGCACCTAAACGTAGTTTCGTAGCTTCGTAGTTGTTTTTTTTCTTCCCAAAATGAATATTCACTGGTCGATATGGCACGACTAAAAAGCTCTGCGATTTTGAGAATCATTCTTTAAATTTTGGGTGTACTTGACATGAAGCCCTTGGTACATATTCAAAATGTTCGCAAAAATGGCTCCATTTTGAATCTTTAAATATCTTGTAAGAATAGAATGAAGTACACTTACAAAGATTGCGTAGATCCGATTTTCACTTTTATCTGAATTTTACAAACGTTTGACTTTTTTCGGCGTCTTTCTGAAACTAGAATATTAAAGATAGCTATTTTTTTCAAATTAAATTTTTTTCCACAATTAGTCGTTTATTTAATATAATGTTTATTATAATATTATGTTTTAATATAGTGTTAGTAGTCTGTGAAATATAGGCAATATTAAAAAATATTAAAAACAACCTTTTCTCAAAAACAGCTCCAAATTTTTTCTTTAAACTTTTTCGACAGATAGTGCTAAATGCACTAAATAACATGATATAAACGTAATTTTGATGCAATTATGTTTTTTAAAAAACTACAAAATTGGATTTTTTAAACATCTTTCACGGCGTTAATAGTTACAATACTGCCGTTTTTATACTTTATTGCATTTGGGAGAAGAAGAACTTTAAATGATTTCTTTCGAAGTTTCTTGAAAACTCGCGAACGTTTTCGGTGAAAATGAGCCCAAACTCGCGCAATTTTAGTCACGTTCAAACGCCTTTTTTTAAACTGTTCCAATTCTTTTATTTACAGATATTGCTAAATGCATCGAATAACTTGACATAAATGCCACTTTGATGCAGTCTTTTGACTTTTCAAAAATTACATAACGCATTTTTTTCGAAATATCCCTCCCATTGCCAATATTTATATTAAGCGCATTTCTTATATAATATCGCATTTGTAAGTACAATTGATTTAAATAATTTCTTTTGGTGTTTCTCAAAAACTCCAAGGATTTGGATGAAAATGAGCTTCAAATTGCGAATTTTCAGAAATGCTCAAATGTCATTTTCTTTAAAACAGCTCAAAAGTTTCGAATTGAAATGCACACATAGGGCCAGATTTTAATCTTCTATAATATTCTTAAAGTCAATTCTACTACTAGGAATCTGGGGGAAATTGCAAAAACGAGAAAAATGTCTTTTAGGCGCCAATAGATGGCAGCAGAAAAGCGGGTGGGGCGCAAGCGAAAAAATAGAAGGGACTAAAGAAAAAAGAACGTACGTGAACGCCTGTGACATTTTGTAGCATCACTAGTTGCTTTCAGCCTGAAGGAAATTGAAAGCTTAGAAAGTCATTAACTTGCCCCCTTTTTTCTTTCAAAATTAAATAAAACATCTTATAAATAGAGCCCGGAAACTTGGGAAAATGACACAATATTATTATTATTATTATTATTATTATTACGATTTTATGACTTTTAGCTATAGCAATCATTTGATTGTACTCGAGGATTTGTTTTACTACATTTTTATTTTGTCCTGTTTGCCTATATTACCTCCTGATGCCTACTTTTGGCATTTTGCCTTATTTGTGCCTTTTCAAGCTGGAAACATACCTGCAAGCCGTGACAACATGAAGGCACGGTTTTGTCTTTCTGTAAATGCCGCAGCTTCAGTGTCAGGTTGCGTTAAAAATTTAAAAGGTAAAGGAAGATGACACCAGTAATTGTTTATATTTTTCATTGATACTGGCAGACTTGTTCACTCACGACAAATCTCATTCTATCTTTGAATATGGCCTAGAATCCCTTTTGGCGGCAAAGCTGTCTGTGCATGTTACTCGTATATCCTTTCCGAGTTCCTTCTTGTTCTTTCTTCCCTTCTGGCAATTACATAAGTGCGAAGAAAGGAATCTATATTTCCTTTTTCACTGTACCAATTCAAGATACAAGAGGGATGCCACAATATCATCTCGTAGAGACAGCGCCGTGAGTAAAATAAATTCGTAGTTGTCATACCGGAAGGTAATGTGCACTCAAGATTTTAATGCAAATTTTAGAGTTAGAATAAAACTGTGAATCGATGTAATATTTAATTTTTTACAAGACGTACATTTAAATGGTGATTTTTCAATGTTTCCTGTGTTTTACTCCCTACTTTAGCCAGAATAAATGCCTTTTTTGAATGCCTGTTTTAGTAAAAATAAATGTCATCCTATTTCAATAAAAATGCTGTTTTGTCTACCTACTTTCGGTAAAATAAATGGCTTCCGGGCTCTACTTCCCTGTTCAACATTTCCTTTCTTATAAATTTTTCAAATATTTCTCTAGAAGTTTCTTAAGCATTTCGCATGTCATATTTTTCTTTTACTGTTAATATATAATTTAATGCCCCAGAAAATTAAATTCACTGAGGTCCTATCGTATTAACAACAAAGCTGTAATGCTACTTGCTTTAGCTTGAAGCAACTAGCAAAATGTCATCACGGGAACATGTGTCTTAGGTTTTGACCTCTCCACGTATTCTCTTTCACATTCATAGACGGCGGAACTTCAGCTATTCCCAATTGCGTGTCGAAAATTGAAAGTTCGTTGCTAGACGAGCGCCATTTCCTACTGGTGCCGGAGAGCGTTCGTAAGGTGAGCACTCCAGCGCTTCCTGATGAACTTCCGAAGAGTAGAGAGTGAATAAACACTTATATTTTGTTGTTGTGAAGAGGTGGGTAAAGTAGTTGTGGATCATTAAATAAACACAAGTGTGGGCATTCATTTATGAGTTTTTCTTCATAAACTGTGGGGAGTTATCTTTTATGATTAGGGATTTTCTTTCCATTTACACATTACTTAAGAATTTCAGTTTTCGTAGCAATACATACATTCGAATTAACGCCTACAATATGCTTGAGCACATTTTATTTCATTTAATTTTATAACCTCTTCGTTTAATACATTAATATATTTCTTAATATTACAATTTTATCCCTTATGCGAGAAATTTAATTCTACGTTTGGGCTCTGGGGAAAATACGCTATTTTCTCAAACAGAGACTTGCTTTTAAAATTTGACAGACATAATAGATCCCAGAAATAACCACTTGCAAAAAAATGAATACCAAATTGCAAACGTCAGATATATTTTCTCTTTAGTTGATGTCAGAGATTCAATTCCTGTTTGATCTTCATAATTTTTTCAGGCCATTCATTTGGGTATATGAGTAGAACAATGTACACGTCTTCAATATTTAAGCCACCATTATTAAGTTTACATGGAGAGTGGTTGTGGTAGTGCCCACTGGGCTAGTGGTCGAACCCTACGCTCCGCCGCCCAGCACGCTCCGGCCAGCACGCTCCGGCCGCCACGCTCCGGCCGCCACGCTCCGGCCGCCACGCTCCGGCCGCCACGCTCCGGCCAGCACGCTCCGGCCAGCGGAGGAGGCTGCGCTCTGCGACAGTCGCTTGGGTGCGAATGCTGCGGAAGCGGGCAGGGTTGCGGAAGGGACGGGGGGGATGGCTTGCGCATTGAGGAAATAAGATTCCTCTAGGGCGTGGGTGGTGAGGCCGGCGGGGGCGGCGGAGGGCCTTCAGTGCTCGGAGCGGCGTGTACGAGAGCGCGCAACGCTGAGGACAAGTGGAAAAGGCTCGGAGGCATTGATTTTGAGAAAGCGCGAGAGTGCATTCCGCGGAGGCACGTAGGGACGGCGCACGTGTGGAACGGTCGGCGGAGGAGGCGCGCAAGGAACGTGAGTGGAGGCTCCGCCGATGAACATTCGTGCTCTGTGGAAGCAGCGCGGCGCGTGGAGAGAGTGAGTGTGGTATGTGGACGGGGCGTCGCGGCGGCCGGGAGTGTGTGTCTGCAAGGTGTTGTCTGATATGTGGATGAGAGGAGTGTGGAGGAACGTAGAAGTACGCGGCAGCGAGAATGGCTCGAATACCAACCTCCGTGAATTTTCGTCCAGATGAATTCTCTTTTAATGGGCTGATGGTGATGTCCAAAGCAGTGTTCCCTGCGTACCGACCACCCTTTTTAGAGTAACAAAAATAAACGAATAAGTACTCATACAAAAGCATTCGCGTCCTTATGTACACATGGCATTCGAATTCAAATATACCTTTGTCTCTCCGTATTTAAACGCATTATGTTCAATTCGTAGATTAACTACCCAACAATTTGCATTGATTTTCATTTCATTTCAGAGCTTCCTCATACATTTTACGAATATTATTGGCTATTGAATTATATTTGCTATAAAAATCTACGAGATTGTTTATGAGCCTTACAAAATTAAAATGTCAGTTTTAAAGCGAAATCTCAAGCAAAATCGTTTGTTTAAAAGTAGGCTGC
This sequence comes from Gryllus longicercus, assembly GCA_038098605.1. Taxonomy (NCBI): domain Eukaryota; kingdom Metazoa; phylum Arthropoda; class Insecta; order Orthoptera; family Gryllidae; genus Gryllus; species Gryllus longicercus. The sequence goes on along the minus strand of JAZDUA010000285.1, from coordinate 837,499 downwards.
TGCTAAGAAATAATAAACAAATGCGATTTTTATATTGCTTTCTATACGAGTAGAAATGGTTTCTAAAATATACGTTATTTTTTTTAGAAAGAGGCGTATGTTTTGTTTTTCACGATGAAACGAACTCCTAATAATTGAGATAAATGAATTCATTACACAGGACGTTGTCCTGTATATTCTATTTTCTATAACTCACATAACAAATGATATTAAATGTAAAGAATATAAAATTTCTATACTCTAAAGACTACAGTTCACGAACAAGTAAAACAATCATTGAATACTACAATGTGTTTGATGGAAAATACTGAAAGATGTGCAAAATACATCTTCGCTTCTAGAGCAAGCGCAGCCTGTAAGTCTTTTCCATTTCTGGTCATTTAGAAATGAAATCGTAACTTTGTAGAACTGGTTGCGTAATGAGCTCGTGTGGCGGATGGATCGCAGGCAGGATCGCCACCAACCGCCGACGCACCGCGTGGCTCAGGTGCTCAGTGGCATTGATGCACAGAGAGAAATCTCTGGCTCAATGGTTTAGAGACTCGGACGCTCAGTGGATTACAGACTCAGTACCTTGGGAAGCTTAATGGCTCAGTGGCTAAGAGGGTCAAGATGCTCGGTGGCTCACTCTCAGACCGTCAGTGGCTCAGTGGTGCAGACGCTCAGAGGCTCAGATATTCAGCTATTCAAATGCCCAGTGATCCAGTGGTTCAGAAGGTTAGAGGCTCAGCGACTGAGAGGCCCAGCGGCTTAGAGCTCCAGGTGTTTTGGAGACTAGTGGCTCAAAGGCTCCTTATTGCTCAGTGGCTCACTGGCTCAGACGCTAAGTGGTTCAGACTCCCAGAGATTCAGTGGTTCAGAGCTCAGTGGTTCTGCGGCTCGAAGGTTCAATGGCTTAGTCACAGATGCTCAGAGATGGGAGGGGCGAGGCGGGGCGGGCGCGGCGCCACGTGCTCTGGTCTTCCGTCGTCGCTTCCGGCGCGCGCGCGTGCTCTCCCGGGCCACCCCCCCCCCCCACTCCCTGCGACATCCTCCGCTCCTCCTTCCCCAACAGCCCCACCAAGCCCCCTCCCCAACGCCCCTTCTCCACTCAAGGAGCATCTCAAATCCACCATTGATGATCTTGTAACACCTTTTCTCTTACTGAAGTAGTTATATTAAATACGTAGTTGAGCTAATAAAATATAATCAGTTGAGAAATCTGATGTGGAGTTCGACTTAAAGGAACACCGCGAGATCTATGGCGAAATTCCGACGTTTTGTCATGTCCGTAACTTTCTCTCATGGCTGCATTAATGTGCTCTTCAATTAGTTTCTGCTGATGGCCGCTTATTGGTACAATAGATATATGGTAGAAAAAAATCATTCTGAGTAAATCTCAGAATTTCACTCAGTAGTTTCAAAATTCTGCGAACATGATATATATAATAACGCGATGCAGAATATATTTCACCGAAAATAAATAAAATAAAGAATATTTTGCTCCATTTTTATAAATATATTTTAACATGATACCTGAGATTACTTCAGGTAATTTATGAATCCTTAGATTAATTCAAAATCGCTTTCGGAAAAATTCACTTCTAAGAATCTCATTGGCAATGGCAGTGATTTCATTTCGCTCTTCCTTCCTAAGCAGTAATTTTCAAACGTTCGAATGTGCACAACGCTAATGCAAAAAAGAAAAAAAGTTTTTGTTACGCGTCTCTTGTACGCTTCGGCAGTATTCAGATCAGCGTTCCACGTTGCCTACTACAAAATTCCCAAATGGACTTACTGTTTTGTATGCTTGCAGCTGTATCTGGCTTTCTTTTTTGCCTCTCTTGTGATACGTGTGTGGAATATCTAACATTATTGTGTTTTTCTTGATTTCTCGCCTAATTCTAAAGCACAGAACGACCTTTATTTACATCGAGTTCCGATTTTTCTTCCGTCTCCACAAGTTCTAGATCCAATCGTTGTCACCAACGCGGAATCTGCTCAAGGAAAAGCATTCGCTTAAAGGACGACTCGTGCAATGAGGGGGCGCGGCATGCGCGCTCTAAGGTAACCGGAAACCATTAACACATGAATTCAAATAATAAATGAAGGAGATATAGCATTAAAGAAATACTGAGTCACACTTATCATAAGACAAAACAATTAAAATAGGGTGTGAGTTGAATGATTAAATTTGTCGTTTACGTTTGAGAGTTTTAGCCCGAGTTGATGTTTGCCCATTAAATACCATTATAAATTGAAACCTTCATGGTTTTTCAAACACCAATTCATCTTATCAAACGATTTTGAACGCTTTGACCTATAATTTTTAAACTAGTGATGCTACAGTAGCACATATTTTCTTGCAATACTTCTAACGTTTGTAATTTTCGAAAATTCAGAGTTCAAAGAAATTTGGACTTGCATAACAATTTAGGGCGTCCCTTGTTCTATGAGTGCAAACAATTTGAAGCGTTTTTTAGAAAATGTTTTTCTTATAATTTTTATTAACTTCAAGCAGAAATTACGAAAAAGGGGTCGTTTAAAAAAATGTACACGACCACCTTTTAAATCTGATGTTTTATATCAGATTTTTTTTGTTGCTATTTTAAAAATACAGTGTGCTTGCCAACTATGAGAACCATCTTCCCGCTTCTTCGATAATTCGAGAAGAATATTCAAAGCAAAAATTTGGAGCGTTTTTCAGAAAATAATTGTTTAAAAATTAACTAAATTTCACGCAGACTTGCGCCAAAACTACTTAAATTTTCGAGAAATTGCACATGACCTTATTTCAAGAGATATCGTTGAACAACAGATTTTATTGAAGAAAAAATATCTATCTTCATTATTATAGTTGTAGGAAGACGCCGAAAAAACTGGAAGTTTTGCAATTTTCAAAAATTCAAGGATTGTAATGAAAATATGACCTGCACAGTTCTTTTCAGCGTTATTTGCGCTATCCAAACACGAATTTTAATGAAAAAATATGGAGACATTTCTGAGTAAAATTTGAAACTTTAATTGCGGCTTCATGTACATTTCCCCCAAAGCCAAAATATCTTTTTTTAAACTCGAGATTTCGTTTGCGATGTCAATAACGAAACAATTGTTAGCAATGAGCTTTCCTTTCCGAAAGTGAAAATTAAAAGTGTGTTGTTAAATTAATAATCACGTTACAAAATTTTTGCTTATATTTTAATATCAGACAACAAAGCGCATTCGGTATTATTCGCAAAATAAACAAAAAATTGAAATGACATTTCGTTTCTGCAAATCCGGTTTACGAATCACAACGTTCTGCAAACAGAGTTTTGGCAAATCATTCTAAGGGGCAGAATAAGTCGCTTTTTTACATTAGTTATTTTGGTTTCACATTTATTAGATATTTTGTGCTGATAATCTTGTAAGCATGTATAACATTCGTCTGAGTAGAGTGAAGAGTACTTTCATCCGGAAAGATGGACCGGATGGAGAGTATCGATTTGGAAAGGACTGAAGGGAATTTGTATCAAAAGGGGCAGGAAATCCTACTAAAATGTTAAAGCACTTCAGGTTCGTAATTCGCTCGCATCTACGTTTCAGAGGCAAAATTAGTGAATAGCTTACATTACAATGTATCTTGCTTGTTAGTTCCCATACAAATGTAGAATATCAACTGAAATGCAACCCTAAGCCAATGGAAGTGGAGCTATTCGTAAGTCCCCTTATAATTTTGGCAATTTCTTCATGTAACCTAGTTTTGGTGGATATATTATTAGGTAACAATTTTTTATAGGTCATTCAAATATTACTAGTGTTTATGAGTTTATTATTCGTAAGTCACCTTTTTAAACTCTTGTTATTAAATGAGGTGGAGTACTGACCATAGAAGGTCCTAAATCGTACCACATTGCCCACTGTCTGAAGGGGAGCATTGTTCTAAAAGATCAGGAAATGACTCCCGGTTACTTGAAAAACAGTTCATCTGATGCGCCTGATTCTAATGATGATCAATGTTGCCATTACAGTTAGCGAGCGTCTCAAGATCTTAAAAGCCGCAAGTGGATTCAGAAATAATTATATCTATTCTCGTAATCAAAACGACTAAGTGTGAAATAAACAAGCGTATTTATCCAATTTTTTAGTCATGAATCAACGTCGCGTGCGCAGAAAAAATATTTTCTTTTTGTAAACAAGACAATTTATGAACTAACATTTCACTAAGACGCATAAACAAATTCGTAGATAGATGGAATAAAAACCGCATGGTGCTACAGTAGCACATACGTTCTCGCATTATTTGAAACTTTTGCAGTTTTTGAAAATTCAGAGTTTTAAACGAAAATTATATCTGAGCGATTTTTTAAGCATCCTTTGCTCTGCCTTGGGAATTCCTTAGATGTGGAGGAATAAGTTTCACTTTGAATGAAGCTTCACTATGCCCACGTTTTGTTGAACTTTTCTTCTACTTGTAGTGGTAGGAGTAAAAATAAGGGCGAGTTACTATTTTGTTAGGAATGCAGAAAAATCATATCTGCAGTGTGTTTACCGTTGCAAATAAGTTTTATATAACTCAGGAACGAAAATGTTTAGTTTTTAAAATGTTGCTAATCTCGCGCTTTTTAAATTTTATTTCTATTTATTTATTCTTAACTTTTACTCATCTTTCAACTATTTATACCTAAAATGATGGTAAGGGATTCTGAAACTCAAGAAAACGTGCGCAGATGATCCCCTATACGTCATATACGCTTTTCCCGTTTTTTGACAAAATAAATCTAAATCTAAATTCACCTGCAATTATAAACAGTAAAGGCAAACACACGTGACCCATCGTATGTGGAGGACCAGCGAGGATCGTGAGTACTGGGATCAGTTTCACCTTCCTGCATGGCTGGCGTTTTTCGGGCTTTACGTGGTAGTCGCACGCGGTTCCGAGAGTTGTCAGTTTTCGTATGAATCAAAGAACTTTAAAAAACGGGTGCTAGTCTCATTTTCGGCGAACACACTATTTTTGATCATTCCTAAAAGTTAACATTGCAAAGATAATTATTTTTGTCTTAAATTAAATCAGTTGCAAAAAAATCAAATTTTTAAAAAAAAGTCAAGTGAAAGGTCAAAAGTCATTTAAAAAATGAGAAATTTGGAGTAATTTCTGCTTGAATTGAATGCAAATTATTAAATTAAACATTTTCTGAAAAACAGCTCCAAATACTTCCTTTATATCCTTCCCACGGAAAGAAGAAGATACGCTTAAAAGAATGGAGCAAGATTCATTCTCAAAGCACTCAATTTTCAAAAACTCAAATTTAGAAATAATGCGAGTAAGAATATGATATTATAGCTCGGCAAGTTTCTGAATGCAGAAAATGCGAATTTATGGCAAGAATGAAATGGTGTGGGTTCTGATTCTGTTTTAAATCTGACCCAAGTGAATCTCTGCTTGTAAGCGTGTCGGGACGTGGACGGGAGGTCACATGTGCAGGTCTTTCAGTCACGTCTTCTCCTTTGGGTGTTTCCGACAACTCAGCATTGCAGTGCACTGGGAAGAGAAAAAAGTTAAAATACGTCGACTAATTTTCTTCACTGTGTACACCAGGTGTCTTCAAGAGGGCAGAGGGACGTAGAGGTAATGTCCCTCCATCGAAATCTTGCTGAAATAATCAGCGTTATTTTAAAGAAAGAAAGAAAGAAAGAAAGAAAGAAAGAAAGAAAAAGAAAGAAAGAAAAAGAAAGAAAAAGAAAGAAAAAGAAAGAAAGAAAAAGAAAGAAAAAGAAAGAAAGAAAAAGAAAGAAAAAGAAAGAAAGAAAAAGAAAGAAAAAGAAAGAAAGAAAGAAAAAGAAAGAAAAAGAAAGAAAGAAAAAGAAAGAAAAAGAAAGAAAGAAAGAAAGAAAGAAAAAGAAAGAAAGAAAGAAAGAAAGAAAGAAGAAAGAAAGAAAGAAAGAAAGAAAGAAAGAAAAAGAAAGAAAGAAAGAAAGAAAAGGAAAGAAAGAAAGAAAGAAAGAAAAGGAAAGAAAGAAAGAAAGAAAGAAAAGGAAAGAAAGAAAGAAAGAAAGAAAAGGAAAGAAAGAAAGAAAGAAAGAAAAGGAAAGAAAGAAAGAAAGAAAGAAAAAGAAAGAAAGAAAGAAAAAGAAAGAAAGAAAGAAAGAAAAAGAAAGAAAGAAAGAAAGAAAGAAAGAAAGAAAGAAAAAGAAAGAAAGAAAGAAAAAGAAAGAAAGAAAGAAAAAGAAAGAAAGAAAGAAAAAGAAAGAAAGAAAGAAAAAGAAAGAAAGAAAGAAAGAAAGAAAGAAAGAAAGAAAGAAAGAAAGAAAGAAAGAAAGAAAGAAAGAAAGAAAGAAAGAAAGAAAGAAAGAAAGAAAGAAAGAAAGAAAGAAAGAAAGAAAGAAAGAAAGAAAGAAAGAAAGAAAGAAAGAAAGAAAGAAAGAAAGAAAGAAAGAAAGAAAGAAAGAAAGAAAGAAAGAAAGAAAGAAAGAAAGAAAGAAAGAAAGAAAGAAAGAAAGAAAGAAAGAAAGAAAGAAAGAAAGAAAGAAAGAAAGAAAGAAAGAAAGAAAGAAAGAAAGAAAGAAAGAAAGAAAGAAAGAAAGAAAGAAAGAAAGAAAGAAAGAAAGAAAGAAAGAAAGAAAGAAAGAAAGAAAGAAAGAAAGAAAGAAAGAAAGAAAGAAAGAAAGAAAGAAAGAAAGAAAGAAAGAAAGAAAGAAAGAAAGAAAGAAAGAAAGAAAGAAAGAAAGAAAGAAAGAAAGAAAGAAAGAAAGAAAGAAAGAAAGAAAGAAAGAAAAAGGCGATATAAATATGTAAATTAGAATCGTGATTTCACCAAGAAATATTTTTGAGTACACACACGTTTAAAATGTGCATTTCTTGTACTGCCATAAACCCATCAGGGAATATATTTTGTTCGTAAAAAAATAATTCTGCTCTCTATAAAAGCTGTTGTTCAATCCTATACCGCTATCAACAATCTTGAAGCGACAATATCTAACTATTATATTTCACTATTAGGAGACCGTTACCACATCTAAATTTAATGTCTATTTCTACTTTCGGTGAGGGCTCAGCAAACGACGGATACATTCGCGACGTCCTCACTTCTGAAGAGGCCCACCAACTGGCTCCGCACGCGCACCAATTGGTTCGATCACGTGATTCGAGCATTTGTTCCAGAATAACGTGATAAGCGCCTATTTAGCGAGTAAGCTTTTGTTTGAATCAGCGGAGTCATGATTCACTGCCGGAAACCGCATACTAGTGCGCATATACTAGTTGCTGTGCGAAACGTCCTTCGTGTTACCCACAAACTTGAGTCTGACTTATCACGGTTAGTAGATGATGTAATGAATATTTTATAACAATGATAATGATGGGTACTGAGAGAACGAGCGACAGGAAAACAGAGAGAGTTCAGAAGAAACGTTTTGTGAACATCTTCAGGTCACCCAAAATTACTCTCAACTGAACCTAAAGATGGAAAATTCCCTCAACACAACATTACATAATTGTGCCCACCTCCCTGCGACACTAGTTGATTACCGGAACGTTCAGTATTTTATCCCGGTCTTCCATTTCATTTCACTATTAATTTCTTACCTTCCTCCTTTCATGGCCATTTCCTTCTATCATCCCACTGGGTTATGGAATTGGCCTGGACTGTCACAACATGTTAGTCACCTCCTGGTAATTTTTAAGATCTCATCTCCATATCTTATTTAAAACGACCCTGAGGTTGCGCAGGAATAATGTTACGTTATGGAACGAGAAAATTCCTAACTTCTTTACTAAAACTCCTCGTTCATAGAAACGAAAAGCGAACTTGATATCCTCTACTCTAAGTATCTTTGTTCTGATGCACGATTTATATGATACAATGTCCATCCATTTAATAAACGATACAACGTGGCAGATGTTATCATGGGATAGAATAAATGACAGCAAATCTTAAAAAAATACTAAGAGGAGGACGAGAGGACCATTAACGCCAATCGAGGACTGTCCTCCCAAATAGAGGACGGTTGGCAACCCTTGGCGGCACCCTCGTTTATTTATTTGGCGTACCTTGCGGGCGGGCGGTCCCCTGAGGAGGCACCCTGCAGCAACTCGAACTTGACGTCGCCATTATGTGCTACAACGCGAGTATTTGAGTAGTTTAGGTTATTGTTCAATGTTTCATCTACTACCTTCATTTCACTTAATTTCTTCATCCATTTTATGCCCATTTACTATTTTACAAATATGGAACGCCATTTTTGCGAACATTTTGACCAAAAATTTGTTGGCATTTGTACCCTGTAAATCTGGCTTACTTTTATTATGAAGCTTTTGCCCAAGCCTTGTGGTCAAACCTGAATTAATGAATGAATGATTTTGATGGATTGGTGATTACGAATACAGGATACCAAAACGACGGGCCAGGAATGGTGAAAAGAGGCAGAAAGAATCCCGAGGATGCCTGCCGTGAACTTGCTTTGTCCACCGCAAATTCCACATAATATATTGACCCGGACTGGAACCGCAGTCTTACTAGTGTAGCAGCGTAGTCTTGGCAGTCTGAGCGCTGCCCTATGTGTCACTCCCCGCGGGGCTTTGAAGGAGGAAGGAAGCAACGGTTAGCCAATACTTGCTCTCAGAGTATTTGGCTCCATGGGCACTCCGAGTTGTCCCCACACAATACTCATTCACTCGGAAGGGGGTGGCAGCTTAGAGCTTGTTCCGGCTGGGGCGCTGCCCAGCTGGCTGGAGATACATCTTTACAGGTAGGTTAGCGTCGGATCTCGCCATGTAGGGAAGGAAAGACCATTGTCATTCGCGCGATGAAAGAATACATTACATGTACTGGAGTAATGACTTTAGCATTTGTCGCGCCCGGAAACACTAATCAACCCAGCGTCGGAGCGCAAACAGTGGCAGCGCCCGTTGGCGGGTTTTGGAAGCAGCGGCTCCCTCCACACCCCCGCGAGCGAACGCCTCCGCGCTAGAGCCCTTGGCAAGGGCTCAGGACTAGAGGTTGGAAGGGCGGCGGAGGGATGGGGTCGATATTGATACTATGGTGTCGAGAAGGGAGGGGACGTGTTGCAAAACCGATGGGCGAAGACGTTTTAAGAATGTACTCTCCTTCCCCTTCCTCGACACTACAGCCGAGCATAGACTTCATTTCTCACGATCACCTTCTCTCTGTGTTCGTTTTGTTGTGCATATTTCGCAATGACAGTGCAACAGGTGACTAGCCTGAAGCTACTCGTTGCCATCTAAAGGAAAACTAAGGAGACATCGCTCAGGGACTATTTTAAAAAAAATGTATAATTTATCTTCAAGGAAACAAAAAACTTGTTTTACTAAACGCAGATGAATAATCTGTTTTCTTGGGCTTCAGCATTCTCTCTTTTACTATTGTAACTGTTGTATTAAACATTTGATAACAAATAATGTTCTCTCACATTGGAAGAGACTATTTGCATTGACAAACGAGTTTTATTAGGAGATTCTATCGAAATACCTTAACTCTACACTTCCTTTACATCCAGGAAAACGAGAAGTCAAGAAAACGTGCGCAGATAGAGATATTAGATGTAAAGTCAAAAAGCGATGCAAGCGTTTTGCTCAATGCATATAGGAAAACTGGGCAAAATGCTTAACAATTTTGCAGAAAACAAAATTTTAATAAATGGGTTCTTCCTAGAGTTCTTTGTAGTCTTAAATGTACCAGCTGGACTTCGCTTCTGAAAAGGAAAGTGAACTGAATATTTTTGCGTCTTGAAAAAGCCAACCATCCATTTTATGCGAGGTCAGTACTGGCAACACGTACGTTTACGTACGTTTGCTTTACGATTTTGTAAACCCACTCTTCTTATTATGATAACTCGCTCTCATACTTCCGCATTCTTAGAGTTTTCTAATGACAGTACATAACGTGTTCATACAATATCATGCGCAAGGTCTCTCCAGCCCAGTTGTTAAAAACTGGTTGTTACATTTAACCGTGATTCAGGCTATTTAAATTGCTTTTGAATATACGAGGACAATATAAATCCTTGTATTTTTTTCCGCACAAACAAGTGAATACAAGTAGTCTTCAAGTCAAAATAATTGTTATGAAGCTTTTTGAAGAGGTGAAAGGTGAAATAAGTAATTTCCCACAGCTGAAATAACGTGATGCGTACATCCTACGTAAATCGAGAACTACCATTATGCTACTACAATTCCGAAGTATATACTTCTCTAAAAATCCTCAACGATTTGCATTTAATGACGCATTCTCAGGCGGGTTTCGCCATCGTAACCTCTCTGTGTTGCAAGTCGGCTGCCCATCGACCCGAGTGCCTTGGATTCCCAGACATTCATCCGCGGGAGTTCCCAGCTCGGAGACGACGCGACGCGACGCGACGCGGTTGTGGCGCTGGGCGCGGAGAGGAGCACCCCCCGCCGAGGAAATCCGTTAACCGGCGCTTTCCGCGCGATTGGCTGCGACGGGAGCGGCGCGGCGCGGCGTCTTTGAGCGGCCGCGGAAACTGCGCTGCGACTCCTTCCGCCCCCCACCCCCCACCCCCGCCCCACCCCCGCCCTCAGAGAACTCGGGGGGGAAAGAGAGCAGAAGCTGCTCTTCGAAATCAATGACTGACTACTGACTACTTCGAAATCAATGACAGGTTTCTACCGATTCCAGGCGCCTCAACTGATAAGATCGTTTGTTCCGTAAGTGTAGTTTATGTATTTATCCTCGGGAAGTGGCGGTGATATTTGCCCCGTTAGATGGCTTGATTTATTGATTGAGATTCCGGGCGCGTCAACAACTAGGGTCATTAGTCCCGTAAGTGTAGAGCATGTTTTTATCGGGGAAAAGGCGGTGGTCTTCCCCCACTGAACCGCGAAATCCGGCGCCGACCTACCGCCTCAGCCAGGACAAGCTCCAAGCTCCCGACCGGTCTCCTGGCATGTGCGGCAGTGTAGCGCATGTAAGAGTAAGCAAGGAGTAGAATAGGGCGCGGAACGGGAAGGAAAAATCGCGCGCGGTCCGTGGCCCGTTTGGTAGGGTATTTCTCTAGCATTCGCCAGTTATTAATCGTAGGAACCACGAAATACTACCGACCAGAGCAGCCGCCTGCTAGAATTCTCATTCAGACAGCGACAGAACTCGACCTAACAATCTGGCTAGGATCGAAAATTCGACCACAGCCGAGACTCGAAACCCGGGGTCTCTTGGTTGCGTAGGCTTCCGCGGCCGGAGTTAATGTTGTCTGAGCTATCCGGGACTAGCCGCGTCACTGTGATGGTGGCTAACATTTCGGTCAGCGTGTTGTGGCCTTCAGAGCGTACTGCAGGGTCCCTTGTCCATTAGTCACCCAGGGTCTTGTTCAGAAGCACTGCAGTACCATCAGCCACCCTGAGCCACCTTCCCCGGTCTCTTCGAAATGAAGCAAAGCTATATTTTTGAATCGACGATTCCCGTCCTAAGGCGTGAGTGCGGCTCGTACGAGGTGTGCGCCAGCCGCGTGTGAATCCGCCCCCGTCTCGCGCGGTGCGCTGGCCGCTGCCTCTCCTTGAGGGCCGAGGCTGAAGTGAGGTGAGGATGAGATCGCGTGCGGCAGGCGAGGGCTGCTCCCCAAGGTCGCGCAGCTGGAGCTCAGAGGACGCCCATGCAGTGGCGCGAAGCTTGGCTTGTGCCACGGGGGCCGGCATTATCATTATTATTATTATTATTATTATTATTATTATTATTATTATTATTATTATCATTATTATTACCATCTATATTACAAATTCCGAAAACGGTCTCTGCTCATGTGTCATGTTTTCGTAAATAATTAACGTTAAACTTTGGACTATGCACTAGTGCTCGTGTAACATGGGCTACGGCAAGTGAGAGTTCGGCTTCACTTCGTGTTAGCGCTCGCTTCGTTCCCTGGCTGTCGAGTTGCTGTGCTCGCAGTGTTTCTTGGACTGTCGAAAGGGCGACATTTACGAATGCCAAATACGCGCACATCATTTTTGTCTGTGGTTTCTGCAATGAAATGCTAGTCAAAAATAGCAGTATCGTTACCCCTTGAGAAGATAACCGGACGCACGTGCGTTTGCAACGGCGTTTCGCCATTTGAGAGAAATGAGTAAATTAAATAGTCGTGCACAGAAACGTGATAACACTGAAATTCATTATTTAACAAATTTGTGTTTTAGGATGTGTTCAGAGGACCTCACCGGGTAACAAAAGGCGCGACACTTCTCTGGAAAACGCAATTATTAATAGTGTGCGTGAAACTCCGAAAGCGAGCACAAGACAAATAGCGCGCGGGGTCATTTCATCACAGTCCCTCGTTTGGCGTACAATGTGGGAAGGTCAAAATAACCACTGTCGCGAAAGCAACCGAGATGGACACACGCTAGCAATCGGGGCGGGGCGATTTTTTTTTTTCAGCATAGACTGGGGTATTAGTTAAATGACAGTGAAGCGGGTAACTTATGATTAGTTTTGATAGCTTGGCATTGGGAAGAGTAAGAAGTGGAAGGTGTTATTCGCATTGAATTACTATTGTATTTTTTGTTAATGTAATTTGGAATTTGAATTCACATAGACTCCGTATTTCGAAGGGATTTATAGATACATTCGAAGGGATAGATTAGCCATTTAAGGAACCCATTTAATCATTTAGGAAACCATTTAATCATTGTTCATTAACCATTTCATTCATTAGATCAATAGAACTTAGAATGTCAGAATAAATGAATGTAAGAATGTCAGAATGTAAGAATGTCAGAATAAATGTTAAATTTTATTATTGAGAAAAGAAAAAGCTGATAATTCATAGTAGTTGCCAACAATTCAATAACTAGTTTCAATCCAATGAACGTTCAGGAATCGTAATTCTGTATGGAATTACACGTCCACACGCAGCAGGTAAGAAGAGTAATGTTGTATGCCGTAACCCATGATTAAATTTAAAAGTGAAATTAATATGATAATATTTTAACATTGAGAGAATTTATGAGCATAGCAGACCAACGAAAGAAATAATAATATTGATAATCGCAGAGGAAGTAATCCCTTCATAATATCCTAAAGATGGTTTGTAAATAGTATCAAGATTTAATAATATCAGTATGAGAAGTAGTTAAATCACAAAACTCGTATGTTTTATTGTTCAATAAATATCAATATGTTCAATATGTTTAATGTTCAATAGGAGTCGTGTCTAGGATCAAAGTGCTGTCATACCTCCAAAATATTACTTTTGAGATCAGGGCACGCAAACAAAATTGAAACCGTCCAAACATGTGAAATTCTGTTACGACCATTAAAAGATAAAATAGGAAATAAAAACTCATTGTAAAAGAAATTCAATTATTTATAACTTCACCTGTTGGAATATTGCTGTAAAACTCAAGGCTGAGGTACAAAATGATAAAGTTCATCGAAAAACGCGACGCAATCAAGGAAAGTGGTTTTTGAAAAATATCTCCATTTTCGCCAGCATTTTTCTGCGATCACAAATAAAAATTATTATATCAGTATTTTCGTATTGTGGCAACGAATAGAGGAAAACGGAGACGAAGCAAAATATGGAACAATTCGGTACTCGGACAAAGTTTTTCGGGATAATGGGATAGAAGTCAGAAAAACGGCCCAATCCCGTGTTTTAGGGGACGAATACGAACTCTACACAAAACAGAAGAAGCAATGGAAGAATTACTAGAAACAATGAAACAGAATATAAAATAATATAGTGTAAGCTGATATCCTAAAAAAAGAAAGAGAAAATGAACGAAATATACAAACTGTTACCGAGCAAGTTCTTCTAGCTTGATTACTTGTGTGACAAGCACCTAAGTATTACAATTGCATACGAATTAACTTTACATCTGTTTATTTAGGTTACAAGTGTGAATACTGTTCACAAGTGTGGTTAACAAGTATACACAATTACTTCAAATTTAGAGCATTAAATTTATCTAAATAGTAAATAAAAGAAATATTTTTTTTAAAGTTTTACACCAAAAATTTAAAAATATATATGTATATGAAAAATTTTTGACGTGTTATGACGAGAAATGCGACCTGTGCACGTTTTCTTAAGCTCTACGTTCCGTACCCTAACTCACAATCAAATCAATTTGAATTACACTAGATACAGGCAGCAAAAGTGATTGTAGCAAGAATTGATGCAAAAATATTCGCTCCCGTGTAATAAAAACTATTTGCAAATACTCAATGAGTAATTGAGTATAAAACATTGACGACAATGTGAGAAGGGGCACTTGAGGAAGCACTCCTGTAGTAAGTAGACGTCGTGAACACCAAGTGGCGTCAACACCTACATGAGCCTAAGGCACGGGCGGGACGGGGCGGCGCGGGGTGGGGCGGGGTGGGACGGAGCGGGGAGGAAAGGGCGGGGCGAAGCGGAGGGGGATAGAGCGGGGCGGAGAGAGCGGGGCGAAGCGGAGCAGAGCGGGTTGGGACGGAAAGGCGGGGCAGGGCGGCGTGGGGAGGGGTGGGAAGAGGAGAGGAGGGCATTGTGAAGCGGAGCGGGGCGGGGCGGGGCGGGGCGGGGCGGGGCGGGGCGGGGCGGGGCGGGGCGGGGCGGGGTGGGGCGGGGTGGGGCGGGGTGGGGCGGGGTGGGGCGGGGTGGGGCGGGGCGGGGTGGGGCCGAGCGGGGAGGAAAGTGCGGGGCGAAGTGGAGTGGGGTAGAGCGGGGCGAAGCGGAGCGGGGCAGAGCGGGTTGGGACGGAAAGGCGGGGCAGGGCGGCGCGGGGAGGGGTGGGAAGGGGAGAGGAGGGCATGGTGAAGCGGAGCGGGGCGGAGGGGGGGCGGGGCGGGGCGGGGCGGGGCGGGGCGGGGCGGGGCGGGGCGAGCACTTGCTTCGGGCTCCGTGGCGGCGCTTCCGCCCGCGCGCCCTCAAAGCCTCGCCGCCAGGAAGCGCCCGTGCACCGCGCGACTGGCAACCGAGCAGCGACGCCGCTCGAGCCACAGTGGGCCGAGATGGGAAGATGGGCGGGCTTTTCCGGTAGTCTGATGTTGGCACTTTCTGCGCAGCACTAGTTTGCCTCACGAACCACGTGACCACAACATGGCCACTTCGTTTGAAAAGACGGACAAGACATTGTTCGTCATGTTGCAGGAGAGTGCTGAAGTGTTGAAAATTGTCACTTTATGTCACTTTCAAAATGTTTCTCAACGATGACCACCTAAAAATAACGCGGTGAAGGTGTAATAGAAATACAAGATGCAATATTTCTAAAACATACTTATATCAATCAATGAATGGTGATATTTTTGGCATTTGAAATTCCCGCTAACATTGTGACGCAAACTGGTGCCTGAAGTCGGATATGACGCGCAAGAGCCCACTCATCTCTTTCCACCATGGGCCCCGCGGCCACTGGCTTTCAGACTCAATGGTTCCCACGGCTCCAGACAAATGAGGTGGCATTCGACACGTCTCGGTCTCCTGATGGGGAACTGATACATCTTTTGCGGATCTGGCCAGAAGATTCTAAGAAAATGTTCAAGAACGTCTTTTTGCATTTTTCAAGGCTGCGATCTAGCGGTGGCCGCGCGAACCACATGTCCCAGCCAAAGGCGACGACAGGTTGCTGTACTTGGACTTATTTACAGCTGCCTCTGACATAAATCAGCTGTTACGGTGTCATCCAATCGGAAGGTTGAACATCACCACAGTGATATCACTGTAGTGATGTGAGCTCCCCATTGGATGGCATTGTAACAGCTGATGACAGCCGTCGTCGTCACAGCAATCGTCAACACTACGAATGTTCTGCGCATTCGAGTTTTGCATCACTTGTGCATCTGCGCATGTTCAGAAGATCGACATTCCAATCTTTATCCAAGACAGCAATCTCCATCTTCTGCGCTCGCACAGATGCACAAAAATGATGTGAAACTTGAACTACGCATGCGCAGAAGATCGATAGTGCTTTCGATTTCTTTATCGTTCGATGGTACAAAACTCCCAATTATATCGCCTAGGTGCCGTTGTTTACAGTATGCGGACCAGGGCTTGCGTCACCCGGAAGGGAAAAGTCGTCAGTGTTGCCACCCCG
Source organism: Gryllus longicercus (assembly GCA_038098605.1). Taxonomy (NCBI): domain Eukaryota; kingdom Metazoa; phylum Arthropoda; class Insecta; order Orthoptera; family Gryllidae; genus Gryllus; species Gryllus longicercus. The sequence goes on along the minus strand of JAZDUA010000285.1, from coordinate 821,496 downwards.
AAGGATGGAACGGTATGTGCGAGAATAAGAGCTTGCAAAACTACAAATTTTCTTTAATAAGCCGCCAGATACTGTGAAAGAATACAGCTCTTCTGGTAGCCTTCCAATTAGGTTTTCCAACACCGTATTCTGGAAAGAGTAGTGACAGTAGCCCGAAAGAACTCGACAAGATCAGTTGCGAACACTATTTTTTTATTTCTCAAAATATTATTTTTTACGTACTAAGACCGAGGATGAAAGAACTATTGTTTGTTTTAAGTTTTTCATTTTATCCAGAACTTGTATGGTAACCATTTTTTAGGAAAAAATTTATTTTTAGGAAAAATGATATGCAGGCCGAAAAATTGCCGACAACATAATTTCTGAAAACATTTTTTAATAAGGTGTGTATTTCACAACAGTTTTCAAAAGTATAAACAATCCTGTGTATTTCTTTTGAATTAATCAATATTCAGAGTGAGGCGAAAATAGTTTCCTCAGATACAAATTTACAATACACGCACTGCTTTGCTGATTTGACAAGAATACCAATTAAAACAAACTCGAATTAAGTGAATGTTTAGAGTTGGGATTTCCGTCACATAAATTCGTGCGTTGGCCCAATGTTCGTTGTGCGTAGCTGAGGGCCAAGGAGCGTGCACGAAATTAATGAGCCCGAGCATCACAATGCCGAGTGCTATCCCTACGTATGTACAAGTCTTTCTTCATTGAATACTTAACACGTCACAAGGATTCAGTTGAGATGTTCTCCGTACAAGATATCCAGAATTTCAAAATGTGTTTTTAACGATGGCCTAACAAGCCCTTTTTAATCCGCTTTGAAGTGCAATAAACTGTAAGGAATATGAATGGTAAAAGAAAAATTGTTGAAAAATCGAGGTATGGAATAATCGATATTTGAAACCACAAATATTGTTGAAAACATAGGCTTCCGCCTAGGCGCAGTTGCCAAAGCTTCAGCCGCCGTTCTGCGGTCTTACTCAGGGCGAAATACATTTCGAGGCCGCAGCATGATGGCCTAAACGGTGACAACTGTGTCTAGATGCAAAATCTCCCGAGCAGCCAAGAATGTAATAAATATTATTGGAAAAATTAAAACACGTACACCTGCAGTGAAATGTGGGTACGTTTTAAAGGAAGAACAAAATTAAAATAATAAATGCATTTGAATAATATTTTTTCTGTTTGAATTTTAAAGTTAAACATTTAACTCGCGAAGTTAATTAACACTCACAATCTTCTAAGCCACATATTTGCATTTTTAGCAAGATTGATTTACATAATTAAACGTGTACAAACTTTAATGGATTACGTTAGTAATAATCAAAATAACGTTAATTTGTATTACATTCACGTACTTATTATGAAACCAATAAATTCATTAAAACATTTCTTCTCGAGGTTTAGAAGCACGCAATATGTACGCACAACACTCAAAGAAGGAGAACTATGTCTTATTCCCTTAGTCAAAACAGCTATTGCCAGTCGCACCTTCTGAATGTTTCACAACTCCAATCAATAATTATGGCTGTCCTATTCTTTATCTTTTGATCATTTAATTCGTCCGTCAGTCATTTCAATAGCTAAAAGTGGAAAGAAATCATGACTGTTCACTATCTCTATGCACAAGACATTACATTTTCTATTATTAAAATAGCAAAATATATACCGCTTGTTGTTCCTGGTAACTTTACATTTGAATATTAAATTTACAAAAATCAAATTTTTCATTTGTTTTCCATACGCATCGTTGTGCATAAATTTCTACACTACATATTAAAATTTTAATTTACAGCTCATAGTTTCAAATTTAAACGTCAAAATTTAATAAGTAACCTATTAAACGATCTTTGAAATAAACATTTTAATAAAATGGGAAATAGTCTCAGAAAAGACTTGTAAAATACATTTACTTTTTTTCCCCTTTTAACATCTACGTTTCATTTCCCGATAGCGATATATTCGATAATTCCCGTGCACATTGAAAGCAGCCAACAGGTTTTTATTATCTCATCACAACGGATAATGGACTATCCCGGCGACCGGCGGAGCTGTGAATATTTCTCTCTCCGGAGTTGCAATGCGTGCAACGCGCCCGCAGGCGCCGGCGATGGAAGCGGCCTCGGCGGAGCTGAATTATTGACAGTGCCCGGCGGCAGCGTCTCCCAGGAGTCGCCCGGGCGACTGGGCGCGCGTGGGGTCTGAATGCGCCAACGCTAATAGATCGCATCCCGCGGGGGAGCGCTGGAAATCACTTGCGCACCGCCGTCATTCTGGCAATCGTCGCGTTTCTTCAACCTTCCTCCTGGCGATTGCCATCGACGTATATCATATGAATGGGTGAAAACCAGAACGGTGTCAGTGACATTTTATACATTCTGAGAAAAAACTAGTTTATTTTAGGCTGTATTTCAGTGGCAATGAATTTTCGTGGTTTTAATGAACAATTTGAAATGCCGTAGTTTTAATGATGAAAGAAAGCACCGCATCGTTACAGTGACATTGTCTTGAATAAACAGATTTCACAGAATTTATAAAATGTCACTTATACCGTTCTGGGTTTCACCCAGTCATACGATACACCCTACTACTGCTGAATTACTATTACCGGCAAAGGCATCAACTGATGCCACTGCAGTACTTTCGACCGGAAAGTTCTAGACTTCGAGTTCCGACGCTGGCGGGTTTTTTCACACTATCTAGATAGCTAATTTGAATTCAGCCGCTGTCTAGAGAAGAATTCTAGCGGCCGGCTGCTCTGAGAGGTAGTTTTCCGTGGTTTTTAGAGATAAACACCAGGCGGATGCCTGTACCCAAACCAACGCGCAACGGCCCGCGCACAATCTTTCCTTCCTATTCCTCTTATCCTCACCTCTTACACTCTCAGGCATTACACTATCATACGTGTTGGGAGCTTCCAAATTGTCCCGGCTGGAGCGTGGTCACGCCGAGAGGAGATACCTGGTTAAGGAAAATCCCCTCAAGCCAATGAGGTCGGCGCCGGACCTTGACACCTGCCGCGATAAAACATGCACTGCACTGATGGGTCTAATGACCTTAGCAGTTCACGCAAATTATTAGCATAATGTAGGGGCAAAGTTTCTACATTACTTTTACATCACCATCGAAGAGTAGCAATAAATTTATGTATATCCTTTACATTTCTAAAAGATGGGATTTGTTGCGCGGAATAGTATATCTTTTAAACAAAATGTTTTATGAAAAACACATATTTATTAATCTTGATTGATTGATTGATTGATTGATCACTATTCAACCACCTCAGTTTTTTAGTGATGGTTCGAAATATACATAATGTAATTGAATTGAAAACGTAATGTTATCAATTAAATTTCATAAAATGGTATTGCATCTCGAGATCTAGCGGTCAATTGATATTTCATAAATGTGTCAGGCTTTGTTTTCAATTATAAGTCACTAATGTATTAAAAATGAAGTTCTTCGTACTTCCAATAGTCAACATACTTTATTTATAGTTTTTTACTCAATCTATATTATTGTTCTAAAACATTAAATTAACACTGATTTGCTGCTTTGAAAACTGAACATTATATATGTCATATCACGTTATAATTCTATAATAACATTTTATTTGTGACACAAACTGGAGTTACTGCTACTTAAAATTTACAAATTAATCCTTGAAATAACTTTACCATATTATAATAGGTCTATCATATTGATTGTATTTCACCCAAAGGTTTCTTTTGTTATTTTAACCAAACATTTTTTAGAAATTGTTAGCTTGAAATAAAAAAAGGGAGGGTGTCCCGAACTGCAATTATTCCCCCCCTGAAAAAACGGCGTCCAATTCCTCCCTCTGGGTCCACGCCCTGCGCCTAACCAGTGTTTAGTTTGATCAATATTTCGCTGAAAGAACAAACCTAAAATCGACCATATTATGCAAGGAAATAAGAGAAAGCTGAGTTGTAGTTTGGACAGAGCGAAAACGCCTATTGATAAACGCGTGAATCTGTATTATCAGTGGTTTCACTTCTCCAACAAATTCACAGAATGTGACGTATCGGCAATGCTAGATAAACTTCCAAATTGTGTTCTCCATCCCTTTCACTTCTACTCGCTGTTCAACTGACGTCCAGTGTCGCCACATGTCCTTACTGATTAGAAACTGAAGACGAAACATCAATGAGACGTCAGAATTTGTGCAACGTCCGGTTTTGCTGTCTAACACGTTATCTCTTACGAAGTAACTGTGTCACAGTTCCCCAACCCAACTGTTTATTGAAAATTTCGAGAGAACTTTCTGTTTTTGTAATTTCGTAGATATCACTTCCTCTTTGCAAACACCAGTTAACTATCGATTCCCTAAAGAGATTTCCAATACGAAAAGCAGTCACCAAGTTTTGCTAAATCAAAACAATCTACAAGAGAAATCAAAAGCACTTTTTATCTTTGAAACAAACAAAACATTTCACAACTCTTTTTTTAAACACTCGAGTGTCTTACAGTTGTAGCTTATTGATACATCGCTGAATGTCTGTTGTTTCCTCAGGCTTTATAACTACTTGGTCATTAGCGATCTCTGTTTCAACATCAAAAATTTATTTCATTCATCTCCCAACCAACCATTATACCAAGAAGGACTGATTTAAACATATTGACAAAAATAATTTAAACCTATAAAAAAAAATTAGATTAGAAATATTCTACTCTTACATCAACAAGCGTTATATTGAAGCATTACTACCATTACATCACCAGAGATGTACCTGATTAGAGGCCATAGGGTCGAAATAGCCTTGACCTATTCAGGCACGTTTATGAACTTTATGTCGGGGGTTGACTGCAATTAAAAATATTTCCGCAGTATTGGCTAGCAGTGGCAGTAATATGAAATATTTCTTGACTATAATGTTCGGTTCTTTCCATTTCCACCCGAAAGTGTCTTTGTCTTTGCTGGTCACGTACTTCACTTCTGGAGTATTTCGGAATGTATGTTTTTTATCATTACTGAAAGAGATGTATTCATTATTGAATTAAGTTTTATTTGAAGTTCTGGAAGAGGCACGCTAGAAACATTTAAATGAAGTTTTTGTGGATTTTAAAATGTAAAAAAAACTAAGATAATTCGTGAAAAAGCTCAGAATTGAATGGAACATTGAATGGACATTTGACATTGCTCCGGTCATCAGACATTTGTAATTGCTCCGGAAGGGCTGGGACAAAAACTCTGTTCTCATCTTAGTGTCAAAGAATCATAAATGAAACCTATGTAATTTCGTCGTTGAATTAGCGTACAGATTTATGCTTGTGATGGAAGATACTTGATTCGAACATGCAATTAATGCAGTTGTCATGATACCATTGAAATCTTTGAAGTATCATGCAAATTTTAGAATTTTGCGTTCATCACTTGACGGGGTCCACAATTTTGGAAAAGGTGAAAGCGATTTTATTTAAATTACGAAAATGTATAGAAACAAACATTTTTCTTGTAGATGATTACACAAAACGCAATACTGATGATAATAACATTAATATAATTCTTTATTTCGTCTATGGCCTATGGCTCGACAGACTGCTACGGGCCTTGGCCGACCAGCGGTGACCCAGGCGCTCTGCCACGGAATAGGCGGTTCGTGTGGTTAGCACGAAGACATCCCTCCACCGTATATGCTGGTGTCCATAACCTTAGGGGGGGGAGTTCTCATCCTCACATAGCAATAGATACTGGTCCATTTGTAAGAAAAGGGCACAGTTATAATTTTGTTCCGGCCGGGAATCGAACCCGGGGTTGCGCCGTGGAAAACGAGCGCGCTAACCAAGCCACCGAGGGCCTTATTGCGTCTATAAACAGCGGAAACTACTGGAGGCGTTTGTGAGCTACATTTCCTGTCCAGAAAGGCCTAATCCCAACCTTCGCTCTAAGGCTGCCTGGATGGACGTGGGTTCACGCTCCACCGCCGATGTTGCCGCCACGGCCGGCTGGTCCTCGGTGGCTGGAGTCCCTGACGGACGTCGTGGCGGCGCGCGCTGATCACGGCCCCCTCCCTCGCGCTGGCGGCCGGCCAGCGCCCCGCCCCCTCGCCCCGCCGCCGCCCCCGCGCCTTCGCTCGCTGACCTAAAAAGGGATTCGCACTGGATCTGATTGTGGCGCTAGCCGCGCCGCGCCGCGCCGCCCGCCGTGATAAACTCCGACGCCTGCCCCGCTGCGAGTCACCGTTTCCGACGTTTAGCTTTGGATCACTCTGAGAGCATTATTGCTAAATTCAGTTCCATTTAGTGCAAATACAGCACACACGCATGCGCACAAAACACACACACACAGACATACCTTTTTTGGAAAAGTGCAACAGGCACATTGCGGGTAAATTCATGAATCCGTCCAAATAATTCTAATAGATTCCATTCTGCTGTAAGGTTTGCGTTTGCATTAGCATATAAGGTATTCAGTCACAGCACAACAATGTATCCAAGATGTTACAGTTCTTCATTTTTAACTTGAAATTTATGTGTTATATATTTTAATGAAAAGTTCAAACCAATTTTTAAAGAAACGCTTGGGTGAGGCAGAGGGTGCTTGTGCATTGGTTTCTGGAAGACGATTCCCAGATCCACTACGCTATCATGTAAAACATTTCTGTATTATTATAATTTTAATTTAGTTTTCTCAATTTTCTTAGTGTAATCTCGCAACTGGGGATTCAGAGAAAGACGATATATTTCGTGTAAGTTGGTATTCTAGTGTCTCTAAAGTGTCTTGAAAACCTCACCACGCCATCTTCTGTCTCAGTGATTGGATATCAATTATATCAACTTTAAATTCCAAATGTCGATATGTCGATTGCCACATTCACTTCGAAAAATGAATAAATTAGCATTCGTACATCGCTCCCAATGAGAATTCCCATCATAATCAATTGCTTTTGCTCTTTTCTGCCAAAAAACTTTACAACCGATTATCATCAAATTTAATAAATCTTCCAATTGACATTCTCAATGTGGAATTTATCTGTCTAATCACCCTTTCAAACTGAAGAAAAATGATGCCTCAGAAAATAAAATATTTAGTATTGGAGGGAAAAAAGCAGTCTCTAAAAGCTCTCTTCCGGGGGGATTATTCGAAACGTTAAGGGGGGAGGTGGGGTTGAGGCAGCATTATTCTACGTTACATAGGCGAAGGCGGCAAAGGAGGCGTTAGTTTAATGTTAAGTAATGCCCTAGCTGTTGAGTATAAAGACAAACCAATATTACGAAGAAGTCAAATAAGAGAAAAACATTCCAGCACGTTCTTTGCCCGAGCCACCTACGATGCTATGGTCCCAAGACATCTGATCAGGTTTGTGGGACCCCATCTCTATCAGATTTTTGTCCAGTTTCCCTGATACAGTGAGCAAATACTGATATGGTCCCTTATTTTGTTCTGGACGTAAACGGAGCTCAATATGCGCACGTTTGTTGAACTCTCCTTTTGCTTGTAATGGTAGGGGTAGAGGTGCGGGAGAGTACCTATTTTGTTAGCAATGCAGAAAAATCATATCTGCAATTCTTTTCCCAATGCAAATAAGTTTTCTATAACTCGGGAACGAAAATGTCTAGTTTCTTTCAAATATTGCTAATCTCCCACTTTTTAAATGTTATTTTTGTTTATTTACCTTTCATTTATACTCATCTTTAACTATTTATAGTTAAAATAATGAGAAGAGATTCTGGAATTAAAGAAAATTTGCACAGATGATCTTCCCCCCATATGTCCCATTCAGTTTTTACTATTTTTTTTCCTTTTACTAAATCTAAATATATCTTGGCTAGACAACTAAGTCTGAGAACTGCAGATCATCTGGAACAACAACGATAACTGAGTAAAGTCAAGTACAGAAGGGTCGTATTATAGGCACGCTAACCCTCTTCGAAGATAAATGTAAAACGTACAAAAAATATAAAAAATAATGTACCAACCTTGACAACAAAAACTCTCCGGCCTCTGATATCACAGAATAGAGACCAGTTGACCATGGAAGAGACATAGTGTCACTCTCCTCGTCCCTTTGGAAGCAGAATAATTTCAGCTCATGATTCAAACTCTCCATCGTCTGAAGCGAATACGGCGAACCAGAAACCGAACGGATTGCTAAGAAAGAGAACTGAGCCGAACGGAAATGTCTGGATAAGGCGAGGAATCTGAGGACCAGAGAGATCTGATTTATAATCCGAACAGGATATGGAGAAGCCATACTCCGAATAGAGTATCAAAGATCGAAGACGAGTTCTAGATTATCACACTTTGTCTACATCAATGACCTGAAGTTATTCGGAAAGTCTGAATCGGAAGAAGAGTCGCTCCTAAACACAATGCGATTGTTTAAAGTGGCGTCGCAATGGAGATCAGCTTAAACCAAAGTGCCATTTGCAGAGCTCGCTGAATTAGCCATGAACACCAAGAATATCAAACTACCATTCGCGATGGCAATAACCTCCCAGTTCATGCCAGAAGCTTCTAAGTTCCAAGGGCTTTAGCAGGCCGCGGAGATCTCTATCTTGGGGTGTTAAATGCTCCTCAAAACCACGCTCAACAATATAAATCTCATTTAGGTTATTTATCACAAATACATGGGCAGTATTAGTAATACGGTGCACTGTTGGAATAATAGACATGACGCAGGTAGAGCTGGATTATCTGAATAAAAATACAGAAAACAAATGACAGCGTATCGCTCCCTCCACCTGGTATTTTCACTTGTCGACGGACTCTCCCACAGATCAGGAAACCGTGAATTTCAGCAGATAAATGAGATAGTCCCAACTGAGAAGCAAACACTGACAGAATGCATCCAAAATCCCAGATGTATGTGGCTCGTCGAAAGATGTAAAGAAGAATTCTTAGCTAGGAGGAGCTAACAAGGAGGCACTTAGCTAACAAGGAGGCATGGCAAACCATCAGACAATATTACCGGAACAAGGAATGGAAAAAAATACCTGGGGCTGACTCTTTAAAGAAAGAGAGTCCCTAAAGAAAGTTTTGGTTCTAGCAGTCCAAGATCATACACTATGGACTAATGCTATTTGTGCTGAAATAGGACAAGTGCAGACTGTGTCAAGAATGAAACAGTTTATTGTCTTGTCTGTGCCTCCAGCTAGATTGCACGGACAGTATGCAAACATCATGGCAGAGTGATCACCGAGCTATACCTAAATCTATGCAGAAAGTATGATTTGTAGGCAAATGTACTATTATCAGTTCTTACAATAGTTGAATAGAACCAGGAATGGATGCGATCGTTGGAAATTCCAGCAGAATCCAAAAACGACCAGAAGTAGATCGAAAAAATAACAAAATATCGTCAACCTCAGGTACAGCCGGAAAACTCTGGAAACGGAGGCTAAAAGTAATTGAGACTCTTAGGAGTCACACCCCGGGGCGAGACGAAATCCCTGAGCATCTGAGACCTTACACCAATTGCAAAAGACCAAGCTATTAGACACAGTATACCACCGGAATAGGTACGTGGATCCTTAGATCCTTGAATAGGATTCTCATCCACAGGAGTCCCAATTAGTCATTTATGATGATTATGATGATGATGATAAAACAATAACAAAAAATAGTAGTTAGTATCAACACAGAAAAATAAATCTGAAGTGTCTGTGATTTCCGAATGTTCAACTTTTAAATGCTTATTCAAGTTTCTTATAGCTGACTGATAGCTATAGCTTATTGAAGTTTCTTATAGCTTATTACTGAAAGGAATTTCTGTTAACTACCTTTTTCCTTCTGTACGTTTCGATTAAACTAAAAAACTACTTTATCTATCGACATGAAATTTAAACACATAGGCGCTATCTATGGCGTTACTTAGCTTTTCTTTTTTATCGGGTATCCCCATCGATTTCGAAGATATGACTTTTTGTTTCTCCTCGCGCTGTATTGCCTTACATACTATGCCGTGATAGCTTACGTTTGTATGTACCACAAAATCTTTAGATCTTCTTGAATGATTGCCCTCAAATTAGGCAAGAACACTTTGAAGAATGAAAAATGGCGTAGTTGCTATTCAAGACTGTAACCCCATTTTTTTAAAAATATTCAGTTCAATGCAATCTGCAATCCATCTGGATTTGATTGTTTCTGGGCGTTGCCGTGTGACGCGAGGCGGGGCTGAGCATGACGGAGTGGACAGAGCTGGCGGAACGGAGGGGTGGAAGGAGCAGATGGAGCGAAAGGATAGCAAGGAACGGATGAAGCAGAATAAGCGAGAGGAGCGGAAGAAACGAAAGGAAAGAATAGGAAAAGGAGCAGCGCAGCGGGCTGAGATTGAGCGAAAGAGGAGACCGAGATGAAGGAGTGGGTGAGGCGGAAAGGCGGAAGGAAGAGATAGAGCGGAAGGGGATGGATAAGAAGGGCGGAGCATTGAAGGTAGGACGGCCATGGCTGGACGGTTAGGGCGTGCGGAGTGGGCGAGGTCGCTAAATGAATGTTTGTGAGAAATAAATATCTGATCCTAAAAGTTTCCAGAATCTCCCCACTACTGTCCTTGGGTATGCGGTCAGCCATGTCGCTGATCTCAACACTTCCCAAGCTGATCCTTGGGGTCCCAAATACCACTCAGAAATTTTGGACAGTAGGAAATACAGTTGGCAGGTTCCCACCCAAGGACAGTAGTGGGGAGATTCTGGAAACTTTTATTATCAAACTTTGTACTCCACAAAGCAAACGTCTTTTGCCTTTTGGCTCACGCCTTTTGGCTTTTGGCTGCAACAAAAATAATTATCTGGGCAATGTCGGGTAAACATATAATAATAATAATAATAATAATAATAATAATAATAATAATAATAATAAACGTCCGCGTGTGGCATCCTCTCCTGTTAACAAGCCCTCCGCACCACAACGGCGCCAGGTCCAGAGTGCGAGCTGTGGGCGTGGCGGGGGGGGGAGGTCCCCGGGGCCCGGGCGGCGGAGCGCGGTGCTGAATCATTCAGAGCGAGAGCTGCCGCCCCCGCCAACGTCCCCGCCAACGCCCCGCGCTCGCTGCCCGGTCGCGCGGCACAGCGCGAGCCCGACAGCGGAAGTGGGCACGCGGAACTGACCAGCGACGGGTCACGGGGAGTCATCTCCACGCCCGCCAAAGAATCTCGAAAAAAGTTTATGTTAACACGCATTTCTAAAATTAGAATCTCCTAATTCGGTGATTGAACAAGCCTTTTCTACCAGTTAGAACGCTTTGAGCGCTTCCCTGTTATTAGAGACATTAAATGCAGAATGAAGAACCGGGAGAGAGAGGGGTCAGAAGAAAGGGGGTTCAAGTTACATTTCAAAAAATAGTTACGTGCATTTTTACTTTCCCGTATACATGAGTATATACGGAGAAATATACGTAATACAGGGAATGTTCTGTAATGCTGCGGAAACTCGAATTCGACATTTCAACGGAAATACAAGTTTGGGGGTCCCCTGATTCCCAAAAAGTGTTTATTTTAACGTCTGTCCGTCTGTCTGTCCTTCTGGGCGTCTGTCAGGTGTATGTGAACAACACTAGTGCCTAAACCATGTGTAGGATTTTTTCCAAATTAAAAGAACCCTGCCCATTTGGCTTATGTCGATGTTCTGCGATTTTGAAAATCATTCATTAATTTTGGGAGACACTGTACATGAAACCCCTAGGACAAAATTTTCTGATAAATGGTTCCATTATTTTCTTTAATTTTACTGTAAAAATAGAGTAACACATATAAAGGTGGCATACGTCCGATTTTTACGGTTAACTCTGAATTTTCAAAAAAATTCAAAAGTTTGAATCTTGTTCGGGATCTTTCTACAGCTACAAAAGTAAAGATAGATATTTTTCCTTCAAATACATTTTTTATGCATAACTTGTTATTTTGTTAAGGTCACGTACATTTTTTTGAAAGTTTTAGTAGTTTTCGCTCAATATTGCGTGCAATTTTAAAAAATCACAATTTTCTTTTTTACTTTTGGAAGGGATTGTGCTAGATGCACTTCATAAGATGACATAAACGCCATATTGCTCTGTTCTTTTGTGTTATCAAAAATTACAAAAATGTAATTTTTTTCACTTGTCTCTCGCGTCGTTAATATTTACATTAGCGACAATTTATTCACATTACTATATTTATGAGTACATGTGCTTTAAATAATAACCTATAAAACTTCTCGAAAGCTCAACCGATTTCTGTCAAAACTAGCTCAAAATTTCGCAATTTCAGTAACTCTTAACGACATTTTCTCAAAAAACGGCTCCAAATTTTAAAATACTATTTAAAATAATACTCCCGTTCTACTATTAGGAAACCGAAAAATTAAGAAAATTTCAAAAAATGTACTTTAGGCGGCGATAGATGGCAGGTGGAAAGACTACGTGGCAAGTCCGAGTAGCTAGCCGAGACCAAAGGAAATAAAAAACTAATACGGGAAAGTCTCTGCCACCACTAGTTTTATACGGTAATGCATTTAGAATTTTGGTAGCAATACGATATGAGTGTAGTACCAGTTTGTGCTAGTCTCTTGAACGTTATAAACAAATTCCTTAAAGAGGCATGAAACTATTGGTAGGAATGTGATGGAAGTGCCAATGTATCCCTTTGTCTTTTTATTTAATTTTATTTGGAGTCGCATTAATATCAGGGACAGGAGTGAATGACACTATAGGCTAATGCATACAAATTACAATGTGAATCTGTATTTTAACATTATTAGCCTTTGCAATTTATTTTACATAGATTTTACCTGTATCAGAGATTCAGAATAGGAAAGTCTCCGATTCAGGAAAGGGCAACGAATTGAGCGGTCAACGAAAACTCTTGTCGAGCGGAATAAATACAGATTGCTGCCAGACCCATTGCTTATTTCCGAAATTCTGAAGCAATTACAATATATATAAAGTTACAATTCGAAGAATCTGAGCTCGAACTTCTCCTCTGTTAATGTCACTTATGAGGCAAAATTTATTCCTATCGTATTACACATAGCGGGCCAGCGGGGGAGACTGCGATCAAGAGCAAGTAGAAGGCCAACTCAGTTCTGAAGAAAGCGATGGGAACTCAATTTGACCTCTTCGTCCTATTCAGTGCCATAGAATATAGTCAATGTTCGCCCGTAGATCTTTGTGTGACTGTGACGGTGAATTCTCTGACAATCTTGGCAATTTTCGCAATATTGACACTCATGACAATCTTCTAGGGCTGAATATGATGAAGTGGTCCGATTGAATTTCAACTGCGTCCTCCGGATTTAATCTAATCCCATCTTTTTTAAGGAACTGTAACCGGAGAAGTGTACCTGAACATTAAATGCACACCCGTCTTACCCACCATTCATGGAATTTGAGTTCTAACTTCCGCCACATTACCACCTAGTTGTACGTGAGTACCTTCCTGACAATCTTTCAGGGTACTGGATAGGACCGACTGAGTTTCCACCGTGTTCTCTTGATCAAACTCCGTTAGATTCCTACTTATGGAGAAGTCTTAACTATGATGTAAATCGTAGAAAACCACCTACACTGGCAACACTTTGGGAATAAATTGAAACAGTATGTGCTGCAATCACTGATGACACTTTCACAAATGTCCATCTACTCAGAAGGGTATCGACGTCAATAGTGGGCATTTCGAGCATCTGTTGCAACGGTTGTACGTGCAAAAATCTAAGATGACATTTTCTGTTTGTGTGAATTCTGCTTAGTAATGCTAAGGCAGTTTATTTGCTTGAAGTGTATATAGTGAAGTGTATATACATTTTTGGCACCCTTCATATTATTTTGGCTTAGTGTGACGCCATGAAGTAGAAATTAGAATTAAAGACATTTTCTAAATAGAAACACTCAAATAATTCAATACAAATAATAAATTTTAAATTATAAAGAAAGAAATAATACAATACTGAAAGATTATTGATTTGAAGTAATAGATGCAAAATAGCAAATTAATTACGTCACGTGGCGCGAAATATACGCGAGTTGGGGGTCTATAAAGACCTCCCTCAGTCTGCTGAAAAAATTCCATCCCATCCCTTCTGAATCCTGCTTTTCTTAATGGCTCAATAAGCTTTTTTTAATTCTCGGAGCTGAAAATTTGAGGTTCTTTTTGGACTTAACATTTCTTGATGTTTTTATGGATGAATAATTTGAAAATTCCCTTGTTTGTGAGACTATGAAAATATAAATGAATTTTCGTAGTGATAGTGTCGATGTCAGCTTAATTGACCTGTGTAAAGCTTTCACTATTTGTTTACAGCCGGCCAACGCACCGTCCTACGAAATCATTATCACTTCGAAGCAGCGAAGAACAAGTTAGAGCTACTCAAGCGTTTCCGTTTTCCAGTACACTTCGATTCTGACTGCATGAGCTTTTCTTTCTTGAATCTTACTGGGTAACGATGGGAATACGATTATAAAATTCATTACATGTGATTACAGGTTTCATCAATTAATTCTATCTCGCAGAGAAGACGTTATCGTGAAGATTTTGGCCGCATTATATAGGTTTTGTTTTCTAATACTGAGGAGATACGAGTTTATAAAAAGTGCAGCCAATGGACAAAAATATCATAACCAATATGAAAGTGTTCAGCATAACTTTGTTGCGCTTCGATGTTTTTTAGTGTGTTTCAAAGGAGACTTGAGGTCAATATTACCAGTTATGGTTATGAGGCACGGAACAACTATTATAGGAACTTTTGTAAAAAACATCTCCACTAGGCAACTGGTGGAAAACAGTCATTTCACTGTTTTAAATGAGAATTCAGGCTTCAACAACTGATTAATGCAGTTGGGAAACTATTTTAGAAGCAGAGAATGATGCACCCGATGGTATATATTATTAACATTTCTAAGTAGCAACAATTATTCCAATCAGCTTCTTAAAATATATTTGAGACGTCTGACTTTAAACCATGAAAATGATATAACAGGATCATCCTGTCTAAAAATTATTACTGTCAGAAAATGAACGATCTAGGACAAAACATAGAAGGGACAAGCACAACGCATTTGAGTTCGGACTCTGAAAAAATGGGGGCAATGAACAGTTGTATCAAGTTGAATTTCTTAAAAGTGTAAATCATCCTTATCTACCACCTCACGAATTAATTCTAAAGCCCACTTACTATCGTAATGCTACTATACAATTTTGGCAAAAGTCATTAATTCGGGATGGAACGTACTTATTTCAATAATAACTAATACCTTCTCATCACTCATTGGCATTTGTTTTAAGAAGATAATTTCCTATAAAAACCACTTACGCTATAACAAGCCACAAGGTCATGCACAATTACGTATATTTTTGCATAGTTCTGTTCATTCTCATGGCCGGGTTGTATGTAGCTTTGTAGAGAGTTCGTTCATTCAGTGACAGTGCTAAATGTTGAGGAAAAGTAACACGTCATCGGTAATTAATTTCAAATCATTAAAAAACATTTTACGTGTTTTTCCCCATCAAACGCGAGTTATAAATTTCATAAGTTTATGTAATGTTCGTGACATGTAAGAGGCGCTATTGCTGATTTTTGGCGGTATTCTATAGGTTACCATTTTCTTATATTTTTTTAGAATTGCAGTATGAGTTGAACTGCTAAAAGAGCGTACTCCTTTATACCAACAGTACTCCAGCAGTATAGGTGTTGAACAGGCTCCATTACAAAAGCCTTTCTACACGTAGTATAGTGGGCAATTTTTGAACGAGAAATACTTTGCAAATTAGAAGTCAAGAAAACGGACTTTGAATAAAATATTTATCAATTTGAATTACCTCCATTCTATTCAAGATGCGCTTTCGACGATTTATAATCTTTTATTGAAAAACTATTGCCAGCCGTGAAATTTTATTTCAAGAGAAATTTCATGTCAAAAGTTTCACAGCCTCTAGGGGCGTGCATTATTAAGGATGTGATCTCAGCGAAGTGAAATCATTTTCAGTTAAGAATTGGAACATCGTTGGAATGTTCAGAGATAAGGGATATGTTTCAATAAATTAAGAAATTTATTTGAACATTAACAAAATAGTTTACATAACTTTGGAAATTTACAAAAAATATTATTCACTGCAAGTTTCACTACACGAAGCGAAGGGTAAAAGGTAGTTTTTGTCCAAGCGAACTTTATCTCGAAGATGAAACCTGTAAATAAACAAGAAAATAAGAACAAATTTAATGAAGTAAAATTTGAGATGGGAATTCAGATGAAGATCTATCACGCAATTCTCCATGCAAAGAAATAAAGTTGATTCAATTTGTGTTTTTGAGCTATTAGATTGTTTAGAAAATTGAAGAAGGTTCCCAGTGGTCCTATTTTGTAAATGGAAATTTAAAGCCTTTATGTGAGATTTTCCCGTCAATTATTTTCTGAATCGAGAAAAAAAACACATTAGTCGCCCTTCTCCTGCCACCCGATTTCCCGTTGGAGTGAATGTAATTCTCCCCTCAGACCCTCCCTTTAATTCCACGAAGTCCTCCGAATATTGGAAAATAATTCAGGGAATTTCCCCTTTTCATTTCGGAAAAAGCTTTCATTCCGGAAAATTTTGCAATACATTCTGAGGTGCCTGAAATCGAGAGGAGACTGGTCAGAAACCTTCCCATTCCATCCCATCTCTTGTTTCATAAGTAAAAAAAAAAATCTTTACGTTCCCTGGAATCGCTATTTGTTTCCGTTCCACTCTATGAGGAAAGTCTTCAGGACAGAAAAGAGCGGCAAAAAGGTTATCTGTTCGCTACATTCGTGTCCAATGAAAGCTTCGTAGTGCATCTACCTGGAAACATGAGATAACCCTCCCCTCCCACCCTGAATCTTCTTGCTTATCCTGAAAGAAGAGCCTAAATCACCCAGCGTCCTCTCCCTTGTCACCGCTGTACGAGGTATTCTTCACATGGTTTTTCACTGAAGCAAGTTAATGATTTTTGAAGCGAAGATACTGCACACTCTGCAAGCAAGGGTTTTGTCCACTTCAAAGAAAGCAGCTCTGCTGAAGAAGGGCGTGCATTTCAGAGAAGGAATGAAGAACCTGCAAGCAGTATCGGTTTCAGAATAAGCATAGAACATTTAATATTTTTTAATTACATTGTGTGTTACAGTACTCACTTATTTTCGCGAAAGTCCTAGACTTCTGGCTACATGAATTTGATGTTGGTAAAAAAAAACATGTTATGGCCTTTCTTGCTGCCTCCCCCTCCAGACTTTTGTGTCATGTCTACCAACAACTAGGCACATGACTGGACTCCTCGCGGTGAGAACATTACCTGTCAGTATCTCCAAGGACTCCCCTCGTGGGATGCCGTCCCGGAACGCTTTGCTTAGTGGATAAGCGTCTGCCTTAAACGTCTTGGGTGTAGTTTTATCCTTGAAGAGGAAAGCCTTTCATAACGACCCCTACACCCGTGAGGGGCATTATCAACGACGACCTCTTAGCCAACCACACTGCAAGAGTTTGCCCTATGCAAATGGCCTTCAAACCCCGTACAGCCCGTTGAAGAAATAACTACCTAAAGTATTCCGCGCCTTTCGCGTGCTCAGCTGCAGCTACGTGTACCTCGTATGCACCTACGAGTTTATAGAGTCCCGAACTGCACAACTGTGAAAGATTAATGAAATCGTAACCCGGAAAGCGAGAGTTCGTCACCCTATTATGGCACAGGAGGCCCTCATACACTTAACTGAGCAGGGCGTGGGGTGTTCAATCCACCCAAATGCGTAAAAAGTTACCGCAAAGGAGGAGTTGTTTTGCTAGACGTCTTAGGTCTTCGAGGCGGTTTATTACGTTCACACATTTTTAGGAACTTTTAATGAAACGATACCATTAACATGTCGAAACAATAAAAAGACAATTAAAATATTACAAACTAATAAAATTCTTCAATAGAAGATCATTGTGCAGTTAGCTACAATCAAGTTAATAATATGGAAAGTTCATACCGTAATTGCAACTTCCAGATACTCAGTTTCGGCCCAGCATTTTCCTTACGTTTGCGCGCCCCCTGTTTACAGCCAGGGGGAAGAGAACGTGGAGCTCAGCGTACTCTCAACCCCTTCCACGAGGACAGGCGCTTCGCCTGCGTCAGACCACAAATGACGACGGCCCCGTGCGAGCAGCGCTCAGCCCCACTGCGCGGCCCGCGACGTTCTGAACGCTCTCATCTCCCCGCCACCCCGCCGTGGCTTCCCCTCTGCGCCTCGCTGTCGGTGCTCGCTTTGCCGGTTGCAAGAGCCCGCATTCATTTTCTACTATATTCCATTATTTTCTACAAATGATTTCCTAACAACAGCGTTCCGGTAAATTTTGTCGTATACTCAACGATTCTCTTCATTCCATTTGATGTTTTTTCGTAGTTTTCGAAGCTACATGCAATACGAGATGGCTTGCAGAACAGATCTCCGTCAGGGGAGGAGAGAAAGGGAGGAGTGGGGAATCTCACTTGGAGGGAGGGTGGGCGGGTTTGTGTCGTAAACCTTTTTCTTCGTCAAAAGTCGATTTAATCAAAGCCATAACTGAAGAGCAGAGTGCCAAACTGTATTTAGCAAAATCTGAGTGTTTTAATATCTGGCTGCCCATTCTTTCCTTACAATTACTTTTATATTTCAAATTATAAAAAAGAATAAGAAAGTCATTTCCATTCAGAAAATTATACGAATCATGTCACTTTCATAATCTTTGGAATTAACTACCTCACATCCAGTTAGAGGTCAGTATTATCGTACAAAGAAAATCAAAATACTTGTACATATAGATATGATTCCAATCATTAAACGTGTTTAAAATACGTAAACAGTTCTGTTTTCCGTGGCGGCTGCATACTTCTTTCCTACTTTCTTATGATTAATATCCGTTAATTAAATTATTATTATTATTATTATTATTATTATTATTATTATAATCATTATTATTATATTGAGATTGACTAACAGAAATTGTAAAAGTAAATTGTAATAAACTGTTAGCAATACGCAACATAAAACACACCAATTTATTTTGTAAGAAACATGAAATTTTAGTAATTTCGTTTTATATGTAATTCCATAATTTGCCGGAAACAATGATGTTTGAAACTTATAATGATCTCATTCTTCATATTCCCTAAGAAATGTTTTTCAAGCTAATGATGGTATGACCAAATTCGTGAATATTTAAAAGTGCAGAGAAGTAAATTACATTCGAGTTGCATATTGTATGTCTTGTAAATCATTATACATTAATGAATAGACAAAATTAATTTGAAAGGCCTTTATTTTCCTTGTAGTATCTACGTATTATTTTATTAAACGTGCCATTTATCGCAAAATATAAAACACAGGATAATTCATACCAGATAGCATTTCCATCGCACCATAACCACTTCGTAAGGCTACAAATTCAAGGACTGGCGTCACTTGGAAAATACATTCTTATTGATTTAAATGTAACATCTCATGTCCACGGTGTGCATTTAATTGTCACGAAACGCAAAACGATTCCTCTTCCATCTATTGATACAATGTCAGTATTGATATCAAATTTAGATTCTGAAATATTTTTGGAATTTGGATTCTGAAAAATGACCTGGAGGAATAGTCACAATTTACGACATTTCAAAGGTTTCACAAATTTCAGTAAAACAATAGGGCATTCATGAACTGTGACATAGAGAGGTCTAATAGTTCTCCAGGGCGACTACCTTGTTCAACATGAATTGAGGCGATCTCCTGACAGAGGGCCTGCAAACTCCTTTCCGAAGATCTGTTGTAATAAACCGCCATATTGTAATCTAGAACCTCTGAAATTTTCGCTTTGACGTGTCATCACTACTTGGAAGTTATTCATTCGCAACCATACCCACACACAGCTTTTGGCATTGGGAGTGTATCATCTGTTCTGCAAGGTATTGTTCTGTAAGTTCTTGTATTGTTTTTAGCAGCAGGTCGATCTTAGGATGCCCAAATTATCGAAAAATATTTTATAATATGTTAGGAGTACACATTTTCGTTTTAATGATGTTCAGAATTCAAGATATTGAACCAATATCGATGTATTTGAAATCGTTTTGAATCAAAGAGCGCCCAACGAGCGCTCTCTGTCGACTGGTGCTCTCCCAAGCCTTTCTCCATGTCACGCTCTTGGCTCTATTACTGCATTTTCTCTTTGGCTCCATGCTCCAACACAGGGCTTGCACAAGCAGTGGGTGAGGGATCTTGTCGAGCGTTGCGCAGCGACCGAGGGGAATACCAATTTTCTGTCTTCGTCTGACACAAGCTATACCTTAGGTTCTATGAATTTCGCGAGTTATTGAAAGTACTCACGTTCAGTCAACTATTGACGGTATTTAATGTGTTATTTATGATGTTCGGAGAATTTGTTTTCATTTGATGTAGGATTGTGGATTTGAAATGTACATTTGATGACAATTTTGTGTAAAGTTGGCCATTCTGGAAGAATGTCCCTTTCTGTCTCTCACGGTGGGTGCATATTTCCGGCTGCAGTTAACGGCTGAGTTAGAGTCTGAGAGTATTCGTATGAATACGAGTGTGTGGGAAAGAAACTTTCGTTATTGCAACATTTATATAGTAAAATTTTTGAATCAAAATATTTTTTTACACGTGTTCAAACAATAGTGCTTGTTGCAAAGTGCTACAGTGCGATTACCGTAATTTCAAAACCAAATTAGTTTTAGTTTTGTGTGAATTCTATTACCCTCAATCATCTCACTACATAACTAATACAAAAACGTGAGTGCCTAGAGAAAACCAAAGCTAGACCCACGTGCGCGGGAGGTGAATGTTCGTGACACTGACCCAACTCATAAAATTATGTAAGTAATAATTCAATATAGACTTTTATTAAATTTAGTTTTAATTAATTTCGAAACCAAATTATTTTTAGTTTTGTGTGAATTCTATTACCGTCAATTATCACACTACATAACTAATACAAAAACGTGAGTGCCTAGAGAAAACCAAAGCTAGACCCACGTGCGCGGGAGGTGAATGTTCGTGACACTGACCCAACTCATAAAATTATGTAAGTAATAATTCAATATAGACTTTTATTAAATTTAGTTTTAATTAATTTCGAAACCAAATTATTTTTAGTTTTGTGTGAATTCTATTACCGTCAATTATCACACTACATAACTAATACAAAAACGTGAGTGCCTAGAGAAAACCAAAGCTAGAACAACGTGCGTGGGAGGTGAATGTACGTGACACTGACCCAACTCATAAAATTATGTAAGTGTATTTAATAATTCAATATAGACTTTTATTAAATTTAGTTTTAATTAATTTCCCTGCATTGCTTACATTATATTAGATGTTAGTGTTGTGAATTTTCAAATTACAATTTCGTCATTCGCGTCATTCGATGGAGCTGCTGCTTCCGCTTTGTTGGGACACCAGCCGCCAATGCATTAAACCAGGAAAAGGGAAAGATGTTACAGTGTCACCATATCCCTCGGACAGGAATTGTCTTCGATGAGTTGTGGAGGAAATTCAAATGAATTACTTGTAAATGTGTTTTGCACCCTAAGGTTTCTGTTCTATGAATTTAATTATTTTCCTGCACATCATATAGAGCATCTTACTATTAACCTTCACTTGCATTTTGTGTTTGTTGAAAGAAGAGCACTTAATTACTTTTATAAATAATGTAATGTATTGAAATATGTGTATGTTGCAAGAATGATTTAATGCACATTTAGATAGACATAGCATAGACATTTAGAGGTGTTCATTTTATCAGCATTTATTTCAGTTTGATGTTTAACTTGACAATGTTATTAAGTAAAAGTGGTAAATACTTTCAATTGTGTTTTTCTCAAATCTACCTTTTTGCGGATAGGTCAGGTAGGAGATCATCAGGAGGTAGGAGATTTGTGAGATCGCCTCAATTGTTATAATAATTTTACATTACATACACATTACATTACCTTACATTACAGTTGATCTGAAAAAGGATTCACAGGTTGGAATCCGAAACTTTGTAAAATTAAATAAAAATTCTGGAATAAAAACTTAATTAAAATCATTATTTAATATAACATTAGTTTTAGCCATCTGATTGCCCTTAAGCTAACAAGTTCTGAATTGATTTATTGCAATTTATCAATCGATTATTCAAAAATAAAACTCAACTATAATATTGTATTCCTCCATCTCACGCACACAAATAATTTATGTGGGATTATTTGAAAAGGTTATGTGAAGAAATAATACAGTCGACTCCAGTTATAATGAACTTCTTGGGATTACCATTTTTGGTTCACTATATCAGAAGTTCCCTATATCCGATGACGTCAAAATGAAATAGAATTTCTCCATAACGATAGATTTTATTAATATAGATATAGAACAACTTTCATTATCAGATACATTAGATCTGAAATTTCAATACCTTTACTTGTCCTTAAAAATCACTTAGTTTCCATTGTCTGCTTCGTAGATTTTTCATTAGTAATTTTTCTAGATACTCCAGAGTTCGTGCTCTCTCCATACTTGATTTAGCATAGTTGTCTATGTCTAAATATCGTAACGCAGTCTTGACACCCTTCAATGCCTCTTGCAATGTTGGAACACCGTCCCATCCTCCGATTGCCCTTTTACTCCTACATACGAGATGGTTTCGTTAGCGGGATGGCGCAACCGGTTAATGAAACTGATGGTTTATTGGCGCGGCTCGGAGGATATAGCCAGGCTGTGGCAGTCGCGTGCTCTGAGAGAAGCCCGCTACCTTCATATCAGGAGAGACTGGGTTATGACCTTTGGGCGACGATATTTTTTTACAGCTGTTTGGTGTTGGAATTTGTATCACACGACATATTATTTTCCAGGAGGGAATTAGTTTCTAGGACGTTGTATTTCCTATGCCCACTATAGCCAAGGTTCAGTTTCACTGTAACCGAATCTTCTTCTGCTTATTTGTAATGTAAGTGAATCGGGACCAGAGATTTACCGAGGGTTCACTTTATCCGAGTTCACTATAACTAGAGTCGACTGTATTTAAAATGTAGTAAAGAAGTATGTACTTCTAATATTTCAGTTATCGTGTGCAAACCTCTCTTCATGAAACTGCAACACATTAGGACTGATTTCTCAGATCTTCAATAACTTAAATTGACCGTTGACGACACACAGCCAAAAATGTTCTTATCAACGACGAATCTACTTATTTATCTGTATGACATTCAGTGCGACCACATTCGTATACGTCTGAACCTTAATTGGAGGTGAGACAAAAAAGAAAAGAAAATATTGAGGTCAAGTTCCTTTCTTCCAGATTTTTGCTTATCTTCGCAAGCAGTTCATTTTCTCAGATTTGTATTCACGATGCTTATGTTTTATTTTCAAAAGTCCTAGCCCGTTATTTTAAGAGACAACTTATTACTTTGCTTATCTTCCGTTAATTAAAACTGTTATTCTTGTACACTGAACAAAGTAAGAGAATTTCAAGAAATGCATTCACATAAAAATTTTCAAGGATTACTCGTATTATGCTAGACAATAGAAAAGAAAACAAAGTTCCAAGAACAAAGCCCTTTCATAAATCTGGGTTGCGAATTTGTATTTCTTTGATTAGCCACATTCAACTCTAAAGTTATTATATGAAGTAGGAATTTCAAACAGTATGAATACTGAAAGGGGCTTTGGAATATAAAATGGAGTTTTGGGTATAACTCATTGACATAAATGCTTATACACTTCTCAGATCGTTTGACATTGAATTATAACTACCTCTTAATTTCCTTTACACATTTTCTGTTTCATTCGAGGCTGAATTCCAATTTCTCTACACACAGTTTTAATTTTTGAGAACTGAATTAAGCTTTAAATTATATTTGTCGATTAAGAAGGTGCTTATTTCAAGTAAATAATTAAGTGGCGCACTGAAATAACTAAATAAATGTTCCTACAGTTAAGGAGCATAAATCACGTTCGATCAGTTATCTTTACTAAGCTTGTGTGAAAAAATTATGTTGCTACCATTTATTGACTTATTGTATTAAAGAAATTCAGACATTGCTACAACGAAAATACGGGGCATAGTATATTCCGTCAGCTTTAAAAGCACGTTTTTTAACACACCTCGGTAATTGACACCGAAATGCAACGATAGTTCGATGAAAAATACAATTTGTACATGAAAAAAAGCATATTATTCTTTATCAAAATGGTTAATTTGAAACAAAATATAATCTTGTTCCGTTTGACTCCAAAGAAAATACCGAAGAAGTTTAAACGTTTTTCTTCCATTAATTATTCAGAAACAGCGAAAGCCTATGAATGAAATGTCTGCATTTGGATTTGAAATGATACTTTAGATTCATTAACTCTATATACAAGAAAACACACTATTAAGAGGCATTCTGCAACGTAAAACGTATCTTGGTCTTGTCATGAATCGTTTATCTTCTCAGAAAAGGCAAAGGTCATCTTGATTCAAATATACGCAGTTTCAACTCTTTTCTCGATTTTAATTCGTATCCGCGTTGAGGGCTATCGGTTTAATAGGCCTATTAAGAAGTTAAAGGCGCCAGTGGTACAGCCTTATGTAGCTCCTCGTTATCAATATTAACACGACGTTTTTATTGCCCCCCGTCGGCCTTTTATGAAGTGCGTTATTGGCGCGAAATGGATTTATAAGTTCATTCCGGGCGCGCGTCATATCGCAAAAAGGGAATCAGTGCAATATTTACGACCGAAGACGAACTTTTTTCTTCTCGCCGCCACACCGCCGCTTCGCCTCCGCCGTCCCCACGGCTGCCGCCTTCTCCTCCGCCTGCTGCTCCCACTGGAGTCTCAGCCTCTTCATCTCCTTCTCGACCTCCGCCCTCATCTCTCCCTTCATCCTCGCGCCCTCACCCCTCACCACCCTCTCCGGCTCCCCTTCACCTTCATTTTCTCCTCGCCGTCGTGTTTATTTCCTCTCCCTCCACGTCTGCCGTGGCCACCAACTACTTCCTCTTTCTCTTCCCCACCTGCATCAATCTCCTTCTTTTTCCCGCCGTTTGCATCCGCCACCGCCTCCACCTGGACTTCTACTTTCTTCTCCGCCGCCCCGTCTCCGTTTCAGCCGACTCCGCCCCCTCCTCCTCATCCATCTCCCTTACATCTCCACTTCCACCGTACCCTCACCTCTATCCCCTTCTCCTCGGAATGATCCTTGTGTTCACTTATACGTCATCAGCCGCCGCCTCTACCTCCACCTTAAAACTATCAACTTTCTGTGCATGCCTCCGCCCCCTTATCCTCATTCTCCTCCTCCGCATCTTCCTTCACCACCACGTGACCCCCCTCTCCGCGACCGTCTACCTTCACGACTTCTGGTGCGGCCGCTCTCTGACGGAGGAGATGGGACCACGGAGCCCAAAGCCTCCCATACTTTTGATTATAATTTGAGACTTTATATATTCCATTCATTTATTTTATCCTTATCTTTTTTCAAATTTTGCAACTTAATATATTTTCAAAATTAAAACTCGCCGGTCCGGATGGCCGAGATCGTTAAGGCAGTTCCCCCAGCAATTTAGGACCGAAGGTTGTGTTCGTCCTTTCTCTCCCTATCATCTCATTATCACGTCATCTTCACAGTTACCATACCGTAAATGCAATAGTGGTCGCTAATGATCTAGGTGTTGATGCGATCTTAAATACCCCCTCCCCCCAAAAGAAAAATCACGTCCGCGTCACAGTGTAATGTCCCGTTCTGAGACACCGCGGATTTGTGAAAGCGGACTTGGAGCCGTTGTAAACTGCTGCGCGCTGAAAATCTTAAATACATCAATACAATCGATTATAAGACATTAATTCAATCGATAAGGAACCACATGGGTGTGTATAAGCGGCCCCGTTCACGCGCCGCGTGGTGGCCTTTGCGCCGGGTGTCGGGCGAGCGAGCGAGCGCGGGGGCCTTGCGCCTGAGGTCGCCGGGCGCCGCCCCTTCAAGTTCACGGCCCCCGCGCCAGCGTTGGCCAGGGCCCCCAACGCAGCGGCTCTCGCGCGCTCAGCCACTGTTTCCACGCAACAATGCTTTGAGGCGGAAGCCTGGCAAATGACACTCCAAGCAAGGCGAATGGGTCCACGAGATTTCGTTGGTATCGTAAAGCGCCGATTTTATTTTGGAATTATTGTAGGGAATTTTGCTCTAGCACTTGATGATATACAATCATTGTTCTCTGAACAATTATCTGGCGAATTCTATTCTGTTTCGTTTCAAATCAAAGTACCTTGGTGTTAATCCTGTGGTCTTTCAAATAAACCCAGAGAATATCTACATAATATAACTTCTGACTACGAATCTAAATGTCTCGAATGGATTCTCAGACTAGCGACAGACCGACATTTCGACAAAGGTGTAATGTAGGCTTTCAGTGCAATAATTTCGGAATTCTGTATTATGGAAAAAGTAAGATACATATTTTCAGATTTCAGAATATTCATTTTTGAGTTTTATTTGTATCACGTATGTTCACGTTTTAATAAAACGTTATTGTGGTGTTGTACGACAATTCCTAATGGTGTGAAGCAGTGGCGGCTCGTGGTTAGGTTGCACGATTGCACAACCCCCAGATAATCGGAAAAATACATCATTTTTTAGGAATATACACTTTCCTTTTAATGACATTCAATATTCAAGATGTTGCAGCAATAGCGATGTATATGAAATCATTTTGAAACCAAAGAGCGTCCATCTGGCGCTCTTTTTGGTGACTGGTGCCTTGCCGGGTATTGCACCACGCTCTTGGCTGTATTACTTGGTTTGCCGCATTTACTCTCTGGCCCTTCGATTGAACACGAACGACTTAGGCCGTTTTGGTTGCCTAACGCTGGAGCTGTCTAGCACTGCGCGGAGACCAAGGGAGTCTCAGGGGAATCCCCATATTCTGTCTTCGTCAGACTAGCTGCAACGTAATTTTATGGATTTCGCTTGTTAGTGGAAGCATACAAGTTCAGTCAATTATAGACGATATTCAATTTTATTTGCGTGTGTTTGTTTGTGTGCATTGTTTATGATATTGGAGAATTTGTTTTCATTTGATTTTAGGTCTGTTGATTCAAAACGTTAATTTCATGAGTTCTTTATGTAAAGGTGGCCGTTTTGGATGGGCCGTTTTGGATGGAAGTAAAGTTTTCCATGAGAAAATAAAGAGGGTTTTGGAAGGGCAGGGCGCCAGGTTGCTGGAGTGCGAAAATTGAAAAAATATGTGTATACTAAAACAATATTTGATTTTTTCTGCGTTCTTACGTGCCTCAAGAAAAGAAATTCCGGGCCAAAAATAATAAATCTATGAGGAACATTTTCACCTACGAGGAATAAATACAATTTGCTATCATTAGAAACAATTCTGTACGCTGAGACTTCACTTCTGAACATGGGAATGTGGCTCAAAAGACGTTTACGTATTGAATATCTTAGCGAACCAACACCTTCAGTTTAAATATATGAGTTTATAACTGAGCATTGATGTACAGAAATCCAGATACCGCCAACATTTAAATCGTGCTTCTGGATTGTGATCGTTGGCAGCTGTCGAATGACTTGCGCTAATCTTTCTATAATTTTAAATTTGATTGCTTTTTAAAATTAATTCACGTAGCATTGTAGGATAGCGCATTTTGATTTTTGTTGTTCATTTATTTCAAGTTATTTTAAATTAGTTAATTTAAAAAGTTCGTTCTTTGTGTTGTGCCATAACACACGTTTTCCCCTACTTCCGCCGTGTTCCCGTGAGAGAAGTCTCGCATGTTAAACCCCACACTCTTCTTTTTTCTTCTATTTCCATTCTAAGAGGGAAAGTTGTTAACAAAATGTATTTATTTGTATAAAAATTTATAAAGATGACTTTCAATGTACTAACACAATAACAAATTAATTTTTTTAAATCAATGCAATTGACGTGGAAAAGGAATTTTCAATAAAGATTTATTCGGTATTATTGGGAGATTTCTTGGAACAATTCAAAACACTCCCTTAAAAATGTTTGAAGTAATTATTCAATTACAGATACAGTTAGCATTTTGATTTTCTTGATAGTCACGAAAATATTAAAAAAGCTTTTTACTCTTGAGAAAGCTACATGACTGAGCACGCTGACTTGAAAGTTTCACCGAATCACTGCTGATAACGAAAATACTGGTACAGGTAAAACACAAACCAAACCTAACAAGACACGTCTTCACCGTACACCCACATTCCTCCACAATTAGGTATTATCCGCACACGTTTTCATGAGCCCTCATTTCGTTATATGCGAGAGGAATGAGGTGTTTTATTATTTTGCCAATAGGACTATAGTATCAAATTTGTAGCTCGTTTTTCGATACAAAATAGATTCTATTACACAGGAGGGGGTATTTGTTATAAGATTTTGTGAACAACGCTCTTTGCTATCATTTATTCTTAATTCAACTGAGAGTAAGGAGTGGGGATAGATATTCCGAGGCTCAAGAAAACGTGCGCGTATAATACACAGCACTTGTAGACCTCGGTAAAACGTTAAATGTTTTCATTACATGCATAAGAAACAATCTTCATCGGCATGAACGGCATTAATAGTGTTTCTAGTTGTTGCTGCGAGAGCGAATCTTGAATTAATAATTTCGCAAATAAACCTCGCCAGTCTGAGCAATCCACAGTGTACACAGAAATCATAAATATAAGATAGAGGAATCAAAGCCTACTAAGCGTGACGTAAGAAAGATGGTCACCATCAAGGGTTGAAATCTAGGTGATATTGGTAATATCGATAAGTGCAAAAATTTAATAGAATGTCCGAGAATATCGCATCCTGTAGATTATGGTGAGATTTATCCTATAAAATAAAATTCGTTCCTATAAAATCTGTGGTCTCAAAAGTTTGTTTTAAGGCCCTAGAACGCTTCGTTTAGAAGTTTTTTAACGATACATCTGACTGAGTGATACGGGTTGCATTTGCCACGAATATTGAGATGCGTTTTTTATAAAATCCTTTCTATTTCAAAGTCACATGCAATTCGTCACGTCTCGTCGAAATTCTATCTCTTTAGAGACCTCATTTGTAAATGTCGGTTGCGTGTGAGAGCCGCAAAGGGTATGTCTACTACTGAAATAATATAGGAGACGATTGGTAGTGAGTTTTACAAGTGATGTCTGAAATGTGTTACCATGGATAGAAATTGCGGTTTTATAACATTACGTAACCGTAACAAAGCGACAACATACATGCTGTAGAAACACCACTAGTTTTCATTTTAATTTTCTGACGGACGTCATAATTGTTCTCTGTAGAACGCTACGTTAACAATTTCACAGATTGGAACAAAAAATTTGAGTCTCGTGTAACGACCATGTTTTCACTGAGTGTTTATGTGGCACATCACATAATCTCTCACCATGTCATCGAAAATATAATGAAGTGAGCCAACAACCAGTAAGAAGTGGATTGCGAAGTTGGCACCAATTGCGGCTGGCAGAAGTGTTAGTGACAAAGGCTCTGCCGGCTCGGTCCCGTCCAGCAACCAACACACCCTGCCAGTCCCGACCCATAAAGGCCCATTCACAATGCAAACATAAACATAAGCATGGCATTAACATAAAAGTTAGGACTACGTCCATACGCGGACTCTTTGACAATACGTTCGCTTAAGCATAACACGTAAGACAACTTGCAAGCTTCTGTGCTTAAGCTTAATAAATAACAACACAGTACGTTAACTCAAAATCGAGAAACGAAATTAAAGCGAAGTCGATAGACGAACTAACGCCATATGGGCCATGGATACAGTCAATACCTCGAAATCGATTCTCACATCTAACCAATAGTAAACTAGAATATCTCACAGCCAATAGAAAGTCATATTTTCCTTACGCTTATGTTAGACATTGTGAATACTTCAGTCCATCACCTATGTTAATGTTTACGTCTATGCGTTATGCTTTGTGAACGGGCCCCACCGCTCTCCTCCTGTCTGCCCTCGACCAGGTCTCTCCCCATCCCCCTGCGAGCACCGTTGCCAGAATCGTCGCCGTCTTAGGAGTCTCAATGGCAGAAACGTCAAAGGACGATTTTCTCGCCCTTTGTGCCCGGAGTGTCAAAGCCGCCTTTGTGGCGGAAAATATATCGACGAAGACTCCCATCGAAGATTGAAGCCTCCGCTTCTAAATATTTTGCGTTTTCTGGATTAATCATTTAGTTCATGGTTATCGGTTCTATGGTGATATATTTCAATCTCAGCGGCTTCTCTGCAAGCTAAGAATATAAACTTCACTTTTAAATCAAACTTCTAAGAATTACATCTTCATGAAATTGAATTGAATGGAATTGGTTTAGATTAAACAGAACGGGATTGAAAGATAATTAAAAACCTCCTTTGAATGGGAAGGATAATATCGTTTCTTCAATGTCTCTGATGGTAAATTTCTGGGCTTTGGAAACGGCTTCCCGATTTTGACAACAATAGAGCTATCGTTTGGTTTATCTCAGAATTTAATTTAGGACAGTCGCAAAGATTTCTGGGATACGTGAACTCATTAGCACAAATTATTTTCTAACTGATCTATTGAATGGCGAAATAAACTATGAAAACCAGTCGACCCCTTAGAGGCGGACACTGGTTCAAAAGATTGACTGAGATATTTTCAGATTTAATTGCTTTATTTAACCGTTTTTACTTTCTCGCATACTACTTATATTACGCAGTATAGAAAAAGTGTTGTAATTCTGCGGCAGAAACAGCGATTTTCGACAGAAAAACTCTTGTTATGGAGCCCTGATACCGAAAAAGTGTGTAAATCTTGTCCTAATATTCTATAGTAAATGACCTTCTCAAATACAGGGACGTCAAAATCCACGTTTTGTGTCATTGAAAAATTGGTTTACGGCAAAACTTCTGTCCGTCTGTTTGCCTGTCCGTTTGTAAAAATGCTAGGGGCTAGACCTTACGTAGAATTTTCATCAAAATTGATATTTTCCAATCGATCTGATTGAACCCCTTTATTTTGGATTGGGTGTTTTGATTTTGGAGCGTATTTTACATGAAGCCAAAAAAAGTATGTTGGCGCTGCAGTCTTACTGGATAGATCGGTAATTAAACCAACGCATCTATATAGATCTATGTGGGAAGCGCTGAATAAACCCTGTACTCAGAGACAATTTCCGCTCATGTACAATTAAAAAAGTTCACAGTGAATGACAAAATTATACTTCTCATCATTAAAACACAATGCTTACTGTGTTAGTTTGTGATTATTGAAGGTGTTTTCTCTGTTTTAAATAGTGCATTTTTGAGAAAATCTTTTTTTAATACTGTCCAGATTTTTACTCAGAATTGCGCTGAAACTACAAATATTATTCTTAAAAATGTGTCTATATTAATAAGAGAACTAATTGCGGAGAACAAATGTATATTGAAAAAAAGCATCTGTTTTCACTAATGTAGTTGTAAAGGCAGATCAAAACAATTTCAAATTTTAGCATTATTCGAAAATTCAGGGTTAACATTGGAAATACGATCTATGTCATTTATAAGTATATTTCGATCTATTATTACAAGAAATTTAAAGAAAAATTGAAGCCATTTTGGAGAAAATTTTGAAAAGGTCTCAGGGGCTTCATGTGAAGTACCTCCAAAATTTCAAAAATTCCTCCCAAAGTAGGAGGGCTTCAAAACGGGCCAGATAGATTGGAGAATATTCATTTTGACAAATATTCTACGAATAATTTGGGCGCTAGTGTTGTTTACAGACGGAACGACGAACAGACTTTTTTAGAAAACAGCATTTTCGACATTGAGGAACCAGAAAAAATTAATTCTGACTACGCTACGTATTAGAGAAAGTAATTTACAACATAACGTCTTTTAAATTACATATATTACTCCGTTTAATGCATGTATACGAGAAAGTACCTTTTTCTTTATTTAATTATTATTTTTGTTAATATCTTACAATTGTATTGACGAATTTGTTGTTTATATGGACTTTTGTAGCGTTTGTCGGTCAGTCAGAGAAGCCTGATTACTCTCAGACTCACCGTCGCCATTTGCTCAAATCACTGTTGTTTTGATTTATAGATGATTTGTACGAGAGGAAATTGTACAAGAAAGAATTATTATTATTTCTCTAATTCACAACTAAAGATATGAGTCGGTTGGTTATAAAATCTACTCCAGGTTGCAACTAGCTTCCTGTAAGAAACAGATCTTGGGACTGACGGTGACTCTACAACACTTAGCGCAAAATGTGGGCTGTTCCCAATAAAGCAATTCCTTACACTTCCCAGTCTTTTGAAAGACCAGCATGTTTAGTCAGATTCTTACACAAAATTTGCGGAACAAATCCCAGAGCTGCGATAACTATCGGGACGACCTGTGCTTTTGCGCCCCACATTCGGCTGATCTCGATTTCCAAATTCTTGCATTTAAGACGTTTCTCTGCATCTGCTGTCTGTATTTAAGACCACGAAGTTGGTTACGACGTTTTGATCGCACGACACACATCGCATCGCACGACAGCAACATCTACAAGTAGACGTTTTTTCTCCAAATCTCGGAAAAAATTATCCGGTTTGTTTGACACTATAGTGCAATCAATTTGAATTTGTTGGTCGTACGAAATTATAATCCAACAGATGTCACCGTCACGTTAGTGCCTGGACCTCAAGGAGCATGTGTTTGAGCCAACTATGACAACTACACTATTAAGATTTTGTACAGAATTGTATATTTGCTTCTCATTATTATTATTATTTGGAACAATGCCTCTGTATACTATTCTTCGCTCAAACTTAATGACCAGCCCCATTAATGGGTCATCTTGATGATTGACTACATACTTGTACATTCCGATCCTCCACCCCATCCTCACTACTGCATCATCATCATTATTATTATTATTATTATTATTATTATTATTATTATTATCATCATCATCATCATTATTACTATTGGTTTTATTATAAATTAACACGATTTCTCCTCTCTTCCTTTACCAGGACTCGACAATAAGTTTTTCGGTTGAAAAATCACCGATTTTCGCCGCAGCATTACAGTACAAACTTTCGCTCGACAAGTACGCAAGACGAGAAAGTAAAAAGAAAAGAGAAAATGATTTTGGAAAAGATTCAATCGCACGTGTAGGAACGTTAATTGTGAACATACCACGCACTAAATAATTTGCATTCATATATTATATCCATCTCTACACTTTTATGATTTTACTGACAAATAATAAGAAATATTACACAAATTATTCACAAAAAATATTTTGAACGTTATTACAAATACTGCTGTTTTAATTTAATTTACTTTTGATTTAAATGCAATTTCTCCAAGCCATTTACATTTAATTCATAATTACTGTCTAGTACTACATTGCTTTTGAATTATGCATTTTAGATTACCGTGACAAAGCTCGCATCATCGGCAAATGCTTATTTAAGGGCTTGTTTTCGTGATTATTCAACTGGATGACAAATCGATGACACAGTAGAACTAATGAAGCCAGGACGCCCCGTCAAACCGCTCGAACACGCGCGAAAGGGGGAGGGGAATGGGCGTGGCCGGGAGACGAAGGCGAAACAAATCAAAACTTTCTCGACTCCCCGATTATTTGGCATATCTATTTATTTATTTATTTATGTCAAAACAGTTAAAAACTGTGTGACATGCTATGGGGAGAAGTTAATTTGAAGTTACAATTATGTCCAGAAACAAAACAAGGGGCCATCTCAGCATTGGCTCGAGGATCACGGAAACTGGACGAAAGCCTGATCGAGATGGGGGTCATTGACCCA
Source organism: Gryllus longicercus (assembly GCA_038098605.1). NCBI lineage: Eukaryota > Metazoa > Arthropoda > Insecta > Orthoptera > Gryllidae > Gryllus > Gryllus longicercus. The sequence continues at coordinate 787,766 of JAZDUA010000285.1, read as the reverse complement.
GAAGCCTGCCTTTTATGAACTACTGGCTCAATACACAATGGCACAGACTATCTCGTACTCTTTAGTATAGGCTAGCTTCTGGGTTTTGTCCCATCCTCTTCCCAGCTGCCCTTGAGTGGAATTGAAATAAGTCTTTAAGGATTTTATAAAGTAATTTTATAGAGTAGTCGTTCTACAACAGAACACACTTTCTCTCTTTAATTTTGAATTGGCAAATTTTCGAAAACTCAGATAGTTCTATGAAAATGAAAAAGGAAGCTAGCACAAAAGTTTCATCGATATTGATTCAGAGATTATCGCGCTATAACTAAACGCACTAGTTTCTTTATATTTTACTAGTACAGATTATACATAAAAGGCAGTTTTTTCGCAGGGAGCGAGTTTCGTCTCCCTGAAGTTCCGTCTACAGTGCGATTCTCTTCAAATTAAATTGTGTGTTACCGCAAGTGGTTTAGAAAATAGCGCGAGGGGTGGGGACAACAGACAGCTCGAGGTCGCGCAACCCAGTGGTCCACTTTCGATTCGGAAAAATTCGGGAAAATAACGGAATTTAATGATAATTATTTGGAGTAAAACTGATCGTACACAGTATGTGGTTTCAAGTCGTACACAGTTTTCGTTCACAGTAGATCGAAACCGGCAAATAGTACCCTGATACGAAAGATACGATGTTTAGAAGTCATTTAAATTAATGATATAGTTTGCAAAGGACTTTCAAAACTCATTTACTGCACGCGTTTACATTGACCCTTCTCAGCCTTGCTCGAAGTTTTCGGTTTACGTCTCTTGGTAAATAATTCAATGAGACAACCTGCCTGGAGCAACGCCACCTAGGATACAAGGCCGCAACACTTCCGCTGGTATCTACGGTATGCGGCCAACCGTGAACATCGTCGAGTGTATCTTATACAAACAATCTTTTTCGTATTAAATAATTTCCTGGATAGAACGACTTAAAAAACGTAATTTCAAACATCATTATGATGAAATATCCAGTATTACTATATTAACCAAGAGCAATATAATTAAATTGCATGGGATTTAATTATTCAGTTGCTCATATAGCAGGAAGATGCATCCACTTTTACTATTATTTCTGGTAAATCATTTAAATAAAAGAAAGAAGAGAGGATTGATCAGAATTGGGGAAGAAAACAAACTTTCCCATCCTATATAATGTGTTGCATTTTTCTGTGCAGTGAAATAATTAATTTTGTTAACATAATTTGTGCACCTTCAATAATCAAAATAACATTACTGGATGATCTCATGTTACAAGCGTCTGCATTCAGTTTACGTTAGAGCACCAAATATTTAACTCACACACGATTAAGCAGTTTGAATAAAGTATACGTAAATACACAGTATGCCAGGCAAGTCTCTCCGCAACGAGTTGAATCAAGGCCTTGTATCAAAAATTGAATTTGTGTTAGTAGCAACCAGATCACTGAGAAACAAGTGAAGGAGGCAACACTTGCAGCATCTATTATGGTTGTGGTGAGTACACAATTTATGTTTTCATACTGCAGCACGTGCTACCAACAAAATTTCTGTTGCACACACTCTCACTACAAAGGTGCCACAGCGGAGAGACTTTCCTGGCACGCTACATAATTGCAGTTACAAATGTCTATATTGATTACATTTAATTTGTATTTACAACTGATTGCTTTTTAAGGGCGAAATTCTCTCTGTGAGTTGCTTTAACCCATTTTGCCCATAATTCCTCTTCTTTGGGGGAAAGCAAATACACTAACAACGCAACATTTGAGAGGCAAGCGATCACACGTGTGCCCGAAAGCATAACTCGGCTACAACAACAGCACCACACACAAGTAGGAAGGGAAACCGAAAACAGGCCGCAATGCCGTGACGTCACAACTTTTCAAGCAATGTCCTGGCCTTGTTTCCCAGAAGACTTTGCCTGGTGCATCTACATGACAATTTCGGACACACTTCCCACAATGACTTTGAATGAAAAAATGACAGCCTTTCTTGTTCACAGAATTGGTTTAATTTGTATTTACTCTCAAAGACTCTCTTGTAAGCTCTGTTCGTGCTGAATTTCACTAATGCGCACCTTCAGAAAATGTCCATTTACATCTGCGGCATAAACTGAAATGTTATGCAGCTGGGGATGAGAAACCAATCACAAAAGATCACATTTATACTTATACCTTTGTTCGCATCAACAGGTAAAGTTTCGATTTCAACATACGCACCGCCATGTCAACTCCAACAACCATTCAATTGAAGAACATATTTTATTAAGGCATTTTTTCATGTTATTGTTAACAAAGGGGCTATGTACCTCCATAACAATTTTTCTAAACCAAACACTATGGGAACTAAAAGGCTTAAGAGAATTGGTTTCAGCGTGAACAAACGGCGCATTTATTGCACAGGGGAAGAACACATGTGAACTGAAATTTTATGTAAATCTACAACACTGAAATTGCAAATAGTTGAAAGATGAGTAAAAGTTTAAAATAAATAAATAAAAATAAATTCTAAAAAGACTTGAAAAGATGTAGGTCGATGCCAGATCTCACCATCCGGAGGGGGAGGAACACAACCACCTTCCAGGATGAAAAAAATCACTACACTGATGAGAATAATGACCGTGGCAGATAATGTGTCCAAAAATGTCAATCAATCAATTTCACACAATACAATAATTGTGTACAACTTAATTAACATATTTGAGCATTAAAAAAATATTTCAATTATCTTGTTTTTTTTTTTTTTTTTTTTTTTTTTTTGCATGAACATCCTTCACTGTCATTGCCCTGGATAATTGAGGTTGTACTGAGTAAATTTCAAATTAAGAAAAAAATAACTTCTGTTTAAAATGTACAGAGCACCAATGGAACATAAACAAGATCCATTGGAGACTATCTTCCATTCAATGGGATTCAATATTCTTTTTCTGGGTGAATTCTCCACCCTGTACACTGATCAGAAACCAATCCTTGCACAACACATTTACTTCTGAATCTCAGATTGCTTTGATTTGCTCGGCAAGACAATGTTGATATTTATAAGCTATAAGAAAGTTTTGAAATATAATACAAAATTTATTTTAAAAAAATCTTTTATTGTTCTGAAATGGTAAAATATAATAAATTGATTACTTCTTAAAAAAGCACAAGCAAGTTAAAATTGATAAAAGGCAGATCACAACAAATTAATTTTCTTATTTCATTAAAATGTCATCACATTATCTGATTTATTTCCAGAGGAATATAAACTATCATAGTATAAGAATTCCAAAAATAATTTAACTTTATTAATTTATATTTGAGCAATTCTGAAAAAGCACATCGTAATAAAACTACAATAAAAGTCAAATTAAAAATTGATACCAGAATAAAATTATTGATACCTATCAATATTCAGATGAAAATTGATTCTAAGGTGAAAGTCTACTTACATAAACTGACTAGATAAAATGTATAGAATCTCTTCTGCAAATTGATTATAAATAAGTATTAAAAAATTAAATTCAATCTTTTTATAGGTTTCTTCCAAACGAATTCACACAATATACATACTGATTTACCTCCAGAATTTCTGATATACAAATCACAACCATATAAAAAGACCCAGTTGTACAATGTATAAAAAAACAATCACACAACACTGCCTTTTAAAAACTGTACAATAAAAATAAATTATAAAAACCTGTTGTATAGTAAAAGAATATAACTAAGAAAAAGTACAACAACCAAAAATAAGTAACAATCAACAAATCAACTATCAAGCAGCAACAGTTCAATAGAATCTATAACACTTCTTCCAATGAACCCCATGATTTTCCACACTTAACTTTGACAGGAAGAGGCACAGTCAAATTGGCAGCAGCCTCCATACCACCCTTCACGATCTGAATTACATCATCAATGTATTCATCGCACACCTACAAAAACAATGCATTTAATTACATTCCAAACAACCCAATGTAGTCTCGTTTATCAGTTCACTTACTTCATACAACAATTCATCATGAAGATGCAGAATGAGAGTAGCAATGGACATTTCTATGCACTGCCGTTTGTTCTCTCTCAATCGGCGAATTCGGGGGGATTCATTTCGAAACACAGCCTTCAAACTTGCTTCAACGAGCACCATAGCAGTCTTTGCTATGTCAGCAGCTGAACCTTGAACTGTTGTGTTCAAAGCCTGCCTCTCGGCCTGAGCTATTTGCAGAATAAGAAAGAAACTTGAAATTAACTGACAATAAAAATCACAAGCATTAACAAGAACACAACACTAAACTATGAACAGTGAATTTAGAAAAGATAACAATTGTATGGGTATTATTTGCTCTGAAATTAATTTTAGAGGGAATTAACAAAACATCTATCTGATATTCTCAAATATTTCGAATATTGACAATATTGTAAAACAAGTTGAAAATGCTTTTTTCTATTATAACACAAAAATGAGAGATTCTAGAAACTATAAATATATTATTATTATGATAACTTCAGAATATCAGATAAAATAATAAAAAGGAAAATAAGAAAATCAAAGGTCACACATAGAATTCAATTACTATAATCTCAAGACAATGAAATATAAAAAAGTAAAAACCATATGTGATGTATGTGGGAGAAGATCATCTGCGCATATTTTCTTGAGTTCCAGAATCCCTTTAACTATAAATTGTTGAAAGATGAGTAAACGTTAAAGATAAATAAAAATAAAATTTTTAAAAACGACAAGATTAGCAATATTTCAAAAACTAGACATTTTTGTTTCCGAGTTATAGAAAACTTATTTGCAATGGTAAAATGAACTGCAGATTTGATTTTTCTGCATTGTTAACAAAATAGTAATTCACCCTTCCTCTACTCCACTACAAGCAAAAGGAGAGTTCAACAAAACGTGTATATAGTGAAGATACAGTTATGTCCAGAAGCAAAACAAGGGGCCTTTTGCTGATGATTTCAACAGAAAATGTACAGTATATCTATACTTGCCTCTAAGATGAGGTTTATTGCTGTTAATAGCAGGCAAAAATCTCTTACGACCTGACAAAGTTTCAACAAAACATTTTGCTTTGCATTTTTTGATAACATCATCTCTATATGCCTTCAAACCTATAAGAACAAAGTTTAGAAACATGTATTAAAAAAATGGCATATCCATGACATTTTCAACATTAACAACTGACTTGATTTATTCAGTCAAAAAACAGTAAAACCTGAATATGTGACATACAGGGGGGAGAAGATCATCTGCACACTTTCTCTAGAGCTCTGGAATCTCATTCCAACATTTTAACTATAAATATTGAAACACAAATAAAAGTTTAAAAAATAAAACAAACAAAATAAATAATAATAAAATTTAAAAAAGGCGAGAGGTTAGCAACATTTGAAAAACTAGACCTTTTCGTTCCCAAGTGATAGAAAACTTATTTTAATTGGTAAACGAACTCCTGCTAACAAAACAATAACTCACCCCCAACTCTACTCCTACCATTACAAGAAAAAGGAGAGCTCAACAAAACGTGCACACAGTGAAGTTACATTTATGACCAGAAGCAAAACAAGGGGCTATCTCAGCATTTGTTCAATGGATCAGGAAAATTGGATAAAAACCTGATCAAGTTGTGGGTCACTGACCTGGACGGTAAAGAACTACATTACTTGTAACAGGCATGTTAAGTCTTTTTTAAAAATTATACAATACAAATGTAAACTAATGAATTGTATTTCATTGTTTTGTTAAAATAAACATTTCTTTTGTTAATGATCAGTATAGTCTCTAATTGTATGGAAACAGTTATGCAGCAGAAAATATTTTACTGATACGTGTGTTCCTTCATGCAATGATTTGCAGAAAGCATCATGAAAATACCTGGATAGGCAGCCAGGAATGATTCCATAAACAAAGCTGCTTCTTCTTCATCAACTTCTAATTGATCAGACAAAGCATTTGCGCCAATGCCATATATCACTCCATAACAAACTTGCTTGGCTCTTTGTCGAAGACTATCAGTAACCTACATGAAATAATAAAAAAAAGACAACTCCCAGATATTAGAAAATTATATATCATTTAATATTACATGTACATATTATAGAAGAATTACAGAGGTGGCCAAATTATTAGACTAAATATTTATTCTCTGACTTAACAGATTATAATCAATCCTGAGAAGCACCTGAGAAAAGTAACTGTTTGAAGTGTAATGTTTGTTAATGTTATTGGAAATGTATACACACATAATAGTACAATGAGGCACGACCAACACTTAGAGGCCCTAAAGAACCAATGGTTCCCTCACATAAATGAGTTGGTTGAAAAAAACAACAAACAACATAGATGATTACACTTCCTTATCACAACAGGAGAGAAAGTTGGAAAACATCTTCAAGAAATTGATCAGTCTGTGTTCCAATGGGCTGCAAATAGCCTTGACATGAATCCCTGCTATGTTTGTTCGATAGATAAAAAAAACCGGTATAAAAACGGAAAGGAGGTATAAAAACTAGCTCATAAAACAACTCATTCGCATTTCTTAAAATGACACTTTTATTGAAAGAATGGATTAAACATTAATTTTCAACATACCTCAGAACAAACAAGTTAATTATGAAATGTTTATAAAACATTACAACTCTGTACACAATGTGTCAATATCTACAATTGCAAATACCTTTTGTCTAACTCAATAACTAGTCTAATAATTTGGACACGTAAATGATACACACCAATCTATTTTCATTCTTTTTTAACCCTTACCAAGACTGGTCACCCACGGCCCCCAGACTATGTTTTTACATACTTGCAAAATAACATCCTAAGTACCTACAGATTCCATTAATTTTCATTGCCTTTCTTTCTTAGGAACAATAATTTGAATATAAAGAGAAAATAATACGATTGTCATTTTTTTAACTTTCTCGCCTTGATGAGATTTGAAAAAATTGTTCTCGCTCGTCAGAAAACGATTTTTCTACAGAAAACTTCTATTGCCGGGTCCTCATAACGAACAATTCCCCCCCCCCCTCCTTATGTTGTAATGTAAAATAGTTCCCCCGGCATGCTGTGCAAGTCAGATCCCGAGTTTTGTGGGTCCTTGATACGGAAAAATTAATTCTCGACAAAACGTCTCTCTGTAGTAGACTATAGAGATGTCCAGATTATCGTAACGTTTGGGTGGAAAGTGTTGGGTGTCAACCTCTGATAACCGCGTACGCGATTCCTAACTACAAAGTTTTTGGCTGAATTACGCGGATGCCGAGGGGAGTGTGTCGGTCCCATCCTGCGACCTTCATCAGGGCGTAGTATTGCCGCCATTGGGCCATTCGGCATAATATTGCACTACGCTCTGATGAAGGTCGCAGAATGGGACCGAGATGTTGGCACCTGTGCTCTGGACGCGGCGTCTCCCGGATAGCCAAGTAAACATTATATGAAAGAATTCACTATGGAGAACAAATTTTCGTTGAAGGAAAAACCTCTTTATCTTCAATTTTGTAGTTGTAGGAAGACTCCCGAAAAATGTTGAAATTTTCAAAAATTTAGTGTTAAAACTGAAAATGGGACGTATGTCATCCTTATAAGTGAATTTTTCTCTACTCATTCAAAAAATTTAAAGAAAAAAATCATGTAAATTAGCCCCAAATTTTGAAGATTTCTTTTTTCAAAATCTGAAAGATTCGACTCGAGCCAGATAGACAAGAGTTTCTTCAATTTGGAAAACATCCTACGCATAGATTAGGCGTTAGTGTGTTCACAGACACCAGACCGACGGACAGATGGATGTTTTGAAAAAAATCACTTTTTCGGTATCAGGTGACCCCAAATCGTGTATTTCCGTCGTAATCGATTTTCCGCAGTATTACATAACTTTCCCTATACTATGTATATTACTCCGTATATACGTACGTATACGGGAAAGTAAATTTTATCCACACGTGTGAAGTTCTTTCTTTTCAAAACGGTTCGAAGTAAATGTTATCATGACCTTAGCAACGATGGGGTCATTGCTAATATGGAGTCATTTCAAGCACTTCCAGTCACAAATGCAATAGTGGCTACAAATCGCTGGAAATGTGCATATTATTATCTTAAAAAAAGTTTAATTTTTGAAAAAACAAAAACAAAAAATAATACGATGTGAACTTTACGTCATATTAAAGAGTGCAAATAGCACTATCCCTTTGAAACGTTTAAAGAAAAAAATTGAAACCGTTTTTGTGAAAATGACGTTTCTGAAAATGACGAACTTTGAGCTAGTTTTGTCAGAAAATGGTTGAGCTTTTGAGAAACTTTATCTGACATTATTTAAAGCACATATACTCATAAATAATAATGTGAACAAATTGCCACTCACGTAAATATTAACGACGTGAGAGACAGGTCAAAAAATACATTTTTGAAAAACAAAAGAATGGAGCAATGTGGCGTTTACCTCATCTTATAGAGGGCATTTAGCACTATCCCAACCAAAAGTCTAAAGAAAAAATTTGGAGCCATTTTTGAGAAAATATTTTCGTTATTTTTCGTGCGAAGACTACTAAAATGTTAAAAAAAATGTACATGACCTTTATGAACAAATTTTATTTTAAGAAAAAACTCTATCTTTTGTAGTAGTAGGAAGACACCGAAAAAATCATTTTTTTGAAATTTTCGAAACTTCAGTTAACCGTGAATATTGGACCTACGCCAACGTTTGTAAGTGTTACTCAATTCTTACAAGAAATTTAAAGAAAAAAATTGGAACTGTTCTGAGATAATTTGGAAATTATCTGGAAGACTTCATGTAAAGTACCCCCAAAGTTGAAGAATGTTTTTCCTTTCGCTGTTTAGGCGCTAGTAGTGTTCACAGACACCAGACGGACGGACGTTTTGAAGAAAAAACAACAAACTTTTTGGTATCTGATGACCCCAAATTTGTTTCCAAATTGAAGAAACCCATGTCCATCTGGCTCGAGTCGAAGCTTAGAGACTTTGAAAAACTTTCTTCAAAATTTGGAGGTAATTTACATGCAGCCAGACATTTTCAAAATTTTGTCAAGAACAGCTCCAAATTTTTTCTTTAAATTTCTTGTACGAATAGAATAAAATACACTTATGAAGGTGGTGTAAATCCGATTTTCACGGTTAACTTTGAGTTTTCGAAAATTTCAAATGCTTGAATAATTTCTTCCTTCAACTACAAAATTGAAGATAGAGATATTTTCTTCCAATGAAATTTGTTTCTCATAATCAGTTCTTTCAATACAACGCAATGTTTTTGCAGTTTTCGTTTTTTGTCCATAATTAGTTCTTTTATTAAGGCCAATGCCATTTTTTGCACATTTTAGTAGTTTTTGCGCAATATTTGTAATTATAAAAACTTACAAAAACAGGATTTTCTCAAAAACGGATCCAAATGTTTTCTTTAAACTCTTGGTAGGGATGGTGCTAAATACTTTATAAGATGACATAAACGCCATTTTGCTCTATTCTTTTGTTTTCTCAAAAATTAGAAAAAAATATATTTGTTTTTGGCTTGTCTTTCACGTCGTTAATGTTTACATTAGCGTCAATTGGTTCCCATTACTGTATTTACGAGTATATATGCTTTAAATAATGTCAGATTAAGTTCCTTGAAATCTCAAGAGTTTTCCGTGAAAATGAGCTCAAAATTCCGCATTTTAGAAAACGCTTAAACACCATTTTCTCAAAAATGGCTCCAAATGTTTTCTTCAAACTTTTCCAGACAGTGCTGTTTAATATGACAAAAAGTTGATTTTGCTGTTTTCTTTGTTTTTTTTCAAAAATTACACAAATGTAATTTTATGAAATATATTTTACGCCTTTATTATGCGCATTTCCTGCGATTTGCAAACACTATTGCATTAGTAACTAGATGTGCTTGAAATTACTTCTGATGGAGGTTTTCGAAAACACAAAAGTTTTCTGTGAAAAGAGGTTCATATTTCGCATTCACAGTAACGCTTAAACACCGTTTTCTTAAAAACTGCTCCAATTTTTTTCAATGAAAAATTTCATATAGACGAGAATTTGCTCTTTAATATTTTTGAAGTAATAATTCGATTCTACTATTAGGAAACAGAAAAATTAGGAACGATTTTAAAAAAAATGTTTTTTGGGCATCGAGAGATGGCAGCAGGCAAGAGAATGTGACAAGCCCGAATAGCTAGCCGAGACCAAAGGAAATTGAAAACTAATACGGGAAAGTCTGTGCCATTCTGAAACACAAATAGTTAATTATTTATTTTAGAAATTTGTATTAATTATTATCATCATCGAGAGGAATGTTACCTACATTAAACTTTAATAATCGCTTGGAAAAAATCCAGAATGGTTATAAACAGTCCTACAAATGTTAACGATTTTTTATGGAGTGGAGGAACTTTTAACCATAAGTTAACCGGAATTTAACGTGATTTAACTATTTATTTTTCAAAGTATTGATTGTAATAAATATGTGGTTATTTAAAAATATAAATAAATATTGCACTTTTATCACATTAAAAAGAAAATGTTTGCAGTTTCTTGAGCTGAATTCAAATTTTTATGGTTGAATTTCAATATTCAAGTCACGCACTTAAAATATTACTTGTTATCCGAAATGATTTTAACGTTAACATTTTTAAGCGTATTTTCAATATCTTTTGCGTGGCAAGTTTTAATGAACAATTGATGCCATTTCTTGCAACACGATTGGGATACGTTTTGATAGCCCTGGTGACTGAAGGTAACAGTTGGTTTGGTGACGTACGTAATATCTGGGCTTTGCTTTTACACAAATAAAGTCTTGAAGAACATGGCTTCGTTTTTACACAAATAAAGTCTTAAAGGTCAACAAAATTTTAGTGGCTCATACATATGATGTTTTTGTACAACCCGTTCGGGCAATGCAAGTAATTGACAACTTATTTATTTAGAGCTACAGTAGCTCATTTTAATATTCCGTCACCCAGATATACTTCAGAAATCGTAAATTCTGCGATGTTTTGACGGTTATACCAAAAAATATGTGCAAGAAAGTGAAACAGAATAGTTCCTTTATTAACGGATAACAGTATAAACAAAACAAAAATGCAGAATGTAGTTGGCGCATTCGATAAAAAAAGAAAAGAAAATTAAACTGTCTGGATTCATTAGCCACAGTAATATTCGGACACAAGAAATGAAATATACTATAAAAGAATAAATCAATAAACGAAAAGAAAATTAATAATTTGTTATACAGCCCTTGTAGTCAATGACTTGCTGCAATCGCCTTGGCTTTGAACCAATAATCCTCTTCAGGTACTGTTGTCCAATTTGTGCCCATTCTTCCTGGATTCTCGCTTGCAGATGGGACTTCGACGTAATTGGGATTCTCTTGACTGTATATTCCAATTCATGCCATAAATTCTCGATTGGATTGAGGTCAGAAGGCTGACGCGGCGTTTCCAGTACTATTGGACAATTGCAAAACAACCATTCGCATACCAAGTATTATTTGTGTTTCGGGTAGTTGTCTTGATAAAATTTAAACGAGTTCCTGATACCTAGTGTATCAGCAGATTTTATGTTGAGGTACTGATATTTGTCCATTGTGTCTTCAATAAACACCAGCTCCCCCACGCCAGCAGCTGATATGTACCCCCACACCAATATGTGTACACCTCCCAGTTTTCCTCAGCTGACACTACGTTTTTAGGATGCAATTCCGAATTTGGTTTTCGCTATATTATCTCCCTATCGTCACTGCCAAAACTAAAACTTTTTTTCATCTACAAAAATTACCTCACAACACCACTCCTCTAATTTCGTCACGTATTCCTTTGCAAACTGAAGTCGTTTAGCTCTATTCCCAACACCGATTAAGGGTTTTTTCTTGGCCGCTCTGCCGTGATATCGGGCATTTCTAATTACTCTCGGGGTGCACAGATGTCCCCGACGCTTCGCGCAGTTCTGCTGCCAGTTGGACGGCACTCACCTTCGGATTTTCTCGTACTTTCCTCAAAATTGCACGCTCTTTCTTACGATGTCCTCGTTGCGGTTTAGATTCAATTCTGTCTTCTTTCTCAATTTTTTTAATGATATCGACAACCGTGCTCTTGCTCATGAGCAAAAGATTTGTGATCGCTCTGCAGGTGCGTCCCTTCGCGTGGTGGAAAACCACAAGCTGCCTCTGCTCGAACGTCGAGTTCTTTCCTTTGTTCCACATTGCACGAGGTGTTTCCAGGCGTAAATATTTACTGCGACCGACGGCATAATTTCGTTTGTCCTGGGTAGAGAATGGTGCGCTAATCGCGCTATCTAGGAGAGAGGTGAGGGGGTAAGAGGACATTTAATTATTTGCGTCAAAAACTGCGTGTGACAGGCTATTAGGAGAAGTTAATTTGAGGTGACATTTTCCATTACGTGTCCGAATATTAACGTGACTTCGTATTTTTGCATTTTCACACATAAATCAGTCTTTATGAAACGTATGTTGTGCATCAGAAACATTTTCTTTGTATTATTCTGTTGTCTGTGTACAAGGTAGCACAAAGTCCCTTGTGGAAATCGACTATTCTGACGCCAAGGTAGATGACGCAAACTCCGATAGCACCTAAACTGTTCATCCGATTTTCTCAAAAATCGATATTCGTCGATCGATCTGATCGAACTCAAGGCTCTGCGAGTTTGAAACGGATATTTCGATTTTTGGGGGTACTTAACGAGACTTTTTCTCAAAAAAGCTCATTTCTTTATTGAATTTTGTCCTCGGATAGCGTAGAAAACGTTTAAAACAATGGCGCAGGTATCGTTGAAATCCCTAATATTTCTAAAATTACAAACGTTCAAAATTTTTTCGGCGTCTTCCTACAACTAAAATATTGAAGACAGTTTTTTTGGCTTCATGAAATCTGTTCTTTAAAAACAGATCTTAAAATATGGTAATGTACAATTTTACGAAAATATGAGTGGGTTTCGCGTAATTTTGTGACAAATATAGGCATTTTTAAACAAATTTTTCTCAAAACAGGTGCAGTTTTTTGCATGTATGTATCAAGGGATGGTTACAAAAATGGTGCTTGTCCCATTTTCGTGGAACTCTGCATTTTAGAAACTAGCAAATAGTCAACATTGTAAATGTACAAAACAGAAGATAGAGATTTTTGCCTTCTATGAAATCTGATTTTTAAAGAAGGTCATGTACAATTTTTTTCATTATTTTTTTTTATTTTAAGAATGGCTATCATTTAATTTCTACTTACGAATGGGGGAAATAATAAAAAAGAAATCTCAAAAACCACACTACATTTTAATGAATTTGATCATGAAATTAATAATTAAAATGATTTACATTTTTATTCAAACTCTAAAATTTACATTACTCACATCGAAGAAAACTTTCTTGTCTTATTACAAAACTTTCTTGATTGCATACGAGCTTCTGGTATGACGACTAAAAATTCATTTTACTCGCAACACTGTCTCTATGTATGGACTCTCTTTTGAATCTTGAAATGGTATCAGTGAAAACAGAATTATAGATTTAGTCCTGTGCACTTGTGTAATCACCAGAAGGAAGAGAGAACAAAAAGGAATTGAGAAGGGCGTATCATGAACAAGCAGCTTTGTTATTAAAAGGGATCTGAAGTCATACTCAAACATTTGAAGAGATTCCTTGTGAATGAATAAGTCTGCCAGCATCAATGAAAAACATAAAAATTCTTCACTGGTATTATCTTCCTTTCCCTTTTAGATTTTTAACACAATCTGACACTGAAACTTTGATGTCCACAGTCGATCATGCTTTCATGTCGTCCAGGCTTGCAGATATGTTTTTAGCTTGATAGAGACCGATGCCAAGAGGGGGGGAAAGGGAAAATAATGACAAAAAAGGCAGGAAAGGCACAAATAAGGCAAAATTCTAAAAGTAGGCCTCAGAAGCTAAAATAGGCAATATGGACATCTACTAAAACTCCAGAAGTACAATTAAGTGATTCCTATTGTTAAAAGTCATAAAATCATAACAATAATAAAAGACATTTTGCTAAACTTCCGGACTCTAGTTATAATTATGTAGTGAATTAGGTTTTTAAGGTAAGGTGGACAGCAAGATTTCTTTACCATATTTTCCTACTACAAACATGTACACATCTTGGTAAATATAAAGCATTTCCATTGCATTTTCAGAAAAATATTGAACTCTAGGTTCACAGTGAATTGAGTCAGAACTGTTCCAGAATAAGTAAACCTCACTTACTTCATTAATCTTTGTATCTTAAAACTGAACATTAAACAATGTTTCTGGGGATTTCTATTTTCCATACACAGAATATGCAGAACTTTTCTAACATTTCTACAGCAATATCCTACACATTTCTAATTTTTGGTGTCATCCTAGCTGCTTGAAATATTACGACATGTCCCAACTTTCCAAGACATTTTTCAATCAAATTGATTTTTGTGCTTTGGATGTATTCTGTATAAATTCATTCAATTATTGATCTCATAAAGTCTGTACAGTCTTCGTGGTAGATCTTTAAATGATGTCATGCATTTTTTTAAAACATCTGAGTAAATGTTGACTAAGAACATTAAGAGGAAAAGTTTCTGTACACCACCCATTTCCAGTAGTTTGTATATGATGTGAAAGATGTAATCTTTTATAAAGTATTCTGGTAGCATCTCTCCCTTTATACATCTATTGTACAGTTAGCAGAAAATTTCGAGAAGTACACAAGAGCTATTTTTTAACAGCGCCATGCACACTTCACGTGGGTGCAGAGACTTTCCAATTTTGAAAATTCCAAGGGCCTATCCACTCTCATGTACTGTACATTTACTACTCGTTTATGTTGTAGGACTCTTGCTCACCTCATGTTCTGCAATATGATTCCATGAAGCAGCAACACTTCTAAATACATCACCACCACTACTTAAAATATTGAGTAATATTCTATCTTGAGAAAGATGAGCTAGGATTCTCAATTCTAACTGAGAATAATCCGCAGAAATAAAAGATTTACCTACAATAAAACATAATTTACTTATCAAATTCAATCAACAAATGCAAACAAGAAAACAAAATAAATGAATGACACTTTTCCATTAAGTTCCCAGATATGAGCACACATCTCTCTGAATGTACAAACATATTCACAAAATAAATCATAAATTTATAATTCATATTTCTAGACATTCAACCAAAATGATAAGGAAAATATAAACAAACCTGTTTTAGGAATGAAGGCCATTCGTAAACTAACTGTCATATTGTCTCCATCTCTCAAAGATATATCAAAATCACGAGGAATACTCTGTAAATTCGGTTCGTGCATCGTAATTCTTCCAGTGACAGTATGAGTTTCATAGCAACCAAAAATGCGTTCTGACATTCCAACTTTCAAAAAAGGGAGAATAATCTGTTAAAATGAAGAGTAATTCATGTAATAGGCAAATTTACGACCATTAATTACTAGCTTATCAATGATATCCTGGATTTATTTATCACGATTGATAAACAGTCCTGCCAGCCACTCCCACTTGCTCCCTTCAATAGCCTATCTTTCCCGTCCTAACCACTCCACCCACCTTTGTCCATCCTGCTTGCTTCGCCTGCCAGCCCTCCCTGCTCTTAATACTCTGCCTGCATTACGTACATTGCAGATAACATAATCTCTCTGTCACTCCTTCCCACCCACTCCTCAAGGGAATCTAACATCCAAAGCATTATATTTCCCTTTGTATATAATTTATGCCACATATTTGGTTGAAATTGCTCCAGGCATTTCTGAGTCATGCTACAACATACACCCACCTACATAGTATATATTTTTTTATATATATTAAGATTTACCAAACATAACCAACCAAATGAATTACTTTTGTCATGATGAAATGTATTTTCCGCCATTCTAATATTATAGAAGGAAGACGATGATCATTCTTAAGTTTAATTAAAACATCCTTATTGGTACTTGGTTTGTGAGTAGAAGTATATTTCCAAATTTTCAATTGTAGTTCCTTAAATAATACCTAAAAAAATAAAAACATATCTGACATACCACCATTATATGCATAACATACACACAACTATTATATGCATGCAATAACATTGTAGTGTGAATAGAAGAAATAGACAGATGGGCTTGAATTCAAGTGAACATAAGACTAGAGCTCGGCATGTATATTTATACCTCATTACATCAATTGAAATCCATAAGGAATATATATATATATATTTTTTTTAATCAACTGAATTGTGAAAATTCATATGGAATTAATTAAATAAATTTGATTTGAGCTTGCTTCACAACACCTTTGAAGTTACAGTTTATTCTGCCAAAAAAGCCAATTTTTTAGCTGAGACTGAACTAGAGTCCTCTAGTTCGCATGTTTATTGCATAATGAAATTCATCCAATATTGTAAACCATCGTTCAGAATTCTTGTATGGCTGAAAGATTAATGGGTTTCCTTCACCAGAATGTTAAAAGAGGGTTAAGATAAGGATATAGTGTAATTGCCAAAATAATAAATTACCTTTGCTACATCATTTGGTGAAGAAAGCGAGAATGAATGATTAGCCAATTTAAAAGCCTCCTGTTCCAAATCTTCAAGTTGCTTCTGAAATAAAGTGTGCAGTTTTTCTGCTTCTTCTCTGCAAAAACCAATTCCATAAACTTCCATTCGAGCTAAGCACATTACAGTCGGCATTTCTACATCTGAAATTTAAAAAAATATTACTAATATATATACTTCATTGTAAAAAGACAAAGAAAATATACCTTCAAATTTAGGATTCATTATATACCTTTATATATTTTTAATAGATTAGATTCTTCCAATTTCTTCCATTGAGCACTGATAATATGCCACGTTGTAACAGCTTCCACACAAGCTCGCATTCGAGCTCTAACAGGACTTCTGATTTGCAAACCCAAACTGCGTACCCCTGTGATATTCCCAACTCTTTTTGTTAATTTTAAAGAATCAGGAATATATTTAGTTATCTAAAGAACAAACGTCTTCCTTGAAGTACATGCAAATCACATAATGGAAACATTTCAAGATGAAATATTACTCACTAATGGACGGAGACCTTTCTCATCACATTCAGAATCTAATAACCAATCTGCAACTTTGGGATCATACACTTCTTTGTCAATGTTTACAGAACAACTTTTATATAATGCTTTATACTGCTCTTTCATATCAAATGCACTGAGAATATATTTCTCTTCACTTGTCATCAATCTCTCAACTAAATCAAGTTGTTCACCAAAAGATACTAATCCTTGGCTGCCATCTCCTGAGGAGAATGAAAAAATAAAATTCACTTCCCACAATCAGAATTATTAGATAAAAGCAATAGCATTGAAACAAAAACAAAATGATAAATGGTAATATGGATATCTACAAAAACATGAACGTTCCTTAGATCATGAGAGAATGAAACATTCAAATCAATAACAAAAGAAAAACACAGTTGTAGCATGCACAGTGAAATGTACATGAAGCTATTTCTAAAATTTAATTTAGAGAGAAATCCTTTCTTGTAGTCACAAAATTCATGAATCTAGTAAATGAGCCTTACAAACATAATGCTGTACCAACTATATATTATAATTCTAATAATTATTCTTACCTCTGGAGTCTGGATCCAATGCAATAAAATAAGTTTCTTTGTCACCCAAACACACACCAATACCAACCACATGGCATTTATCATTAACTAATAATCTTCTCACATTTTCTTTTTTTTTAGATTTTCTTCGCAATATGTTATCACCAATGGATGGTTTAGGAGCATCATTTAACCACTTTTCACAAGCAACTGAAAAGGCAATATGTGAGCAAGACTTCAATTTCCGAGTAAACTCTTCAAATATCTTCCTTTCTGCGCACACATCAATAACTTTAAAGGAATCCCATGATGTGTTACTGGAAATCGATGAAACATATTTTAATTTGTTTCCAAATGAGCTATATTTATACTATATTCTCAACACCACTTACCCCTGAGTTTTTATTTTTTTTGTAGCTAAATCAACAGCATCTCCCTGAACTTGTTTGGGATCATATCTTTCTTCAATCCGTTTTCGTTTAAGTGGGGATAATTTCTTTTCATTCTGTTTTTTCCTCCAGGTCACACTATTGCAGGAACTAGACTGATAAGAGCTGGCATCTGATTGACTCTGGGATGATGGAACCAAATCGTTCTCATCTTCTTCAGAATCACTGACAAATGAGAGTTTCTTCCTAATATTTCCAGTATCCTGAAAATCTCCATCCTTCTCCTGTCTTTTGCACTTTGTGCTAAATGGGGAATTATCTTGTGCATTTACAGTGTCCTGAGCATCTGGTAGAATCTTTGCCTCTTCTAATGATTCCCTACTTACACGTTCCTTAAGTTTCTCATTTGACAAAACTATTATTTCCTTGTCATTAAAATTGACAGAGTTTATTTTATTTACGTGATAAAATTTCTTAGGAGTTTCATCAGTATTTTCCTTGCTAAATTTTGGCAAAGATTGTTCTATCAAAGAATCACTTTTGGTGCCATTACCAAAATCACAAATTGTGGTGAAAGCTTGTTTTAGAAACGAGTCTGTAATGCCATCAACAATAGATGAAGCTACAATTGCATTTTTTGTATTCTTCTTTAAAACATTCTCATAATTTATATTATTTTTCTCACACTTTTTCTCTGAGATGAGAGTGCACCTTTTATCAAGTAACAAACCAGATTTACCCTCATGGTTATATGAAAACACAGTGTTTTTGCTATCACTGGATATATCTTTAAACGAAACGTTCTGTTCTATCAATGGATAACCCTTTTCCGCAGGAGGAAGCAAGTTCTTTGGTGATTGCAATGCCTTGTTCTTGTCTGGATTTTTAGACAACAGAGCAATATTTGTAATGTTATAAGTAACTTCATTTTTATTTTCATTCTCAAGCATCTTTGAAGATCCTTTACAATTGTCATCTAATAAATTACCAAGATGAGAATCAATAATCAAACTATCATCAAATATAGTTGGACTTTTACAAGTTACTGAAACTGGAGAAGCAAATACATCAAGACTGTGTCGACTACAAGCACGAGAAGTGTCATAACTTGATGTGGATTTGTTTCCATGAACATCTGCAGTATGTGTCTCTTGGAGGTCATTCTTTGGTTCTTGCAAGTTACTCTTTTCATGCAGAGAATAATTTGTTTCCTGACTATTATCTTTGGACAGATTAACAACATCAGGGCTATTAATTATTGTAGCAGTGTTTGCCAAAGGTAGAGACACATCTCCTTCTTTCACTGAACATACTGAATTGTTCTTCGAAAGCATTACCCCAACATTTAAATCAGTGTCTTCTTGAGATGTATCAAATATATCATCAAACGGGGATTTAGGAGATATCATTACATTAGACTGTGGATTAGAACTGACTTTTAATGTATCATCATCACTATCACAATTGGATGGTTGGGACTCTTTAACAACAATATTTGCTTTTAACTGATTTTCTACATTCTCCAAATTGTGGGTATCAGCTTTCTCATGATTATTCAATTCATTTTTGTAGAGTTTCAAAGCAGAATTAGAAGGGTCATCTGGGCAAAATGTGTTAGAGCTATTATCGAGAACCTCTTTGTCAATTCCAGGCTCTTGTTGAGTTGTTTCGTGATCAGACTTATACAATATTTCATCTTCACTTTCACAAATAATTGTTTGATTTTTAGAATTATATCTGACTCCATTCTTGTTTAAAGCATCCAATTCAACAAGGTTAGCAGATGTATTAGGGGTTAAAGATTTTAAATTGTTCAATTCAGAATCATCTGGATTCATTTTCCTGGAATCTTCCTTCACAGAAACAGAATTTGAATGTTTAGTATCATTATGACTGGTTGTATTGGTCTCATCATTATTATTTCCCCACTTAACATCAACAAGGCCAAGTTCTTGCTGTAAATTAGGAACATATAAAAAGTTTGAAATTTCACAATGAACGGTCTTTCCAAATAATGCAATATTTTAAATAATAATAATTATTATGAAGATGTATAAGAATAGAAGTAAAGTATTTTGAGATAGCACTTACCTGTAACCAAACACGAGCTTCCTTTATCAGAAGTTCTGCAGCTTCCCTTTCAGTCAGTCCTTGCCTCCCAGTAATCCAAATAGTCTTTAACTGATTACGATATGCTGCATCGTAAGCAGTTTCACCTTCCATTTCCTTTGATCTACAGATGCGCAGAATATTGTAATTTAAACAACGAAAACAGAATATGCAACATATTATAAATTAAATCAACAAACAAGTGTACATGCCCAAAAGTGGAAACTTCAGGCCAACTTAAAAATAAATTGTAAAACCAAAGAGAAGAATTAGACTAACGTCTGGAAAGTCACACTCTTGTGAAGTGCATTTTCCACTTGACAGATGTCTGCAGACGCCAAGTCTCCTAGCGAAGTGATTCCAGCATTGAACAAAGCTCGAGCTCGAGGACCATTGAGGAGATCAAGTCGCATCAGTTCACAGAGCTCTCTATGAACCCCAAACTGGAGTCTGTCTTGAAACTGGGACACTAACAATTCTAAATTTCTCCAACCTAATCGCTTACAAAAAGCTGTTACCATTCCTATCAAAAATTTTTCCAGAATTAAATAGATGTTAGGGCAAATTACTTTTAAAGATATATTCATTTGGACTGAGAAGAAATACCTGCAAATGTTGCTGATGTTTGTTGTAAACTTTGTAACATCCCTTTTGAGCACTGAAATTTTGCAGCTACTTCAACTAAAGGGACTTCGTTAACAAGTTCTTGCAAAGCTAATGCAGTATAGAATCTTCGATGAACAGACAATTTATGAAGCTGAAAATGTGCACAACACACCATAAAAGATTTAAAGGCATTAAATACGTTACAAGTTGGTCTACAACAGCACTTGCTTTCTCGCATAATTTGTAACGGTTAAATAATATTAAAATACTTGGTCCCATTAAAGTGTTTCCAAAAGGAAAAGTTTTAAAAAAAATTTGAAAATGGGCAATTTAAAAAAAATCAAAGCTTGAGTTGGTTTTAATGAAAGAGAGTTTAATGAACACTGACTGGACCTGCAAGTATTTTGCCCTTTTTTGTTATCTAAGTCCTGTAATCACTTCTCCATTTCATTTTGTCACTTTGGACAATGGGCTTTAATTTCTGTTCTTTAATATTTTCCATTTAACTACCAAAACTACAAGAGGATTGTTTTGAGAAATTATTTATTTTAGTTGATTTAATATTCTGGAGTTTTAGGAGCCAGCGGCACATACTGCTTTTGACAGTATATGTAGTACTTGGAGGCATCACACAATTTCAGTTATATTCAACTTCCTTGTGTTAGTTCTAAATCTTTGCTCCTACCTTCACTAGGTTATTATATTTCTTACGAAATGGAGTATGCTTATTTTTGTCTTTATTCTTAGACACATTAGGACTTCTATTTAAATAAACCTAAATCAAACAGTTCAAAGCCAACATGTTGAAAGTATTTTCTAGAAATGTTTCTCCTGAAGAACTAAAAAGAATCATGTCTTCACGTAATAAATTTGAATAAAATTTTTGCTTACCTGTTTATAACTCTGTAAATTTATGGTGCCCCTAAGAGCTCGTACCATGAAAGCATCATCAACCCCAACAAGACTGCCCACACGCCGCATACTAGGAGGAAGCTTCTCCCAAAGTGACATTATCTGAAATACATAATTACAATTTGAATGCCACAAAAATGAAAACAAAGACAAGATAAAAGATTACAATGTACCTGCAGCCAATCAAGATTTCCCCACTGGGCAGACACACTGAATGGCGTCACCTGGAAACAAACATAAAAATTTACAGATTCCCAAGAAATTTAGAACTGTTTCAATTTTACAATATATAAAGGACAAACAGCACAAAGCACTTCTAGATGTTTCCTAATTGGGCCAAGAGCATCATCTTAACTTGCAATGTCATCGAAGGCATAAGCAACCACAAAACTGTTAGATGACTCAGAAATCAATATTTCAAAGAAATGTATTTCAAAAGGAATGGCAGTTAAATAAAGCAAATATACCTCAGAGAACAATATGATCGATTTCAAAGAAAGGACGGGGACAAGGAAGAAATTTGAAATACATTTAAGAGCATTTTAGATAGCGCTAGATGTAGTTAGATCATGGTGAAGAACATATATATTTTCAAACTTGATCAAAAGAATTAGAGCACAAAAAGAAAAGTAACCAGGAGTTGTATTTAAAGCATTTTCTGGGCAGGGGGGAAATAACTGGTCATGATTTTACAAATTTGTTAGAAAAAGAAAAGAAATCAAAGAAGAAATTCTTATTGTAAAGATACTGACAACACATCACTACCAGAGAATCAGGAAATGCAAATGCATTTAACACATTCTTCAGTTTGGTTTTCAAAACTAAATCTCACCAAACCTATGGAATATTTGATTACCAGTTACATTAGGCAAGAATGGGAACAAAAAGAATGGCTACTTTAACACTTCTTCGACTCTGTTTCTCCATTATTTACGTCAACTCTGTTTGGGGTCAGATTTGATTCCCACATGTTTTACCCAACAGTATGGAACAGTATCCCTGTATGTCATGCACGGATGCTATTTAGAATAATCAATTAAGAAAATTATGCTATTTATTTATTTTATTTACTGTATCGTCCTAAAACACAAAAAATAATATTTCCAGAAAAACATTCTAACATATCGTCATAATTATACATACGTGTCTGCCATACAAGCATGAGAATGTCTGATATAAAACTACTAACTCATAATAGACAAATACTCCAGATTTTCATTAAGAAACAACAACATAATATTATAGAATGGAAATGGACATGTTTTAGAATTTTTCACATAATTTAGACATGTAATACGGAATCTATTTAAGAGCATTTCTGACTCCAGCCACATAAAACTCAAATTACTTCAAACCAAGAAAACATAAAACACAGAAAAGTTTACAACACATATAAAACCGGACATAAATAGCATATCTAAAAAGAGAAGTTCATATGAATAATTTTCAGTTTTTTGCAAAACATTATTTGCACCTGGAGTCAGAAATGACCCCAAATAGAGGCTAAGAGTTAAAGGACAGCATGGGTTCAGGAATGCTTTTTCTTGCAAAGTCAGATAGTAACATTGTTTCAGGTCATAGCAAATGAAGTTGATGTCAGTGGGAGGGTCAATGCCATAATAATAGTCTTTGCCACGTTTTTAATGTCATTCCTCACAAAAAAAAAAAAAAAAAAAAAAAAAAAAAAAAAAAAAAAAAAAAAAAAAAAAAAAAAAAAACACACACACACACACACACACACACACCCCTGAAAAAACCTGAAAAAACCTGAAAAAACCTGGTTTGAAAATCACTACATTTGGGTATTGGGACCAGAATGACTGCATGGATTGTTGAACATCTTTGAGATGGGAAACAGAAAGTCTGAGTTGGACAACAGTTTTCATTGTTTGCAAACGTAACATCAGGAATCCCCTAGGAAATGTCTTTGAACCTCTCCTATTCCTCGCATTCATGAATGACTTGCAAAATAATTTTGTTTTGAAAGTATGTTTATTCGCAGATGACTGCATAATTCAGAGTTATTAATTCAAAAGTAGACAAAGATATGTTGCATGGTGATCTAGATAGCTACACTTCTGGGCAGATACAAATAGCATGGCAATAAATAGTTCAAAAAGTCAAACCATCATGTTTGGAAGGGCCGGTAATTACAATAAAACCTGTTACCATTTAGGGAATGAGAACATTTCAAGAGTCATATCTTGTAAGTATCCGGAAACAATTTTTGTCAGCAAATTGAGAGGGAAAAATCATGTAAATTTTAGCTATAGGGAGAGCCTGGAGATCTTTGCATTTCACTCTGCAGATACACAAGAAGAGTACAGTGAAAGTGAGAGAATTAGCTCACTTATCTCTTGTTAATCTTTTAACACAATTTGGAATAGTTGTTAGGACCCTTATAGAAATTTACAATGGGAAAATCTGAATAGGATAGAGAGTAGAGCATGTACACTTACTTTTCAATGAAATAGGAAGAATGGGAGTCACTAGAAATCAGGAGGGGTAAAGCAAGACTTTGTGCCTTATATAAAACACATGCTGGTTGTGGAAAGCCATCTTCAGATGACTCCATAGACCCAAGTACTTTAGTAGAAGGAATCACATGCTCAAATACAATTCACAGCTCAGAGAACAGATGTTGGAAAATTTGTCTACTAACAGAACTACTACTATTACAGAAGCATGCAGGAGAGGATTGATGCATGTTTCCTATAATATATCGGACGTGGTGGCAATCAATGCTTGGATTATCTACAATCATGTAACTAATGAAAAGGAAATGGAAAGGAAAAAAGTTTATTCTTCAACTCTCTAGTGAACTGAAGGGAGGGATTTGTTAGAAGATGTACACAAAGGAGAAGAGGAGATTGTAGTACCAGGGCAATCCAAAAAGCGCAAGAAGTTCCAGATAAACTTACGCAAAGGCAACAAAACCAATGATTTGTGCGAGATGTGCCATAAAGCCGTTTGTAGAAAATGTGCCAAAAAATTGGAAATCAGTTGCAAAAAATGCATTTAGATGTTGAAGATGCTTTTTAGATGTGTAAGAAAATATGCTCACCAAAATAAAGCTCTATTTTGAAAAATAATTCAAATTTCAATACATCGTATTCTTGTTGTCAAAATGACCCCTGATTTACAGCTGATCTAGTGTTAATGTCTTGCTTGAATAGAAGGGTTGTGTTGTATGGTGAAGTGTAATGCAGAGGAGTTGAAAAATCATGTGTTTAATACATTACAATAATTATATCTGGCTGACATAAACATTTTGACTCATTGTTTTTAATATTTTATTATTGTTATTAAGGGTTTTTTATCTTGGTGTAATTGCTATTGTTTATTATTCTTATTGAGTAGAGAGAAAATGCAATTTATATTTTTTTTAAATAACTATATATAGAGGTCATAAACATGTAGAATTAGTTGTTAGTATTATTATTATTATTATTATTATTATTATTGTTATTATTATTATTATTATAATATTTCAAAACAATTTTAAGTTATATTAACGTACCTTTATTGTAAGTAAATTATAGTGTTCTGCCAAACTGTTTCAAAAACAACTACTTGCAAAAGTAATAAATATCTATCTATAAAACACTAAAACAATTTATATTTGAAAAAATATGTACATAGATAAAAATTTTATATATGATTACACGACTACCTGATAGTGAACATACTTACCAAGTAGATAAGATGTAATTCATTTTCTAGAACAAAGCATTGCCTAGCCTTTTGCAATTCCTGAAAGAGTTCTAATCCATCATCTGGCGACATAGAAGCAGCCAGACAGGCATTGCCCAGAGGAGTTGGTATATATTTTGTAATTTTGTCTTCCGTTAGCTGCAGTCGTATGCATTCACTGTCCACAAGAAATTTAACACAGGATTCAATAGGATTTTCAAGGCCTACATGAGAAGTGGCCAGCAACGTGCAGTTGGTGTAACACGCCAGTTGCTCTGGAGTTTCAGCAACTCCACTGGCAATGACCTAATAAGATCAGAATTGATTTTTACAAAAATGTTACAGTACCAAGTAACATAATTATTGGTATTGCATCATTACCTCCAGAATTGCCCGCTTCAAACTTGAAGATAGTTCACCATGACCCAAACAACTTTCAATAGGTCTCAAACCATCTTGAATTAACTCTTCGCCAACTTTTTGTTCAGATTTATTGCAGAGAAGAAAGCTTTCACCTAAAGTCATACCATAATTTTATTAAAATGTGGCACAATTAGTCTACATTTCATAACCTCATTTTCTTAACATTAATTTTCATTCCACAACGAACTGAATGTATTTTAGATAAACAGAAAAAATAAATAATAGTACTTTCGTAGTTAATACACACTAGACAACAATAAATAGATTCACAGGCACAATATGAATTAATATTGCAATAAAACTATTTCCTTTACCACCCAGGCTAACCTTGGTCTACACAGTACCTACAACAGGGTGGTCAGAACCAAAAGATAATTCAAGTCACTTCATACAAGTCAACTAATAAAACAATTTTTAAAATCTAAAGCAGCAAAACATGCAAAGCTTACCTAAATATTAAGCTGTAGCAATAACTGTAGTACATACCTCAGTCATTCTGTATGATACTGTAAATATACAAGATATATTGCATCTACGTTACTTCATACATTGGTTTATCTGTTCAAATCTCCTATTCTACATTCTCAGGGGTAGGGAAAACGTTTTTATAAAGATTTAAGTAATTTCTTTGCTGGTAAAAGATAAAAATAAAAAATCTAGAACAGAGTAAGAATGTCAGGTTTCCATGGAAATGTATTACAAGGAATTTAATTAATCGGAAATTTCAAAATTAGAGTTTTATTTACATTGATGTGATTAAGACTACTGGGGTTTCCACAGGGGAAAAAAATACACACAAGTAGAAAAAAGTCTGAATGATCTATCTACCTTGTTACATTATTTACAAAAATCTTAAACGTGAGGTAAAACAAAACTACATACAGCGTAAACTCTCTATAATAGAAAACTCCGTATTACACAGGCATACTGGAGTTCAAATGAGTTACCTTACAATCCATATATTTCCCCGTATAATGAAAAAATGTACTCCGTCCCTTGAGTTTCAATATAAACAGTTTACACTGTAATTACAACTACAAATATTAAAATGCAGAAAAAGACTGACTTATACATCAAGACAGAGTAAAACTACAAAAAACTTGATATATAGAATGCAAATAATTTTTCTATGATATAAGTAACCACAAAGAAAGGATTTTTCAAAATTCATCCTCACAAGGGGTGAAATAGATTTTGTGTGTGTGTGTTTTGTTTGTTTATTTAATGCTTTGAATCCAAACATTACAGAATGCAAGGAAGCAGTGCACATGGGGCAAGACAAAGCAGGGTGTCAGGACTGGGGCAAGGTGAAAAGAAAATGAACGTGACAGGGGGTACACCAGAGCATGGAGGGTGGAGTGAGCCAGATGGATTACAAGAAGGAGGTAGAGAGGGAGCGGGGGTGAAGCGGGGTGGGAACTGCAGGGATGCAAATAAAAATACTTTTTTTACACTATTGATAGACCTCCAGAGCTTGCATTCCTTTTCCTCTTTCATAGATAATTATTATAAGTAAGTAAGTGGGTAAAGGTGGGTTTCTTCAACTAGTTCTGTTTAAAATAAGAACACAGTTGACCTTTCAATATTTACAAACAATATTACATGCATGCACTTACATCTCAACATAACACTACTATTTACAACTGTCTGAGAACAGTAATTGGTGTCCAGAATAACTCCCATTCAAATATCAGTTATATTCTTCCATAAATCAAATAATACTTGCATGAATATACTCTCAAAACTTTCACATTACATTTCATCCCAATACAGAATTTGCATCATAGTTGAATACAGTTTGGTTAATTATTGGGTTGGAATGAAAGTTTATCAATTTCATTGCAGGTACTTGGTGTCAAGCTTTGTTACTTTCTCTTCAGTTTATGTCTATGTTGAATTCAAAATGTATTTTTATTCGTTACGTAATATTTATTAGATTATCAACAAATATATTAAATGAATTTTGTTAGAAGAGCAAATTAGTAAAAGCTGTATTTTTGAATATGTATCATTGACATACTCACTTTCTCCCTGCACCACTGTTAATATGTCATGCGCATTGGAAGTGAAGGTTTCAATAACACAGTGAACTCTCCTTATCAGAACACGGTGTTCTGATGTGCTTGCAAATGCAGCCCCATTAAGAAATGTGCATCTTGGTAAATTACTTTTTGTTCCAACTCAATACATGAAATAAAATATCAATAGCATAAGACCCTCGAAGAAAATAAGCAATCATGCATTACAGAACATACATGTACAAACACCTCACACAAAGCTTTAAGGAACAACATGTACAAGTTTCAGCATAGATGTTCATGTTATACACCTATCCAAGAACTAGGTTTTACACAATGCAGTAGTACTAAAATTAGACGTTAAATCACCCTCAGAGTCTTTTCCCATGCGCCCAGCTCTGCCAACCATCTGTTTGTAGACCTGAACATCAAGAGGTTTCCTATGAAAGACTGGTGTTCTTATTAAGACTCTTCTTGCTGGTAAGTTAACTCCAGATGAGAGTGTTGAAGTAGCTGTTAATACTCGTATTACACCCGAGCGAAATAATCCCTCTATTATGTCTCGTTCATCTATTGTCAAACCTAAGAAACAAAAAGCAACATCAAGAAGAATTAAAAAACTAGTGGTGCTGCAGCAGCACAAACTTTCTCATAATACTGCTAAAAGTTACATACTTTTATAACATTGCAACTTCTATCACATGACAAAACACAAAATTACTTACATTTTGAAAAAAATGTACATGAAATGATTTAAAGATCTATTTTTGGTTTATGCATTCTCCAATACAGATATAATATAGAGAATTGCATTAAAAAAGAAATCTCGAGCTTCACTATTGAAGGTGTAGGAAAGAGTCAAATACATTTTTTCAACTTAAGCCACTTTTAAAGATGCAAAGAGGTTTTACTGAACTTTGGACCTGCATCACTAGTAGAGAACTTCACTCTACATGAAAAAAACATCTATAGAGGAGCCATTTTTGAGAAAAGTATGCAAGAGAGCCATTTTCTCTGCCCATTCTTTATTTCTTGAACTATATTTTTACTTTCCTGTATACATATGTACATACAGAGAAATATATACAGTGCAGGACAAGTTAAGTAATGCTGGGGAAAATCAATTTCGAGATTTCTATGGAAATACACTTTTTGGAGTTCCCTGGTACTGAAAAAGTGGTTATTTTCAAAATTTCTGTCCGTCTGTGAACACCTCTAGCACACTTATAAAGGTGGAATAGGTCCGCTTTTCATAAATAACAGAATTTTTGAAAATTTCAAATTTTTTTGGGTGCCTTCCTACAACTATAAAATTGAAGATAGAATTTTTTTGCTTCAAATAAAATTTGTTCTCCATAGTAAGTTCTTTCATTAAAGATATGCAATTTTTTTTTAAATGTTTTAGTTTTTAGGCTCCAAATTTTTCAAAGAAAACGACACTTCGGTCGAGGTTTTACTGCACTTTATTATTCTTAAAATAATATTTGTTCTAGTATTAGAAAACCGAAAAATTAAGAAAATTTCAAAAAATGTACTTTGGGCAGTGATAGATTGCAGCTGGCTAGATCATGTGGCAAGTTCGAAGACCTAACCAAGACCAAAGGAAACAGAAAACTAATATGGGAATGTCTGCGACATTCTGTAGTACCACTACTTGGAAATAATAATATTGTTTTAAATAATAAACAATATTATTTCTTTTTAGTCCATGTGCATACAGAAAAAGATACAGAAGTCTGCCAAACAAACTAAATATTTTGATTTTTTAATGCATCAAGACATCACACCAATGGGGCCAGTAGCCAAACTGCTTAACTATGGACCGTGAAGTCACAGAGGTTAAGCAGCTCAAGACACTGAGAGTCTCGGGATGGGTGACCTTCCAGGAAGAGGAGAATGCTCCAGGATCTATTTATAGACAGTCAATTTGTTTGTATTTTAAGTTTTTCGTAAAGACAATGACCAAATGACTATGTTCAAGAAGAATTACTCCACCTTCAATGCCAAATAAAAGCTTGGAACATTATAACGAAATACAAAAAAGAATGTACTGTACCTGCATGGTGAAATGCAACACCAAAAGCAATAGACTTTGCAAGTGCATGGTCTAATCCAACAGGACATGCTTTCAATTGTTCCAATGCTTCTGCAATAGCCTCTGACTTAAGCTGCTCGCGTAATTTCAAGCCAATGTCAGAAGAATCACTTCCTGAAGAATCATAACATAGTTCTCACAATTATCAATGGCACGAGAAGTGTAATAAGACTCTGATTTTGGTGCCCTAAAGATATTTTAAAAATCTATAAAACAACATTAGAACCAAATAAAGTAGCCAAAACTGCAAAATTTTACAAAAAAACAGATTGGAACTTTTTTCCATAGAAATAGAATCAACAAACATCAGTTACCCATACAATTCTTAGTCTCTAATGAACAAAAAAACAATTTTTAACCAGCAAAATGTGGGCTATTCTCAACTTTTGATAGTAGGACCTTTAGTACTAACAACATGCCATAATATTTCTTAACAGTTTGTGGATGTCTTTATATATCAGGAACCAAATGTCATTGATTGCAAACTGAGAAAATTGTAATTTTAAAAATGCAAAACCCACTTTTTGGTAAGAAAATGTATTAGGATAACTTTAAGTGTGTATTACTATTTAACAACTAAATATTTCATTAACATCTGCCACTCCTTAAAGCTTCATAATTAAAAATGGAGGTTGGTTCTTTTTAAACAAATTATATTATTATTTTTATAAAAGGAACCAAGAGACATTTAGCAGTATATAACTGGGTATTAGATTCAAGAAAAAGAAAATGAATAAATATATGTAGTTACATAATTAAAAGGAATAAATGCATACAATTTTGGAAACAACACATATTATTAATGGATTTATTCATCATATTCTATGATGAAGTCAGCGACCATTACAAAACTATCTATGTCATATTCCACTTCCATGCTGGAATTAAGATTGTCATAAAACGGGCAGTCATTGCTTGGTATGAGGTGTCAAAAAGAACCAACATCCTTAAGCTTTTCTTTGCTTATTAACTTTCTTTCAGGCCACAAGGAAATCAACTTAGCCATTCAAAAGCTGTCTGATTGCCCTTTCCCAATATCCACTTGACTAAAATTGTTGGGAATAGTTAGTTTTCATGTGCAATGCAAATGGTTTGCTTCTCTCAAGTCCAATTGCACAAACTGTATGCCTAGTGGTGATAACTTTTTTGATTTTCTTGGTACCTTTGAACTCGACACCCACCTGCATTCGTGACAAATATACAACTTTCTTTTTGAGACCATTCTTTATCTCAATGTAGTCCTCCAAGGTATACATACAGTTACAGTTGGGTTTTTGAGGACAGATTCCACATTACGAAAATCAGAATTGTTTGGGAGAAAACTGAGCCCTGAAATGACATTCTTTAACATCACATAATTCAGCATGTGTCAATAGTCAAACAACATATTTATTATAAGAACCATTTTTCTGTTGATTCTGATCACCACACATATCAGACCGTAAAATAAGATGTGTCATGTTTCTTCCGATGTTGGTAAGAATGTGCTTTGGCAAGAAGGAGTCAACTTCCTGAGCACCTCAACCGGCAGTGCCTTCTACCCAAACATTAAAGAAATTTTTGTTTTCTTTTCCAGAATGGATCCCAGTGATATACACTCAAATCTACCTCTTGTAAAAATTAAGATTTATTGAGTTTCTCGGTAAGGGCAATCCTTTTTCCATATCATAATATTAGGTTCCTTTTCTAGAAAAGTCATCTAATATTTACTGTAAACAGAATCATATCCCAAATATCACTTGGTTCTGCATAAATAAAATAAGACGATGACAATTGTTTTGTGGTTGATTCAACCTTTTGCAACTGGCTGCACAGACCAGGCATCTCTTCCAATATTTACATACAATATTACAAGTTTTGCAAGTTCAAATTTGTGTATATCTCAGAATATTAAAAATAGCACTTGGCTTATTTTATATAAAAGCCACCCATATATTGCACTAAGATGAGACAGCACACACTCTTTTTGCTGTTTTTCAATTGCACAAGAGAAATCACTTGTGCAAACCTAACTTAATGAATTTTAAAGTAATGAGTGTAATATCTTTTAATGCTTTGCAAGAAACTGTGTAATTTTTTGGAAGAAGAACCTTCAAAACCTTAAAAATAATTATAACATTTTCAATGCTTGACCCATTTATGCACTAAATTCACTGATATTTAATTAATATTCAGCCAATAATCAAAGTAATTTTACATATTAAAGAGAGATAAAAAAAACTCACCTATTCTGAAAAATTCTTTTGCGATGCTAATGGCCAATTTTTCACACCAATTTTTTGTAGGACAAAAGATTAAGGATGAATATCCATTTAAGACTGTTTCTAAGCAGAGATAAACTACATGGTCTGAGTCATCCTGGAAGATAATAAATGTTGAAAAGACATTTAGAAAATAATATTTGTTTAAGTTTAAATTTGTATAGCTTACATAAAGGCTGTAATATTAAGTAGGAATCTTTCTTTATACAAGATATGTTGTAAGAAACAAGAAAATACTTCGATTTAACTTTCTAAAGAGTTATCACACACTTTCAAAGGCAGTTTAAATTACACTTAAGATTCATAAAAAAAATTATCATTAATTTCAATTCAAATACATATTGAAAGTTAGATTTTCATCAGTATTTGAAGAGAAAAGTTAATTATGGTCCGAGACTCGCCACGTAAAATAAGGCATTAATTCAATTCAATTAAATTCAATTATTTCCACCATAATTTATTCCAATTATATTTTATATATGTTTAAAGAAATAAAATAATATTGTTACCTGAATATTATATTTTGATTCCAAAGTTCTTTTCACTTCCAAATTTTTGGTGAACACTCTAGAGCCTACTTTCAGATATTCATTTAAAGGAATTGGTCTGAAATCAGTTTTATAAAGACGGGCATCTAGCCAAGAAGCTAATAAATCCAGATTTGGCAATGTTGCTGACATTCCAACAATTTGAATATTTACATCATCATTCCTGCAAAAACATGAGCTTTACTTACATTACTGATTAGATGTTCAAGATTTGAAATATTATAAAAAAGAAATCAGAACAATTACATTGTACTCATATAACGTATTTTTGTTATTAACAATTCCAATAAGTATCCACGAAATGGATCCCCAAGTAAATGGAGTTCATCAACAACAACAATTCCAATTCTTTGCAAAGAATCTTCCTCCATTAACCTGAAATATAAGCAATGCAATTCGATAATTGGATGAAATTTTCAAACAAAAATTGTTTATTTAAATATCAAAGTTACCTATTTATTAATCCATTAGCCTTTTCTATGGTACATACAGCAATGTCAACATTCTTAATACCTCCATGAACAGTATGGCCCCCCATTAATCCTTCAACTCTGACTCCACTGGTTTCAAGAAGACTCTAATAAAAAAACAAACATTGCTAATGTCATACACTCTACAATTCTATGAATATTATTTTTTATTATAATCTTTGTCTAATATTAATTTCTTGTTTAACTTTCTTCACAAGAGCACAATCTGTTAAATACAAGCAATTATTACTTTACATTTGGAGACATGTAAGTACATAAATTCACTTTACCTTAAAGTAAAACATTTTCTCACGAACTACCGACACAAATGGCAGAATAATCACAGCTTTTTTCTTCTTTTCTAAAACTGCTTTTATTGTCAGTAATTCAGCTACCAAAGTTTTTCCTGAGAAAATTAATAAATAAATATAGTTAACCAGTTTTGTCTAAGTATTTTTTGGTTAATAGCTGAAGAGCTTTTTGATCATGTAATATTCGCACAAGATATCATTTCAATAAATTATTAGTAAGATAAGGAAGAATTATTATAAGAAACCCCTAAAATTTATATCTTAATAATTATCTACAAATACAAATATTTATTACAATATAATTAAATTTATTAAATGTTTAAAAGTATAACACATTTTTACCATTGATAATATCACATACTCAATTTAGGTACAAAAAAGAGTATTTAAACTGAATATAATGGACATTACCAGCAGACGTTGGGGCCGAATAAACCAAATTTCTTCCTTCTAAAACATCCTCATGACTTAAACATTCCACTTGCCAAGGAAACATCAATTTAATTCCATGTGCTTCATATTGCTGCAATGTGAAATCTTCAGTTCACACAAGATATTTCACATTTGAGAGAATATTAAAATGGAAGCAAAAATTTACTCTAGCAAACATACAATCATTAGAACAATAATTCCCTAGAAAAATAACTAGAAAGATACAAGCATCAGGGGAAGATTTTGACACTGAATATTTTTCTGTCTCAATGCAAGAATCTTCTCTATATATAATACCTCAAGGACATATGATGATTAGAGATGGTAGATTTTAGCAATTGCTAAAAATGCGAAATGTTACCAAACATTGAAAAAATTAGTAATTGTATATTTGACGGTTGGTGCAGTTTACTTCTGAAGGTTTTAAATCTGTGATAAAATGCAAAATGACCATGAATCTGTGATATAATTGCAAAATTGCATTTTGCATTTTATGGTTTCCTTCACATTCACTATCTAGAGATGCGACATCGACAACTACACACTGACATTTGAATATATTTAGTTTGAGAGAGGCCTCGATTTTTAATTTATAATTAAGATTGAACTGATAAAACATACAAAAGAAGAATTAAGACAATACACACACCTATCATGATAAAATTAAAGGGACCATCTGATATTCTGTTCAATTTAATTTTGAGATTAAATTTTTTTTATTATCAAAGGATGGGGAGATATGCCTATCCTCCCTCTAGATTCACCATTTTATTAGTACAGAGAAGCATATTTTTAAACATCTTCTCCACAATAATAATTAAGTTCCTTTATCTTTAAACAACAAAACCTAGAACCATATTCAAATATCAAGGCAGATATAAAAGGCTTTTCATTAAGTTATTTACAAAGTGGCTCATTATAAAAATATTATACACAAAATAAGATAATAGGATTTAAGTATATTGAACGTTCAAGCATGTAATCATGTGATTCAATTTTGCAATATTGCTACATATAATAATTTAAACAGTTAACTGCTATTTTGCTGAAGTAGTGTTGAAAAATACTAGATAATGATTTTGAATAACAAGTTATACCTCAGATATTGAGAAGACACTTTAATTATCTTGCCCCAAAATCAGAGAGCCTCATTTTTAACAAAATTTAACAGTTATTGCATTGGGATAAAACTCACACTAGAAGGTGAAAAAAATTTTAAACCGAATTTTCTAGATGTTATATTTATTGTAATTATTGTAAATTAAGAACCAACTGGTTTCTGAAATCGGAATATGTAAGTTTGACACTCAACTTCTTATCTACTCACCCACTATTTATAAAGAAAATGGATACCTGGAACTCACAGATTGAGCAATGAAATTATCTTCATCAAAATATCACACAGATCTTTCATTGAAATGACTAACCCCAAAATTTCAATCAGAAGATGGTTAAAAACATAAAACAGATAATAATTGCTAATCCTACATCTTCAAGCAACAAATCAAATGATCATTTGGTTAATAATTCAAATACTTATAGTTGTGTTTCTTACACAACTAGCATTCACAAAATATCGAGAGATGAATTAAATATTAAAACCAGTCAACAGTTCTATAAAACCTAAAATCATTGTGTATAATTTTTAAGACAAAAGATCAACTGAAGAAATACAAAACACTGTATACAAGATTGATTGTAATGACTGTCCTAAACCACATGTAGGCCACACCAATCATGAAGTTAAGACTAGAACTTAAGAACATCAATGCAATATACATGAGTTGTCTCAGCATCATAACTAGTTGACATTTCATAGATTGCCAACAGCCCATGAAATTAGACTCCACACTAGTTATGGAAACATTACACATTAAATCTACAAATTCCCTCAATGCTCAGGTTGGGTCCAATAATTATATGTTTATATGATGGCCTTCTACCAAAAATTAGTAATTAGTAAAGAATTTTACTGTAAGTCCTGTTAAATCTTTAGTTCTTTTTGACAATTTTCAACTTTTATAATGTTTTTTTTTTTAAACTTTGTTTTTTGTTTTGTCTTTTGTTTTATAATAATAAGTTATAGTTATATTCCTTTCTTCTTGTTTCACCCTCCCAACATGATTCTTTCCCTTTCTTTATGCCCACTCCCATTTTTTGTTACATAACGGTTTTGTTAATTTCTACCCATATTAAGTCTATTTCTCTTCTTAGAGTGTCTCTGTCTGTCAACGTCTACAGACCAATTCGTTTCTATGAACATGAAGATCTCTGTGAGCATTCAGTTTCTTGTTCAGTTTTTATATATGAAACAGTCATAAACTGCATATTTACTTAGTGAATCGGTTTTCAATTTCAATATATTCATGCATCTTTTTTTTTATGTGATAAGATCTCCCAGTCACTAAAAGAAAGTATAATATTGTATGTATTTCTAATGAATTACTTTTATAGTTTCACTGATGTTAAGAAAAGTTTTAATTTATGTCTGTTGCAGCCTCATGAAGGGGATCAATACTTTACCTCCATGAAACATTACCAAATCAATTCTTTTAGAACTGACACTGTTTTTTTAATTAAAAAACAACTCTGTATTCTGGCAATTTGTGATTTTAATTAAAGCTGATTGTCATGTGTTTTGTGAGTTGTTAAATATAACACCTCTTTCAACAGATTTAACTCTGAATGACTTCTAACTCTTTAACAATTGCAAATTAAAATTTCTTAATAATACACAATAACAGGTTTATTATTAAATAAAACATAATAAACTATTTATGAATATCAGAAATCATGTGAAATTTATAAATTAGGTAACATACAAATAAAAATACTGACCTGTAAAACAGGATCTGGAAGTCCCCACAAAGCAAGATCACATTTCTGCTGAGTACACAGTGGTGACAAACTTTTTGCGGTAGATGCATTTAATTCAGAATTATTTTCTTTGTTTCTTATTGACGTTTGGATTTTTGTCGCAGGTGATAAATGTAAATCTACTTTTCGGTTTTGTGACAAAAGTAATGATGTATTTTTCAAGTTAACTTGCTGTTTGGGGGATAAATCATTAACTAATCTACTTATTTCTAGCTGATTGATAGCAGCAATTGTGTCATCACCAAACGAGAGTAAAGGTTCATCATATAAGGTATTAGTTTCTTCATTGCACTTCATTATACACTTATTATTTACAAACAACACGCGACTTTCCGGCAAAATAAGCCGTATACAAAAATTATCGTACCACAAATTTCATGTCATAACCTACATGAAACATTACTTTTCATTGCAGAGTGTGCAAACACATTACATTGTCCATCTAATGGTTGTAAACGCTTTGAAAACATATCAATAATATTTACGTCACACTAATAATACATGCAGATAAAATATACAATATTCACGACTTTAGTTGAAATATTTCGGACATCTCATATTTAAATCTTGACGCCATACTTTCGGCTTTCTAGCCTCATCTTTGAAACAGTTTCGCCAACAAGAAAATATAATGTACCGTTATACCAAATATTGTTACGTAATAATTATAGGGTATAGTCCAATTTTGAGTTTTAAAAGAATTAATAAATATTATTTTGTTTCCAACGCTGTGTAAGAACACAGAATTATTCAGTGTACATTGTTTTTGAAACAACCTCAATTGATGTACCGTTGGTACCTCGTTCAAGTCCAACACGGCTGCAAGTACAAAACAAGCATGTCCGCTCTCTGGAATTGCTCGGCATAACCTCAAAACGATAATCTATGATTAATTGTTAGCATTTTTTGAGTTGTGAGTAAAAATGGCCAATAGTAGGCTGGAAAGGTTAGGAACGATCTACTCTCGGTAAGTTTCTTCTTCGTAACTATGATGTAGCTATTACTTTTGTTTTGAATTACTACCAATAAATGATGCTATTAACAAATCATAATAGTAAAACCTTATTTTGTAATTTGACATATGCCACCAATGCATAGGAAAATGACAAAAAATTGATATATTGCTGGAGAACGGTTTATTTCGCGGCCATAGACTGTTCTTACTCTATTAATTTGTTGTCTTGTGAACTGTCTTCATAAACTATTTACCAGTAATCATTTGTGAAATGTCTTTTAATTATTATTTAGGCACACTTTTGTGAAATGAGCATCACTATAAATATTTGTGATGGAATTTATGTAGTTTTCATTCATTGTGCTTGGTGAATTATACCTTATTTTCATGATATGATTTCATTGTATGTGATTTGTTGTTTATTTTAGAGTATCTGGTCTTTTACGTGCACAAGCAATGAAAGAAGAGGATAAACCCTTATGGTTTGAAATCTACAAAGCATTTCCACCTGAACGAGAGCCAAAAATAGATCACCCTATTCCAGAGGGGTCTATAAAACCAATTTTGTATGCTGAAGATATTATTAGAGCGTAAGTGAATTTGGTTTGCTAAGGGCTTGAATGTGTCACATTTTAATTTTTATATAACCATTATACAAATCTTTTCTCTCCTTCCGCTTCACTATTTATTTATTGTCATGATCAATATATTCTTTGAAGTTACTGAATGTCATTGCTTTGAAACCTTATCAGCAGTTTACAGTTTATTCTTGCTATTATTTTACCATCCTTATCGCTGAGAATATCACATTCCTTAATTTTCATCTTATGGAACTTCTTTTTGCCTACAATATGAAAAAATACTTTTTAGATCACTGACATAATTAATGTTAATATCATTTTGTTACAATGTATTCTAAACTTTAATTCCTGATGTAAAATATTTATTGTACTCTCTTTTTTAGGAAATTTCATAAGGGAAACAAATTTATAAGAATGGTGAATCTGAGTGATTCAGTTCGTCCCAGCCCAACACAGCAAGTGATATCCATTTTCAGTAGATTGAAAAGTGAAAGAGCAGGGGAGAGCGAAGATCAACTCTATGAAGAAGCTCTTGATATTTTGAATTCTCAGAATGTCAAAATGACTGAAACTGAACCCCGTGAACAATCTCAATCCTCCTCATTAGTTGATTCGTTCACTGCAGCAAAGAAAAAAGATTCAAATATTAATATCAAAAACATTTTAAAAGAATCTTAAGCATTTCCAAGAGATAAGTTATTTTAGTCACGAGATAAATAAGTTCTATGTAAAAAAAATGACATTTGGTCAGCGACTGTGAGGTGAATGAAAATGCTTTATGGAATTTTGTTCCTTAAACTGACCAATTACTTACACATGTTGAAACCTTGTTTGGTCATGGCTTAATTTGCATATTTTGTAGTGTTGTATTAGTGGATAATATCAGTAATGTAAATAAAGAAATTTTCTCTGTACCAAGAATAGTTTTTACATAGCAATTTGTGCATGAGAATAGCTCCTTAACTCACCTCCTAGATTAGTTGGAGAACTTTTGGAGGAACGCTATTCTTGTAATGTGAAAACCGTTGCTGCCATGTGGTGCCGTATGGTATCATGTTTCCATTGTGTCATGCCTGGCACCCACATCAGTTTGAATTTGCCGTTAGTTTGTGAGTCTTGGATATATGTTAATGTTTGTAAATGTCTCAGGTTTTGCATCATGTCTTATCACTGTAGAAGCAAAACAATGTTTCATTCACGAGTAGAGTACCCTTATTCATTTCAATGTTTAGTGTGCTTGCCTGTTTTTTGCATTTCATGTTTCTATCTAGTGAAAGAAGGATGTCTGCAAAGAAAGTTTCAGAGCAAGATACATGTGTGTTATTAGAAGAGGCAGATAGTGATGATTTTAGTATAAATGATGATTTGAGTTTGTGCTGGAAGAAAGTGAAGTAGAACTTCCTGGCAGTGATGTTGAGTCTGATGAGGGTGTGGAGGGGGCAACAGCAATTCACCCTGTTGATCAATATACAAATTTGGGGGCGAATCATGAGACAGTGAAACCTCATGATTTCTATCAATTATTTTTCACTGGTGATCTAATTGAAATGATGGTTGAGGAAACAAATTGAAATGCAGCTCAGGTGATTCAAAAAGCTAAGTGTTACAGCCATCTATATGAGCTCCACTAGACTACTACTAACTACTAGACATGAAAAAGTTTCTTGGGCTGAGAATATAGATGGGTATTTTGAAAATGCTTTCTACTGGTAGTTATTGGAACTATGTACTCCACTAGTCTTCCACAAAGAACAATGCGAAGGCACAGATTAAACATTTTATATAGATTTCAGCATTTTAGTGACAACACAGAAGCAAGAGAGAGAATTGACAAAGTGAGATCCCTTGTGAAAGCTATTCAGGGAAATTTTGTTCAAAAACATTCCCCAGGAGAATGTGGTTGCTCAGGATAGTATGCCATTTAATAATAATAATAATAATAATAATATTTATTGAGTCACATATACAATTACAATCGTGTATGACGAGTCAATATGATGCCTTGGGTGGAGAGAGCGAAGTTATATTACTGTTCAGGAGCAAACAAGGGACCATCTCAGCATTTGCTCAAAGGACCAGGGAAACTGAACAAAACCTGATCGAGATGGGGTCATTGGCCTAGAAATACAATACTTGTTACAGTTAGATTAAGATATTACACAGTAGATAAATTATCTGCTAATAATTAACATTAATAATAATAATTGCATTAACAATAATAATTACATTAACAATAATAATTACATTAACAATAATAATTACATTAACAATAATAATAATTACATTAATAATACATATCAATTATGTTTGCAACTACATCAAATTTTACAATAGTAGTACATTCTATATTTAAAACTTGAAATGGTGAGGAGGCAAGTTTTGACCAGTTTTTTTCTTCTTCTATTCTCCTTCTATTTCACAGGATCAGGATCATTTTCAGCTTGAAACAGTTCATATGAAACAGAAAGTCTAATGGAATAAGAAATTCTTATTTAGTTATATTTTTTAAGGGAAATGTTGTAATTTGAAAATTCCTTTACACTGTAGAACATGTTGTTAAGCAGGAAAGCTTTCAATTTACTTTTAAATGTATGAATTGTGTTTATGTCTTTGATATCATTGCCTAGTTTGTTGTAAAGTGTAATGCCCTCTATTAGGGTACTTTTTTGATAAAGTGTAGTTTCAGAGTGGGGAACGTGTAGGTTATCCTTTTGACGGGTGTTGTAGTTATGTACATCAGAATTTAAAGTAAAAGTGTCTTTGTTTTCCATGAGAATTTTCTTTGTGAAGACCACTATTTCAAATATGTACATGCATGGTAGAGGAAGAATCCTTAGTTTATTAAACAAGGGTTTGCAAGACTCCAGCTTATGAGTGCTGGTCATTGTTCGCAGTATTCTTTTTTGGATAATAAATGTGCGAGTGCTTTCAGGGGCATTTCCCCAGAATATTATTCCATATTTTAGGTGTGAGTGCACATTTGCAAAATACATTGTTCGAAGTGTCTCAATGTTGGAGCTTGACCTGAGGGTGTATAGGGCATAGCAAGATTTGCTAAGCTTCTTGTTAAGATTTGATATGTGAGTGTTCCATTTTAGGTTTTCTTGAATTGTTAGTCCGAGGAAGGTAGTTTTATGAGATATTGTTACAGGGTTATTGTTTATGAGCAAATGCTGTGAGAGTTTGTCTTTACATCGAGGATTCATGAAATTTAGAGAGACTGTCTTGCTGGTGTTTATGATGAGTTTGTTGTCTTGAAACCATTTTACTAGTGCTTGCAAAGTTTTGTGAGTTTCTTTTTCTAATGATTGCTGTGTTTTTGCTTTGATGATGATGTTTGTGTCATCTGCAAACAAAATTATTTTGTTGTTCCTTAAAGCCAAAAGCATGTCATTTATGTATACAAGGAATAGTATTGGCCCAAGGATGGATCCTTGCGGGACTCCACAATTTATTATTTGAGGACAGGAGTAGTATGAGGAGATTTTGTTTTCTTTAGTGTGTTGGAGGGCAACTATTTGTCTACGGTTTGATAAATATGATTTGATCCATTGGCCTGCAATGCCTCGAATCCCTAGCATTTCTAGTTTTCTTAAAAGTATATGATGGTCAATGATGTCAAAGGCTTTTGACAAATCTAAGAAAAGGCCAATGGGAATTTCCTTCTGATTTAGGGCAACAAGTATGTCATTTAAAAAGGAGAAGATGGCTGTGTCTGTGGATCTATTACTCCTGAAGCCATGTTGTGCATTTGTAAGGACATTATTTGCATTGAGAAACTGTTTGAGTCTATCATTGAAAAGTCTTTCCAGAATTTTTGAAAATCCTGATAACAGGGAAATAGGCCTGTAGTTCATTGGGTCATAACTATTGCCCTTTTTAAACAATGGTTTAATTTTTGCTGTTTTGAATATATCTGGAAATATGCCTGATTTTAGAGAGTAATTGCAGATGTGAGAGAGTGGTTGCACTATACATGGAGCACTGTGTTTAATAAGAAAATCTGGAATGTTGTCCATGCCTGCTGAGAATTTATTCTCCATTTGTCCAATGATTTTAAAAATTTCAGAGGGGATTGTTTCGTATAAAAACATGGAATTTACAATTTGTGTAATATTAGTGTTTGTTTGGTGTGTTCCATTGTTTAGAGAGTGTTGAGAGATTAACTTATTACTAATTTGTGAAAAGTGTTCATTGAATATATCAGCTATTTCTTGTGGGTCTTGTACAGTTTCGTTTTTGTAGTGGAGCTCTATGTTGTTTTTTTTTATTATTAGTTGGTGCTGTAGTCTTTTTAATAATGTCCCACATGGCTTTTGTTTTATTACGTGCAATTGCAATGTACTTATCATTTGTTATAATTTTTGCTTGTTTGATTACTTTTTTTAGGATCGAGTTATATGTTTTGTAATATGAAATGAAGTTTGAGTTACATTTGTTATTTATTAGTATTTTATACATGTTGCGTTTTCTTTCACATGACACTTTGATGCCTGTGGTAATCCATGATTTAGTTTTCTTATTTTGGATCTTTTTCAGTTTTTGAGGGAAAATGGCATTGAAATGTCTTAAGTATATATTTATGAATGAGTTAAACTTATCATTTGTATCGGTTGCTTTATATACTTCATTCCAGTTTTCAAATCTGAGCAAGTTTTGAAATTTTATTATGTTTCCTTGGGAATAGTTACGGATTTCTTTGTAAGTTGTCTGTTCCGCGGTTTTTGTTTCTGTTGGAAGTGTTAGGATCTGGGCAATGTGGTCACTGAAACCTGTATTAAATGTAGCAACAGAAAAACAATGGTTATTTGCATCTATTATTATTTGATCTATGGCAGTGCTACTATTTTTGGATATTCGTGTTGGTGTATTTATGGTTGTTTGTAAATTGTATGATTTTAGTAGGTCTTTGAATAGATTTTCATTACTGGATTGTGTGAGGCAATTTATATTGAAGTCACCACAAAGAATAGTTTTATACTGTCTGCGTTTTTGAAGTTTTGTTAGAATAACTTCCAGATTTTTTAAAAAGGTTTTCAAATTTCCAGCAGGGCTGCGATATGCGCATAATACCCATGTTTTTATTGTTGTTAAGTCAGTGATGGATATTTCAAAGTCTT
This sequence comes from Gryllus longicercus, assembly GCA_038098605.1. Taxonomy (NCBI): domain Eukaryota; kingdom Metazoa; phylum Arthropoda; class Insecta; order Orthoptera; family Gryllidae; genus Gryllus; species Gryllus longicercus. The sequence goes on along the minus strand of JAZDUA010000285.1, from coordinate 744,381 downwards.
TCTCTTTTACAAGATGAGTGTGATTTGTGTAGGGTACAAAACTAATTGTATTTTTAATAAAAATGCATGTCCCACCATATGCATGATGTGCATTGTTAATATTTCGACATGAGCTACTGGCTAGAGAGAAACCTGGTATATATGTGTTTTCTAATTGTTCTTTAGTTAGCCAGTGTTCTGTGAAGCACAATACTGAGATGTGGTTGAGTTTCTCCTCAAGTAATATTTCTATATCAGTGAGTTTATTTTTCAGAGACTGTACATTTTGGTGAAGAATGTGCAAATTGTTTTTATTTTTGTGTATTGTTTGCTTTCCTGCCGATGTTTGATGCTACAGGTTATACACAGGAGTGGGTTTTCGGTTGCAGCGGAAGTTATATGTACGTATGGGATGGGGAGTAGGAAGTGTGGAAGTAGGTGAAGGGGCTGAAGAGAAGAAAGGTGAGGAGGTAGTTGGAAAAAGTGGAGTGGGCAGGAGCGGTGTAGGAGTAGGAACTGGCGTAGGTATAAGAGGACTGTGGGCAGGTGAGGGATGTGGAGTGGGCAGGAGAGGTGTGAGAGTAGGAGAAGGAACTGGTGGAGGTAAGAGAGGACTGGATGGTGGTGAAAGATGTGGAGTGTGTAAGAGGGTTGTGGATGGAGAGGCAGAAGAATGGGTGGGAGATGGATGTGAGGTAGCAGGGGCAGGGGTTACCAGTAAGTGCGAGATGAGCATGGCTCCTAGTTTATGTTTTCCTATCTGGTTCATGTGGAGACCATGCCGAGTAAAATGTTTTCTTGAGAGGTTGTCAAGATCAACAAGTGTGATAGGTGTCCCTCTCAAGTGCTGTCTTATATGATGGTTTGCAATCTTAATTTCCTTGTTTATGGGAATGTTGTCGTGCCAGGGGGGCAAAGTGGTCATGATTTCTCAGGAGGGAGTGCACATTTCCATTTGGCAACAACTTGGGAAGATAAGTAAATAATAGAAAATACAGAGAGAATAGTAAATGAGACTAGCAACACATTTTGTTACCATCAGAGAAGAACATTTTTTAGAAAATGGATTCCCAAATTTTACGCATAACGAGGCAAAAGCTATTTTCAAAAAATTGCATGATGATGTAGTGGAGTATGTGTAGGTGTGAGACACAAAGGGTAGAGAACGAGGATGGAAAGATCGCGCGCGGTCCACAGCCGATTTGGTAAGGCATTGCTCTGATACCTGCCTCGTACTGATCGGAGTTATACAAAAAACTACCGATCAGAGCAGCCGGACGCTAGAGGAGGTTCAATTCGATCTTCTAGCCAATTCCTGGCTCCGTTCAAAGCGTTCTATTGGAACTAAAGCTTCTAATAAAAATTAGAGGATTTATTGATGATTTCGGGCGCGTCAGTTGCTTATGTCACTAGTTCCGTAAGTACAGTGCTTTTACTCGGATGGTGATCTTCACCCGCTGGATGGTGAGATGTTGCGCCGACCTACCTATCCTGCGATTTTTGCAACTCTGCCCCTGGCAGATATCATCAGCTATTGACGGTTCCTTGCAATCGGGAACTTGAACGTCACCATAGGGACGTTCAAGTTCCCGATTGGATGAAATTGTCAACAGCTGGTACCTGCCAGGGCCGGAGTTGGAAAAATCGCAGTATAGCGGGGTACCTCCCACCAGCAGCGCTGCGCCCGAGCCAGGAAAAGCTCTAAACTCCCGGTCTCCCGGCATGTGTGGCAATGTAGTACATGTAAGTGTGGGTGTGTGTAAGTAAGGGGTCAGGTTAGGACAAGGAAGAGAAACGAAGATCGACACGGTCCATGGCCCGTTTGTTGGGTTACTGCCCCGGCATTCGCCTGGTGTTGTTGATTGGAGAAATCACGGAAAATCATCAGAGAAGCCGGTCGCCAGAATTCTCCTCCAGAGAGCGACAGAATTCGACCTAGCTCTCTAACCAGCGTCGAAAATCCTGGCACCGTCCAAGCGCCCCATTGTGGCTTTAGTGTCGTAATAAAAATAAGTCTAAGAAGAAGGAGGCGAAGTGGAAGCTAAAAAAGAATAAATAAAAAAAGAAAAAAAAAACAGCTGGAGGTGGGGGCGTGCGTCTCGCCCTCCCCGGGGGGGGGGTGAGACGAAGCGAGGCGCCGTGGCCTTCAAGGGTCAACGCTGCGCTGGCCCCCGCCCAGAACAGGACCACGCCCCCGCTGTGCCCCGCCTCGTGCCGCGCCCGCTGAGGTCACGAGCTCCTACGCCAAGCCGCGCACACGACGATTTTCGCTACGCTAAGCGCTTAATTAGTAGGTGGTTGGCGAGATTAATCCATTTTTAACATTCATGCAATTTAAGAATACAAACCTGAAAGCCTGCATGGATGATGCTAGAAAAAACAACGGAAACTTGCATTTCTGCTCTTTATTAGATGTTTGTAATAGCCATGCTTGCGTTATAATCTTAAGAGGCATCTTTTAATTTATTTTGTTTATTTTGTATTTATTTATTTTACAATAACAATTTATTCTACAAATAAACACTACAGGAACTACAGTAGAACCTCGCTAATCCGAACCCCGCAACTGCGAAATTTCGGATAATCCGAACAAATTTCGTGATGGAAAAATAAACAAAATGCTTATTTGTAGTTTAAAGAAAGGATTTAATAATTTTTGTAGGACTGAACAACAAATTATTGAAACAGAAGTTGTCGAAATGAAACCCTTATAGCACTGGTAACTCCGATGTATATCACATGTTTATGTAGCAGTAATTTTCACTCAAAGGAACTCGCAAAATCGGTAATCTTTCAACGTAAGAATCTGAATCTGCTTGATGATGCGATCGCTACGCAACGTTGCCATTTTCTCTCAGCGCACGCTACGTTGCATTGTCTGGTAATCCTATGGATGTATTTGTAAATGTACAGTCCTTTTTTTTGTATAATACGAACATTTCCGGATCCGAACAGACCACACCTCGAATTAGTTCGGATTATCGGGGTTCTACAGTACTCTTACTGCAACACACTGCGTCTCGTAACCAATTGGTGATAACGTCAGGTGAACACAGACTAGATGAAAACAAAAATTAAATCACTACAGGTCATAAGACCACAAAAGATTAACAATGTGTATAAAGGCAATTACAATAGAAACGGAATGTACAATGTTAATATACGCTTCATCTTGCGCGTGTAAACCCCTTTCTGGATTTTAAGGGGATATGAGTGCTGAGTCAGGGGATGTTGCCCGTGTCCATAAGAGCGCCGGGCTCCCGAGGCGGGCAAGTAGCTCGTGTGGGCGCGGTGTGATGTGCTTGGAGTACATTGATAAACTTTCCTTGAATACTGTTAAATTTTGATTGATATTAAAAAGATATCCCTTTCCCCCCAAACCAGCAATTTTTATTGCGTCATACTTTTCCCAGCGAAAACGTGGCAGTTAATGTTCGGCTCGCTGCCGCCTAATGCTGGGTCCAGAGTCGGCGGTAGATGTTCCCGGTCTGCTTAGTTCCACCTGCTGGATTGCGAGGTCGGCGTGACTATCAATGCCGCGAAAGTAGTTGCGGCCTGCGGCGATCTGGTGACAATGCTGACTACGACGGACGAGGAGGAGGAAGGGGAAAAATATGAACGAGGACAATAGGTGGGTGGAGCGAAAGGGAGATAAAAGATGAAAATGAGATCGAAAAGCACTAAACGGGGAAGAAAAGGAGCTTGATGGGGAGAATAAAAATAAATGGGAAAGAAAGAATAAAATACGTAAATAAGGAGGAATGAAAATAGTTTTATGAGAAATAACAAGATGTTGATGAATAAAATAAGGCGGATGAGAAATTAAAAGTGGTTTTGAGGAGAACGGAAAAATGATGGATGATTAATAAAGTGGTGGATTACAAAAAAAGGTTAGGGACAAGGGAACTGGATGAAGGAAACAAGGTGGATGGGGGAGACGGATGAGACAGGAGGAGGAAAAGGAAGATGAGAAAGAATGGTAAAGAACGGGGAAAAGGAGGAGAGAGAGGAAAAGAGGGAGGATGATCGTAGGAAGGACAATGAGTAAATCTATGTCATTCCATTCCATTTGTAATTTTCCAGAACATCAAACGACGGCTGTAATTTCTCTCATTTTCTTCCATCACATCGTCGTCTCGTCTTTTGCGTACGTCGCTGTAATTTATACAACTTCTCTTTATCCATTGTTTCACTAGCTACGAACTCCGTTTAATCAAAGAAATATTGTCTTCAATGGTTTCTTGATTTACCCCCATTTTCTGTGACTTAGGTCAATGTTCTTCCCCATTTTCAAATGCACACTTCATGTTTCAACTTCAATCTTACCTTTTCCGTCTTTTACATCATCCCCCTTTACAGTGTCAACTCAAAAAAAAGCAGCAGCAACAACAACAACAACAACAACAACAAAAAACACATTCAAATAGGCTGGTGCGCGTGTAAAAGGGGATAAGTCAAGTTTTTGTCCGAAATCAGTATTCTAGGATATTGCTTTACGAGTATTACAATACTGTCATTGCATGTAGAGGGAGAAGTAACATTTGTGACTGACATACTCATTTTGGACAAAAACTTGGTTTATCCCCTTTTTCTCGCGCATCCACGTCTTCTTCAAGAGGCCCTTTGGAGTCTTCTCCGAAACTTCACAGGAGTGCACTTTTCAAAAGGAAGTGGCTTGTAAGGCCATGCCTATACCCTGACTTGAATTTGTAAGGAATATTTACGTGCAGATTGTGTTTATGCACAATGTGCATTTTCGAAACACGCTGTGTCTGTAAACTATTTCGAATAAGGGAATTATTTTCAGTGAGGAGTTAGACTGTCCCCTGCCACTCCGACCACACCCAGCCCTCCGCTCGCCTCCACTCACCTGCCCGAACTGCTTTATCTGATGATCTACATCACATAACTGATATGCTATGATTAACGCTCTTGGCATAAAAAGATAAAGTGTAACCCTGCAAATATTATCATTTTTGTAATACTTTGAAATAACACACACAAAAAAAACACACACACCCAAACAAACAAATTCAAATAGTTTCGTAAGAACCCAATAAAATAGAGAAATCTTGTACACGAAGCGCATGTGACCCTAAGAATCCATCACGAAGAAAAATCAAGGCAATTTTGGACATGGTATGTCAGAGTATTCCCTTGTCGATAATGGTGATTTTCCCACCTATTACCTCCGTCACATCGTCCCCGATATTGGCAGTCGTCGTTACCGACAGCGTCGTCGTTACCGACAACGTCGTCGTCGTCGTTACCGACAGCGTCGTCGTCGTCGTCGTTACCGACAGCGTCGTCGTCGTCGTCGTTACCGACAAGGTCTCCATCACTTTCACTGTGATAGTCCCCGTCCCATTCTCAGCCCTCCTTCGCCGAGCCTTGTGCTCGGGGAGTGGGCTGTGCGCGGAGCCCGGGCGGTGCAGCTGGCCGCTGGGCAGGGCGTGGCTGGCGGCGGCGCGGCGGTGCGTGAGGTCGCGGATGACCTGGCGCCAGCCTCGCGACGCCTGTTGCCGGGGACAACGGCGTGGCCGGCCACTCCTCGCACTCCCATTGGCCCACGTCAACCGTCGCCCGAGCACCTGGTGGCTCTCGCTACTGGACAAGGGATTTCCTTTTGATATTCGGACGAAATAGTCTCTTCAACTTGAACTATAAAACTCGCTCCTTCAGTTGCAACTTTTTGTATTTATGTCATTTCTGATTTCGCGATAGTCCTTGTTCGCAACAAACGTTGCCGTGTAAGATTTTCTCTAAGAAATACCGGGAATATATTTCTACACCGGATCTAGATTGTTTTCTCCACTGACAGGAAGAGGGAGAGCTAATAAATTCTCAAGTAAGTGCAGTGCAATTAAGTAACTCAGTGTGGAAGGGCGTACAGTCAAGTATTAGCTATTCTATAAAAGAAATGCAGCCACGAAGACGTTACGTTCTGAATCACAGCGCAAGTGGATTTCTCTATTTAGATTGCTAATGGGAAAATGGGATAATAACAATAATAATAATTAATAATAATAATAAAGCAAAAGAACCACAAAGTAATGTGCAGTAACCGACACATCAATCGAAGAGCTTATATTGCCAAACACGGATATATTGCATACTTCCAAAAACGGACCTCATGAAAATATTTTTTGAAGATATTTGTTTTTCTTACAATTTGATTTCTTTAAACTTTGAACGACTCCGACAAACTCATATTTATTTTTAGTTTACTTTGGAAATAGCTCCAAGTAAGTATGTGATGTTAATGTTTCTCTTCGTACCATTAGTCTGGCCTCTTCACTTGCTTTCTTGAAACGTACAGCAAATACACGCTTTATGCCCACACCGGAATTCGACCCAAGCGAGACAATGCAACCTCTCGGTTGAAACGAAGGCATCTGACAGCGAGAAACGCAGTGCATGGACCCAAAAAAACCGACCTGTCCGGCAGCGAGCGTGCGTCGCGAGACAAATCCCATTGTTCGCGGAGTCTGCGACGGCCTACGGCGGCGGCTGATGAACTGGAGGGGCAGCGCCGGAAGAGGGGGTGGAGGGGAGGGGGGCAGTGGGGCAGGCCGGTGCGCCAAGGCCGCAGCCGCGACCTTGAGGCGCCGTCGGCCGGACCACACCCGGCGGGCCACGCCCTGCGCTGACCATGGGGCAGGCGGCCTTCCTCCTAATAACAGTACATATCCTGGAGCCGCGCCGCGCCGCACCGCGCCGCGCCGACCCGCCTGCACGCGGCCACCGAGAGACGTAACGGAGACGTGCGTGCCTTCCCAGAGTTTCTCGCGACGAATTGCAAGAATCTGCTTTGCTCCGCCGCGCACAAAATTTGGTCGCGTGCCGCCGTTTGGTCTGTGCTGGAGGGACCCGCCAACTGCCGAGCGCTCCCTCGGGCGACGGGGGCGGAGCGGCGCGACGGCTCAAACGTGAAACGCGCGCCGCAAAGCTACCGTGACTGCGCACATTTTCTCGCGGTAGTAAATATGCACGTGAAGTGCTTTGGTCGTTTTTTTTTTAAAGTAAAGTGCACACACCGAGAGCCATGCGCTTAACGTGGCGCCTTCTTCGTCACAGAATTGGAGAGAAGTTTGCACTTCATAGTCCTCATTGGCTGCAATGGGTCTTCGGCCGCTATTTTTAATAAATTACGCAGTATTTCTGTATTTTTTCTGTATACACTCTAATACCGAGTATTGGAATTCCTGATTCTGTGTTGCATAAATGACACTACTTCTTTCTCTGAAGTAAAATTGCTCATCAATAACTCTTTTGAACACAAGATAATAGTAGGCGTATTTGAGGTTGTCAGGATTCACATCTAAAATCTGACAGTGTACCTTCTGACTACTTCGCTATCTCATCACAATTTTATTATAGCACAATGAATGTGCTATACATATATCTTCTGGCTATTGTTAATTAGTTAAATAACAAACTTTTTACATTATCTTTTCCACAAGAATGTTTACAGAAACATTGCTGATATTAATTCAAAGGTATGTAGGTACACCTTTCACATGGCTGGAGGCTGCATAGTTTTCTTTTAAGTTCTGCGCGCATTCGAAATTGGTAAAATAGATACATGTATGAGGTCAAATGCAATCGATACTTAACACATGAAAATTTGTGATAGAATAATGTAAACTTGTAATGTTTAAATTTGGACGTTAAACTTGGTAACTTTGTGCACTCTTCTTCTGTATAGTCCCCAAACACTGAATCAGCGTATTAAAAGAACACTTACTAATAGCATTATCAATAGATAACGCTGTTGACATAATAATCAGACGTCAATAACAAGCATATAATTTATTGAATATTTTCGACAAATTATAACAACACAAGTTTACAAAATAGATCAATGCTCAAGTAGTAAAGACATGAAACAAATAACAACCACAATAAAATTGCATTCACCTGCTGTTGTACTTTTAGATCACACTCGATTTTCCATTCACGGGAAATGTTAAGTATATTTCGAAGTATATCGTTGGAAGATCTCTAGAAGCTGCCATTTTCCCTGAAATAAAAAAAAATCATTAAATTAAAAAAGGTAAAATTGATTTCTAAACAAAACCGAAATCAAAAGTGAAAAATTATAATTTTAACCACATATTTATTTTTGAATCTGGCAATAATTTTGTCTAATTATAATATAAATGCAAGTAGTAAAATAGTCACATATGAAAGAATGTCACAAAATTGTTAAAATGTTTCTAAATTATTGGTTCCTTGATATCATTTGAGAAAATTGTTCGTCAATTTTCATGACAAACAAACTTATATAGGTATATGAAATTTTCTATATTTCTATTTTATTTTCATTGCTACCTTTATAAATTTTAAAATATACATAATATGAAGTTGTCATTAATGTTTCTAATTGTTTTCTAATACTTGATTTGATTAGCGTCACAGTTTTCAAGTGGATGGCGAGCCAAATAACAGCATAATTTTTGTTAAAATAATGTGCAAATTATCACATTTTTAAAAGATGCTTGCAATAATTAAATTAAGTATGAAAAAAATTGGAATTGTTTGAAATCAAATTTTCTGCATTTTTTCTCTTCAAAATATCAGCAAATATCACTTTCGTTTAGTTTATTTCACTGGTCAGCCTTTGCATTGCATGTGTCGTTTTCGGTTTCGGGTTGTGAAAGTTCATTGCAATAAGCAATTAGGCAGAGGAGCCCACGATTGTAGGGTTTGTGGGTAAGAGATTAAATGCTTTAGTAGGCGTGTAGATAATAATGAAGGAAAAGTGTGATTGTAGTGGGTTAAAGAAGGTTTTAAGGAGCAAGTTGGTGTCAGATCACGTGGTCTCTGAAAAAGGTTTTGTGGATTCTCAGGAAGGGTGAAGAGATTCTGTCTAGTGGAATTGCTCATTCTCGTACGTTATAGTCAGATGGAAGAGTGCGGAAGAAGGCAGAATTTGCGCGATGGATGAATGCATCTAATGAAATGATGAAGCCGCTCTGTTTGTGTGTTGTATACAAACCAGGGAGCTTTGGTTATTATGCCGCGGAAATAATGACGGAATGTTTGAAGGTGTCGGAGGTTGAACGGTGATGGAGTGGAGTGGACCAAGTTGGGGAAGCGCGTCTGAGAGGGGTTGATAACGATTGATATATTTATAGAATGACGTAATTTGTTACTTTAAGTGAGGATGTTACGTTGACTTCGTTGGCCGAATACTTGTTGTCGGACGTGATTGATGTGGGATTTTCAGGTGAGGTTTCGATCGAGAAGAACGACTAGGTATTTTATGGGCGAAGGAGGAGGTCATCAGCCCATTGTTCGGTTGTCGTAATGTGAAGATTGTTGTTTGGACCTGGGAGAGATTTAGAGAATGAACCATTTGGCATAACAAGTCTCTAGAGTTAAGATGTCATTGTACAGGTTGGTGATTGTGATGCTGATGTCACGAGAAGAAGAAAATAGTGAAATATATGAAAGCAAGAATGTGGAATTGTCCAAAAGATACACGTTAAAAATAGTATTTGAAAAGGTCTGCACTGAATTGCAGGAATGAGATTTGAAACGCAATGGAAAATATCTGCGTGAGAGGGAAATCGTCATTAGTAAATAATGAAAATCTGAACTCCATGAAATAAAAGACATGGAGTAAAAGACTAAATATACTACTAGAAAAAAATTATTTACCGAGAGAGATGACTCAGCGCATCAACTGATGTCACTGATACATCAGACCGGGAGATTCTAGATTCGAGTCATGACAGTGGCAGGATTTTTCGACTCCAACTTGTCAGTCGCTGTCTGGAGGAGAATTTATAGCGGCCGGCTGCTCTGATCGGATGTTTTCCATGGTTTCTCCGATCAATACCAGGCGAATGACGGAACAGTACCCCAACAAACAGGCCACGGACCGCATGCGATCTTTCCTACTTCTTCCTTATCCTATCATCACCTGTTACACACACTTACACTAACATGTACTACACTACCATAGATGTCGGGAGCTCGGCGTTTGTCCCGACCGGGGCGGTGCCCCGCTGGTGAGAGATACCTGGTTGGGGAAAACCTCACTAGCTGACGGTAGGTCGGCGCCGGATCTCGTCATACAGTGGGGCAAGACCACCGCCACCTCTCGAGCAAAATGTGCACTACACTTACGGGACGAATGACCTTAGATTTGGCGCGGAATCACTAACAATCAATCAACCAATCGGAAAACATGTATCTATTTATTGTTTTTAAAACAAGTAGTTTCTGTACATTGCTTGGACTTGAAAAATGTGAATTAGTTAAGATAGTACCAATAAAATAAGATAATCGCAATAATATACAACGATATTGCTCCCAACAATGGACACTATTGTCTACTACTCACTTGTAGTCTGATAGTGTTCGCACATTATTTTCCTCTGAAGATAATCATTAAAATCGCAGAAAGTGATAAAAAATTCCACATGTGCTGTCAATGAGGAACCTGAGCTCGCCGTGCGCGACGCAAATTGCCTTAGTCAGCGTGACAAGGACGCGTGAACTCTCCGCTTCCCCCACTTATATGCACGCCATATCGCCCCTAAAACGCGGGAGCCGACAATGTGGCCATGAGAGAGAATTGCTCATTTCCTTAAAGACTACTTCATTTTCTCACATATAATAGTTATTATATGTGCGTATATAGCCCGCGTATTGTACTTGTTAGAAGATAACTAACATATATGCTTTGGGATTATTGAAAGTGTTGATGTCATGTGTTTGATGGTAAACGCGATTCCAGATTGCAATTGACGGAAATGCACGATTACCATGTTTAATACCTATAGAGTCCTTCCTAAGATTTCAACCTGGTTGCATTTATCTTTCTTGTGTATTCGTCCTTCTGATCTTTGTTTTGTATCTTAAAAAATGTTATCGATTCCTAATAACAAACGCGTACGTCGTAAAATTGATAAGTATTGCTTTTTTTTTCTGCAAGGATCAATAGCAATAAACAAATAGTGGTGCTACAACATCACATATATTCTCGCATTATTTCTAACTGCGCCGCTATATTATACTACCACATGAACCTGCAAAAGTGTTTTGAACCAACAACAATTTTTTGCCGCTCCGAGACTCGAACGAAGGTCGTCTTAGTTAAATCGCCGCGAGCCGTACCTCTACGACATGGAAACGGTGTTAAGAAACTGAAAATGGAGCTTCAAACTAGGGCTGACGCTTAGAAATGTTGTTTTAACTCAATATTTTCAACGCGCAATATTCTAAAATTCAGAGGATCAACGAAAATGACTTTTACACCCTTCTTTTGAGCGTCCCTTGTTTCATACTTGGAAAGCATTTAAAAAAAATCACACCAGTTCATGAAAAAAATATAACTTGCATTAACTTCAAATAGAAATAACGTGAAACATACTCATTTCTTGGTTATGTATGTTAACTATTGATGAGAACATTTTTTATAAATTGCATAAATTTCTAGCACAAATGACTCGAAAACACTTGTTTAAAAATTACGCGAAAAATTCTTAAATATTGAAAATTGCCTAAATTTCGCGCAAAATATTGCGAAAACTATTCATATTTTCAAAATATTGTACATGACCTTATTTCATCTGCTTTAAAGAACTTCTTTCATTACAGAAAAAAATCTATCTTTAATACTGTATCAACTTTGTTGTACAAAGACGCCAAAAAAGTACACTTTTGCAATTTTTGAAAAATAGGGTTTTTTAACGAAAATGGGATTACGTCATTCTCTTAAGCACCCTTTACACTATCCGAGGACAAAGTTTAAAAACTTTGGTACGATTTTTGAGAACATTTGAAAATGTTGCTGAGGCTTCATAGGTAAATTAAAGGTAAATTCAAAAATTAAAATATCCGTTTTAAACCGCGAGTCTCCATCCCGTTTAGATTGAACGGGGAATATCAGTTTTGTAGAAAATCAGCTGAACGGTTTAGGCCAGGGCTCATCACGTTTTGCTTCGAAGAGCCAAGGCCGATTGCTCCCAGCCCTTAGCGGACAGCGGCACAGCGGGAAACAAGTGTCAAACGCCGGGGTGTGAGATATTAAACGGTGGCGCTTATCATCCCACATTGCCGCGATATCGTCCATAGACACCCGTGTTCCGCCTATAAGCACAAATACCAAAATAGCTATTACCATTGTCTGAGGATAGTTGTCACCTCCACAAACATTAGATAACAGTAATAAAATAAATAATTCGGTCAAGGAAAGAATTTCAACAAATACCCGTAAGAACGTTTGCGACAGTAACAATTACTGAATGTTGAGTTGTCGGAAATCATGCAAATATGTTTATTATGTAAATATGTTATAATGCAAACAAACAACCAAAAAGTATACGGTTGTACTCTAAAGAGATCTTACCTATTAATTATTTCTACATTTTTAAATTCTTTTTTTCTCGCACAATGCTTTCAATATATGGCCCAAATGATTGAGTGCAACTTAACCTCAGGACATTTGTCAAGTTATGATCTTTGAGAGCGCTTATTAGTCGATTTACAAGTTTGTACTACTAGACAAAAATTGCTCACAAATACACGTACGATAGACCCAAATATACTTAAACTTTGGGCAGCACACTTGTGGAGCTTAGGAAACTGTCTCTGGGGAATGTTTTTTGTAAACATGTAGTTGATCTTCCTTGTGTTGGAATTTGTCTTTCAAATGTGTATCAATTTGAAGATCTCATATTTCCAACTGTAAATCGTTATTTACGTTGTATGAATTGGAAATTGTAAAACAACAATTTTGATATCTGATTCCATACCAGAAATTTCTTTTTAAAAAATTCGAAATATTCATTCATTATCGGTGTACTGTCATACTCAGCAGCATTATGGTTATGAATTAGTCTTTCAAAAAAAAAAATTGTTCATCCCGCTTGTTTTAAAACGTTATCGGTCAATTATTACAAGAGTCTCTTGCTTCCACTTCCATGACAACAAATTTTGCAATGACGTGTTATGTGAAACTGAATTGTCTGCCTTATCGCTTCTACTTCTAAACGCCCTCCCCCCAGCCCCGCAGGCTTCTCTAGCTCCCACTACTGCTCCTGCCATCCGCTCTGGCCAATGTCGCCGGCTCTTTCAAGAAAAAAATCTTCAATTTGGTATTTGTAGAAAGACGTCGAAAAAATGTTCAACTTGCGCAATTTTTGAAACATTCCGAGTTAACTTACGCCGCCTTATTGAGTGTACTTTATACTTAGAAGACATTTATAGAAAAAATGGAGCAGCTTTAGAGACATTTTTGAAAATGTCCGAGTGTCCATCCAGGTAATCATACCAGATCCATCAGGTAATATTCATTTACGAAAAAATCCCACCAATAGTTTAAGCACTAGTGTTTTTCACAGACGGACGGACGTTTTGACAGAAAAAAATCGATATTACGGGACCCCAAAACGTGAATTTCCATTGAAGTCTCGAAATCGATTTTCCTTAACATTACATAACTTTTTTGTATATCACTCCATACAATTCAAATTGTAGTGTGTACATATAGTCAGAGAAGTAAAAGATGAACATCATGAATTGACCACATTTAGTGATATAAAAGTTATATTCCTCAGGGGTACGGGCCCTCTTTCAAAATTTACAGGAGAGCCATGGCTCCTCCCCCCTCGCTTGCGCGCGCATGTGCTCAGGATTTCTCAACTTTCATTCTCCGTCCTTGAGAAGGACCTTGACACTGACACTCGTTCGGAGCCGCAGACATAGACTACCCGCAGTACAATAGTGTTGAGCACATTGCCTATACAGTAGGCGTTGCTGGCAGTATCTTGAAACTTGACCTTGAAGTAGTATAACAGCCCACAAATTGCCATCTTGAGAGTTCCTTATTGAATGGTAAATCAAATTATAACAATTTGCAAGACAAAATGAGATATGTTTCCGAAGGAAAGAAGTTCAGGAAATTTTGTATTTTCTTTCTTCTGGTTTCAATGTGTTAATAAATTTTACTTTTTCGTTTACATACGTACATACGGCGTAATTTACACATTACCGAGGAAGCTATAAACCGTTGCAGTCGAAAGCAGTTTTTATTTTATTTATATTCCAAAAGAATATTGTGTCTTATAACATATTCTCAAGAGTGTGTGAATATTATGGAAAATGTGAATTTTGTGCCTTCGAGCGCTTACAAATTGGCAAGTGAAATAGGCTCGAAATAGTTTGCTAGAGCGAGACGTTTAGATACAAACTGTGTTTATTTCGAATATCAAATGAAATAAATAGAAATGACGTCCATAGAAGACAAAGTTAGATAGAAGATATACATAGAGTAATGTATATAATGGTTCTTGTGTGAAATACTGTAAGACGTTTTAAAGAATAATATAAAATGATACAATTGTCCTTATAATTTAATACTTACGTATTAATTGTATTTCAAATACATTCGTTCGAATCGTTTTATTTGTGTGAAATGGGTTCGTGTTGTGATAAGATATTGGCTAGATTTCCATTAACGTACACTAGTTTCAAAATTAACATCACATGCATTATTATTTATACATTATTGCATTTGTGATGATGAGATGATATACTAGTGGGTAGGTACGAGTGAGATGTCAAGTTATGGAGGTTTAAATTTATCTTTCGAGAATCTTGATATAATTCGCGGTCTGGTGTTGTTTCTTCCTAGATTCAATATTTCTGTGCAGTGAGAATTTGGTAGGTAGTAGTAGAAATATCTGGCAAGACATTTTAACGTCTCTTTGAATTCTGGTATGTCTAACTCCTGTCGGATTTAGTGATTGGGGATGTACCGTGGAGAGTTGAGAGTTATTCTCAGACACTTATTTTGGAAAACACAAAGTGTGTTGACTGTGATAGATGCAGCACCATCCCGTATTGGGCAAGCGTATGTCATTGTTGGTAATACAACAGATTTAAAGATGAATAGTCTGCATTCCAATCACAGAGAAGTACGGCGATTTTTAATCGGTGTTAAATTGGGTATTTTATAGTTTTCTTTATGACGGCATTAAGAAGGGGTTTCCAGGTGAGTCTTTTATGAAAAAAAGGGTTTAAACCTCACCCTGAGGTATTTTATTGAGGATGTTGACTATGGGATTTTTGTTCCTTGGATTATGATTTATGCAGGATTTTTCGGACGGCGGAGAGTAAATATTTTGCAGCTACTTGTATGTAAATTGAAAAATAATTTTTACAGTATTGCACTAGACGGCGCACATGTATCGTACTTGCGAGGTCGCCTGGTGTTATGAAATTACATATGAATGAAAACAAAGATACCGTATTGCATTACGAAGGCTGAACCCAGAAACTTCAATTCGATGCTCTGTACAAGCGGACAGTAAATATTTCTTACAATTGCATAAGATATATAGCGATTCAATGGCAACATGATAGTAAGCTATTCAGAACGTATCTGCATTACTAATTTCCAATGTGCATAGAAATGGAAAGAAAAGTATACAACCTCCGCACGTGGTGTGTATGGTCTCGTTAGATCCGGTGTACCCAGAAACTGGAGAAAAATACAATAAATAAAGAAAATTTAAAAAAAACTACGAGTACTGACTGGATTCTCGCACTCAGCGCGTGACTGCTTACGATACAACTCACGCCATAAAATAGCAAAGATTTGAAAAAGAATCAGCCCGCCAATTAGTATTAACGAGTTGCGTTATGGAACAGTAACCTTTTGATATTCTTGGTATGTCAAGAACAGTTGATTGATGAATTTCGTATTTTTGAGCACTTCAACTGCTATGGTAATTACTCCCGTAAGGTTAGTACACGTTTTATCAAGGGAGGTAGCGGTATTCTTCTCCTAGATGATGATGTCCGGCGCCAACCTGCAAGTCAGGGTTTTCTCCATCCGAGTATCTCCCATTAGTGGGCACCGTCCCAGCCTGGCAAGCTCTGGTCTCCCCATGTGTCTGGGGTGAAGCGCATGTATGTGTACAAGCGTGTAAGTAAGGGATAAGGACAGGACAAAAAAGAGGAAGGAAAGATCGCACGCAGTCCATGTAAGACTATTTTTTAAAATATTGAATTGGATGTAAAGTTATACGAAAATATTATACTTGTTGTTTTTGAGAAGTGTGCGTTCTACTTTTTGAAAAAAAAATACACTTTTGTGGTATTGTTCATCATAATTTTTGCTGCTGCAGTCCACTATTAATGGCATAATTTCGTGTGTGATATCTCAAAACAATGACAATTTTGAAGGAGAAATGCTTTACTGTATGGCGAACCTTATACTTTCTCCACATGTGTTTTAGTCTGAAAACCATCTTTATGCAATTCTTACTCCGAATAATATACTATTTTCTAAATATATTTCATCCTTTAACAGAAGAACTTGCATGTTAACCAACAGAATTGTGAATCTTTCTTGGTATGTACCGACAATACATGTGTTTATAATGACAATATGAACTGCATTTATCTATATAATAGAACATTTTATCAATGTAAGTACATTAATGTTATTATTTGAGGTATAAGATTTTACATTTCGCTAGTTATGGAAATTTGTAAAATCAAAATAGAATTCAGGGGATCAGGTGTGGGATAACTATGGACTCTATCAAGAATATACAAATAATTTTTGATATCGATTTACGGTTTTCTCTTAACAAAGGTGGATTACGAGGCGGTAAGGATGTGCCGTAAGACGTGATATTTTTATTCTCGGAAGAATGGAATCATTTTTGAATGTTTACAGGCTTTTCACTCATGCAAATAATTGAATTTATCCCACGAGGTAAATGACCTACACAGCTTTTTTTTGTTATAAATTGGGCGGACACATTGGTTGAATGAGTCAATCACTAGTAATTTTATTGTTTTGATAATCTCAACATATTTGATTCTCAATTGTCACTTTAAGTACTTTCACACTTTATTATTATTATTATCTATCTTGGAATGTAATAGTTTTTTAAAAAAAAGTGTACATTTAGTTAATCGATGCCATTTCAAATAATTTCTCCAGACATTGAAGAAATCAATGAATGAAACTCAAAGGCGTGGCTATTGACGCTCTAAAATAATCCGCGATCGCTCAGGACAATGATTAGTTGGCTGAGCTTCATGTGAGGTAACAAATTATATTGTTCAAATGTTATGCATTAGCAGTAAAATGTCGTAAATCTATTAAACTTCACATCTAAAAGAAAATAGTATAACAAGTTAGAAAAGCCTCGTCTCGTGGGCGAGGTGGAGTGAAGCAGTGAATACGAGATGCGATCTTGATCTGTTTCATTGAGCTCTCGGTCGCCTTCTTGCTCCACACCGGCAGAGGTCAGCGAGACTCGTAAGAGAAACTGTATGTGCTCGTTGTCCCCGACGCTCAACCTCGAGACAGAAACCGGAGCGGCCAAATTTTATGCAGCCCACATTCCTGAAGGTTTCAGGGGGAAATAATACGCTTTTTATGATGGTGTAGTCTTAAGGGAAAGCGAATGGGAAGAATCGATCATATCGTTAGTTCTCGTCAAAAATTTCGGAAGTTTTGGCTCTGAGCGAAATGAGACATCTAATATTCAAACGAATGATTTGTCTCTTGTAATAATATCATAAAAACGTATTAGAAAGTATATGGCTGAAAGGACAATTCTTAACTTAGCTAATAAAGTAATAAACTGAAAGAACGTCGTAAATATAATGTAAAACTGCATTATGTAGGAATCCTAGAGAGCAAAACGTTGATTTACTTTTTAATTAACGATGATTATTTTTCATTTTATCACTGTTAATAATATACCTTAAACACGGGCTACTTGCACCCAATTTTTCAATACTTTTGTAGTTCATTCTTTAGTAATCTTTAAAAAACTAAAAAAACGTTTATACTTTTTTCTGTAGATCTACAGGTTTAATGTGATGTGCTCGAGAGTAGTTTGATATTGAACACAAATCGTAAATAATTTTTTTGTAATTTGGGTTCAAGTAACATTGCTTGTGAGCTACTTGACCCTGAACGATATTTTCGTACAAAACCACCAAGATATGCACTGGTTCCTAGATTTTTTTATACAAACATGAATATAAATATACTACAAACACGAAGATAACTTCAATAGTAGAAATATAATTTTTATTATTCAATTTTTATCGGTAACTGTGGATGCCTAAAACGTAATTTCACCCATTCTCGCCCTGGGTCATTATCTTCGAAAACAGTTACAGCTCAGCCACCCGTAGATAAGTAAAACTTCACTGTACATCTGAAATCGAGTTCATCAACAGGAAATCTGAAATTACTGATTTTGTCACGGTACCTTGCAAAGGCTAATTTTTAGTCTTCATTAAAACAGTCAGTTCCCTTCCATTCAGACCCCGTTTTATAGTCGATCGACTAATAAGTTGATCGACGATAAAGAAAGCCTCAGCTTGTCTTTGTGGCATTCCTCACAATTGCTGCCAAACATTCTTCAAGCTTAAGGATGTGTCTCTGTATGTTTGTTTGTGTCTATTTCATCATTTCATCTCATCCCCAGGGCTTACAACCTTGGGGGTAAAAAATGCAATCAGGATTAAATGCTAATTTTCCCAATAGTAAAGTAACGTGCACCTACCCAGCAGATAATCATTACTGAGCCCCGGTGGGATGCACGTATTGCATGGCCCCATGACGGGCCAATTCGCAAAACAAATAATAATAATAATAATAATAATAATAATAATAATAATAATAATAATAATAATAATAATAATAATAATAATAATAATAATGCCGATCAGATGGCCGAGATCGCTAAGGCAGTAGTGCCGGAGTGGTTTCGGACCAGAAGATCGCGGGTTCGAGTCCCGCCTCGGGCATGGGTATATTTGTGTGTTTGTGTTTCACCCCCATTATCATCATATCATCATTTCATCCTCCTTACCCCAGGGCTAACAACCTTGGGGGATAAAAACCGGATCCAGCTAAAAATGCTGGTCCCCCCCAAAAATTGTCGCAAGCACCTGCCACCGTGAGAATAAATAAAAACTGAGCCACGGTAAAGGCAGGATGCTTGCAAGCGTGGTCCTAGTCGGCCGATTAACGAAAAATAATAATAATAATAATAATAATAATAATAATAATAGTAATAATAATAATAATAATAATAATAATAATAATAATAATAATAATAATAATAATAATAATAAGTGATTTCAAACTTTATTGGAAAAGATAAATAACGACTGACGTCACCGCGAGCCAATAAACCTGCCATCACTTTGATGTCGGTTTAGATGTCACGTAGTTTGTAGACAAAAAGAAATAAGTCCGTTTGACTGACATAGTCATTTCACTCTCCCACAATATTGAGGAACTATAGCAACAAGATCAGCAATTACAAGGATTTGGCAGATGAAGTAAAGAAAATGTGGAAAGTCAAGACAGTTTATGTTTGACTCATCATCATAACATCCACAAGATTTATTTCTAAAAGCCCGAAGAAACGCTTAGAAATTATTGAATTAAAAAACCACATATCAAACATGAAGAAATATGTTATTCTAGACACTTGCCACATTGTAAGTTCTTGAGAGACAAACGTGAGTGAACTCAACATAATTACCGTTCAAACAAGCGTGCAGAGCCTTTAAATAACTTGTAAATATGTATAAAAGAACAGCAGTAAATAGTTTATCTAATATGTGTTATGTGATACATGGTTAACTCGTGATGTGGTAAAAAACCAATACACTGTACAAGAAAAAACATGTCTCCTCATTGATGTATCTGACCCAAGTGATAAAAATGTAACTGCAAAGTCAGGTGAGAAATATCTAAAATATAAAGATCTTGCAATCGAGGTCAGTCTAATGTGGAATGTTAGAACAGAGATGGTGCTTACAATATAGGAAGTCGCCCAACCTCGAGCTGATGTGATAGACTTTATGTGGCATGTAAAGAAGGGGGAAGAGGCCTTAGACAAATTGAAGCCTCCTGGCACAATATAATAGTCGGGATGGGGAAAGTATGTAGTCAGTCCTCAAAATGACCCTCTAATGAGATTAGTCCGAATAATGGGAAACAGAGGCATTGAAAGGGTAGCAAGAAGCATTGCGAAGAAAACTATGCAAGACATGCAGAATAATACAGCAACTGATTTTCTAATACTACTTAACATGAACTTTGAGACACAAATATTGTTAGAAAAATCACGGAGAGGCAAATCACTCCATGGAGAATATCTAAAAAAACTAGAGAAGGTGCTGATCAATAAAGATCAATTATTTATGTGGGTTGAAAGAGGAATAATAAAAGCCAGAATCGAAAGCAGTTGTAGTAGCTGCCCAAGATCACGCGTTGAGAACGCGACATTATGATAAGGCGGTTCTCAAAATTTCCCAAGATGTTAGATGCCGTATTTGCCAGAAACAAGTAGAATCCATTGACCATATGGTCTCATCTTCTCCAATTCTAGCAAAGGTCGAATTCTAGATACATAGCACGATAGTATACCTCCACTGGCGGATATGTAACGCCCTCTTAGCAGAATTTTTAAACACATTTTTCAAGTGGTTCCAACATGTTTCCAAACACATGTTCCAAAGAACACTCACAAAATCGGTGACATTTATTGGACTGTCTACTACACTGTACGACCAAATTCAAACTGATCGCACGGTAGAGGCAAAAAAACAGGATACTGTTATTCGAGGTTTGGAGAAAAAGTTTCTACTTGTAGATGTGGCTGTGCCGTGTGATCAAAATGTCGTAACCACGGATGCAGAGAAACGTCTTAAATACAAGAGGTTGGAAATCGAGATCAGCCGACTGTAAAAGCACAGGTCGTCCCGATAGGTATCGGAGCAGTGGGATATCTTTCGCAAATTTCTGTAAGAACTTGCCTAAACTCCCAGGTCATTGAAAAGACTTGGATTTATTTGGAACAGCCCACATTCTGCGTAAAGTATTGTAAACGCGCTGACAGTTCCTAGATCTGCTTCTTTGGAAGATGGTTGCAACCTGGAGTATATTTTATATTCAACCGACTCATAACATATTTAGTCGTGAAATAGAGAAATAATAATAATAATAATAATAATAATAACAATAATATTAATAATAAATTTCATTTATTGAGTGACGAGGTTACGGCTTTTCTTATAAAATTAAGAAAGAATTCTCTGCTCCCCATGATATTGATTTCTGTAGATTCTTTTGAACAGGAAAATGATTTTGAAAGTTGCACCCTTGACGTACTGGCAAAAATGCATGAAGATTTTGAATTCCCGTTACAGCAACAGACTTAGAGAAAAGATCAGTCAGAAACATTTTATTATTATAACCTTTTTTCATCCAAAAAATCCTTGTTTTTCATGTAGTCCTTTGCCCAGATGAATAAACGTTCCAATCTTACATTCCCTGACGCTCTTTGAAGACAAACACCAGTATTATGTCTCTTCAGAGTAATTTCTAAACCATCAAAAATACTCTTTCTGTGGGATGGCGCGAAGAAAAGCGACTCTGCCATACACCGAAGGAGGAAAATGATTATTCTTTACCTACTTGCTGCAGTGCTTTCAAATTTTTGTTTTAACTGTGACAATTTCTGTATTAGCAATTCTGTATTAGCAATTTGTGTATGTTCCGGGTCGTTCATTGCCAATACGAAAAACAGTGTTTCTTTGACAGCCTTTTCCACTTTATTCATTTTTACAATATTATATATTTACATTCCTCAATTATCTTTGTTCGGTCAGATAACTCTCCAATACTAATCAAACTGCTGTTGAACGCTGCAAGGACGTTTCTGTGTCTCGCCATTGATGTACAAAAAGTCATCTTCTGCATGGTTTCACTTTTACGCCTTTTATTTAACATTTACTGCTATTTATTTTTATTCCCAAATTAACACATCATTTTGGTCTTCTAAAAAAGGGAAGCACGCGTATCATTCATGGAAAAACATTTCTCAAATATTTATTGCAAGTTTAGTAATCCAATTCTTGAAAAAATGTTGCATCATGCTTAGTAATTGGCGTTAGCTAGACGAGGGGTCCATAGAACTATGGGTCCTTTTTTCGGAGAATGCAGAAATGTATTCTGCGTACTTTAATCTATATCCCAGCAAATTTTCATGATTTTATCTCTATTCGTTTATCTCTATTCTTCTCGTTCGTTGGTAGAGCAATATTGCGTTATATGAAGAGTGTTTCCCAGAATACTACACTTTAATCTATCATTCGAATTCCACTTAATCCGGCAAAAGTTACTGATATCTTTTTTCTGTAATGTATTTTCATTAATTCAAATAACTTTTTTATTTTGAATACAAAGAAACTATATAACATTTCGCACCTCCAATAGAAAAGAGACACAATTGCAAATTTCTGAATTCTCAGAAATTGCAATTTTAAGTTTCGTAGTTCTGTAATACTCGTTATACATTGTACCAAATATTCACCTTCTAGAGGACAGTAATTGAACTAATGCAAAATAAACTTCAGAAGAGTAGCAGTACCTCTTGCTAACTTCTTATCAGCTTTTAGCTGAAAAATGACGATTTTGCACTTGTGTCACTTTTCTATTGGAGGTGCGATGTTATATACAAAAAATAAACAAAAATACTTTACTTTTGGCACATTCTGCGCTTTTTATCTTGCGCCTGGATAGCGACGTACCATTTTTGTCTCTTCAGTTCCAATATCATTTGAAAAAAAATAAATGTTTAACTATTTATGATAATATTCCTAGAGACTTGTTTTTCTTCATCAGAGTCTACCTCGAACGTACCATCTTCTTCGTTATCAATTGTTCTATTTTTGTATTTGTTCACTTTCTTCAACCAAGCATTGAAGTCCCTTAACACTTTCTTTCGTTTTCTACGTCTCCAATCATTTTTTTAGAAATTGCTATTAACACAAGAGCTTAAACACATTATTTATATTTGTTAAATGCTTCATTTCACTTCTCGAATTATAATTTAAAATTTCATAAACAATTTGTATTGAATGGTACTTTCACAACTATGATTAATGAGGCAATCAGATTAAATAAAATGTCCCATGCAATGCTGTAATATGTAATTTCAGTCACCGTGCGGTGCAGAAGGAAGAGAGGAGGGTCAACACCACGAAGCTCTGCCGCCCCCACAGTTCATTCATTGATGGTTTGATTGATTGACTGATTGATTTGTTATGATTAGGGAGAGGATTTTTATTACCTAAAAATCTTGAAATATTCTTTACACAATATACATTTATGACTTAAAAATGTTGAAATATACCCTTTATTATGCAATTAAAATTAACAATATTTCATTTCCTGTATAAACCCTTCTTGATAAAATTACGGAGAAGCATGCTTGGAATGAAAACTTTGTGCAAACTAATAAAACCTAGCTTACTTTGCCGGAGAAATTATAGAAGTTAATATGCACCTTAATGAAGTATATTGTATGTTTTGTTTCATGTTTTCTCTGGTTTAAAAAAAGATATCACGAAATATCCTATTTGCAAAACTATTTAATCTACAGAAACAAAAAAAACGCAAACTGTGACAAGCTCCTTCCATTCAATGAACGCTCACAAATAAAGAGTTTCTGCTAAAACATTAAAAGGTTTAGAGGTAAGTCTCTATATGAACGAAATATGCAAAATATGCTCCCACAATTACAAGAATATGCAGCAACAGGAGAAATCAGTTAAATATGCACTACCATATTAATCTTCATAGCATCCAATTTTAATCAAATGTCAAGAAATTTCACTTTCCTGAAGTAACGGACAAAAATATGCAAAATCATTAAAACCCGCTCCTTAGTTATGATCATTAGACTTGTAAGTATGTTATATTCAGTGAGGTGGCCCTTTTCATCTCTCGCAGGATGGTGAGATCCAGCGTCAACTTTCGCGTCTGCTTGACAGACATTTCCCTCTTTCAGGTATCTCCCTAGCAGATCACGACTTCAATCGGGACAAACTCTACGTTCTCGACTTCTCTCCCTACATGCATAGTAGTATAGCGCATGTCAGTAAGTTTGCGACTAAGGGGGAGCATATGACTAGGAAAAGGAGGGTAAGATCGCGCACGGATCGTGACCTGTTTGTTAGGATGCTGCTCCAGCATTCGCCTGGTGGTGATAGGCGAAAGCACAGAAAACTCCCGATCAGAACCGCCGGCCGCTAGAATTCTCGAGACAGCGATTTATTTCCATCTCGTTGTGCAGCCAGAGTCAAAAATCGTGCCAGCGTCAAAAATCGCGCCAGCGTCAAAAATCGTGCCAGCGTCAAAAATCGTGCCAGCGTCAAAAATCGTGCCAGCGTCAAAAATCGTGCCAGCGTCAAAAATCGTGCCAACGTCAAAAATCGTGCCAACGCTGGGACTCAAACCCTGGTGCGGTCGCAATTTATTTCCCGGCACTGCCCCGGGGTCTGCCTGGTTTCGAATCGCGCCGAGTAAGCTAGCAAACGCTGCTTTTCGCCGGGGCGGCGGCGGTCGTCGCCTTCGCGCTGAGGTGCGGCCTTCTGGAGGTTGCGTCGCGGGCACCGGCTGACCACGTGGCTGGGACGACGCGAAGACGACGCGTGCGCACACGTGCGGGGGCCGGGGGCTTCCGGGTGAGCAATGGGCGGTTCCCGTCCCGCCCCCGCCCCCGCCCCCGGCGACCTTGCAGCTGCTTCCGTCCCTCTCACGCAGCCGCGGCCACTCGTTACTCATGCCCCGCCGGCCCACGCAATTCCAATTCCCGCCAGGGCGGCATTGAATCCTGCTGTGGTTCCGCTTGCTAGTAATCTCAAGCTGCTATTGTCGTAATGAACGACTTCAACTAGGTTTATCTCCTCTCGTTTAGTTTGCTAGCGTTTGTACTCTTACAGTAGATTAGATCTGTAATTCCATATTTTCACAATAAAATTTCTTACAAGTATATTTCATCTCTTGTACGCTTTAATTCTTCGTAATCAATCGTCGTGAATAATCAGCAAATGATACTAATTGTAATGATAATTATATATATATATATATATATATATATATATACATATATATATATATATATATATATATATATATATATATATAAAACTATGTACATCTACTTGGAATTTTGATTTACATTAGAATACATTTAAAAAATTAAACATTTTTGGAATTAGGACATGATTCACAATTTTTCATGGAAATCATTTAAAATGTAATATATGCACGCAAAACCGTTCATTAATTTCCAAAAGAAATGTTCGAATTAATCTTTACATTTTAACGATTTCAATTTGTGCAGCAGTATGTGTACAATGTAGTTGTCCTGGCACCACATGTTTCCTTCTTTAAATGAGTCCACTCCTCATTTCGGTAGCGTTTTTGTTAAGTACCCAGTGCTTCCCAGAGGAAAGGCTGAGATGTCCTTTGTTGGCTTCAGAAGAGTACATTGAATTACATTATTCCCACGCATCAGATCCAGTTAATAACGTTTATATTATTGTTAATATCTACATAATCGTTTCAACAATTATTACATTAAAAATCTGAGCATTTTGCATTTCATCAAATGTATCATGCAGGTAGCGCGTAACGATTTACCAACTCTGGAAAAACACCTTGTAGAACATACGAAGATAATTTACCGCGCACTAATGTACAGTCCACGAACAATCATATAGAACATCATCTTTTGGACCAAAGAATACATTCACTTTTTAAAGCAAAACTCGTATTTTTTCATTTTTTACGTTTTATTCATAAGGTTATTATCTCAATTTGCTCACCTGCAACTGAAACTAAAAATTGTTTCTGTACTATTTCCCCGCCCTGCAGTGTCCGAAGCACAGGCATCTCACGCACCCGCACCCCCGCCCTTCTCAAGCCAGTGGCTCGTGCTGGAGCCCCACCCCCAGGGCCAAGAGGGTGAGAGCGGAGGCGGGATCGGCTGGAGCTTCTCCGCTGCCCGCGGCTCCTCACGGGCACTGAGCAATGAAATATCCTTCACTTTCACAACGGAACGGAATCGACTCGTATTCACTGGCAGTTGAGACTATGATGAAATACGTACCGTGTTACGCTTTGCGACTACCAACAGCGTGGTCGGATACAGTACACCAGTACACGCTTTAAAATGTATGGATACGTGCGATGGAGAGGGCGACGAGACGATGGGCCTGTGGTGGAGACGTTGCTTATATTAACAGGGCGATGGTGCGATGGAGCCATCGCCCTGTGAACATAAGCAACGTCTCCGCCACAGGCCCATCGCTGCGGCGATGGTTCGGAGGCGCTGGGGCGCCCCTGGAGCCCAGCCCGTGCCCATCGCCTCGTCTGCTTCTCCATCGCACGCAGCCGTGGGCGCGGGGTGCGGGTGTCTGCTCTGGGGCGCGGCGCGCGGACGCTCCGCGAAGAGGCGGGAGAAAGCCGGCGGCCCCGGGCGCCCCGCCCCACCCAGGCCCCGCCCCGCGGGCGGCGTCGCAAGGCCAAGGCCTGGCCCTCGCCCCGGGCGGCGGCGCCCCGACCAGACCCGCCCCGCCCGCCAATTCGGTATAAAAACCCCGCCCGCCCGGCGTCCTGCACAGTCGCTCTCGGGAGACCAACGAGCCGCTACACTACACCATGAAGGTCCTGGTGAGTACCACACCACACCGCGCCCCGCCACGCCCTGGGGAAAATCTCCCCGCACCATCGGAACAACATTTTCGGCAAACGAATGGTCAACTTTTACTATCTCGCATTGCTTTTAGACGGAACGCTCTCTTCAAGGACGACCACTTCTGAAATGGATCATCAAATTTCCTAGAAATTTTGGGTTTTCAAATTTGTCGGAATGCCGACGCTTACATTACGAATTCTAACACAAATAACTTGTAGTTAAAATATTTTAATTTGTTAAATGTTTTAAACGTAAGACACTGGATTTTTCTGATTGAATGAGATGATGGTTCAGTATAGAAGGTGCATAAAAAATTGAGAAATTAGTCATACCATTTCCTTAAAAACGTAAAGGCGTTCACTCCATTCTTCCAATTAATTTCAAAAAACCTTAGCAGGCATTGTTCTGGGACAATATGAAAGCGGATGATAGATCGTGGCGTCATCGAAAAAATAACTATCATATACTTTTATTGACTCAAGACCAATAAATTCCTACTCGCCACGAAGGTCAACATGTTCGATGTGGTGTGGCCGCCAATCACACTACCAGACCAAACATGAACTTTTTTAGGTTCTACTAGTTGGATACCCCTTCAGAATCAGTTCGTAACATATAGGATGGACACGCACGAATAAGTTTACTTCTAAGTTTTTTTGACCACAATTCCTTGCATCTGAGCTACGTCGACATTTCTTAGGGATGCTCGGAAGACCTTTCCTAGGTTAATGAGTAGGTGATACTACTAAATATTGAATGAATGAATGAATGAATGAATGACGGAGGTGGTGCGAGGAGGGACAGACGAGTGAAAGGAAACAGAAGCCACTTTGTCCCGGATCGCCCTGGGAGTGAACCCCGGTCCCCAGAAAGCGTCCACGTGGTGGCGAGGTGCTAAACGCGAGCGTGCGTGTGTTGCGCAGATCGTCGTCGCGTGCGTGCTGGCTGCGGCCGCCGCCACCCCCGGCCTCATCGGCGCGCCCGTCGCCTACTCGGCGCCCGTGGCCGCCGCCGTCGTCGTCGCGCCCTCCGTCTCCAGCCAGTACCACGCACAGGACGAGCTGGGCCAGTTCAGCTACGGCTACCAGGGCCCGCTGTCCGCCAAGCAGGAGGTGCGCACCGCCGACGGCATCACCCGCGGCGGCTACTCCTACGTGGACGCGCACGGCCTGGTGCAGAGCGCCCAGTACGTGTCCGACCCCGTCAACGGCTTCCGCGTCGCCGCCACCAACCTGCCCGTGGGCCCCGGCGTGCCCGCACCCCCCGTGCCCGCGCCCGTCGCCGTGGCCGCAGCCCCCGTCGCCGCTGTCGCCGCCGCCCCCGCCGTCGTGGAGGCCCGCTACGCCGCCCCCGCCGTCGTCGGCGCCCCGCTGCCCGTCGCCGACACCCCCGAGGTGGCCGCCGCTAAGGCCGCCCACTTCCAGGCCCACGCCGCCGCCAAGGTGAGTCGCCCGCCGCCACGCCCGCATTCCGCCTCCGCCTCCGCCTCCGCCTCCGCTCCCGCTCCCGCGGAGCCATTCAGGGCAGCTGCCACATCCTTCCCTCCCGCCTGCCAAGTTTTTTTTACCACTTATTTTCACTATCGAATTCTAGGCCTTTCCCAAACATTCTTAACGATTCCCCCTTTTTTTATACCAGCGTAATAACCTTACATTTTAAACAAGAATGAAGCCTCGCATATCTCATCAATTCTGAATAACGCATCTTTTCTTTATCCATGCAACTTCGTATTTTTTTAAATATCTTAATTCAATAATCTAAAAAGTCAATAATCGTACAGTAGACTCTAGTAATTTTTTTGTACTTTTGCATTCCTTTGAAACTATTTTAAACTCTCTTCTTTCTCAAGTCACGTTTACACTTAACAGTGACCAGTCAAATATTACTGGTATCTCGAGGGATATTTATATAACAGGGAGTGAACTATTTATAGAACGGGGGGGGGGGGGGTCTGGCCGCTCCCCGGCTCTCGTAACTTATTCTCCCTCCTTCTTCGGAAGGGGGGGGGGCTCCTCTCCTTCTATGGGCAAAGGTCTACGCTTCCTTGAAAGTCTGGCTGTTCGGAAGACGCTGGAATCACGCATTTCACGCTAAAGGACGCCGCCCCCCACTGGTTGTGGTCAGCGCCTCCCAGCCACCCCAATTCCTCCTCCCTTCCCTTGCCCGCCCTCGACGACGTCCCTGCAATGTTGTGTGTGTTTGTGTGTCCGCAGGCTGCCATCTACGGCCGCAAGAAGCGCAGCCCCGGCCTGCTGGCCGCGCCCGCCGTCGCCGCCTACGCCGCCCCCGCCTCCGTGGCTGTGCACGCGCCCGTCGCCTACGCCGCCCCCGCCTCCGTGGCCGTCCACGCCCCCGTCGCCTACGCCGCGCACGCCGTCGTGCCCGCCCGCAGCTTCGCCTACTCCACCGTGGCCGCGCACCCCGGCGCCATCGTCGCCGCCCACCCCGGCGCCGTCGTGGTCGCCTAAGCGCCCCCCGCCCTCGCCGCCCTCGACGCCTCCCGAAGCGACTGGCGCTGGCGCGGGCGCTGGGCCCCCCCGGCCAGAGCCCCCGCGCCCCCCACCCCCACGGCTCTCCTCCTAACTTATTCTCCCTCCGCCCTTCCTCTCTTCCTCCCTCTGTGTGTGCTCGCCTGTGACCATGAATGACTTAGATTAAGAATAAGTCAGCGAAAATTGTATCCTTCCAAACACCTTTTTAGACCAATCTTGTAGAAGAGAGTCATGTAAAAAAATAGAATATTCAAAAATGCGATAACAAGAATGTCCAACTGCAGAAAACACCTAAAAATCAGTTGGCAAAACAATGACTGCAACATAAAAATAATGTACTATATAAAACAAAACATAGAACTGTAAAATACTCAATAATAAAAATTTTTACATACAGAAAATTACA
This sequence comes from Gryllus longicercus, assembly GCA_038098605.1. Classification (NCBI taxonomy): domain Eukaryota; kingdom Metazoa; phylum Arthropoda; class Insecta; order Orthoptera; family Gryllidae; genus Gryllus; species Gryllus longicercus. The sequence goes on along the minus strand of JAZDUA010000285.1, from coordinate 714,943 downwards.
GCTGTTTTTTTTTCCTATTCCTCATCTCTTATTGCTCCCGCTTCAGTATTTTTATTTATTCAGATCCATTATTATGTCAAACAGATAAGTAATTTAAATCATGGCCTTTTAATGTACAACGAATAAACGACTTACAATCATTTTGAACTAGAATCTACTGGATTAGACCTAATGAGATCACTGCCTTCTATATAGTCACATTTATTTCATTAAAGATTGTGAAGTTTCACCTTTATGATTCGTGAGATTAATGAGAGAATACCTCACTTGCCAGATCGCTGTTTCGGTACATAATCAGGCTACAGTTCGAACGAATATAACATCTATTTCGGTTTCTCAAGGTTTTCATTCCTCTTTGAAATGGTTCCTGCCGCGTGAAGCAAAAGGAATTCAAAGTATTACATCAAAATAAACAATATACTGACGGATTTATCTCATTTGATGATTCAACCGATTACAATTATTTTTGAGACATTGTACATCATGACTTCTCAATGGATCTTGTATCACTTGATCACTTTAATCGATTAACAATCAGCGGCGAAAGAGATAGAGACGGACGGACGGACAAACAGTTAAACAGACAGTCAAACTAACAGACAGAGAAACACACTCCGGCAAGCAGAAAGGCAGTAAACCACACATACAAGCAAACAGACAAACATACAGACAAACGAACGGGCAAAAAAACAAACATACAAACGAACAAGCAAACAAAAATACAAACAGAAAGGCAGAAAAACAGAATGTCAGGCAAACAGAAAGACGTACAGACTTGCAGATAAACAGATGTACAGATAAACAGATATACATACAGACAAGGAGACAGAAAACGTGCAGACGTAGAAACAGAAAAACATGCAGACGTAGAAACAGAAAAACATGCAGACGTTGAAGCAGAAAAACATACAGACAAGCAGACTGAAAAACTATCATACAAACTGTCATAAAAACTGATAGACAAACTGACAGACAAACTGACAGACAAACTAACAGACAAACTAACAGACAAACTAACAGACAAACTGACAGACAAACTAACAGACAAACTGACAGACAAACTAACAGACAAACTGACAGACAAATTGACAGACAAACTGACAGACAAACTGACCGACAGGCAAATATACCAAAACACACAGGTAGGGCAAAAGCAGACATGCAGGCAAACTGGCAGACAGGCTAACGGACGAGCAGGTAAATTAATAGACAGCCAGACAGTTTGACAAAAAGACTGAACAAACAGACAGGTGGATAAACAAAGAGTCAACGAGAAAGAAAAACTGTAGACTTTCGACGAACAGAAAATTGAACCACCAAACAACTGTACAGGAACACAAAAATACGGTGAAACAGAGACAGCTAGCTAGCTAGATCGACGTAGCTGTGTCTGTTGCTACCTAGATAGAGGATTATAACAATGAAATTTAGCTCGTACCGAAAATGGTAAGAAACCCTTCACCTATCGGTGTATTAATCGCCGTAAGTTTTCTGAAAAAATCTATTCTTTTAGTTCTGATTGTTCTCCCTAGGTTGACAATTTGTCCGTCTAATATACAATTATCTTCTTTTCTTACTTGTACTTGAAACACTGAAAATACAATAATGCAAATATGGAAAATATACCTATATAAATAAAGATCGAATCAATGTTAGCCAGCGAACTTCTCCCAGCTCAACCGATTTCAACGCTTATTGAGATGTAGATTGATCACGGACCAACTTAGGATTTTACGAGTATAAACATTTTAAGTGACTATAAATGTGCTGTGATACTCAGGAGGGAGTCAATTAAGAATTTTTTTAGCTTTACAAAAATCATTTGAACATTGACTGATGACTTGGGAAACGCCACCTTCATAAGGTGTACCCTGGAATACAGTCAGGTCCTATCCCCAAAACAATAGTTCTAAGCTATTCTAACTGTTAGAAAGTTTTTTTCCAATGGGGAATCAATGTTGATTTCGATGAATGCATAACCCAAGGCTAGAAGATATTTTAATCAAATTATACGAGTTCATAGAAATGTTGTTATAAACGATTCACTAAAACCTAGGGTCCAGGAACACTTCTTTTAAAAAGTTATTCTGATAAAGCATTCTAAAATTAGTTTGAACATTTATATCCTCTAGAATATTGACTCCCTAAATCTTCTATACTAATAAAAGTGAATTCAACATGTAATCAACAATGTTTCTACAAAACGGAGTGCATTAGTAGGTACCACATGTACACAGGCTCCTCTTCAGGATTTGACTTGGTGTAATTACAAAGTTTGATAGAGATTAATACAATACAAATGCGGAAAAAAAGTATTTTAAATAATATGCTAGTAGATGCCCCAAGATCATTATTATTCACCTGTGGCTAAGAAACAGGTTTCTAAATATTCCGACAGAGGGCAGCAGCAGTGCGGTAGAACCGTGCGCCTGTCCTCCACGTAAGATGGCACCTCTACGACTTTCTCATGTAGATATGTTTTTAAGTTTAACTCTACTAAATGGCACCGCAGCACAAGATTACATGTAATATTAATTCAATTTCCATTCAAAAAGAGCTCTATCTGGGCTTCAATGTTGCTGGGTGATGCCGTGTGACGCAGGGTGAGGCCGAGGAGATTGGGACAGATCGCGCGAGAGAGGAAGAGAGAAACAAAAAGAGACACGCAGAGACTTAGAGAAAGATGCAAACAGACAGGCAGAGACATACAGATAGAGAGCGAGAGAGAGACATACAGATAGAGCGCGAGAGAGAGACATACAGATAGAGAGCGAGAGAGAGACATACAGATAGAGAGCGAGAGAGAGACATACAGATAGAGAGCGAGAGAGAGACAGACAGACAGACGAAGAGAGCGAGAGAGAGACGAAGAGAGCGAGAGCGAGAGAGAGACAGACGAAGAGAGCGAGAGAGAGACAGACGAAGAGAGCGAGAGAGAGGCAGACGAAGAGAGCGAGAGAGAGACAGACGTATAGAGCGAGAGAGAGAGACAGACGAATAGAGCGAGAGAGAGAGAGACAGACGAATAGAGCGAGAGAGAGACAGACGAAGAGAGCGAGAGAGAGAGAGACGAAGAGAGAGAGAGGACAGACGAAGAGAGCGAGACAGACGAAGAGAGCGAGACTGACGAAGAGAGCGAGAGAGAGACAGACGAAGAGAGCGAGAGAGAGAGACACGAAGAGAGCGAGAGAGAGACACGAAGAGAGCGAGAGAGAGACACGAAGAGAGCGAGAGAGAGACGAAGAGAGAGAGACAGACGAAGAGAGAAATATGAAGAGAGAAATATGAAGAGAGAAAGACGAAGAGAGAAAGACGAAGAGAGAAAGACGAAGAGAGAAAGACGAAGAGAGAGACGAAGAGAGAAACGAAGAGAGAGAGACGAAGAGAGAAAGACGAAGGGAGAGACGAAGAGAGAGACGAAGAGAGAGACGAAGAGAGGAAGAGAGATATATAGAGAGAGGAAGATAGATATATAGAGAGAGGAAGAGAGATATATAGAGAGAGGAAGAGAGAGGTAGAGAGAGGTAGAGAGAGGAAGAGAGATAGAGAGAGAGGAAGAGAGAGATAGAGAGAGAGGAAGAGAGATAGAGAGAGAGGAAGAGAGAGATAGAGAGAGAGGAAGAGATATATATAGAGAGAGGAAGATATAGAGATACAAGGAGAGACAGACGAAGAGAGAGAGAGAGACAACGAGAGGGAGACGAAGAAAAAGTCAAAGTGAAAGATGAAGAGAGAGAGAGAGAGAAAGAGAGAGACAAAGAGAGAGATACAAAGAGAGAGATACAAAGAGAGAGAGACAAAGAGGGAGGGAGACAAAGAGAGAGAGACAAAGAGAGAGAGACAAAGAGGGAGGGAGACAAAGAGAGAGGGAGACAAAGAGAGACAAAGAGAGAGACAGAGAGACAAAAAGAGAGACAAAGAGAGAGACAGAGAGACAGAGAGAGAGAGACTGATGTTCACAAAACGTTCACCCCATTTGTAGTACAGTTCATAGACGTCATTAATCTATGTCGATAATTCTGAGAATTTCGACTTTTATTTTGACAATTTAATGCACATTGTTGTTTTAAACATTCATTGTAATCTTCTATTGATTTCGTGAACATTAGCAAAGTTCTTCTTTTTAGTATATCCAAACACACATCTGAGAATAATTTAACACTTCTTAATCAGCCTAATGATTTCCATTTACAACAGACAACTGTTTGAAGGTGGATGCAATTAATGCTGACAATAAATAATTGAAAAATTACTTTCAAAAGTAGTAACACTGCTTCCGTTTTTTATAAATATTGGTAACAATAAATCTAACATGGAAGTTCGTTAATATCTGGTCTACAAAATCTTTTCAAGGAAGGTAATTGAAATTATTTTAATGTGGGCAGACCCGCACGCCTATATCTATTATTTGCCTTTATCTCCAAACCGGCACAAACACAGGTTGTCTCAGAATAATTGTTATAAACTTCTGGGGCATCTCGTGCATGTAGAGGAATCCAAGATGATCACTTTTGATAATAAATACTGAACTTTCGTGGGAAATTTCATGTAACGGAGTTTTTATTGTGACATTAGCCCCTGACCTTTAGGCAACCCTTAATGTAGTTGTGTTCGGCAGATCACATTTTGACGCAACAAAAATATTATCTGTGGCTGTGATGATGCTTGACAATCTGGGATAAATATCGTATGTAACTTTTTATGTTAAATTTCCTACTATTTTAGTTTTGCTTTATTTCATTGTATTGTTTTCTAAAGACGTTTTGAGTAATACATTATAATGATATGTTTTCAAGGCACGTAAAGAACATTTCGTCTGTGAAACGATAACACGAAGTACACAAAAATATTTTGATACATTTCTTTCGTCAGAAGTAAAAAAAAAACATGCAAGCACAGAACAATACCATAAAGAAATTCACGAACTGGCGGATAGATGTGGAGCTATTCATGCGAGCCTCCAAGTTCATTTCTAACGGAGAAGGCGCAATAACCACGTTGCCACTCTCCACTACTGTTTTATCCCCCCACTACCGCCGCCGTCACCTCCGCCGCTGCAATCACCGTACATTGATCATATTCCCTAAATTTTGTAATTAATAATAATGCCAAAGACATTCATGTATTGGACGTAATTTCTTTTAAATGCTTTTTGACCACCCAAATCAGATTCACTCGTTCCCACTGGTGCGCACGTCCGACACCAGAGTTCGCGGGCAGCAGTATCAGCGTGCCCTCTGGCCGCGATTGGGACCGGGCCAAGGAGTCCAGCAAATCGGCTCTAGATAGCGTTTGCGCTGCGCGGGCGTTTCCACCACCCTACATGTTCTCTGCAAATAATAATTGCACTTAACTTTTCAACAATATCTGAAACTCTTCTCGCCTATAAATTCGACAAACATTATATTAAGTCTTGAAAAATCCCGCTAAACACAAATAATTTCCCAAAATCTCACCTAACACAACGACTGATAATTTTAAAATTCTCTAACTCTTCCTCAAAAGCTACCAAATTTATTTTTAAGGTATAATTTGCGATCTACTTAAATAATTCTATACAGATATTTGTTGTTACATTATATTCGCGTGTCAAAACGAAGTGAACACACTCTCACAGTGCCACCTACGCACTCCATCTCCAAATTACATATCGGATTGCGTAGGATGTGAACTTCTAGGTTTGGAACGGACAAGTTTATGGACTGTCGTTTTTATGGCCGGGATCGTTAAGGCAAGAGTGCCGTTGGACTGAAAGATCGCTGGTTCGAGTCTGACTGCGATGTATTTAATGTTTTTCTTGAAACGAACAAAAGAGCAGAAGTGCTCAATCTTTGGAACCGTAATTTTTTCGTCTGTTCGGGGCACACGTGACACTAATTGGGGATGGATAAAATTTAATATTATTTAATGGAGCATTTCTAGAAATGCGCGACTACTACAAATACTACAAACGTTGACAAACTCAATTAAAGTAATAAAATACGGAGAAAGTCTACTTTATTAGTTCGAAACACGTAAGATACGTCAATGTATTTCTCCAACAAGTGTATAAAATACGTTAATTCGAGACCAGTCCACATATTCCAATGCAGATTCGTGCATTAGTTAACTTTTTCCCCCAAAACCTGTACTTAAACACTTTTAAAAACAAGAAGATGTACTGGATCACATGGGGACAAACCCTTTCCGAACCATGAAATTAACAGGATTTTCGAACGAGTCGAATTCGGAACGAAAGAGCCGGTAGGCATGATCAACGCAAAAAACTTGCTATAATCGTTCATAACCACTTAGGTCACTATTTATATTTTGAGCCTTGCCAACACTGATTGTTGTTAGGCGCCATTTGACGTTTCCATAGGAAATTTTGACATTGGCCGCATAGTTTGACATTGTTGACCATAACCTACTTCAGACTTTTTGTCAAAAGCGAGTTATTTTTATTGTTTACAGTAACTTTCAAATTGCGTTTAGCGAAGAAATGGAATTAACTCGTGAATCTTTTCGTGTGACGATTTATTACGACTTCAGACGTGAATAATCAAGAATTCATAGATCAACTTACTTCCACATTTGACGATGAAGCCCCATCCTGCGCCGCTGGGAACCGCTGGTATACGATTGTAATCGGGGCCGCCGTTAGCTCACTGGCGAAATCCGCGTAGGTCGTCCACAATCAATTGTGCCTGAAAACATTGATTTTGTGTGAAAACGCATACAAGATCGTCAGACGACATACCGTGAAACTGAGGCAACCCTAAGCATTAGTTCAGGCAGCATACATAACATATTTTATGATTATTCAACCGCGAGAAATTGTTTTCATTGAATCCCATATAATTGTTGACATTTCAAAAAGTTGCTCGTGTAGATTGGTGCACACAAATGCTCAAGAAATACAATAGTGGTGCTTCAAAAGACAAGATTGTAACAGGTTACAAGTAATGGATTTATGCGTATGAGCCGGTACGTAAACAAGAGTTAACTGTGTAGGGGTTTCAAGATGAACCAAATCCAACAAAAGTTGTTCGCCTTCGAAGCACATCGACACAAATGGTAGCCTGTTTTTTTTCTTCGGAAAACTGGTCATATGAGGACAACTATATCTTTAGAGGAACGAATAGTAAAACGGTGAATTTTGAATGGTACACAAGCATTTGTTTGTCGGAAGTCTTCGGTAAAATACGGAACACTATAATAAGTTGTATAATATTAGTTCAATAGCACCGAGTCACTTGCAATTAAACTAACTCAACCCAATTTTATATGTGAGAGGGAATCCCCTCTGGGAACCCCATTTATATGGATTTTATGCTCAGGGCGATGGGAGTGTGGAAAGGAGAGAGTGAGCTTAGGATAACGTGTTTATGATAGTTACGGAGTTCTGAATTGATCTGTAAGAAGGAGTGATTTGATTCTAGTAGTGCCACCACTGGATTTTCCCAGGTTGTAGAGTCTGGCACTGGGAACCATATTTACGTTGGAGAAGAATGTTTGACGACCGGGTTTTTGATGCTCTTTTGCGGACCCATATCATACTCAACATTTCACCTGAATAAAATCAATAATAAGCCAACGAATTCCATGATTTTTCAGTGTAAAGTAGTAATCAGTGGTGCCACAAAATTGCAATTTTTTGCGAGAAATAAAAGGCGCAACAGTGAAAGATGGTTGTGCCTGATAATATGATGCTTACATTTACTAAATACTTAATAAACATAATTTACTAAATAAGTAATACATTATATTTACTGTAAAAAGCTTTACATTGTGCACAATTAGTTACTAAATCCAAGCTAATTAACACAACAATGAACGCAATGAATTCCATCCTTCCTTGAATCTTGATTGCATCTTTACATATTTGATCAATGCCCAACCGGTCCAAACATTGTGTTTTTTTTCCTGACATTCATGTTTTTTAAGAGCCTTTGAAAACCCTGAATAGCATCGTTGCTGTAATTACACGCCCCTGATAACGCATCTGAAGATTTATTCGTCGTTAGTACAGAACCACACGAAAAGAAACTTGTCGCCGAGATTAATTAACGAACTTCATTAGTAAACAGCCGTAGGCTTATCGCCGCCCGTGACAAACGACGCGAGGGGCAGGTGCAAAGGTGACGATTTCATTGTCGCCCTGTGATATTTACGCGGTGGCCGACGTCGTGGGTCGGATTCTGCGCGGTCCACGGCCAGCCGGTTGGTTTGTTTGCGCGCGAATTAATTGCGGGGATCGGCCGCAGCCTCTGGTGCCCCACCCAACCTCGCACCCTGGCCACACGGCACCCTGGCCCCCAGGCGTCCTGACCCGTTGGCTCCCTGCCCCCTGATCCCCTGGGCCCCAGCCCCTGGCGCTCTGGCCAGCTGGCCCCCTGCCCCCCTGGCCACCCGGCCCCCTGGCTCCCTCGCGCCCTGCCCCCTGGCCCCCTAGCCTCAGGGCCCCTAGCCCCATGGCCCCTAGCCCCAGGGTCCCTAGCCCCCAGGGCCCCTAGCCCCCAGGGCCCCTGGCCCCTGCTCCCTGGCCCCCCTGGCCCCCCTGGTCCCCCTGGCCTCACTGAGCCCCTTGGCCCACTGCTCCGCCGTGGCCCGGCGGGGAGTCATTTGTCACCGCGCGCAGCACTGATGAAACCTCAATGTCGGACTCGCGAACTGTGTTTCTCCGCGAAATAAGTTTTGAATGTCCCGCGTGGGACGGGTTTTGTCGGAAATGAACGCACGTTTCCAGATGTAAAAGGAAACACGTAAATTATCATGTTATTAGTATTCCGCCGGAAAAGGAGGCAGGCCTTGGTGGACGTTTCGCCTCCTCAGATCAATGATTCTCCAAACGCCGCTCCCATTTCATCCTAATTACAAATAATTATACAGGTCGCAGACTGACGTTAACGGAATGGTAATAAATACACAACATTATCTGAAGTTATAGAACTTATTCACGAAATTGCTTTTGCCCGACGAAACGTTTCGCGTAAACATGCAACATAAAACAATATTAGCGTAATTCATATCTGCAGCTAATTTTACGAGTATGAACTGTTTTCTATGTTGAATCACGAAACACGTGCTGCTACGACTGAATACATTTTCACGAATTATTGGCAACGGTTACATAATATTCCAACTTCGAAAGTATCGGAAAACCGAACACCTGCCCCTCGCGTCGTTTGTCACGGGTAGCGATAAGCATATGGCTGTTTACTAATGAAGTTCGTTAATTGATCTCGGCGACAAGTTTCTTTTTGTTCGGTTCTGTTGCATTAAAAACTCCAAATCAACTGAGCGTTAGACCGTTCGGCGAAACATTACAATACTTCCTCAACACTACGTAAATAGTATACGAAAAAGTAAAAGGCAACAAAAATTGAAAAATCTCATTTTTAGACAACTAGTAGTAAAAGCGGTACTATAGAGCATGAGTAGCGTGCTAAATGTTGAATTTCTACCACGAGTGCTAAACGTCGACGCTCAAGTGTTCAGATAAATTTGTGAATGCAACAAAAAAAAAAATTCTGACCGCATCAGGTACTGCTGAACGTTATGTACCATTAAGTGATTTGCATTCTTGAATTAAAATAAAATGAAAGTCAGGAAGACTGTGTATGACAGACGTAGTAAAAGTTATTTTATTTTCCTCACAGATTTGCGTCACTGGGATTGTCGGGCTCTTGACACAATCTTTCCTTTTCACAAAATGAAATGTAATTTTTACTACCAGTGTCATAATTAAATATTTACTTATTAAAAGTTATGATAAGCAATAACATAAACGTATAAACGACAGGGTTAATAGCACGAAACTAAGGACGAAAGCCGAAAAAGAAAAACACTCCAGTTTCTTAAATGAACTACGAAACTACATTCTTTCATCCGTGTGGAAAGGACGACGGGCATGTAGAGGAAAAATGAGTCAGCAGAACGGCGTCATTTATTTCACACCCACATTGGTAAGTTATACTGTTACGCTCCAGAACAAACGTCTTCTGGTAAGTGAAAAAAGATTCCAGTAGGATGACAAGTTTTCTCCTGGTTATGTTATTGAGTTCTTTTGTTTTTCAAGGAATTCGCTAAGCGATTCCGTTTGGAATTGCATTAGTGGAGATACAGCTCGAAATATTAACTGATTCGAAATTAGCATTTTCAAGGAACTGGAAAGAAATTGTAAGGAACTTCTAAGTTCCAAGTAAGGAACTTCTAAGTTCCAAGTAAGGAACTTCTAAGTATAAACAACCAGTTCGTGTTGTGATTTTCCTTACAAATATTTACGTGATTTTTGCATTTCAATCATTTTGTTACAGGATTTTCGTTAAAAAATACCAAAAGGTATGCTTAGAAAATATATTTTTAAATAGAAACAATTTTTAAAATATTTACTTATGGGTTTATAAGAGGAATTTCTTTGTTCAACCCCCTAGTACTGCTGTAAGCCACTGAAATGAAATGAAATTCCATTCTGAATTGGAAATGAGACAAAACATTATGCCACAATTTTTTCTATAAGATTCTATGTTTCTGGGAATTTTGAATTGAACAGATTTAACAAATTGTTTTACAATAGATTATTTCGTATGATTAGTGCCGCACAACTATCAAAGTTATTTTGTGTCCCTTAAGATCATCTAATATAGTACGGAATCACTATGATTCTGAAGATCCCAGAATGATGTTTTGCTGTTGATGTCCCCCTGATGTTTTGCTTGCTGTTTCGTTGGTTTTACTTTTCTTTTCCCTCCGTACCCTTCCGAAAAAGATATGTACTTTGAACAAGAAGAATGCTGTGACAACATGCTGCCAAAAAGAAAGAAATTGTATGTATGTATTTGTAATTTGAGGGCTATATTAATCCGACTTTTGCCCGTTAGCGGTGTTCTCAGAACTCGGCCATGTTTTTATTTATTATCCAGCAAGAATTAAGGGTAAAGAAGGCACGTCGTGAGCATGACGCCCCCTATCACCGAACCTAGCTTATTTGGTCTGCATGAACTTACTTGTGTCACACATGTGTAGAATCTGAGGAGAATTGTGGAGATTGGGTACAGCTTTATTGTAAAAAATCAAACTGGTGGTACTTTGAGTTTGAAACGGGTATTTTGAATTTGGAGGTTACTTTAAATGAAGCCTCAAAAACATTTTCAAATATTTTTTTAAAGATGGCTCCAATGTTTTGGCTTAACTATGTTTTCGGATAGCGTAAAAGACGCTTAAAAAATTGGCCCAGTATTCATTTTCGTTGAAATGCTTGTTTTCTAAATTGCAAAATTCTAAATTTTTTTACTGACGTCTTCTTACAACGATAACATTAAAGGTAGAAATTGTTTTCTTAATGATATCTGTTCTTTAAAAACAGATCTTGAAGTAAGATCCTAAACAATTTTTCGAAAATATAGAAAATTTTTGCTTAATTTTGTGAGAAATTTTAAGCAATTTTTTTCTAAAAACGGCTCCAAAATTTTTCAATTATTTATCTCGTACATATCAAAGAACCGAAAAAATGTGTGCTAGACCAATTTCCGGCCAACTCTGAATTCTGGATAATTGCATAAAGTTAACATTGCAAAAGTACATAATTGAAGATAGAGATTTTTTGGCTCCAATGAAATATGTTCTAAAAAATCTTTAAAAAAGGGAACGTACAATTTTTTTTTGAAAAAAAAGGGTAGTTTCCTCGTAATTTCATCTTGAAATTCTTAACGACATGGAAGTAAAATGAAAACACTTATAAAATCAGTACGTGTGCGCGAAAAACAAGCTGTGTGTGCGTGAGTGGGCAACGGTTAGTGACGCTCAGCGAGAGTCAGCGGAAGGCTAGTTGGCTGACTTTAAAGAACAGATCATTAGTTTCAAGTTTCAAAAGCCTAGATCATAAGAGACATTGCATTTAAATATAGTATCTATGTTTTCAGAGTTAGAGTACTTTTTTTTCATTTTTTAATATTTTTTGCGACTATTAACCAATGTAAGTTTGTACATATGTAGAATTATGTAGTAGATATAAGAATATAATTAAGTATAGATTGTAAGGATAGTATATAAGGTTAGTTATTAAGCACCCGCTATATAAAACTGTAACACAGTATAAAAGCATTAAATTGAATCTAATGTGGGCAGGTAGAACAAGAATGTTTGATGACTTAGCCGCGAACACCGACAGGCCTTTTATTTATTACCTATTCATTCTAAAATCCCACAACTCTCTCCATGCTCAGGTCAAACATCTGAATGTCGCCCATCGCAAGGGCGCCGCGTGCGTTGGCTTTCGAGGTTAAGCCTTGAGCTGCGCTCCGCCTACAGCTCTATTGTGCTAAGTGACCTCAGGAATAGTTACACGCTCATTTTGATTACATTGTAAATTGGCAATCTCACACAATGTCAAGAGATACCCAAAACACAAAATCAAATTATATTTGAAACTGGGAAAAATATTACTAGTTTATGAGAGGATACTGAGTCGGTCGAAAACATCTCTCCTCTGCGTACTACATCCAATCGTGTTCGCTTGCTGAATGGTGGGATGGGAATCGCAGGCTGTTAGGCAGGCCTCACGGTGGATGTCACTGATGTCACGGCTGATGTCACTCTCACTAGAAATCAGTAATATCATAAGGTAAGATCTATCATAAGGTAAAACATGAGTTTTAGGATTTCGTCACTTTTGATTCAAAACATAATTTCGTGTGTGTCGGACATGTTATAGTCGGGAGATGGGCCGGGAATATATCTGAACTTCCGACCGGTCTCCGCACGCGCGCGCGCGCGCGCGCGCGCGCGCGCGCGCGCGTGTGTGTGTGTGTGTGTGTGTGTGTGAGAGAGAGAGAGAGAGAGAGAGAGAGAGAGAGAGGAGAGGATTATATCCAGAATATAAATATTATACACAAAAATATATTGCACGTGAAACTTTCAAATTCACAACATTATACAGCAATCTTTTTATTACATAATTTGAGAATATTTGATTCAAATACCAGATTTCTGGCTGAAGAGAAGGATGTTCTTTATGATGATTATGAACTTATTTACTTTAAATGTTTGATAATAAAGTCACACATATCCTTTTTCGTGGGTGTTGAAGTTACAATCGACAGGGGTACATTAGTACATGCAATCAAAACCAGTTATTGGTTTCAAAGATTTAAACGTGACGAATTTTTTTTTTTTTTTTTTCTTCAGCTTTTTCCCTTTAAGGGGTCGCTGTTTTTCTGGTTTTGGCGAAAGTTTTACGGCCGGATGCCCTTCCTGACGCCAACCCACGTGGGGATGATATGATATATGAGGATGATAGGAGGTGAAAGGACGAACACAATACAACCATGCCCGAGGCGGGACTCGAACCCGCGACCCTTCGGTCCGAGATCGCTACGGCACTACTGCCTTAGCGATCTCGGCCACCCGGACCGGCAAACGTGACGAATATTCTCGTCATATTGATTCCAAGACCACCTGAAAATTATTCTCCGTTCGCTAAAAGCCACCTGAAAAGTCATTGGACTGTTAAAAGTCACCCATGTAAATGTCCAGGCTAATTAGATAACATTGACTAGTTATAATTCATTTCCAATGTTCATATATCTTCAGAATGCCGGAAGAAACACACACACACACAAAGTATTTTTACACGTTTCTAAACGAATTTTGCTTTGAAACTCGGGAGGTGGGGAATGTTTTACGAAATTATTTCTATACAATTTTCTCTCGATTGTTCTACAAAAATCATGTGCAAATCATGCATCATTGATTCTTTAAAAAAACATGTGTGACGTCTATTATTGAATCATGAAAATCTGTTTCAATGATTGATGTCTTCGCGATGCCCTTCCCTTCTTTCATTCGTACGTTTCTTTCGCCGTGTCTGGCTGTGTCGTGGTGGTCGCAAGCGGTGGTGGATTCCTGAAAGGTCGCGTCGCGGCTCGAAAGCGCGTGACGCCGCTTCGAAGTCGGGGTCCTGTGGCGGAGGCGGGGGCGGAGGCGGGTTTTTTTTTGCCGGGCGTTTGCCCGCGACCCCACATTCCGCCGCTACGGAAGAACGCGCGGCAGCGAAAACGAAAACAAAGGAAAGCAGGCGCAGCGAATGGGCGCCAGCCCCGCCCAGAGCGTTGCGAGAGGCGTTGCGAGACCCCACGATGCCTACGGGCACGCCAAGGAACGCTGGACGCCGAATTTCCCGGTTTGTCATAAAATAGTCCCATGTACGATAATACTCATAGGCAGGATCAGTAGCGTAGTGCGAGGAGGCCGAGTGGCTTGGCAAACTCACTGAAGAAAAACACAAGGAAAGGTTAATAGACTCTGACACGTTCTTCATTTCTGCTTGTATAAGGCAGACATAGAAGACAAAGTAAGGGCAAAGTAGAGGGAAAGTTCACGGATTCAAGCACTGTTGTGAGCTGTGGATGTCCGAGGAGCTGAAAATCTTCAGTGTGCCGAGTCTCGCTTGTAAGAGGTAAAGAAACAGATGCTGCAAATGCCCGAGACAAAATTACATATTCCGGAAATTCTCGTCCAAATCAGATTCACCATTCGTTCGGCCAGGCAACTATCCACGCGATCCACAATGGTTTGTCCGAGCCCGTTGTTGCGTTAGACGGGAAGATGGTAGTAAGAAAAAATGTGTGGCGTTGGGCACACACGCGAATTCAGTACGCGGGCGTTAGAAACACCAACAAAAGACGAGAGGAAGTCGCCGCGCTGGAACGCAGTGAAGCCGACAAGGACTGCAGCCCAGGTTCGGAGCCTCCTGGCGATATAGGTACTTCACCACATAGGTACATCATCATAAAGAACATCCTTCTCTTCATGCAGAAATCTCAGATTTGAATCAAATATTCTCAAATTATGTAATAAAAAGATTGCTGAACAATGATGTGAATTTCAAATTTCTACGTGCAATATACTATATTATTGTGTATAATATTTTATTCCGGATATAATTAACACACTCTCTCTCTCTCTCTCTCTGTCTATCTATCTGTCTGTCTATCTGTGTGTCTATCTATCTGTCTGTCTATCTGTGTGTCTATCTATCTATCTATCTATCTATCTATCTATCTATCTATCTATCTATCTGTCTGTCTGTCTGTCTATCTGTCTATCTCTCTGTCTATCTGTCAATCTGTCTGTCTGTCTGTCTATCTGTCAATCTGTCTGTCTATCTGTCAATCTGTCAATCTGTCTGTCTATCTGTCAATCTGTCTGTCTGTCTGTCTATCTGTCAATCTGTCTCTCTGTCAACCTGTCTGTCTATCTGTCAATCTGTCTGTCTATATATAATCACACACACACACACACACACAAATCCGAAAATCATAGCCTTATTGCTAGCATATATTGTTTTATCAACCGACGATACGCTACTGAGCAGGATAATTACGGCAGAACATAAAAAATTAACGATAATTATACGATACTTTACTTCATTCATGTATTCGTTCGTTAATTCATTCATTCATTCATTCGTCTAATCATCTCTTCATTATTTCGATAATGAATTAATTACATTATTAATTCATTAATTCGTTACCTAACTCATTCATTCGTCAATCAATTGACACATCTTTGATTATTTAGTTCATTGATTAATTTATTAATTCGTTGATTAATTCGTTAAATAATTCGTTAATTAATTCAGAAACTTATTTATTTATTTATTTATTTATTTTTCTTCCTTTCCCATGGTGCTACAGATCGAGAAAGCCAGATCAGAATCGATCCAACCGATTATTTTGGGGAGGGTATCTTTAATTTAGTATTTTAAATAACAAACATATTAATTATAACTTACAGTATTTTTATATTCTATAAACAAATGACACCAACATATGTTGATGATTAAATAATTACACAATTATAAGATAAATAAATATTTAAAACTAATTTTGAGTCAAATGAACAAAGGAAAGGTACGAAACGAAAAATAGGCTCTTTAATTTAATGACAAAACTAGTACAAAATGTAAAAGCTTAGAACATACGTGTATGTATTCTAGAAGTAATGATCAAAATGAGAATTTAAGAAAAAAATCAAGAGTACTATTCCATTTTTTCAATCCCTTGTCTAGGATATCAAACAAGCCAAATCCAGTCCTGACCACTCTTTTAGTCTTTCGAATAAAACAATATGTTTGCCGAAGTGGAAATTGTGAAATATGACAAGAAATATGTTTGATGCATACTTTCTGTTTAAAGAAACACAGTATATGTACTATAAAAACATAATTTCCGCTTTTTTCATGCCCACATTTGTTTTTCTAATACATTCTCCACTTCTCCACTCCATTCTCCAATCATGCTCGTTAAACTCTCTAGTACAATACAAATTTAATGTCATCTAATATTTTCTTTAGTTCCTTATAGATTTACAAGTTCACTGAACTCTGAAGTAGCATAATTTTCGTATCACTCTAAGGAGAACAACATCTTACTTTGTGACAGTGTAATAACCGGAATATTGCTCATTAACTAAGAATAGAACGCGCAGTTACAGTATAAATACACTTTTTACAAACTATTCAGTATTTCTACAAATTATTTTAAATTTCCTTATTTTACTTTCTTGCCTTATTTCGCCGAAACTAAATAATAGTGCGCCGGGAAACAGAGATTTTTCGAAAAAAAACTCTTTATTATCGGACTCAAGTAACGAAAAGATGAATAAATCTTGTTCCTATATTTAGTAAATTGCATCCTCTAACATGTGTAGTTAGAATTCAGGTTTTTTCGGACCTTCATACCGAAAATCGTTTCACTGCAAAACAGCTGCCTGCCTGTCTGCCGGTCTGCCTGCCTGCCGGCTTGTCTGCCGTCTGTGTCGGTGGTCAGGACTTAAACCGTTCAGCCGATTTTCTAAACACTTAATTTTGCTCGAACGGTTTTAAGAAACACATATTCCTGCCGGTTCAAAATGGATATTTTGATATTTGAGGATACTTTAGAAGAATTCTCAACAATATTTTCAACAAAAAAAGCTCAATACTTTTTTATAAAACTTTGTCCGCAGGTAGTAAAGTACGCTTAAAGGAATGGCGCAGGTATTATTTACGTTGAATTCTTTTTTTATGTCTTCGTACAAATATATTTAAGATTTTTTACGTCAGTGAGATCTGTACTTTAAAAGCAAATCTTGAAATAAGGTCGCGCACAATTTTTCGAAAAAATAAGTAGTTGTTTTTGATTGTACGTGAAAAATGATCAATTTTTAAACAATTATATTTTCAAAATTGGCTCCAATTTTTTAACATTTATTCGTATGTATCAAAGGACGCCACAAAATGTGGTACTAGACTCATTTTCTGCAAACTCTCTGTATTTTCAAAAATTACAAAAAGTTACCATGGAAAATTACCATATGGTATTTTATTATGGTATTACGGTATTATACCAGATATATCCAAATTCATCCAGATTTCAAGCGTTTAATTTCGAAAATAATAGTCAGATTGACGTCTGCTTTGCACCATTGAATTTCTCGTCAACAGTTGTACTCACCTACGTGATTTCAGAAAGATACTGATAATTAGGTTTTTATCCAATTTTTTGGATAATTTTTGGGCAATTTCGGGATTTGGGCTTCATTTGTTTGTAAGCTTATAATTTTAAAACTAATAGTCGGATCGATGTCTGCTTTGCACCATTGAATTACTCGTCGAGAGTTGTACTTACATACGTGATTTCAGAAAGATATTACGACCTTAGCTGTTTTCCAATTTCTTGCCCTTCTTTCAGGATTTTGGCTTCATTTGTTTTAAAGATATAATTTCGAAACTCATAGTCGGATTGACGTCTGGTTTGCACCGTTGAATTACTCGTCGAGAGTTGTACTTTCATACGTGTTTTCAATTATATACTACGAAATTAGTTTTTTTTTCCAAATTTTTGCCCCAATTTTTAGATTTGTGCTTCATTTGTTTTCAAGCCTATAATTTCGAAACTAATAGTCGGATTGAGGACTGCTTTGCACCTTTGAATTTCTTGTCGAGAGTTGTACTAACATACGTGATTTCAGAAACATTCTACGAAATTAGGATTTTTCCAATTTTTTGCCCCAATTTCGGATTTTTGGCTTCATTTGTTTTCAAGCATAATATTTCGAAACTAATAGTCGGATTGACGTCTGCTTTGCACCATTAAATTTCTCATTGAGAGTTGTACTTACATACGTGATTTCAGAAAAACACTACGAAATTAGTTTTTTTTTCCATTTTTTTGCCCCAATTTCGAAATTAGGGCTTCATAGGTTGTCAAGCGCAAAACTTCGAAACTAATAGTCGAATTGACGTCGGCTACGCACTATTGAATTTCCCGTCGAGAGTTGTACTTACATACGTGATTTCAAAAAGATACTACGAACTTAGGTTTTTTCCAAACTTTTGCCCAATTTCGGGATTTGGACTTCATTTGTTTTTAAGCGTATAATTTCGAAACTAATAGTCGGATAGACGTCTTCTTTGCACCATTGATATACACGCCGAGAGTTGTACTTACATACGAGTTTTCAATTAGATACAACAAAATTAGGTTTTTTCCAAATTATTGCCCCAATTTTAAAATTTGTGCTTAATTTGTTTTCAAGCGTATTATTTCGAAACTAATTGTCGGATTGCCGTCTGCTTTGCACCACTGAATTTCTCGTTGAGAGTTGTACTTACATACGTGATTTCAGAAAGATACTACAAAAATAAGTTTTTTCCAATTTTTGCCCCAATTTCGGGATTTGGGCTTCATTTGTTTTCAAGCGTATAATTTCGAAACTAATATTCAGATGATGTCTGCTTTGCACTATTGAATTTCTCGTCGAGTGTTGTACTTACATATGTGATTTCAAAAAGATACTACGCACTTAGTTTTTTTCCAAATTTTTGCCCCAATTTCGAGATTTGGGCTTCGTTTGATTTCAAGCGTATAATTTCGATAATAATAGTCGGATTGACGTCCCCTTTTTACCATTGAATTTCTCGTTGGGAGTTGTATTTACATACGTGATTTCAGAAAAATACTACTAAAAAATAAGTTTTTTTTTCCAATTTTTGTCCCCAGTTTCGGGGATGGATATAGTTGTCATTAATGAAATTGTTCTAAAAAATGAGTATTTTAGAAAAGGTCGGATGCAAATTTTGGGATAAAACGAATATATTTCGCGTAATTTGTCATTGAATTAAAGCAATTAAAAAATAATTTTCAAACAAGCAACTTTTTCTTTTTAAATTTTTTCAACGAATCGAACAAAATGACCCTTAAAAATGGCGAAGATGATATTCTCGTTGAACTCTCAGAATCTTAAAAAATTGCATTAGAATGTAATAGTGGGATACCCTTAAATTTTTTAAACACCCTAAAAATGAAGGCTGAGCGTCTGCGAAGTGTAGTGGTAAAGCTCAAGGCAAGTTACAGATGTGAGTTCGAACTGATGGGAGTTTGAATCTTGACACGTAGAAAAATCAATTGCTGTTTGGAAACACTTTTGCGGGTTTACATATAGCGAAGCCGGTACAAATAATATGTATAATAAAACGTATGTGCTGTTGTAACACTGCTTGTTTACATTCTCGCTTTACCACGTACTTACGTATAAAATAAATAGTAATTCTGCGGCAAAAATGTAGATGAATATTTTTTTATACGTGGGCTCTTACGTTTTAGTCAGCCATTAATAAAAAGAATTATTTTTAGGAAGTACAGGGCGTGCTAAAAACTCAATTTCTAGCACTTGTGCTAAAAGTGGACTGACGCTCAATTGTTATCAAGTGAATGTAAAAAAGAAAAAAAAATACTTTTTTCTGTCCGCATCAGTTACTATTGATCTTAATGTAACGTAATAGTCAATAGAATACTCATTTCACTAGTTTAATCAAGTAGAATACTTGGATTAAAATGAAAGGAAAGTCAGTAATTCTGTCTAAAAAGTGATAGAAAAGTTCAAGAATGGTTTGCTAATATATTATGTAATACAGTTTCTTTCATCAAGAAAGAAAAAACACATGAACGAGCTTCTCCGTGTACAAAGAAGTGCGTCCAATAAAATCCTACTTTGTTCCTTATACCTCAGAGCCACAGAAACTGGAATTAACTTGAATGGCTCAGGTAAGGAATGCAACGTGACTCAATCGTTGCGGAATGGAAGGTCAGAGTTTTGATGATCTGGTCCTTTCCTTAAGAGAATGCATTAAAGCAAATTTTCATGTAAAATGTGTGATAAATTCTTAATTACAGCACTTCTAAATACCACTTTTTCATCAATGCGAAGAGAAATGTCGTCGTCCTGAAGTCATTAACGTGTACGTAATTCGTGGCAAAACACAGTTGTTTTAATAAACTGTGCAGCAAAAATTCCTTCATTCAAAAGTTCAAAATATTGTGTATTACTATGTGTTTTAACTTAACATTTAATGCCAAAATATAATAAGAGAAAACATCTCTGGTTTTATTAAATTCAAGACATTTATTACAAAATAATTTTAATATTAAATTTAACGTTCTTCTTCGTATTTCATTTCCAATAGATAACAGTTATGGAGAAATATTTTTACTTTACCTCACTGTTCGAAACACTCTACGATCCATTACATTTAATACATTATTGGAATATTTGAACTCGTGACTTCCAGTCCCTTTTATGTTCAAACCAGGGCCTTTCAAACCAAAGAGCAAAAATTATGCGAACTCCATACACTAAAATCGGATTTTATATCAGAACGTTGTCGTCCATTGAGAACTTTGTGGCATATTATTTTCTCTACTGGAAATTGTATTTACAGTTATTGCTGCTGCTGCTTGCACGCCGTTGTGCAGAAACAAGAAAGGTAAGTGCAGATGCAGACTACTCCTTATTTGTTACGTAAGTGGCCAAGGCACCCTTTATTCTGCTGAAGGCGAGCGAAAGGAATCTGAATTACTTTACATGAATAACGGGAGCTGTAGCTTATTGGAAGCACTTTGTATTAATTCTGCCAACATGTAAGCCAGCCAGACTGCTCGGTGTCCAGCTGGAATTATGACTCTGGGCTACGCTCGTGCAGCATGAGACACCCACGAAGTAAAAACATTCTGAGAAGAAAAGAAGGTTGATACATACTGTATCAGTGAAATGCTTTTCTGTACCTTTTTAACAATCCGACAGGAAATATAACTTAATAATCTTAAGTAATCATGAAAATAAATTGGATAATGTTATATAGACGGCTTCAGAAGATGGATGAACAAGTTTTCAATGCTCTCTAGGCAGCCCAATAACGAAGACGTGCCTCGAAGCCCAACTGTTCTGGAAGGAACGTTTTTAGGAGACTCCATTCCACTCACTGGCTCTAAGGCAGATGGCAGAGACATAAGAAGAAACTAGTACAGCAAAGATGTCTCGATCCTTAATTGTTCTTTTATGATATTAATTACTATGAAAAGGTCCTATTAAAACAAGTAGCGCTGCTGAAAGGCACATACTCTGTCTGGCTGGCTGGCTGGCTGTCGCTGTGTCTGTGTGTGTCGCTGTGTCTGTCTGCCACTGTGTGTGTCTGTCTGCCGCTGTGTGTGTGTCTGTCTGTCTGCCACTGTGTGTGTGTCTGTCTGTCTGACGCTGTGTGTGTGTCTGTCTGTCTGTTGTTGTGTCTGTATGTCTGTCTGTCGCTGTGTCTGTATGTCTGTCTGTCGCTGTGTCTGTATGTCTGTCTGTCGCTGTGTCTGTATGTCTGTCTGTCGCTGTGTCTGTATGTCTGTCTGTCGCTGTGTCTGTATGTCTGTCTGTCGCTGTGTCTGTATGTCTGTCTGTCGCTGTGTCTGTATGTCTGTCTGTCGCTGTGTCTGTATGTCTGTCTGTCGCTGTGTCTGTATGTCTGTCTGTCGCTGTGTCTGTATGTCTGTCTGTCGCTGTGTCTGTATGACTGTCTGTCGCTGTGTCTGTATGTCTGTCTGTCGCTGTGTCTGTATGTCTGTCTGTCGCTGTGTCTGTATGTCTGTCTGTCGCTGTGTCTGTATGTCTGTCTGTCGCTGTGTCTGTCTGTCTGTCGCTGTGTCTGTCTGTCTGTCGCTGTGTCTGTCTGTCTGTCGCTGTGTCTGTCTGTCTGTCTGTCGCTGCGTCTGTCTGTCTGTCGCTGCGTCTGTGTGTCTGTCGCTGCGTCTGTGTGTCTGTCGCTGTGTCTGTGTGTCTGTCGCTGTGTCTGTGTGTCTGTCGCTGTGTCTGTCTGTCTGTCGCTGTGTCTGTCTGTCTGTCGCTGTGTCTGTCTGTCTGTCTGTCGCTGTGTCTGTCTGTCTGTCTGTCGCTGTGTCTGTCTGTCTGTCGCTGTGTCTGTCTGTCTGTCGCTGTGTCTGTCTGTCTGTCGCTGTGTCTGTCTGTCTGTCGCTGTGTCTGTCTGTCTGTCTGTCGCTGTGTCTGTCTGTCTGTCGCTGTGTCTGTCTGTCTGTCGCTGTGTCTGTCTGTCTGTCGCTGTGTCTGTCTGTCTGTCGCTGTGTCTGTCTGTCTGTCTGTCGCTGCGTCTGTCTGTCTGTCGCTGCGTCTGTGTGTCTGTCGCTGCGTCTGTGTGTCTGACGCTGTGTCTGTGTGTCTGTCGCTGTGTCTGTGTGTCTGTCGCTGTGTCTGTGTGTCTGTCGCTGTGTCTGTGTGTCTGTCGCTGTGTCTGTGTGTCTGTCGCTGTGTCTGTGTGTCTGTCGCTGTGTCTGTGTGTCTGTCGCTGTGTCTGTGTGTCTGTCGCTGTGTCTGTGTGTCTGTCGCTGTGTCTGTGTGTCTGTCGCTGTGTCTGTGTGTCTGTCGCTGTGTCTGTGTGTCTGTCGCTGTGTCTGTGTGTCTGTCGCTGTGTCTGTGTGTCTGTCGCTGTCTGTGTGTCTGTCGCTGTGTCTGCCGCTGTGTCTGTTTGTCTCTGTCTCTCTCTCTTTCTCTCTCAATTCTTAGTTTTCTGATCGCTTTAGTCTAAACTAGTTTTTCAATTTTGCCCCACCTTTTTTTTCAGCTACTACTTAGCGGCGACTAAAAGACATTTTCTATTTTTTTTCGATTCTATAATAATACAATTGAAATATGGCTTTAAAAGAGTAAACATGCTAAAAATAAATTTTTATTGACAAAATTGGAGCCGTTCTTGACAAAATACCGTTTGAGCATTTGTGAAAATGAGTTGAAATTGCACCTTCGAACCGACGAAATTGCACTGAAGAAAACCTTCGAGATTTCGAAAAACGTCATAGAAAATCGTCTGATTACATCAGGTCTATTTTATTGTCATTTGTTGTTTATTCTAGACATTTATTGTAATATAGAATGTGCCGTTATATACGAAACATTCTTAAAACTGAGATGATAGAGAGGTACTAGACTACTTATCACCTTAAAATCAACAACTCCCTTTTTGCCATAAAAGTCAGTTGCCGTCATTATACTCGATGTGTATTAATTTTATAGATTAGGAAGGCACCGAAAAAAACTATACTTTTGAAATTTTCGAAAATTCACAGTTAACCGTGAAAATCGGGCATATGACATCCTTATAAGTGTATTTTACTCTATTCTTACAAGAAATTTAAAGAACATTTGGAGCCATTTTTATTAAAATTTGAAAATATCCCACGGACTTCCTGTTAAACTAATGAATGACAGTGCTTCAACCCAGATCCAAATCACAATGCTTCAACCCAGACCAATTGTACAGAGGATTCTTCAATACTGAAAAAACCTACGCATGATTTAGGCGCTAGTGTTGTTCACATACACCAGACAGCGGGACGGATGGACAGACGTTTTGAAAAAATAACTTTTTTGGTATCAGGGGATCCCAAAACGTGTATTTCCGTTGAAATCTCGAAATCGATTTTCCGCAGCATTACATTACTTTCCCTAAAATACGTATATTACGCCACATATACGTACGTATACAGGGAAGTAAAAAGAACTAATAGAAGTGAACAAGAAGAAGAAATATATGATAGTGAAAAGGAAAATGGTGAACCAAAGAGATAAATCATGGTAGTTATTATAATTTCGTTGACTATTAAATAACTGACAGTAATTTAGAACTCATACACTATATAATCTCTGATCACAAACACGGTAGAAAAGTACATTAATGAAGTTATTAAATACCAAACAAGAAATACCTAATGATGTAATATTACTTAAAATATCAGTAAAATAATAATAGGTGCTTTTTTTGTAACAATAGCAGTGGCTGCTCATGAGTAACGAAAATGGCAGTTCTGCACCCACCAAAAATAGTAATTGGTTTCTTCATATTACTTCAATTGAATTTTGCATTGAGAGTCTAAAATCGCCTCAAAACTCAATACAATTCATAATTTTTAAAAGAACGTACCTATTTTTGGTGACATTTGCAATATGTTTCTGAATATTTTACCAATAAGCAGAATCCAATTCTGACCGTACGGTTTACTGCCCCAACAAATTACTACTGTACTTGATTATTAAAATGAGACTTCGAATTCTCGTGTTTTTTTTACGTGGATGTGAACAAAAAAATTCACCCCTCTTTTTAATCGAGCACTTTCAAAGAAAAATGCATGGAGAACAGAAAAGAGCATCCTATTGATCACATGCCATTATCTAATTATTTTTTCATTTATAACTACGTCTTTAGCGAAACACCTTGTATACGTTTCAACTCGGTTCGTGCCCCAAACTTCAAGTTTTAAATCCGGAAGGGACCTTCCTTCTTTTACTCATAACTTATCCTCATGAAACAATATAGAAAATGGTTGTCCAATAAGGCGACTCGGAGAATTCATTTTTGACCAGTATTAACATCGCAATTTGAGAAGATAATAAGGCACCTTTGTACTCGCCGAAATACACGATCACCTTCGCACACGCTGATCACAATGCCTTATCAAGGCATGACGCACTACACCCAAGACAACACCATAACACTGCATAAAATAACTATAAGAAACCTATGAGTGTGTGTCGACATACGGGTGTAATCAGAACACAGACGAGAGTGGTTTGTAAAAACAGTAGATTTATTCACAACCTAGACCGTAGTCACAATTAAACAATTACACTGCTTACAATTAACTAAATAAATAGAACCCACTGCTAGGAGAGACAATTTACGGAACGGCTACCACACCGCAACATAAATCAATGTTCCCTGTGCGGAGCACCGCTCTACCCTGAGACCATCTACTTGTCTCGCTAGTCACGACAATGAATTGCCGGCACCTTGTCCTCGTGCACCTACTCGCACAAACTCACGCACCACCTGTCGCCGACGCTGCTGAGAAACAAGAAGATCGAGGCATTGTTCTCGTGGCATTATATAGGCCCTTTGGCACTACCTGCCACCCCTATTTGCCTCTACCCTTCCGCCGCCTTACCACGCCACGTCCACAGAAAGTCCCTGTGCGTCATCACTCCACCCTTTGTTAAACATCCGGCGATGCCCGCCGTCTGTTACGTGCTTGTCTCCGTGTTTTAGCGCGACACTACGCTACAAGAGACGCAGGTGCTGTCACCTCTCTCCGGTCGGGCATAGGCAGGGCAGTTGCGTCATGCGGTAGGCTTTATTCGTGAAGCAATCGCGGCTCCTCGGAAGCCTAGAGCTGCTTGGGGCGCAGCACGCGTTTTTTATGGACGAGCGACGGCCCGCCCTATAACCGTGGCTGACTGCAATGTTTGGAAGCTTCAATTTGCAGCTCACAGCCTCGCACACCGCGCACCCGTTGGAGTTATCGAATTAATCGCGAGGAGAGCAAATACAGAGTATGAGTCATCCAAACATATAGAAGCTCTATTTCTAGAGCAAAAGCATCTACTAAAATATTTGAGAGAAGTAGAATACGAGAGAGATCAGCAGCTCTGCAGATCTCATTGTGAGTCTGCCCCTGAAGAATAGGAGCACTAAGGAATGATAAAAGCGGCGAAAGAATAGTAGATGCAGTGACGGCCGGTGCCCCCCACAAACTGGGGATTGCACCTCCATGAAATGACGGAAATGTAATTTCCAAAATTTAGAACTCTAATAGGTACTAAAACACAAGCAATTCGTGTAAATTAATTAAAACTAAGTTTACTAAAAGTCTGTATTCAAACATTACTTACATAATTGTATGCGCAGTGTCCATGAGAGATATGTTCATCCCACGCGCACATGATGATGTCTTTGGCAATTCAGTGTTCTCGTGAGTTCTGATATGAGAAAACTGCTGTTAACAGAATAAATACCAAACAAAACAATCGCCAAAGATAATAAATTATGAATTCAATACTTCAAGAACTGTCTCAGCGTGTGTACTTTCAAGAGCGGATTTGTAAAATTAATATCCAGCTAGTTTAACACGAAGACAGAAAAATGGTATTCCCCTCGGAGACCTTCAAGGCGGACATGCTCTCCCCCTACACGGTAATTGCATTACCATGTAGTGTACCATGGCAATGCAATTTGTCTAATTGTAAATCGTAAAATTGTAAAAAAAATTGTAAATGTATATGAAGTTATAAGGTTATCTTTTACTGAATTCTGCGCCAATGCCATGAGGAGAGTGCAGGGAGGAAAATAAAGGTGCAGATTTTTCTAAAAAACTTCTAAGAATCGGATGATCTTGTCCTCCATACGTCACGTACAGTTTTAATTGATTTTTGACTAAATAAATCTAAATATACTCGAGAAATTGTAATTAGAGTATTAAAAGGTCTGTATTCAGGAGGATTTGAGAAGAGAATGGACAAACGCAGTTTTCCAAGAGAACGCTTACGTTCCATTTAGGAGCGAAAAATTTATTATATCTGTTACAGTGGGATATATTATAGTGGCTAAGTTTCACTAATTTGGCGATAATATTGTCTATTCCGGAAGCGCTTGATATTAGGCTGTGAATAGGTTTGAGAACATCAATATGATTTGCAAATGCGAAGACAACTTCTTCTGGAGAATTTCCAGAGCGGAACCGTATGTTTGAAAGTCATATTTTTTAATGAATTTTCGAAGGGCGGGGCGATATTAGCGAAACGCTAATTGCTTCGCAACTGTGCACTATATTATTTTAATATCAATGCATTGTCGATATTAACCCAATTGATATATTGATGCTTATTAAGCCGATGAGAAGTCATTTTTATGGCTTCGTTGTGACTACCCAACAATAATAAAATCGATTGGAAAGCACTATTCATAGAAAAGAAAGACGACCAAAACACAAATTTTCGTTTACAAACCTGGACGTGGCTCGATAAGCAAAGATGGTCCTGAACAAAGTGCAGATAGGTTTCAGTGCGTTCATTTCAAAATTTCGTGTGTGTATTTTAACTTTTAAGAGTCTCAGAATTACTTAAGTTAAAGAAATTGTATTGCGAAATTGAACTTAATTATTGTTTGTATATTTTAAAGTAAGTAAATCTAATTCACCACAAAAAAGAAAGACTTAGCGTCCTTTCTCAAGTCGCCACAGCACCCTTCCGAACGCCGCGGCTCGTAGCAGAGCATTGGTTTAAATAGAGGTCTTCCCACGTGTGGCGGGTACGCGCTGGTACGGCGTTCGGCGGCCACGAGCAGCGATAGGAGGGCGTACTGCTAGCAGAACACAGCTTTCAATGATGGCATTCCCACCGCGCCGACAGTCGCGGCGTTTTACCTACTGCGGTTCGTGTGTTCGTCGTCGCCGAAGGGTCGGCGAAACCTACCCCGCAGAACCCACCCCCTTGCACGGCGGGCTGCAATGCGGAGGTGGCGTGCAGCGGTGGAGGCGTGGGACTCCTTGCGTTTGTCGGAAGCGGGAGGCAGTGCGACGTCGTAATGTGCCCTTAGAGCTCCTGCACACGTAGACGCAGCAACACGCATTCGAACACGGCGGCTGGTAGGAAAGCATTGGTTTAAATGGAGGTCTTCCCACGTGCGGCAGGTTCGCGCTGCTGTGTCGTTCGGCGGCGAACGCTCGCCACCAGAAGCCCACGGCGGCATCCGCTCCACCGCTGGCAAAGCATTGCTTTAAACAGAATTTTTCCCACTGGGACACTCGTCGCAGCTGTTTACCTGCTGCGGTCCTTTCTTCGTCGTCGGCGAAACCTACCCCCGCAGAACCCTTCCCCCTTCCACGGCGAGCGGCGGTGGCTTGCGGCGCTGGCACCGTGAGGAGAGCATTCCGCCTATTGGAGCGCGCGGCAGGGTCCACGTCATGCAGTTGAAACTACCAGCTACGAGCTACGCTTTGGTCCGAGCTACGCTTTGGCACGATTGGGGGCTGGAGGTAAAACCACGCGGATCAACAATAACATTTTATGTGATTTCTTGCATGTGGTAGCACGCGCGGAGGCAGGCATCGTTTTGCAAGCGCTCGGCGTGGGCGAAGTTGTCCGAAGCGGTTTCGCGGTCGAACGCTCGCGCGCCTGCCACGCGCCCCGCGCCCGTTGCCCCAACTACTGTCCTCGCACCGCTGCACCACGTGGGTTGCTGCAACAGCGGCAGCAGCATCGCAGGAATTTGCCACGGGTCAGCGCCACGTTCGCGCGCGCACCCGAGCGAACCGCGCCAACCGATTTCTCGGTTTCTTCCCAATTTTGCCACCTCGACGGATGGCGTATTCCGCAAACACATTACAATATTCTGCACTTTAGTGTAATCATGAATTCAACATCAGAATGAACATATTCGATTTTCAAAGCCTATTAACGAGTAATTATTTACTACTATTCAGGAAGTAAGTCAGCTGATCTTATAAATACCAAACGATAGTTACTCATGAAAATAATAAAATTGATAATAATAATAACAAAAGTAATAATAATAAATAATAGTAACAATAATAAAAATAATAGTAGTGATAAAGATGATAATAGTGATATGGTCAGTCATCAAGATGACACACTTGAGGCTGATCGTTAAATCTGACCAAAAGAATGAGAATAGAGACTTAACAAGTGGTAACAAGTAGTATTCCGAAGCAACTGAGACAAGACACGCATGTACTTAGCATGAAATGTGAGACAAAATGTTAAAGAAATCATGGAAAGACAAACCATTGCATAAACATTGGTTGGAATGTCAATTATCACAGAGCAATCATGGCTTTAAAGAGGGAAGAATGAAGCCAGAATATGGAGCAATTGTGATTTTACTGGAGACAAAGGAACGTCTTAACTACAAGAGAGTGGAAATAGAGATCCGCTGGATCAGGGGCGTAAAACACGTAGTAGTATACTGATCATTATTGAAGCTCTGTCCCGCAAAATGAATGCAAGAGTTTGAACAATGTCATTAAAAGGACAGGGAAATCGCAGTGGCGAGATATCGCAAAATTGTAAACAGATCATCAGATCACAAAGTATTGTAGAGGTACCCACAGTCACTGGATTAGGTCCTTAGATTTGTATTTAGCCATTATTCAGAGTGTCCTTTTAAGCTGAAAAATCAAAATAACTCGAAAATTACTCATCGTAAAAAAATGACCAAGAAAAAAATTAATATCTCCAAGGGGGGCATCTGCCTGATCTAAAATCAAACCTCGCTCTCGCCCTCGCTCTCGCCCTCGCCCTCGCCCCATTATGGATGGGTGGGTGGGGGGAACAACTTTGAAATGTTAAATAGGTACCTCCATTTTTTTATTGCAGATTTGAACTCTACATTAAAAAATACATAAGCTTTCCTAAAACATTTTTTGATTTGTAAAAGATTGTTACTTCAAAGCTAACATTTTTGGCAATTGACGAGAAATTTCACTTTGCATTGAAAATTTAAGAAACTCCTGTTCAATAATACGAAAAGGTAACTGGTAATAACAGATAAGCCTCTTCTCTCTCTCCTAGGGGCAGGGTAGGTGGTAACTTTCAAGTCTCAAACGGGAACCCCCATTTTTTTCCATTAAAGAACTAGATTTAACATGTAGTTTTTTTCATTCGTGATAGGGTTAAAACGTTTTCAACAAACTACTTTTACAATCGCCCAGGAACAATGAAGTGAACCTAGTAATTTTGTTCCCTCGGGGTGATTGATTTAGGTTTTCCCCTCGCCTCTCACCATCGGGATGCAAGTTTAAAAAAAATCGTTGTCAACAAATCACGAATGAAGACCCAGACGTTAAATATAATTCTTTAATAAAAAAACGGGAGTTTCCGTTTGAAAGTTACCACCCGCACCCCCGAGGGGGGGGCGTAACATTAGACACGATTTAAAAAAAATATTGAACAGGTTTTCCTTTCTTTTTTAAATAAATGTGTAATTTCTTGAAAATAGCCAAAATGATTATTTTTTTAGATTACAGCATCACCTACCAAAAAATTTTAAAAAAATGTTTGACAAAACATATGCATTTTTTAGTGTAAAATGCAAATCTGCAATAAAAAATTAGGGTCCCTTTTTCGAATTTAGGTCAGACAGATGTACGCCTTTGAGATATTAATTTTTTATCTGGAATATTTTTTTTGTACAAAGCGAATTTTTTGAGTTATTTTGGTTAAATGGAACACACGTATGTTCAGTAAAGGGCAGTTTGTTTCGGCGCCTTTAGATCCCGGGATTCCTAGTCAGTCGGTCGGTCACCCAACCAGGAACAGCGATGATTCGAACTCGCTTAACCTTCGTGACTTCACGTTGTTAACGAATTCGGCTAGCGACGCTGGTTTCGCGGTCATGGGCTTTCAGTATAACCATTCCAGCATTCGCCTCAATAGCCGAGGGAAACCGCGAAAACCTCTCTCAGGGAGGTGGGCACGGGGATTGAACTCGGGGCCTCCCGAATGTGAAGTCCCTGCAAAAGGCAAGATGTCTTTGCCCTTAATGGGATATTAGTTGTCTAATAATAGTAATAGTAATAATAATAATAATAATAACAGCCATTATGAAGCTTTTGGATTGCATTTCGAATTAGCTTGTTTTACATCACCTTTCATGTAATTATTGGACAATAAATTCATTTGGTAGTCTCTGGATTCAATTGTGTCGAAGCAAACTACTATAATGTACAAAAGTTCCCATAAAACGCGACGAATTTTCAATTTAATCACAATACAAATAATCATAGTGGTCTTGAACGACGTTGGGTGAGTTTCTGAAGGAGCATTATATCTTAATGCTTATTCTGATGAAGCCAGTTAGTAATTCGAGACAACTCGGCCGCACTGTTTTAACACCTCTTTTGACAGTTCCAACACGGGAATAAGGATCATTCAATTTACATCTTGGCCCTCCCCTTAACTTTGTGTTCCGTGTTTTACACGCGTCTGACGCCAATAAAAAGGAATCGTGCCGCGGCCAAAACCGTTTCGCGCCTGGCGCCCTCAGCCGATCTGAGCGCTCTTTTACGTAACGAAATGTCGGGGCTCGAAGTATTCGGAACAGAATTAATACAAGGTTTCTTATCGAACAGAGGACGCATGTATTTCTTAACAAACTGCAGCAACCTCAAAATGTGATTTCAATGTATACTCAAGATAACTGTGACATTTATAGCGCCATATTTATTTCGGAACTGTTCTATTAGAAACATACATTACTCCACAAATGTCTCTTATCTATCTTCTCCTCTATTGGTATAATAAAATAGCTGCGGAGTTTTATCCAAACCTCACTTAATTAAAGGTCTCCTTTCTGCTGTGTTATGATCTTTTCGTAAAACTGTACTATTATATAGACACAGGCAGAGGAACGTGCAGCCACTCGTAATTGCCGTCGTTCGTCAAGGATTTTAATAGACCCCCGTACGATAAGAACAATTGAACAAATGATCTGTAGTTAAAGCCGATCACACATGTCAGGATATGAAGTATACATTTTGTTGGGGTTGTGAGTAACCCGTGAAAAAGAACAAATGAGGGAGGAATCGACATGGATCGTCGACTAACATGGACGCGGGGTTCTTGAGAGAAGAACTGGGTTGAGTCCGCTAGAGAATGGTCGCCTGAGGTTGGCTTCTTGAATACCCACGTGATATCAAGTAGATAAAACCCAAATATTAGTGATTTCAAAGATTAGATAAAACCCTATTAGTAGCGAAACGTTGAGGAAGAAGATTCTGAAGTGGAAACCGAGAAGATAAAATTGCCAATTGATCCCTGATGAATGAGTTCATAAGAAATTACTTGTTTTGTGTTTACAACTTCGAATATTATTATTTAAACTACCTCAGGAGAGAGGCCACCGGCAAAGGTGTTTGGTGAGTGGTGCAAAAGCTGCAGCTGATTTTGTAATTTCCGTTAACAAACGGTCGCGGGCACTTCGTGTGCAGAAGCTCTTGCGGGAACGTAAGAATACGAATATTCGTAACAACTAATTTTTAATTTTTTTTTATTTATTTATCTTCGCTTTGTCATCAAGGTCATTAGCGACAACTCACTTTGTAAAAGTGTTGCGCGATTTATCTCTAGGTCTACAGACAGTCTGGTTTTTGAGAGGTGATCTACTGAAATCACTACGATGGACGACGATGTTGCATGCAGAATGAGAGCGTGCTTTGTTCGAATTACGAATGCAAACTGCGAAAACTTATGCGTCGGAGGGCGCGCCAAGTATTTGCAGAAGGACATAGGAGGCCGTGATTCGTTTCTGGCAGGCCAACAGTACTCCGCCTCAAGTAGCATATTAGCAGCGGCTGGCGCCTCCCGTCAAAAAGCGACCGGAAGGGGCGGCTCAGTGCATCAACTGAGACATAGCAGGGACTCTGGCCGATGGGTTCTAGGTTCGAGTGTCGACAGGTGAAAGATTTTCCACACTAGCTTGTCAGCTACGTGGAATTCAGCCGCTGTCTGAAGGAAACTTCTAGAGGTCGGCTGCTCTGATTGGCAGTTTTCCATGGCTTCTCCGATCAACATCAGGCGAATGCTGGAGCAGTACCCTAACAAACGGGCCACGGACCGTGCGCGATCATTCCTTCCGCTTCCTTGTCCAATCGTTTTACCTCACATGCACTACACTACCACACATGCCGGGAGACCGAGCGGGAGCATAGCTCGTCCCGGCTGGGGCGGTGCCCCGCTGGTAGGAGACACCTGGCTGGGAAATCCCCGCTTGCCGACACTAGGTCGGCGCCGGATCTCGCTTTCCAAAGGGGGAAGATCACCGCCACCTCCCGAAGAAAAATATGCAACACACTTACGGGACTAATGATCTCAGTAGTTGACGCACCCGAAATCAAAAAGAATAAACAAACCTCCCCTCAAAATGGGGATTGTCGGGATCGTAAAAGCAAAATTCAGGACACTTAATACCTAATAAAACGTAAGCAATTCATATAAATTCATGAAAACAATGTTCAATAAAAGTCTATATTCGAGCATTATTGTACAATTTTAAGCGTATGAATTATTCACAAGTACACACGGTTTCAGATTTTACTTCCAATAGACATTCGAGTTTTTGTATTACTTATGTAATGAGATATTTGCAGGTAGTAGAATTCATACAAAATAAAAACGGGCAAGCATTCCAAAATACGGTGATCTCACTTTAGCACTCTGCAAGAAGCACTTTTGAATGGCACGTTCACACGATTCCGTTATTTTTGTTATATTGCTGCTACTGTTTGTTATGAAGATGAAATAAAGTTACTTTAGACATTTCACGACCTAGTATCAGTTGGATGTTAAACAATTATGGGGAATACGTTTCCCGTTTCGCAATTATCAACTATGTTTGCAACTCCATAGCTACCAGAATTATGCATTGTTAAAAATTACAATATACAATTACAACTTAAATTACAAACATTACTACAATTTACAAATGCAAATTACAATTAAAAAATTCAATATACAATTGCATATTTATAATATTGAAACCTTTACTTCTTAATGCGATATCCAATGTTGTTTTTTTTTCAAAATATGAAGTTCGTTGTAATGAGATAAGATGCTGTGTCGGTCGCTGCTCACAAACGGCAGCAGCAGAAGGAATCGGCAACCACAACGACAATGATCAACAAAACTTATCACAAATAATAATTCTCACCCGAGGTGTCGAATGAACAACGGCGCAAAATAACTGCACACAGAAAATCAATGAACGCAAACGCAACGCATTTGAGACCAATATACAGAAAATGGAACTGTTTTTAAAGGAGATTAACCTTTCCACAAAAGAGGAGTCATTAAATAAACTTTTTGAATCAAACTATTTAATTTTTTTTAATCTTTCAAAATTCCAAAAAAACCCGCAGTGAATACTGTCACAAACTGAACTTTCGATAACGCGCGAATTCTTAAAATGAAGGTGGGAGGCTCAGACGAAAAAAGAAAATTAGTATTCCCCTCCGAATCCTTCGGGGCAGCGAGGATATCGCCAGTGCCCTGCGCACTGCCCCTAAAAGCCTGTGACGTTTTTGTGTATCATTAAGGTACAGTAAAATCTGCCTAAGGCGGAACCTTCGTAAAACGTAAACCTGCAATCCTAGATAAAAAATCTCAGACGGAACGATTTTATTAGATTAGATTAGAAATTACCTCCACAAGCCGGAAACCTGTCCATCGCAGAAACGGAAAGGTTATTAGAGAACGTAATGTGATTATTTCCTGGCAAAGACGGAAATGTATTTTTAAATTTCTGGCATTATCTTTGGAATGGCATAGTGCGAAGGGACACGTCATGCGACATTGAAGTGAACGAGTTTTTCCTCTTATACTTGCTGTCTGGGAATCTGTGACCAAGTCTGCGACTGTTTCGCTGCGAGTTTCTCACGCTTTGGTGTGATTTTGCCACTTTCTCGCTGTCCCTCCGAATCCTTATGTTGATCGCCCGCACCCGTCCAATTCTCAAAACCGTCATAAAGTTCCCGTCAGTCGACAATGGAATTCCGGGACTTCTATTTTGTCATCCCAGTGTAGCATAATTATTATACATATGTTAAATTTATTTGTAAAATACGGAATAAATGGTCATCTTATATTTCCCATGTGTTTTGATGTTGATATTTTTATTTCCTGCAATATTGTCATTGACTATTGCACTCGTGAAATTAAAACCAATACTGTTTAACTATACGTACAAAATGCCCCAATCAGGGTGGTGTATTTCATAATGTGTATCGCCTTTTCTATCCGATTTTCCTTACTATTTTTACATACTGGCCAATCATAAACTGTGACTCATCTATCTAAGGAGGCGTTAAACATCGATCGCTATGTCGCTGTCCAATAAACAGTGAATGTACTACAACATAAACTCTGATTTTTACATACCCTTTCAGTTATTTTCAATATTTGGCTCATTTTGGAAATCTGTTAGACCTAATTTCACTCGTGAAATAGTCCTATTAAATACCAGTCGTGCTTTGGAAATTCATCTCCTTGCTTCGCGAGTCGGAAATTTATCGACAATTTCCAAAGCACTCGTGGTATTACTTATGATAAATTACGTTTTATTTTCGTTTCACTAGCAAGATTATATTGAAAGTACGATAGTTAAATTATATGTTAAATTTTTAACATCCCCCTATAAGACGTAAACCTGCCAAGACGCAAATGTTTTGAAGAAATCGCCGTGTTCCGTTTTAAACAGATTTTACTGTATGATAAAATGGCGGTTTGGCGGCTTCTATGGTATACCTGTTAGCATATCGGATGTTATACTCAAGTTCGTGGGATCACCCGATCAAAACTGAGGATCATTAAGGACGTAAAATATACTTCGTTCACTTTCCTTCAAAGGGGAAATAAAGCCGACTGCCCCATGTTGTACATTTACTGCACGTACAAGATCCTCAAGTTTTAAAGAAGCCTCTGAGCTAAATTCAAATCGCCTGTTCCGTCGCCGAAGTGATACCTTCTTTCTCCACTAGGTGATGAAAGCAGCGTAACGAAATTTACGTGGTCAGACGGAAGAGCATTTCTGATGGCTTGAGTCTCGCCAGGTAAAATAAGGGCCCACTGAAATCAATTAAACTGAATTAAAACGCACGTGTTGCATAGTCGAAGGAATGCCTCATAGAATGACCGAGTCTGCGGAATGACGCGTAGGGACCCAAGACCATTCGGATGCCTCAGGCTTAGCAGTATTAAACGTCCATAAGAGCGTCACACATCGGTGTGCGGTCTGTCTCGCAGCTAGACGCCAGCGCTGTATTAATACACATAATTCCATCATCGTTTCACAATATAGTATTGTTTTCTTAAAGACAGCATTGCGAAATGTTTGATATGTAAACATGTTACTTTAGAAAAAAACATTCACTTCAACGGCTTTGCACAAGGATGAGGATGAGTACGAAGGCTTCCAGGGTCGTCGGTCATAGCGCTCGGTGGCGGCGGCACTGGCTTACTTGGCTCAGGGCATCAATTGAATGTGCCCCTGACTTGGAGGTCCTGGGGTTCGAGTCCAGACGATGGGAGGATTTTCGGCATTATCTTGCCAGCGAGATCGAATTCAGTTGCTGTCTGGAGGAGAATTCTAGCGACCGATCGCTCTGATCGGTAGTTTTTCATGGTTACTACGATCCACAGCACGGTAATGCGGAAGCAGCACGCTAACAACGCCCCTAACTACCCTAACGACCACGGACCGCGCGCAATCTTTCCTTTCTCATCCTTGCCTAATCCTCATCCCTTGCTCACACACAATAACACTAACACGCTCTACACTACCACACATGCCGAGAGACCGGTCGGGGGCTTAGAGTTTGTCCCGGCTGGGGCGGTGTTCCGCTGGTGGGAGATAACTGGTAAGGGAAAACCCCGCAGTCCCACTTACAGATCGTCGCCGGATCTCGCCATTCAGCGGGAGAAGATCGCCGGCAACTCGCGCGACAAGAACATGCACTACACTGACGGGACCCGTGTCTTAAGCAGGTGAATCACTAACCTATCAATGTGGGGGGGGGGGGCGAGCGGCGCGTTGGGTGAATTCTGCCAACCTCTGTAAAGATCGTGACACATGTCGCAGAAGCTAAAATTGTGGAATGTGCTCGTGTGGAATATGTACACCAGTGGTAAGCATGGCGTATGAGTTCTCGTGTTCGAAGGGAGGGGATAATACCTTATGTTTATTTTTTTTCCTACTGTGGTTTTACGAACAGTATTCTACGGATCAGAAACGAGCGACTTAATTGTTTACTAACCTCGGTTATCGTATAGTTTTACTAACTTCAACCGCAGTTGTCGTTGGCTCTATGACGCCCTAAATATTGTAATACATATTTCGTACCGGGATAGTACAAAATTAATATATTCACAACGAAAAGCAATTCTACAGAGACAGAACAGTAAATGCCCGTCGTCTATACAACATGGTATATACATGGACTGACATTTTGCGTGCAGACGTTCGGATAGGCCCTCGTGTGCCAACAGGCGAAACTGCTACCTCAATGAAGTAACGCTAGTCTGCCGCATATGAATACCCGTTTAAATCTGAGAGAAATACGCGCCGCCCTGTAAGGATGTTTACGACTTCGAGACACGACAGGGCCGGGGCGGAGCGGAGCGGTGCGGTGCCTCGTTGGCGTGGACGCGCTCCGTGGCCCTCGCGTGGCAATGGGAGCGTGACTCACGCCGCGCCCTCTCCCCCTCCCTCTCCCTCTCCCTCACCCCCTCCCTCACCCTCTCGCTCTCCGCCCTACGCGGCCAGCGCTGGACACGCCTTGGAATGCTGCCACACGAAACCAGAGAGATCCCTCGGCAAACATTTCAAAGCAATCGGGAGAAGCAATGGCACTGTGGAGCTTCTGCGCATGCGCAGTCACGGTTTTGCATCATTTGTGCATCTGTGCATACGTATATGATGGAGATTGCAGTCGATGCCGCATTCTAGGCGTGAAAAAACTCACTAGTTTGCTCACCCTCGAGCGTCAAAGCAATCGAAAGCCCTATCGAATTTCTTCGTATGCGCAGTTCGCGGTTTGCAACACTTTTGTTCCTCAGCGCATGCGCAGAAGGTCGAGATTGCAGTCGATCGCTGTCCGCTATGGTGTGCGCAAACTCTCTTACGATAAGAGGGAGTCTTAGCGGGTAGCAGTTGACTGCAGTTTTCATCTTCAGCGCAGGCTCAGATATACAAAAGTGTTTGAGAAACTTGAACTTCCCACTCATAAACCGTGATCTTCCCCCTGGATGGCGAGATATGGAGTCGACCTGCACCTCGGATTGCGGTGATTTTCCCAACTAGGCATCTCCCACCAGCAGCGGGGAACCCCCCTAGCCGGGACAAGCCTGTAATTGTGTATAAGAAAGAGGTGAGCATATGACAAGGAAGATAAAGAAAAGATCGTGAGAAGTCCGTCGACCGTTTGATAAGATATTTCTCTGGCATTCTAGCAACATGGAAAACTACTAATGAGAGCAGCCGGCCGACATTAATTCTCCTCGAGACAGCGATTGAATTCTACCTAGCTATGTAGCTAAAACTCCTGGAATGGTTGAGACTCGAACCCTAAGACCTTTCGGCCAGAGGCACTGGAGTGTCATTAATTTATGTCCCACGCCACTTACGTCGGTCAAGTCCAGAATAAATTCTTATTTGCGCAGGAATATTTGTCGGCCCTATTTTAAAAGCACTAGCAGCAGGAGCGATAACAACATACAAAATTCATCGCAACAAATAATCATGGCTCGAATTTACACACACTTGTATGCGTAACGTCGCAAAATCACTGAGCAAATAAACTCTTGGACACAGTATATAATCACACACATTGCGAACACGGTGCTCTGCACGACATCTCACACAGATCATCAGAAAGGTTCATCCAAGGCTGTCAATCATTCCACAAAAGGAACTGCACTCGTCTAATGCTTACACATTTTTGATCTATAAACCTAATATCAAATGAAAATAAATAACACTTTAATGATGCATTCAAACACGTCAAAAATTAACTGATCTTCTGTTCCTCTAATAACACGAAAATTACTGAAATTAAAATGTCTATATCCAACCACATTCAGATGAAGGTAATTTATGTTTTTGAGTATGAAAATAGGGGCTGAAGCCCCCCCCCCCTTCCCCGGGAGCGTCACATGTGCCACGATGCTTGTAAACTACTAGGTTTTGCCAAGCTTCAGTTATGTTACCAAGACAGCGATATTATAGGTTGAGAACATCGATTACAATATTTATAATATGCGAAGTGCTCACCGAGAGGCGGATGCGAGGGAGGTCTAAGGCCCCAACATCGTTTTGTTCCAAAAAAAGTAAGGACGTGGGTGTAGAAGTAAACTGTCATCTACTTCTCTGAAATACTTTCTTGTGAACATTCTTAAATGAAGAATGGGAGGGCAAATGGGAGGGCATGGGAGATTCTTAGGCGAAGGGCGAAAGTTCTTCCGGTTCACCTCGGTACGTATGCGACGTCCCTCAGATGACTAAATGGAGACGGACGACACAATTTCAGTGAATACAATTCAATGAGCAAACCAGTTTAATACTGGAGTATTATGACTCATGAACGAAACAGTTAATATCCACAAAACACCGTATTTAAAATAATGTCTCAAAATTGTATACTTCAATGTTACAAATATGGTATAATCTACTACCTTCTTTGATTACTTATAAAATTATCCCTCGCTCACGACCCACGACCGACGGCCATGGTTCATTATTGGCTACAAAATGGTATGTCCTCCAACCAGAATCCAACCTAAATCAATGATAAAAATACAAAAGGATATTTTAAAACGAAGGAATGTTCATGTCACCTGCGCAGGAGCACATACGGCATAAAACCATCATACTGAAATAGCGTCTTCTTGGAAAACATTTAACAGAGTGAATCCGTTAGTAAAATAGCATTTTGTCCATTTAAAAAACAAGTTCCAACAGAAAACATATTTAAAGGAATATCTGTATGTGTGCTTCGACATTGGATGAACATTACAATACTATCGAGGGGATCAAAGAAACACAACGATAACATTTTTTCAAACTCCCAAAATGAAGATATAATTTCTCAGAAAAGCAATATATTGATCGAAACGCTGTACAAATGTGTTCACAAAATTATAGAATACGAAAAATCGGCAAAGAGTGAATCGTCAAGAATCGAAAAAAATGGCAAGAAGTATATACACGAACCGAGAAACGTCTGGAGAATTAAATATTGCAAAAATGTGAGTAATCACAGTATCCCCGACCCTTTCAAGAGAATACCATCTCACCGCATTGAAATGGTCTTCTCGCTGAACGCAAACGTGTCACGTGGCCCGTGCGATCCTTTTGGCCGCGCCGCTGCGAATACGCAGATGCACAGCCCTCGCGACGCGATGCGACGCGACGCGACGCGACGCGACGCGAGCTGCCAATGGCGCGCGGATCAAAGGCCCGAGCCGAGCCGCCGAGTGAGCTGCTCCGTAAATCTCGGCGGTCGCGAGACGACGAGGCGTGTGGCGCGGGGCGCGGCCGGGGGAGGGGGGGGGGAGCGGGATAACCTTGGGCCGAGACACCAACCCCACCTCGCGGCGCCCAAGGTTGAGGCAGCGGCGGACCCTCGCCTCACCTCACCTCGCCTCGCCTCGCCTCGCCTCGCTGCGGCCGTCGGCGCGATCACGCCACGCACCTAGCGCCCATTGTTTACAAAAAGCGATCGGCGCGACGGAAGGACCAGAGGGCCTCGGCGCTTCCAATAAGGTTCGTGGCGAATGATTAATGGCGGCGTTTCATTAGGGCTAGCCTTGCCGGCTTGTCATTCAGAGACTCGCCCACATGACCACTATTCTGATGATCCCGTGCGCTCAAATACAGTCTCCTTATTTATGTCCAATTCCTTTTAGTTTCTCGTATGCCTCATATTTCTTTAATTATCATTGATTATCCTAAACCGCAAAATGGTAGGTGTATTGAACTAATGTAATTGTAATTGCACTAATGAAAAAGCATTTAAGATCTCTTTTTATGTCTTTTAGACGCTGAAATGTATGCTATTATTTCATGAAACGCTATTTCATTTACAATGAACTTTTACGTACCCACATGCGGGCCCATTTTGATGATTCATTCCCATATCCAGTATTCCGTTTTCTCCAAGCGCATAATTATATAATCACTGCACAATTCTATGGTTCCGCTCTTACGTAGATGAGAGAAAGATCCTCGTTGGCTAAATGAATCGATAGCCAATGCTTTTGGAATTTTGTGCCCCATACACGCCGTTGAGAAACAAATTGGACAATATTGGTCAGGATTATCGCATTTTGTTTAGTTTATTTCTTTAATATCATTAAATACACCATCCTTAGTTCAGAGAATAGAACGTTCTGCAACATTAATATTTATTTTTTAGAGATTCACCTACATCGCCCAAAAAACATCAACTGATTTGTGAATCTTTATCATGTTAATTATCATTTAAGGCGGCTCGACACACTCGGTAATCGACGTGTAGCGAATGACCGCAACTTGCCGAGCGACCAACATTCGGTGCCCTACCCACCGTGTGTCGGTCTTTACGACATATCGAAGGGAGAGAACATTCGTTGAACACTTACGCTGTTCGGGATTGAGAGAGCAGTTGCTCGCTGCACGACGAATGCCGAATGTGTGGAGCCTCCTTTAGGACACATCAAAGGGAGCGAACATTCGCCGAACACTTCAGCTGTTCAGGATTGGGCGAGCAGTTGCTCGCTGCACGGCGAACGCCGAATGTGTGGAGCCTCCTTTAGGACAGTATCTCAAACCGGTAGCGATTTTTACTCCCTTCCGAAAGATGATTTATCAGCAGTAGCTGTTACAACGCCACTCATGCAGTAACGTTTCCTCGAGATCCCCCACTCGCACATTCGTATCGGAACTTCCACATCGAAATTTAAGTTACTTTCTCTAGCTTGAAAAAGTAGTCTCCATTATTACTCCGATATGTTTTCGAATAAGTGCGATCTCAGGCCATAATCTCGGTCTTCCAAACTGCAGTGACGTACGCTAAGTTGTCTTTGTACTCCCCTCCTTCTTTTGAAGTGTCTTCTTGCGCTACAACGGTCCTTGCCGCCAATTGTGTGGCGAGTGAAGGAATTTTCGACAGCTGACCCACTTCACAGCCTCTGACGTTCTATTGGTGCATGAGATTATGCCACTGCGGTCGGCAAGGAAAGCGAAATTTCTCCATGAATAGGCCATGAACAGAACGTTTTCCTCCACTTTTAAAAACAAAACGTTTTTAAATAGTCATGAAATACGAGCACTAAATGACGATCATGGTTTGTGTTATTATTACCCATAGGCGAAAACAGGATTACATTTCGATTCATTGAAAGCACTCAAAACTCGCGAGCGAAAATGTCTAGTTTTCAAAAGTTGTTAATATTGCTTTGTTGGAACTTTTATTCATCATTCAACTGTTTATGGTTAAAAGGTGGGGAAGAAATTCTGGATCTCAAGAACTCCAAAATGCAGATGCCTTCCCCATCGTAGTTAATCATTCCTATTCAAAATGCAAACTCTTGTAGACATGGGGGAGGCTCAGCCGTTAACTTGGTGTAAAAATTTCAAATCATTAATGTTACAATTATTCTACTCTTCCTGGTTTTCAAATTTCCTTTAGCATATTTCCAGTGTCCAAGTAGACAAGGTTACTTCGATTTTTGAAATAATCAAAGTATAATTAAAATTGGGATGTAAAAGCTTGGAGTACTCCGAATGATTGTCAAATGAACCTTGAG
The DNA here is from genome assembly GCA_038098605.1 of Gryllus longicercus. NCBI lineage: Eukaryota > Metazoa > Arthropoda > Insecta > Orthoptera > Gryllidae > Gryllus > Gryllus longicercus. The sequence goes on along the minus strand of JAZDUA010000285.1, from coordinate 672,460 downwards.
AATTTAATGGGAATGTTCCCTTAATTTAAATGAAAATCAAGTCCATATTTTCAATATGAAAACATTTATGTATTTATTCATCTATTCACTAATTAATTTGATTGTGCTAATAGAGCACAACGCGTAAAGACCATATACAACGCTCTTGTATCAATAATTAAATGTATTTCTACCGTTGTTATTATTAGCAACTGAAGAGGCAATCAACCAATTTGCGAAACGTTGCGCTCTATTGACACATTTAAATGAATTAATAAATGTATGAATAAATAAATATATGTTTTCAAATTCAGAACGTGAACCTGTCATTAAAATTGAGGATATCTTCATATATATATATATATATATATATATATATATATATATATATATATATATATACATAATTATAATTAAAGTACAATATTATTAAAAGATTGCTGTGGGGTCCTCAGGGGCACGGAGGGACCTCCCTGACGGTTACTAGCTGCTTCGACCCATTCAGAAACCCTCCACGTAGGCGTGTTCCTCCGTTGGCCCAGCTCCAGCCCGACAAACAGACTGTGACCGCAACTGACACTTGGACCGCCATTTCAGCCTCCACAGTAACAAGAATTAACATCTTACCTCTGCTTCGAGGAGTAAAATCAGAAAATGTAGAGTCGGGTGATATCCAAACGCAATGATATATGATATATGTAAAGAAACATTGAGTACAATATTTCGAACTGGAATAGTTATTATTTCGTCCCAAAATGCGTGTCCAACGTACGCATTAAAAGGAACGAATTAAAATGTACATGAACATTTTGCCTTTTTTCCTATAACAGTTTTTTATATCATCGTGAAAATACTTCATAAGCAATTTCATAATGCTCGGTTACGATCGTTAATATAAAGTAAAAAAGTGCAACATTTAGGAAACATTTTCTTTGCTATTGGCACTGCATTCCGGTCTCTTTATGCAGGTTCTGCTGAGACTGAAATACGAGTCTACAAGCGCTGTCTTTGCCAATAGCAATGCTAGTGGGCAGAGCAGCGCCGCGTCACTTGACACATTCAGGGGCGTGTACTTACACCCATTTGATCTCATACGAATTACAAATGACTTCTCCTGTCCAAACTTCCAGCTCTGACGCGACAACAGGAATTGATCACATGCACAGAAGACAAGGCTGACGACTTGGATTTCTTCTGGGTGCCATGCTCTTTCGAAATCTACTCAGTGTCGGGTTCTCAAGTGACCTTTGCGGACATAATTAGTAGTGTTTTCTGTTTACCGTTCCAACAAAATATGGTATTTAAGTCCACATTAGGTTTCTGGCTTCCGTTTCCTTACTTATTATGTCTGAGAATGCAATTTTACGGAAATAGTGTGTGTAAATTTTAACTGTGAAGTTCGAATGTGGATAGCAGTGCAGAGTTTATGAAAATAAATATTTTGCTAACGTAACTTTACTTCAAACTATTCTTAACCTAAATTATTTAAATCTAAATTATAGAAATGAGATAAGTACCAAAACAGAGTTGTTCGATTTAGTTATCGCAAAATATAATCAATAAATTAATAATTAATTGATTTTTGGTCGTTATTGTTAATAGTTCATGAAAAGTAAGATTCAATCAACACTGCGACACAAAATAATGAATTCAGTTTCCTGTGCACAAAACACGCGCTTAGTGTGTGCAACTCAATCGACAGAATTCAATTGTATTATTCATTCACTATGTTACCCCTGTCAGAATAACTATAAAGCACAATGCTTGATACCGTTTTATGATAGGTTCAACAATAATTCCTGAAGAATTCCTACTTGAATAAATAACACCGGAAGCAGCAGCCAATTAAGCTTTCATTTTGAAATAATTATCTGCTTATAAACTCTCATTATGAAACAAAAAATAATATAATCTACACTTCAGCTCCTGCTATTAAAATATATTTCCCTCGTTTAACCTTTCCTCGAGACAGGTTAAATATCGTAATAAATTTCCAAAGTTAATGCCGTTTAATGAAAGAACTAGAATATAAACACACACACACACACACACTTAAGTCAGTAGCGCAACAGCAACGCATCCTTTGCGAAATGTTTATTTGAAGTTCATGTGACGACGTCCCACTAACATCTTGCATAGCGGAAAAATGCAAGAACCGCAGGAAAGCGGCTTCAAGGATAATTCATAATTGGCCACTTACATCACCTATCAAGCAGTCCGCATTCTCGCGCTCCGGAGCCAAGCCCAATAGGTGAAGGTTAATGTGTGTCCATCTGGTATTTCCAAGGCATTGGCTCGGCCGCGCTCGATTCCTCTGGAAATTTCTCCGAAACAGGGGCTAAATTCTTACAGAGCATCAACACAATAATCTTGCTTGCTCCAATTGGAAGAATGGGTTGGTTGTATTGCCAGAAATATTGCCGTGTAATCGATTTGTCCCTTCGATTTCATATCTGATTACATCTGTTCTTAGTTTAGTTCCAAGTTATATTTCGGCAGTTCGGATTCAAATACCAATGTCAACTACAGGTAGTTACAGAACCAATTTCTACATTGAGAACGTAGATTCACTTCAAAAAAATTCTCTAAAGAGTAATCAATGTAATCAGTATACTTTCTGCTAAGTTGCCATTGGGTAATGTATAGCAAATTCAAAGAGAAACAGAGGAATTTAGAACATGTGCAAACTCACTTGAGACATAATTTATTACATAAAATGGTTTATTCTTTAAAAGTTTCGAAATTTATCGTATAAATGAAAGAAAAACACTTATCACACGTTTTCTTTTATTTCTAGTGTCAGAGCGAAAACGTTAAAAGTTCTATTGTATAAATCCTTTATTTAATCGAACAGATGTTTCGAAAAAAAGCTTTTGTTACAAGCTAACACAGATTTCTTTTTGAACACAGAGCTCTACAATTTTAAAACAGCAATTTTTTAATATGAGGTGCGTACATTAAAATCTGCAATTATTATCAACATTTAGGTAACCGAACGACTTACCGATTGATTGAATTATTGTCTAATTCTTCCAATTGTGGTACTACCTAGGGCACGGTAATGTCTTATGGAACTAAGCCATCAGTTGTATTCTATCGACTTTTTCCATACAAGATTTCTTTTACAAAATAATACTACGATATCTGATATTAAAATTTGAAAACTCCTGCATTTTAATCTTTTTTGCTTTCTAATTTGAATCGAATTAGGAGTATTTCTATTCATGAACCACAATTGAGCATGGAGTATTGCAGAAATAGTTTTGAAACTGTTGCCGAAATAAGTGAACCATAAAGTGGCTTTACCATTATTTTCTCCAATAGAAAGGTAACGTTGCTACAGAGTCGCAGTGAATTCCTTCAGAATATGTAAATAGTGTTACTAAACATGTCGAAGTTGCAACATTTTTATTACAACATTTACTGATCTTATTTTCCTTCTCTCATTTACTTCCTTTCACTTTGTAAGCAAAGACCTTGTCTATTGTTGCTTTGAATCATCTCATCAACGTTTATTCAAAAGCTCTCTTCAGTTCTTGAAATTATTATCTAGAATTAAAAATAGAAAAGAGTAATTATGATCATGTGCTCTAATATTCTTTAATGGTTTCTAACGTTTTGAAAGCAGCTTCCTCACTGCCCTGAGGAAGCCTGCGACATGTCAGGCGAAACGTCGGCACCCCAGCCAACGACGTCTCCTGGATAGCCGAGAATTTATGGATTCGAGCCGCGGAAGCTTACGTATACGTTTTGAAAGCAGATTATACCGCAAAAGAATAACTGATTGGATTCTGTTGTGATTCACACGACATAATACAAACAAGAGATTAATTTGTTTGTTCTAAATACAATGTGTACGTGTTCCATTTAGAATTATATTTTCAGTGAACAATTTCTTCAGAAGATTAGAATTTTTGGTTCGTCTCTTAGCAGTTGAGTATCTAATTGCGAGTTGGCAAATGAGGCTTTGCAGTTAATTTCTATGTTCGAGGACGGATGGTCGAGGGTTTATTATCAGCTGATTGTCCAATTCGAACACGGCTGAAAATTCTAGCCCGGCTTGTTTTCTAGTTGGTCGTATCAGTAGTAGAAGTAATACCTGACGTTCCAGTAGTAGTACCTTAAATGGCCCTTGCGCCTACCTCCTCAGGGAAACGGGTTGATCCCTCATTCTGAAGCACATCTGCCGTGATTATGAACCACTTCCTGGGCGAATGTCAGGAAAATATCGGAATTTGGTGATGCCTCTTAGGAAGAAGGGAATTCGACATTTCAACAAAATTATTCGTTGAATATTTTTTTGCTCACGCCAAACTATGACTAAATAAATACGTTATATATGTATCGGTATCATTGTCAAAGAAATTACTTTATTAATGTGAGGAAAGATGAGAAATTGTGAAGGGCTTCAATGTGAGAACTTCCAATTGAATAGGTAGAATTCTCGGTGCAAACAATTCTGGGTTATTAAAATGTTGTGCAATCGATTTATATGCATATTTATTTCTGATGTGAACCTCAAAAGTAAATGGCGGTAACTTTGGTGAAATTTCCTGTTTGAACTGTTCCTGGACAGTTAGAACGGTAAGAAAATACGTTTTTTTTATGTATGGAAATAAGTATATAAGTATGGTAAGTAATTAACTCGGATCAATTCATTATATATATATATATATATATATATATATATATATATATATATTCGTTAATCGGCCGACTAGGACCACGCAAGCAAGCATCCTGCATTTACCGTGGCTCAGTTTTTATTTATTATCGCGGTAGCAGGTGCTTGCAACAATTCTTTGGGGGGACCAGCATTTAGCTGGATCCGATTTTTATCCCCCATGGTTGTTAGCCCGGGGGTACGGAAGATGAAAGATGATAGGAATGGCTTAGGAGGCGATAGGTGATCGTGGACTTTTGGAACCATCCCAGCATTCGCCTTTATGACCGAGGGAAACCACGAAAACCCCGGTCAGGATGGCCGGCCCGGGAATCGAACCCGGACCTCCCGAATATATATATATATATATATATATATATATATATATATATATATATATATATATAATGATAGATAGTTATGCTCGATTTTTCCAGTGTTATTGCCTTGTCTTCCCTTTTTAAAGCCTTTAGCCCAAAATTGGAAAAGTGTTAACAAAAGGCAGAGGGAACATGAAGGAAGGGAAGCCGCTGATGTCATGTCCGTACATGGAAAGGCAATGGAACGGCTTCACACCTGTAATCGCTAACGGCATCAGCGGAGGGGGCGCGGCCGCGGCTGCCGCGGAGCGGAGCGCAGCGGAGGGCGCTATCAGAGCGGAACGCAGGGGGCGGAGCAGAGGCAGAGGTCCTGGCGATGCCGGCGGCGGCGGTAGTAGCGTTGGCGGCGGCGCAGGCGGCGTAGGTGGTAGAAGTGTGATGATGTCGGTGTGTCAGAATGTCGTAGGGACGGATTGCCACAATGTCGATGGGAGAAATGGCTCAGTCAAATTCAGTGGCTGTCTGGAGGACCCCCCACACCGATTGGTTAGTGATTACAGGCACGTCAACTGCTTAAGTCATGGGTCTCGTAAGTGTAGTGCATGTTCTTATCGCGGAAGTTGGCGGTAATCTTTCCCCGCTGAATAGCGAGATCTGGCGCCGATAAGTCGGATTGCGAGGTTTCCCTCAACCAGGTATCTCCCTCCAGCGAGACACTGCCTCAGCTGGAATAAGGTCTGTTCCCGGACGGACTCCTTTCAACTGAGGTAGTGTAGTGCATGTATGTGTGTGTGTGTGTGTGTGTGTGTTATTAAGGGGTGAGGATAGGGCAAGAAAGACGAAGGAAAGATCGCGCGTGGTTCGTGGCTCTTTTGTTAGAGTACTGCTCCGGCATTCGCCTGGTGTTGATCGGAGACACCCCAGAAGATCTGAGCAGCCAGCTGCCAGAATTACCCTCCAGACAGCGGCTGAATTTGACCTTGCTATGTAGCGAGTGTTGAAAGTTCTGCCACCGTCCGGAGACGAAGCCTAGGCCCTCCCGGTCAGAGACACTGCAGTGACATCAATTTGTGCCCTGAGCCACCTAATTCAGTCACATAGTGGAGGAGTGTCACAGTGTCGATGAACCACAATGCTGAAGTGTTGGTGGGGCGAGGGCGGCTTGCATACATGTTCGCGCAGGCGCAGGAGTGTTGATGTGTGGGAGTGGTGAGGGAGCGGGCGTAGAAGGGTCGTCGTGCGAACGTTGCCCCTGAGCCACCCCGGAATGGAGTCAGCAAAGGCTCTACCTGCGAGACCAGCAGATTGCTATAGTTGCGACAGTGGTGATTTCAACAAGTATTCGTTCCTGAAGATAAATATCGCAGCCGTTAAATTCCATTAAGATACCAGCTCCAGTGTATGATTCATATATGAACTATCTCAATTAATCATAATTGTAAATCTTGGGGAATTTGTGGAAAACAATGATAGACAATTAATTTCAACGCTTGGCCAGTTTACGGGGTCGGTAGCGTAGCTAGATGGTTTCTTGATGAAATTCATTCTTTTGATGTGTGATCAACGAAATCGATAGATGGTAAAATTGAAATTATTTTTGAAAAACAGTCAGTTTGGAGCTTCTTTTATATGCTTGTACTTAAATCGACAGTGTTGCTAGAACTTTCAGCAATTTTTCAACCGTCAAAGGCCGTCGTATAAATTATGTTCTTTCGGTTAGTAATTTCAACTTTCTTCTCTATTCCCTAGAAGTTACAAAACAACACTTTAAACATTATCAGGCATCGAAACCGCATTATGGAGGCAACAGATCCGTCTAGGCCAATGCTCATCAGAATACTTGCCCCAGACGTGTAAGCACTTCCGCGGCCCGGCAGGAGTAAAAACGACGTCGTTTCAGACAACGAAAGGGGGGGGGACAAATTTTGAATTGATGATAAAAAGCTTTACAAATTTCAATGTGTGTAGTAATTGGGCAGAGCTTATAACTAATGTAAAGCGCCTCGTTGCAATTTAGCAATACGAATAGAAGGGTACATACATGCTTGGATGAACTTAAAGTGGGTGGTACGTAAATAATGGAGATAACACAATAGATGCCCTCAAAACTTATTGGAGACGGAAGGAAAATATTAAAATTGGCAGATACGTGCAAACTGGGACCGCAGTGCAACGCGGTGAGGGTTCTGCAACTGAAACGTCTGCCGCTGGGACCTCTGCACATCTCCTACGCGATAGTGTAGCCCAGAGCCTTCTGGACTACGTGTAACTAACTAATAAATACTCAGAGAAGTTCAGGGCACGCGATGACCCTAAATGATTGAATCCGAACCCTCTACGACTCAGCATCGCTTTATGCAGCTTCAATCTCTTATCCTTGAAGTATTGCTGTCAGTAACTGAAGAAACTTCAATGTTGCTTTTATGGTGCTTCGAGAGGCCCGATTTAAGCGCTCTCGCGATGGCAAGCCCTTTTCTTTGTAAGTCTGCGTCGACGTAATATTCGCCTTCCTGTTTTAAGGGAAGCGATCACCTGCTCGATACTGTGAGATAAGGGTGAATCAGAAGGTCCTGGACCCCGAAACGAGCACGCAGAGGCGCTTCAACATTGCTAAATCTTCTCCAATGTAGTTCAATATTAAACAAATCTATATATTTCCAATCCTTAGAATCGGACGTTCATCACATTTTACTATAGTTTATTTATTAAAACTTACTGAAGTTTGCCACGTTGCTCGAATGTTTATCACAATAATCTATTGTCAGGGAAACGAATAAATTCTATCAATAGTGTATTTCCTCTTTGACTCGCCCGTCCCAACCGGCAGCGTGAAATAAAGTGAATCAGTTGTGGAATTAACACATCAAGAAATACGTACACACCAAAAATATTATCAAGGCAATTTCTATTTGTTTTCTGTTATCTAATGAGCTGTATGAAACCAGATACAAAGAGTCTGGATATTTCCGTATGAAATTTACGATTCCCTTCTTTCATAAAATATGGGATTTTTAAGACATCATTAATCTGATATTTTTTAATATTAATTCTTTGGGTTGTGGCGTAGATGTTAAGAAATAAAGTGAATGCTCTTTGTCAATAATTCACAAAGTATATTACAATGATTAATATTCCTCAATTCGCCTTGACCACCTTTACAATGGTTCAAAGTTCCAACAGAATGTCTCTGGAGGTGAGTAATTAAAATGCAAATCATTATATGGATTCCTTCTTCTAAAAATACAAGTAAGTGTTGTTTTAGATCAAGTTTTCTGTAGCTTTGGAATTTCTTCCTATAACTCATTCATCAGAAAACAGGTTTTCTACAATTCTCGACAGATGTAGTCTCGATTACTATAATTTACATTGTAATTACTTGCTTAATAAAACCAGTATTACCCATAAAATTGCATGCACGATAGACAGGTATTCTGTCACAACGAATAATTTGTGAGTTTATCTTAAATGCAAGACGTTTTAGGGACTATATACTACAATGTTTTGTTAACAATTTTTTATTCACTCCTCTCATGAATTAAAATGTTATTTAGTGCACCAGTTTCCACCGTTACAACCCAGTGTTATGAAAACTATCATTTAGTACTTTTTTAATATATTCGGATACCTTTGTTAGCTTCAGTTGGTAATTTTTGTGTAAGTCGCGCTCTAAAATTGTGATTCTTCATTATTTGTTTCGTTCAATTTTACGTAAAATTTTAATACTACAAAATCCTCGTAATCTTAAATTTATTGAATTGGAGAATGAAGCATGGATATAAATGTAACTTCAATTTCACTTCTCCCCATAGCACGTCACACACAAGTTTTAACTGTTTTTGACGTACATAATTAAATAAATAAAGCAAGTTGATGCCATGAATTTCTATCGTTGCGAGAATCAGAATTTAAAGCACGATGCGTTTATTTCCACGTCACAATATTAACGTGAGAGCAATGGCAAACCGCTTATCATCTCACAGTTACATATTATCATCAAGTTATAACGCTGGGAATCATATTCTCTATATTCCCCATTAAGAGCTTAATGGATCCAATTTTTAACACGAACACGGATGATGTTTCATAGGTTGAAAATTTGGGATAACGTCTGCCCTTCAAACATCATCAACGAATCAGTCGCGATAACCATTTGTGTTCCAATGGGAAAAGAATTCGTAGCGGATATGGGAGGAGTTGTTTCAAACCAAAACTGCGCCCTATGTGTCATCCCTTACCCTCAGATTCCTGAACATTCGGGGGCGAGCCTTACAGTCATCATAACCAAGTGGTCGTTCTCGTAATTGTATCGCGAGTGGTCGCGTGGATTATTATAGTAATTCATTTAAAGAATATCTTATTAATATTACGTTACGAAAATATCGTCTTTTTATTTATATCTAATCAGGTAAGAGAATCTAAAAGTTAGCTGAAAAATATTACATACTTTCTTAACTTGTTGACATTTCACAAATGTTACGAAATACTAAAAAGATTTGGATGTCTTACGCTTTTAAATAAATATGTAAACAGTTGTGTTTTTGGAAATGTGTCATGTTACATACGTTTTATGTACTTCATAAACTTTGCCTTATGTATAATAAATAAAGCATATTGTCTAATTTGTTTGAACATTTTAGCTATTTAGGCTATATTCTGTAGGTGTTTTAGTGTGAGAATCTTACGTAGAACTTCTGTTTGTTCAGTTAACTCTCACAGCACTCAGTTTAGACAGGTCTTTCATTTCGCAATATATATTAACTCAATGCAACTGCTGTCTGTTTTCGAGATGTCGAAAGAAATATGTCTGGACGACTTTGACATTTCAGGAAGATAATGTAATCCACGAAGAGCTTTCAATTTTCTTTTATCGGTAAATTTCATATCACATTACATGATCTTTACGTACGTAGACAGACTTCCGCACAATTTTGAAGTTCAGAAACAATACACCATAGTGAATGATGTTAGTGAAATCTGCATTCTTTGGAAGACATTTCGGAAATTGTGCGCTGCTATTTTTTTGTTTTTCAATTAACTGACGACTTTGACCACAAAGTATCTATTTGTGTTATCATACGTTTCATTGTCTTCAGCCTTATGTTTGCATTCACTGTCGTGCACTGATTCTAGTAACTATTCATCACTGTTGCCCTCGTATTTCGAGACATCAATGCAGTCTCCTTCTTTATCCTTTTGCACTCTGTGACATTAGTATTTCTTGCACTGTTATTTCTCTTACTTATACTGCCATTAGTCTTACTTATATTGTCTGTTCATCACAAAACACTCCCGAATTCTAGAACCACTACTTGCACAGAAACCCCTTCTAATGCACACAACCCACAGAGCCACGGTGGACGTAGTCGGTCAGAATCTAGCGCGAATAGTCACGCGAGGTGCTATTGTAATCCAAGTTAATATTCGAAGCATAAAGCAAGCACAGCAACCATCATTTTAGTCATATTTCGCGATTAGTCAAATGAAGGGTTCACCATGAAAAGCTATTGAAAAATGCACACCACAACATTGTCAACTATCGGTGTCAACAGAGAATGAATAAGACTTATAGCAAAGAAACTATTGAAGGCATAGATTGAGTGATGACCAAGCAGTAGTTATTCCATTTTAAATTCGTGTAGATTAGTTGGAAAATTAGTACATATTCAAATACTTTTGGTAAAGAAATAGCATTAAAATGAAATGGAATAGCTAAGACGTGGCCTCCGATTTTTGCCACTCTAGAATATAAAATGGTGAAATTAGAATATTAAACACTCGATTGCTTTGGGATCCACATATCATAAATGATATCCCTCAGTTGTAGCCCCTGAGGTCCTGGGTATTCATTCCCCTGCATACCAACACCTGGATCAATGAACGAATACTTCACCTAAGAAAGGGCCTGCGCAACGTCTGCACTTACGAGACAGACGTCTGCCCGCGAGAGCTGTGAGAGTGCGAGTGGTGGGGAGTGGGCAGCTTGGGGGGAGGGGAGATGATGGAGCGCGATCGACGTGGCGCCTACATTTAATGTCTGGATGACTAATGCATTGATCCATGCTGTGAAATGATTTGCCCACTTATTTAAATGAACAATCTACCGTATTTCTATCTACAAGGACAAAATTTCGCTGTTTAGGTTCTTCCAAACACTGCTATGTACTTATTTCTATATTATACATAACATATTATTATTATTATTATTATTATTATTATTATTATTATTATTATTATTATCATAGGGTGATGATGATGGGTAAAAGCACTAGGATGATTATAGGAGGTATTAGGTGGGGTAGTGGGAAGTGGTCGTGGAATTTTGGAACCACCCCAGCATTCGCCATGTGACCAAGGAAAACCACAAAAATCCTCGGTCAATATGGCCGGCCCGGGGATCGAACCTGCATCTCCCGATGGCAAGTCCAGTGCACTACTCACTAAGCCAGTTTTTTCAGTACATTATTATTATTATTATTATTATTATTATTATTATTATTATTATTATTATTATTATTATTTAGGTTCTTGTAACTGAAACAACATTTTAAGGCTGTGAGTTTTAAAAATGTATTATGTAATTTTGATGAACAGAAATTTACAATTTATTAATTGATTTTTCCCTAGGAATGTGATAATCTCCAAATAATAGCACAACGGAGGGAATTAAAAGCAGTCTGCAACATCGATATTGATTTAAAAAAATTAGGTAATTCTAAGAAGAGTAGTATTTGGCAGCTCATATATTTGTGACCATTTTTCCTTTTTATGAATCTGAATAAGATGTACCAACGAGCAAACCTCTTACCATATATTACGGAGAATCATGACATTATTCTCTTGTTAAATAGAACGCAAAGGTGTTAATCTTTGTTATACGATGTCGTAAACGATTATGAATAAATAGTGTTTGTTGATTTGAAATTAGAAGTATAGTACTCTTGTCGGAAATTATAGAAGAAAGTAATAAGGATTTTATAAGAATGTTTTTAGCTTTGATATAACCGTCTAAATCAATTAAACATTAAGAATGAAAAAATATTTATTAATGTCATCAACAAAAAAATTCAATATAACAGTTTTGTATTTACAGCACGTTACATTGGCGATTACATCGTAGCAAAGCAAATTACATTATCAGCCCTACAAGAATTTATAATACTGCCATCCAAATCAAATATCTATGTCTAATTCATTTTAGGTTCATACTACACAGTCATACATCCACAACAAACATTTCTAAAACAAAAGGTAATGATACTTCAACTGTATGTAACAGTTCGTAAATTTTCGCATTCAATTTAAGCGCTACGGTTCGAATTTCGAATTCTCATTGTCGATCCCCACTCCTAGAGTGAGTCTTATCCCCACCCATTCACGCGACCCGGTTTTACACTCCTCCCGGTGTTACACTTAAGTTCCTCGCGCGCGGCTCCCAAAGGACAGCTGAAGTGCAAAATGCTGTGCAGACCTGGCATATGCGAGAATTTATTTAACTGTACATTGGAAGTAAATCAGGTGTTCACGGTTTCATTCAATCAGGAGCCTCAACGTCGCCATAGTGGCGTCACTATAGCGACATACAAGCTCCCGATCGGATGAAACCGCAACAGCTGATATGTGTCATGTGCACCGCTAAATAAATCGTACAATAAGGTCTCTTCAATTCCTAAGGTCTGTTCAACTAGCAAAGAACGTAATATAAACAAACGCACGTGTTCAAAACACTCTCTTCCTCACAGCTTGCTCAGTTTTGCGGGCGTGTTCTGCTATTGTAAATAGTTATTGTAAAAATCATAAATTTCGTCTTTATATTAAAGAGTGCTGTAATAGAATGAGGAACATAAAGAATGTGAAGTAGTCGTACTGGGTGGCGAACGAAATCTCTCAGCATTTGTTTCTTATATAATTTGTGAGTCGCGCCAAATATCCCGTTGAGCATCTCAACACTAGTAGCAGTAGAGCTTGGAGAAACTGAGTTACGAAATAACGCGTAATTCAAGATAACGCCGTTAGGAGACTAGTTTATTTAACAATGGCCGACAAAGAAAGACTGATGGCGCAACAGTGATCGGCAGCTGTCTCTCTCTTCCATGAAACGAAAAGTCTTGTGACTCAAAGACGTTTTCGACAACAGTTTGACACGCGATGGGCCCCTTGCAATAGAACCATCCACTGACTGAGTAATCAACTTGAATTTCTCACACAAACGTTTCGACATGTGAATCATTTCACTCAGGTTTCCAGGTCATTTCTATGACGGACAATTTTGGCCCACTAATCGTCCATATCGCAACCCACTTGTGACTTCTTTCTTTGGATGTACCTAAAGGAAAAAATATCCCAAGATGCTCGCATGAGTAAATGGAGCTCAGAAGAAGTATTCTTCAAGCATCACAGAACACTTGTGTCGGAGGGTTATCGCTAACTTCAGTGTCCGTTTCCAGGATGTTATGAATCGAAATGGCAAAAATGTGGAGCATGTACTGCGTTAGAAGCATTCTCTAAATAGTGTTTTCCATTGTATTATATGTTTCTTTGAGTTTAAATTAACAATACATTTTTAATTAAACAACAAATTGAGAATAATTTCGTGCTGCTGCAATGTAAGTCTTCCTTTGTCGGCCATTGTTATTTAAACTAGTCTAAAAGCGGCGTAATCGTGAATTACTCATTATTTTGTAACTTATTTGATTCTCTAAACTGTACTGCTACCGCTGTTGAGATGCTCAACGAGATATTTCGTGTGCCCCCTGTAGAATATTAAACACAATTATTGTGAAATCTAACAAAATAAACGTTTAGCATTGAATTTTATCGAAGACGAAGGCGTCGAGAAGTGAAATAGAAACCATCACAGGTCGTCTAGCGATTGATTCATAAAACTCCAAACCAAAAGTTCGTTGCAAACTGTGTGCACTTGCAGAGGTCTTGCGAAGTGATTTCAGGTTTGAATCGCTCCCGCACGATCCCGTAATGAGTGATGAAACGCGATATCTTTCAGCGCTGAAAATAGGCGCGGAATTGCCGCAGCCTTCTCAGACATTTCTCTGAGTTTGTGAACACGTGCATTTGAAGGAGGCAGGAACAATCAGCCATTGAGACACGTGACCAACCACGGACCGCGTAGGGATATTGCGCTGCTTTGTTTACATTAAGATCAATCTGAAGCTAAACTAAGATTAATGAAATTTAATCCTTTCTAAAGTCCTGATTAAATAATTAATTAATTAACTTTATTTTCCCTCATTCATATATACGTTTATACGCAGTATATACGTAGTTTGGAGAAAGTCCTGTAATTATTTACGAATTCTCTATGAATTTCTGAAATGAAAGCGAGATAACACCATACTTTAATAAAATCAGAGGCATTTAATAAAATATATAAACAATATTTTAATGAAAACAAATCGGTTCTCGTATACTACGTACGTTTATGCGGAGTAATACAGATTTGTATAAGGGAAAGAGAATAATATCTTGCCCTGACAGGAAATTGCATTTGAGGATGTTGATAGACGCGCTATTCGGTGAGCGCGAATGTACAGTTCACTAGCAATGTCCGCAGAGGACCGATAGGGACCACGAGACGACTTGTATGCATTTAAGGCGCCGATAGAGACCATCTGGGAAGACAGGAGAAACCAAAAAGCTAGCCCCGATTCAAGAGAACCGGAAACTAACTAGAATTCGAGACTGTGCCATTTTGTCGCACCACTAGTTTGTTTATTTTATCATTTGGAAAATAATACAAGTCACATGAGACGATGCAGCTTGCAGGTTCTCAAGCAGAGATCTTTCCCTCGTACACACCCCACGTCTTTGAGATGAACTAAATTAACAAAAACTAATTTATTTGCTCCAGACTTCTTCTCGTATTCGGGGATGTGCATATGCAGAGCTCTCGCTCTTACTCGCATCCTTTCAATGGGATTTGATTCAATTCGCTCCTTCCAACCCGTGAGCTTAAACTCATTCAGTTGTTGAGAGAAGTGCTGTCGGGGTCTGATGGCGTAGGCCGCTTCCGGTGCCCCTCCCTCCGGGTCTTGTGCGTAGTTTGGGCGGCCGGGACTCCCCGCCGACCCTGAACCCCCTCCTCCTCCAAGCCCACATCATCTCCGCCCCGCCCCGCCCCGCCCCGCGCCGCCCCGCGCCGCCCCGCTCCGCGCCGTCCCGCTCCGCGCCGCCCCGCTCCGCGCCGCCCCGCTCCGCGCCGCCCCGCTCCGCGCCGCCCCGCTCCGCGCCGCCCCGCTCCGCGCCGCCCCGCTCCGCGCCGCCCCGCTCCGCGCCGCCCCGCTCCGCGCCGCCCCGCTCCGCGCCGCGCCGCCCCGCTCCGCGCCGCCCCGCTCCACTCCGCTCCGCACCACCCCGCTCCACCCCGCCGCGCCCGCCCGCCCACCTCCGCTCTCTGAGCGTTACCGGGCCGGCGGAAGCACCTCGCTGGGCTGTGGCGGCGGCGGCGGCGGCGGCGGCGGCGGCGACGGACGCCCCAAAACAGAAGAGGTTCACGGGGCGGGGCGGGGCGCAGCGCACGGGGCGTGTCACGTGGGCCGGCCTCGCGGCGGCTTGTGGGCTCGCAGCGGCGGCGACGGACACCGTTAGCTCTGACATTTGCGCCGCTCTGCTCGTAACTTAACCTCGGCGAGACCTTGGCATTTCCACGTCAACCCGACGAGGTATGAGATTTGGTGCACCTTGTTACACTATCTGATCGGAAGAGAGCGAAGGGCGAATACTTAACGAGACACCGCGCGTCGGCGGAGGCGGTGGCGGCCCGCGCCGCGACGCCGCGACGCGACGCGACGCGCAGGGCGGCCAAGCCTCTTAAATTTCGGGCGGGCCGCGCGGGCTGGGCGGCGATTAGATTCTCCCGGCAGTTGCAGATTTCACGCACGCGAAGCTCCGGCGCTTTCCCGTTAGCTCTCCCGTTTTCTAGCGCACTCATTACTTCTGCAGCGCCTTCCTATTGCCTGGCCTTGCGTCTAATGGCGCATGAAAAGTGTAACAAAAGAAGTGCGGAGAATGCAGGCCTAGACTCGCAGCGCGACTGCCGATGTGTCAGAAAAATGAAAGGACAGGAAGAAGTCTTACGCTGTCATTAATACACTACTACTGGCTTTGTGGCAAGTACGGTATTTACTTGGCCCTTTTGGAGTATCGGAATGGTATTTTGAAGCCTATTGTTCGCGAACAAGCAATGAAAAATGCTTATTAATGAGCGGCTTGCGTGACCAGCGGACAGTTGTTCCCGGTTGCCTGGTCACGAATCTCGCGTTATCTTTTGGCACATCTTAGGGCTCAGTAAAGCGGTCTGTGGATTCATAAACAATGGGCTGACCTTGGCGCACCGCTGTGGCGCCGGCATGTGGGCAGGTGAATACCCTGCTCAGTAAATACGACCAGTAGATTTTCATAAGCCAAAGTAATCCGCAATATGCTTGGCTGGATTAAAAAAAAAACAATTTTCGAACTCCTACAGGAGATGGTCCTAATCTGGTATCACGCTACTTTATTACGGTAGTATAAAACTGCTGAGCCTCCAGTTAAAATAAAGATGGAGACTTTAAGTAAGGTCAGTCACAAACAAAGTATTTATAATCTAGGTACCTGAATTTAATTACTGCACTAAATTCTATGTAGCAGAACACGGAACTTTGGTTTTTAGAACTGATATCTGTTTTGTCATTTCTGATGCACTCTGGTAACTTTACATTCATCCAACCTGTCATCCTATCGACCTGTTATACTTACATTCAATCATCCTGTCTCTCGGCGATTCTTATGCATTACTAAATGTTTGATCTTATTCATGTAGCTGCATATCGCTACGAGAGTCCCTATAGCTTTGTCTTTCGATGCGAAATAAACTGCTTCGTTCAGGTTAAAACTTTATACTGACAAAATGACAGTTTTGAACTGATAGTATACCTCTTATCATTATGAACTTTTCTGGTGGAGTTTTCTCCGTAGATATGCAAAGCTCAAGCATCCTGCATATCTCAAACTCACATCCCCAAGCAACGAACTGCAACGCATTTTGATTAATATTCTTTCGTCTATTCATCAGTACGTTTTCTAGAATTATTGAGGTCAAATTTTCAATAATTTAGTTTCATGTTCATAAAGAACGAAACAAAATTAAATCAGCAATTTTAAAATATGTGTCTACCAATAATTATGATATTACGATATTATGGGCAAGCGTACCTGCTTACTTAGAACTTACTAGAAATATGGTTTCCCAATTAAATAAAACATTTCTATAAAAAATGTAATCAATATTTCACTACTTTATTATAGATAAAACAATTTAATTCCGACTTTAAAGTGAAATTTTTGAATTTGTAGAAAAAAGCATTAATTTTCTGTTTAAAAATTAATGTTATTTAAATAACACTCACTTATTATTTTAATATTTATTTTTTGTTGTAAATTTATAGTTTTATTTTAAAATTAAATTTGTTTACTTACATTCGATATTTCAATATTATTAGAGGGCTTCATAGCTTGCAATGCTCAAGTTCTATACAAAAGTGATCCGGCCGTAATTGTGGATTTGCATCGCCATCTTTGCAGTGCATACTTAAACAAAAAAATAGAGACGGAGATGCCGATGGCATTAGGTCATTCTGCCTTATAAAATAAAATATTTTACAGCGATAAGCCCATTTCTGAGGCCCGTTGAGAAGGGCGTTCGCGAATTAAATAAAAAGTTTCGTTTTACAAGGTAGGAGTAGTAACAATGACCTAATGTCATCGGCCACTTAAAAAATATCGAAGTGTAGAAATGAGACGAGAGGATACCTGTTTCTACGTTTCGGGGTTGGGGGAATCATGAGATGCTGACATTCTGCCAAGGGTGATGGAGTGTCAGCCCCTTCGGACCCTTCCGGAAGGAGCTAGGTAGGGGTAGGGGAGGGGGCTGCACCTGCCCGTGGCCTCTGGAAAGGCCGTACGGCGTGCCAAGCATTAGCACGGCTTGGACCTCACGCCGCCGTCGTCCACAGGCCTTGGCTTATCGTCTCCTGATCTAAAACATGAAATGCTATCTGCCAACGTATTAAGATCTCGCGGAATCAAGGCTTCGAGGTCAAAACAAATTCACCGTGAAATATAATTCATATTTAGCGCCCCGGGCTACGTTCCGTCGGCTCGTTGGTTTTAACGAATTGTTTACTCTGAAAGCGCTGCTTGATTGAAAAATACAACCGCAAACAGCGAAAATAATTTAAATAAAATCGACAAAAAGTTTGACATTAATAGTTTTTCATTGATTTGCATCATTATCTTGTCGGTCCACAAGAAAATTGACGTCTCAGGTATAGCGATTATTTATACGAAGAACTATGTTCACAAATATATTATTTTTACATAATTTCCTTAAAGATATTTGATGAGGTGGTATATAAAGTAAAACATTTCGTCTTGGACCGAAAAAAAAACGATTGACTTTGGTGAAACTGAAGGTGAAAATGTTCTCTTGCATGATGACAATAACTGGCTGGTTATGATACTTGAAATGCACCAACTCTATGAAACAAGGCACGTTTTTAGATAGTATTTCTTATAAGCGTCTCGGATTATTTGTATAACGTATCCAGGTCCGCTAATGGTGAAATCATAACAACTTTGGAACCGAAAAGTGAAGTTTCGGAAACGAGTTTCAACAGCTTTTTCGTTTTCAGAGAACTGTTTCGTATTAACGGAACAGAAATATCTGCATCGTCATAAAGCTCGGTTTGAAAACAGACTCTACTATATAGGTGTAGAAAGGGTTTTCCAGATATTCATTTCACGTCATTTTGTTACTGAAGAGTAAATTGTAAGCGATGACATATCAAAATAAGAAAGAATGCAAATAAACAAAAAATATTTATTTAATTCGTGGCCTATAAAATCTGTACATTCTCTTATGTCATATGAGAGATTTGTATATTCTGAATATTATTTTCTCCGTAAGCCCAAATGGGAAAAAAAGGTAATAATTTCCCACAAATGTCTCTCTTCGGCTATTAGAATTGTGCAAACGCGCGCGCGCACACACACACACATCACACATTTCAATGGATTAATGAGACATCCCATGTTACTCCAGTTTTTATATTAACGTACATATTCGCATTCATAAGATCATTTAGAGTTGCAGAGACAACACCTCCTAGACCCACAACCATTGCTGATGAAACGCTGTATTTCGCATTCATAGTTACTTTAAAAATTCGAGGCCAGAGCATAATAAATTACTTTCGGAAATACTTTAGTGTTTCTAGTCACTGACACGTTATACACAAAAAATAGTTACAATTGGCACAATGCCAACACGTGTCAACGATATAAAATTACCTACAATATTGCACAACTATGTTTAGGAGTATGCAAAAAGTATCAGAGACATATATGCAAATACTCAGTCGAACGACATTAGTATTGCTCATTGCCCACACATTGTTTCGTCACAACCTTCTTGATGGCAACACACAAATTCAGAATGTCCCTTGCCCAAAAATATTTTCACGTTAAAATTATACAAATGTGGGCAATGAATCTCGCAATGACACATCCCTCCTCTCTACCAGCCACTTTCAGTGGGCTGCAAATTAATGAAGATTTGATTAAAATGATAAATGATAATGTATAGATTCTAAATTATGCCGCCGGCATGGTATTGGAAGAAAATTCTAAGATGTATTATATAAGACCTGCGCTTAATCCGATATTTCTGTTGGCCTCGCACAACTGTTCTTATTGTGTGCTGCAGAGTATTCGTAGCCCGGGGACCTTCAACATCTCAATCCGGTCCTTAGCAAAAGGAAGTGTCATGGTTCAAATGGCAGAGCACACAAATATCTACGCACTGTTCTACGGTTACCGTATTTTGATCTTATGAAATGAGGATACATATCATAGTAGGGAATGCATAGGTCACAAAGAAATTCACAACTCGAAATCCTAAAAATAGTTGAACATTTATTGTCTGACATTTCTGCCAACTATTCAATTAACCATCGCACCACAGTGTATAATTACCTCAATTTAACATTCTCAATATTTATGTCTTGTACCATGAGTGATCTGATCTGTTTGATCTGGTCAGTATGATGACCGGATCTTTTTTAGAATGTCTTTCTTTGAAAATAAATAAGCATTTTCATAAAACAGCTTGCTTGTGAAATACTTTATATTAAGTTTTAGAAGTGAAATTTGAGTGATTCCACATGAAGACGATTATTCCACTGGGCACGAGTTAAGGAAAATAGTTTTTCATCCGATGGATTGTGTGTTGGAAGAGTAAAGAACTGTCATACTTCACAATTTCTGAGTACATTTTACTATTCCTATTGTTTTTCAAAATAGTCTACCACTTTTTCTTAAATGACACTGATTTTTGTTGGTAGTGGCAAATTTCTCAAAAACTGATTTATTGATCACAGTAACTTGCATTTGTTATCTACAAGGTCTAATATTTTATAGACGCTCCCACATTTTCTGGACAAATCTAGGATTTTACAAAATATTGTTTCGGAGACTCAGGTTTACTCCTAAAATCCGATGTGTCCGCAAAAATGAGGGCAAATTGTAACTCTCTTCGTAAATTATACCTTCATTGTGAACGCATAACGCCTCACATTTTACAGCAACACGTATACACAGCTTGCCAGGCTTGTGTCAAAGTGGAAACTACCACGACAGTTCTTAGACCCTCCATAACCTTGAGGTATCTGATGTGGCTTCGCACATTTAATCCACAACTATTTATTGAATCGACTTAACGTGTCCATGTACTCAGTGTATTCATCTATCGATCATGTTTCCTAAACCATGTCAAATTATTCTATGTACTCACAATGTATCGTACTCGCTGCTGAGAGCCTTCGGACGAAGCAGAAAAAAAGGGGTTGTGTCAATGGTTGTATCCCGTTTTTGATTTTCGAAACACCCGGTCATTTATCAGCGATCATTCCCTTGCTTCCGCGAATTCTCGGAACTAGATGGAATGTCTACGTGAGAGGGATTTCTGTTGCCGGATATCTCGTTCATATTTACTGCTTAGTCACAGAACCAATCTCCCTCTGATGCCGCACCCTCGATGTCCTTGACAACGACAATCAATACATCACTTTCACTTCCTGACTAAACTATTTTTCCCCTCATACGGATTCACTGCGGATTCATAACATTCCTAAAAGAAGTTGAAATTCGTTACTGTACGGCATAAACCACCTTATTTCGCGTTCAGTTATTTAACTCTGCTTTCTGCACTGTAATGCACCTGACTGCAATTTTCAAACATTGCAGCAAGATTCGTAGTTGCTTAGCGGCATACAACAGCAGCCCACTTAACAAGCCATGTGTTATCCGCGCACTTTTTTGCTTGAGCCCTCGCTTCGCTAGATGCGAAAGGAGTTGGGAGTTTGGTTATTTTGACAAAAGGAATTTTACGACGATTTTCTACTTCATTTTTCAATGCAAAATACTTTGTAATGCACGAGAACAAACATTTCTCCTCACCATATTTTATCTAACGCTCATTGCTATCATTTATTCTTAATGCAACTAATGTTGGGAAAGGAGTGTGAGGAGATATTCCGGGGCTCAAGAAAACGTGCGGATATAATAATATCCTCAGCAATGTGAGACTATCGCGAGGAAAATGAAGACAGACAAACTGAAGAAACGCTCACTCTTATCGACAGTTAATATCGTGCACAATGCAATCGTATAAGATGCTCCCATAAAACGACTGTTGAACGGCTCTTGGAAGTGTAAACCCCTGCTTCCCTGCCCAGGCCCCTGTTCGTACTTAGGGTGATGAATCATTGCGATATTTTACAAACAGCTAGTGTAACCACTAACTGGATTAACTCTAGCATTGAACACAACAAAAGCGACGTCTTACACGCAAATTTCCACGACTTTTTAGTTACGGTAAGATTGATTTTGTTTTATTCTGTATCTTGGTTTACTTACAGTATTAGCTGGGGGCTTGCTATTAACTTAACTTATAAACTACCTTAACTCTACATACACGATAAGTACTACATACAATACAAGTGTTATTAACTAAACTTATACTCTGTGACTACAGTGACTTAGCAAAAGCAAGCATGTTTAATCAGAAAAGCAGTCTCATTTTTTTGTTTTACCTCTCCTTAGTAATTCCATTCCTTGCTATCATTCTTAATTTCTAAGCATCCAAATACGCAATGATTTCAAATTCACCAGCCTCTCAGTGAATAATGCCTTGAAACTTCATAAATATAAAAAGACACCTGGAAATACGCAATATCTGATGACAGAAAATGCGTCAATAATGTGAGAACGATCAAATATTATTTCAAGTATTCACGAAAACCTGAAGGTTATCACTCCGCCACAGAAATCTACGTTGGTAAATATTTAAATACACTTATGAATGTAAATATTTCAGTCCCTAACTTTCTTCAGGAAACAAATAAAATATAACCCCAATGTTTGTAAACAGACTTACTACTGGACATGGCCTCACTTACTCTTTTTTTTTTTTTTGGTCTTTGACCAGTCATGCACCTCGGAACAGCGCATTCTTTCTAAACACGTTTCTTGTTAAATTCATTCGCATTGATGTTGATTTCCCACTGATCCCATTCGTCTACTGATCACCTCAGTATCTCGTATACACATTCGAAATCTAACGAGCGAGAATCCGAGAGCTCCTTTAAAAGTCAGAGCGAACCAAACATTTTATTGTAGCATATTTAGAAGGCAGACAATAAAATCTCAAATTTATGATTCGCGCTTTAAGGTTATGTCAACAGAAGAAACTAGAGTAGCTTATTAAAAAGTATCACATTCTCAAACATGAAATGCCTTCTCAAAGGGTAGGAGATACGAAGCAGTACACACATGCTTGACTGTTCTATCAATTTTTGAACTTCTCTAATTCAAAAGTTTATCAAAGAAATGGCAGCAAAGTTGTAATACAACGAATAACCCACCACATTTCACTTCGATTACAATCATTAATTTTTTCGAAATACTCAAAAGACTTAAACTAGAAGAATAGACCACAGAACATATAATAGAATCGAAAACGCCAGGTCAAGGATTACTGAAGAACCGACAACGCGACACCAGCAACGACAGCAACTCACGACAATCTTCACAATGCGGAATATGACTTTCGAAAACTATACAATTTGTGCCCTAAGGAAAGGTCATTCGCCTAGCTCAGAGCCAGATTTAGGTATTGTGAGTCCCCCTAGCACATATTGTTGCCCCCCATGACGAAAAGAATCCGACAATTTTACTAAAAAGCACTATAATATAATATCGTATAATCGTGTTCAATCATTTTTTTTTTCGGAAAGGTCAACGTTTGTATGATTAACATCAACACATTAATATTGGGTTTCGTGTATACTTTATTTTGGATAATTCGAGCATCTGCACGTGCTCATTTTCAGAAGGATCTATCAAGTTACATTATTACAATTATGAACATGCAATTTTACACTAAATACATCAATTTCACGACTTTAAAATTCTTGTGTATGCGCAAGCGTCAACTCTGGAACATACCATACATATTAGAATTTATAGATTTTCCTAGAGCTCATCATATGCTCAAAACGTCGAAAATAGAGAGCACACAAAACCCAACATTCATTTATTGATGTTAATCGTACAAACATTGACCTTTATCATTATACGATAGTTTCCCCGGGAGGTCGAAAAGAATATTTTGAATATAATAGAACAAAATTCTACAATTACAATTGAAATGACGAAATTATTTAAAGAATTCAACACCTACTTTTATTTAAATATACGATCAATTATCATTATTTTATATAAATATTACAAATTATTTTACAGATTGGGACGAATTTTATGGCTTTGTTCCGCGGTGCGCCGGCGCTCAGCCAGTGCTTATTTGGCCGGGAGGCGAGTCCGGCCGTGGCCCAGCCGCTCGGGGCGATTGCCGCGCCGCAGAACGCGAAGTCTCAATGACAGCGGCGGCCACCGGGGCGTTAAGTCACAGGTGAAAGGGCGACGGCGCTCGCGTCACCGGCCACCGGCTACACGTCGCGCGACCGCCGCCAATTATCACACGCGCCAATGGCGCGGCCTCGCAGCCGCCGCGCCTCGCCGTTGGGGTAACAGGACCCCGCCGGCCTCATCACGCCAGCGGCCGACGCGCTGCTCCTGCCCGATCTGCGATCTCCCTTTTTCAATTTTGTTCCACACGCGAGACACATTTTAAAATGACAACATTCCTCGACGCAGAAACCAATTTTTTAAAAGTCGTGGAAGTTAATCCGTTTTTGTGATCACCTGCTTGACAGCCTTAAAAACAATAAACGCCAATAAATGTGGCTTATAAATTTCTTTAATCACGAACCTGTTGTGTATTTCATTCCAACGCATAAAATTAACGTGCATATAATCGTTTCAGGATCCCACCGTGATTAAAAGTCACGTTTCAACTCTTTACGCAACCACTGCTTGAGGTGATCCGCGAGCAGGTAGGCGCGCTTCAGGCACCGGAAACGGCGTGTCGGTCTGTTTATGAGGCCGTGTTCGTGTCGGGCGGACATACCGAGCGCGCGATTAGCACTTGTTTTGGCGCGAGGGGATTCCGAAGGAGGCCTTGCTCCTGGGCGGAAGGGGGGTGAGGAGAGGGGAAGGGAGAGTAGGGGAGTAGTCGAGCGCCTTTGTGCTATCTGCGTGAGCTTTTCCGCGGGAACATACACAACAGCCTCGACCCTTCCGTGATCTTTGTCGCGTGGGGCGACAGAGGGGCGGGAGAGGTGGGAGGGGCGAGGCCGAGGGCTGCGGGGCGCGGCAGTCTCGCGAGGCCAAGTGACGCATGCGCTGCGGCGCGGCGCGGGAATCCGTTAAACGCCCCGCGCGCCGCGCTTACACACAACCGCCAATAGCCACGGCCCCGCTCCGCTCCGCTCTTATTTATTGCTGCGTTGCTCTCCTGATCTTTGCAGGACTGGGAATAACGCTCAGGAAGCGATACAAGGGCGACACAAAGATTATGTGTAAATGAGTGGCAACTACTAGAATCTGGAATTGTTTCATTGGAGCTTCATTGATTTAGCTAAATTGTATGAAACTACTCGTTTACAATCACGAACTTATCTTTCTTTTAAAGTATAGTTTTTGTTACTTTATGGAGGGTGTTTTTTTTTTTTTTTTGCTTTAAAAATTGTTTTGGGGTTAAGTTTATTTTTCTGGCATTGCTTGACGTATTTATTATTGCTGCTCGTATATTTCCGGTTTGGGGATCGTATAACATCCTGTAAATGTCATTATTAGTGTTGATTTTATTCGTAAGATGCGCATGTTCAATATGAATAAAATATTGGAAAACGAAGTCTCGTCGCCAAGAAACTGCCTATTCACAAAAATATTTTACAATAAAAAGGTGTAAGTTTCAGACGATGCAGATTTAAAGCAAAAACTGAATGTTGATAATTTTTAGAATGCAATTATGTGTCCAATATGTATGATGACTTTTACGGGAAACCATCAAACTAGTAGCAATAAAAACTTAATACAAATTCAACGTCAAATCAAGGCGAATTTATATGTACAATCAGAGCATACATTGAAATTGCAATTAAGAGAAATATCCCATAAATCAGAAAGTCGTATGAAAAAATTTTATTCCCCGTCCCGATCTGCGCGTTAAATATTTTATGTACCCAAGTCTGTACAGCAACTAACTTACTATATATACAACTCGTAAATGTGTTTTGTACTGTACAAAATTTCGCCCACAAAATTCAATACTTCACAGAAAATATTCAATTCCCATTTAAGCATGTGCTTATGTTTCCTACCCATTTTTCAAGGAACAAATATATTCCAAAAACTGCATAAATATACTTCTTCATTGTGGCCGAGAAAGGTCCAGTAAATCAGTATTTTGTGCTTATCGCCGTTAATCAGTCCAGTTCGCACTAAAAGCAAAGCCATGTCTTAATTCTCCACACATCCCCATGAATATGTAGATGTGATTACTGCAATATATTTAGTCGGAACAAATTACTACACAGCAAGAGAAAAAACATCTTAGTTTTTATTTGTTCGCCCATTAAATTAAATATCAAGTATTTCTAAGAGTTAACGCTATCAGAGAAATACGTTCTTAAAATTTAATTCGTGTTCATTCCGGCATGCAACAATTTATTTAGAGAAGAAACAAATTAGATTATAAGAAACCATGCATTTGTCCAGTTATTGCAAGTTTCGCAATAAATCAGCGTACATAAAACAGCTTAATATCACGCTTGAAGATTTTAGAAGAGCTATTAAAATTCTCTTGCACTTTCCAAACATTCCCAGGGGTGGTAGGTCAGTCTATGAAGGACATAGGATGTGCACTGTAGGAATGAACAGATAAATCCCAAAACAATTTATTTCATGCTGTTGCTTTTCACTTGTTCAAGATACGGGGCAGGACAGCAATTTAGCAGTATGTGTATACCTGCAATGTAAACATTTATCATGTGAGAACTTGAAATTTTGATACCAATTTCCCAATGGCTTATTTTATATCAAATTCGTAGCTTACGTCATAACACAAGTTTTAATAATGCATTTTTCAAAATAAATAATTTATGTACTGATAATTTCATACACAATATTTGTTTCCTAAGTCTCTGAAACTACTGTATCTTCCTTTTATTGCATTTCATTGTAACTTTCATTTCATTAAAGCTATGTTAGTTTGTATTTGTTTACTATCTACATGGAGTGTTACGGCGTATTTCTAAAAAAAATGCAGTTAGTATTAAGAGGTTATAATGGCATCCATTCCTGTTGATTGTCGTAATTTCATAACGTTATCTATGTTTTAGGAGATAAGCGAGTAAGACGTTAACTTAAAATCCGGGAGGAATGTTTTTTATAGTAGTCGTTACGAAATTAACCTCGAAGTGTAATAATCCACTTCTTAACCCTGAAACGAATAATATTCTATTTCTTCTATTTCATTGAAGTGCCAAATTTATTTTTAATAAATAGGGGGCGGATTTTAATGAAATGTCATTTTTTCTTTTCACTTAAAAACAATGACTTTTTGTATAGTCATTCTTTTTATGTTATGCCATTTTTATGACGTTTCTTTCTATTTTTCTTCGACTTCGACTATTAAGTCATTTTTTAAAACTTTTCGCCATATTTAAAGCATTTTAAAACATTTTTCGCGGATTTCGTCGATTTTAATGGTACTTGCTTCGAATAATATTTACGATGTTCTTCACAGAATGCCTGACTAACCTTTTCGATTTCTTAGCTCAGAAATTGTAATGTCAGCCATTGTATGTAATGTAAGGTTCTCGTGACCCCTATAAGCACTATTGTCGGTTTGGCGGATTTCACTATAACTAAAGACTGATTTCCTGGTCCAGTCCATCCAAACGTTGCAAGCTGAGTTCACTTGTACGAAAGGAAGAATTACATCAGAAACTCATCCAACCGCTTGAGTAGTTCTTCTGATCTGTTTTTGATCAAATTTTTTACGCTATTTTTCTTTGTTTTAGGACATTTTAACGCATTTTAAGAGCATTCTGTTGATACTTTTTTGCGATGTTTTAGGTCATCAAAATAATAAACGAGACATAGGCGTGGGTATTGAACACTCCATTTGAATCAAGGGAGATGAACCGAAGCCCCGCCTGGCGCTTATTTCCATTGAATGGCGGCGCACGATGAGCGTCTCGGGCGATGACAGATAGCGGCGGAGGCGCGAAGCGAATCGGCCTCAATGAACGGCTCACTCACTCACCTGCTGGCTGCTTCCGAGATGGGCCCCCGCTGCGCGCGCATCTCGTTGGCGGCGGCGCCGGCCGCAGACTGCGCGACGCGGCGCGGCGCGAAGCTCATCGGGAATGACGGCGGGCGCGAGCACTGCGAAGGCGGAAACGGACATCTTAGGGTGGCGGCCGGCCGGGCAATCAGAGCTTTGCACAGGAAGAGCGGAAATAAAAGAGGTTCCCTTGACGATTTTTCTTTTCCGAAGAGCTGCCTTCGATGGTTTTGAGCTTCTCCCGGCTGGAGCGGTGCTTGGCTAGTGAGAGATACCTGGATGGGGAGAACGCGCAAGCTGGCGGGTAATTCATCGCCGGATCTCGCGATCAATCGGGGGGAAGATCAGTGCCGCCTCCCGCGATAAAAACCTTACTTAATGGCCTTAGCAGTTGACGCGCCCTTAGTATTAACCCTTAGTAGTTAACGCACGTGGTCGCATAACACGAAATTTGCTTAACACGAACAAAATTTGGGTCCCGGCAGAAATCTTTTTTTATAGAATATTCATTTGGTTATTACGATGCGAACATCAAATAATTTGTTGCGTCCGGAATAACCCTCAGTTTCTGTTACTTCATCAGTGAAATGAAATAGTACCTTGAATTTGAAACTCGGCTCCGCAGTGTCAGACGGCCCGACGCAGGTCTCTAACATTGTCAGTCACCGCCTTTCGCGACCGCCCTCCGAACAATAACCCTTTTCAGGAAATTTCCCGAAAATGTTTGGTCAAGCTCACGTGCTTCTCACAATGCGACACGCGGACAATGTGGCAGCTCACGGGGTCGCTACAGCTATCGCTCGTTAAAGTGATATTACTTAAAGTGCAATTCTTTACAGCAAATTCAACAAGTGGTCTTCAATCTTTGAATGTAAGAATAATTTAAATTTTGATGACAAATTACCGACTGAGGCTTGGCATTGCTGGCTGCAATTCACACAATGGGAAAGAACAATTCCATCATGAAATAATCTTTACTCGATATGGGCAGAACAATAACGCAAGGTTGGGATTCAATGCCGGCAGTTTACAGCTTCAGAACATGACATTGCACAGACACAGGCGAGATACAACGTATGGAATAGAATGGAGATATTCCAGTAATTTATACCTCGCAGTATACGTTTACAAACGTACACGGGAATAGTAGACTTTGCTTTACGCGAGAACTGCAAAACTGTTGCAGAAACAACTGCAAAAAATGGAAAATTATCTTCCGAAGAACTTTATGGAGAAGAAATTCAGAAGCCTCCCCAACAACAGTGCCTTCAATTTTTGTTGAGACTAGCAGAAACTTCAAACATCAGTAAGGAGTGTTTGGAAGGTAATGAATCTGACTGCGTGCAAGATTAATATTATTAATATTACGATTATATTAATTATTAACAAAACGAATTGTAGGGCTAGATTACGTAAGCAATAAATGTCTATTCAAATTTGGTAATTTTTCTCTTTTTCCATCAGATAAGACAACATTTTATAACACAAGCTCCGAGTCTTTCGCCCCACAGGATGCATGTTAACGAGGGTTTACCATACCAGTAAATACATTTCAAGATTCAATTTATCTTTATAAATGTGACTGGTGATTAATTCCTTATACAAAACTGAATTATGTTCCCTCATCTCAAGTAATGCAATACATTGTAAAAAGTGTTTTATTGAAGTTAAATACAATATGTTATATTTACTTTATTTTCATTTAGATGTCTACACGTTTGGTTGTCTGGACGCGTCTACTTGTTTGGATGTCTACACGATCTTTAGGTGTCTACACGTTTTACGAAATAAACTCAATTTTTGTGTTGTCGGTACAACGTAAGTTTAAAATTGTAGTAATAAATGAATGACATTTCACGTTATTAACAAGACATGTACCCCTCCCTCAGAAGCGTTGTAAATTTATTTTATTTTTTCCCCTCAGGCTCCTCTGTATCGCGTGTGCACGAGTGTGACCGTGTGTGTGTGCGACGCTGGGAATATTTTATTTTATTTTTTATGTATGTTCTATAACAAACTATTAACATGTTTGTTTTATTTATTTAATATACAGGATTAATCCCTCACATAATTGGACGGTACTGGTTCCACGGTGAGGATGCCAGCGAGTGAGTTTCCACGGCCCGAGGAACGTCCTTAGAAAATGTTAGAAAAAAGTTAGGCTCACACGGAAAGAGCACGGGCAAAAGAATAGTATTCTCATCTAACGTCTTGAGCGGCATCGAGCGTCGGAAGTAGTGATGCGAGATCGATAACGAAACATCGATATTGGCAAACATCGATGTTCATATTGACTAAAAACCATAATTGTTTTTCAACATCAATGTTTTTAGACTAGATTAATAATATCTAAAATTAAATTAGTGTGCATTCAAATTTGATAGTGTTCGTGTTTATCAATTCGCCGAATAAGGGTACGAGAAGTGGGGGCATTGTTTGACCATATCTCAATGTGCGAAATGAATATGAAGAAAGAGGAAATGCAAGGGCGTGGAGGTTATCTCGGGCGAGAGAGTTTGGCCGATGCCGGTAGTACAAGTACAGCGTTCCTTTGGTTCCAACACATGAACTAACAATGTTAAAATCAGTTATTTCATATTTTAACTTTTACGGTATTGCGATCAAGGGAATTTTTCATTCAGAAAACAAACAAAAAAAACATCGGTCGCAAAACATCGATGTTAAAAAACATCGATGTTAATACATCGATGTTTGATGTTTCTACAAAAACATCGATGTTTTGAAAACATGGATGTCGCATCCCTAGTCGAAAGTACATGTGAACAAAGCGCTTCGCCCGGAGTCCCTCGCCCTGGGGATACGCTCCCCGATCGAGGGGGCTTTGGAAGGCGGAGCAGGTGCTGTCTGGCGCGATGACGCAACCGCCCCCGGCGACCGCGACCCTCGCAGCGCGAAAGGAGGTGGCGAGGTCAACGGCTCCGCCACCGCTCGCCCGCTGCTCGCTTCCGCGGCCCAGCAAGTCGCAAACACTCTTCGACGTTCTTTCCCGGAAAATGTTACTTACTTTTTACCTTCTCCCAACGGAGTAGAGAGAAAGTTTGTGATGCTGCGCGAAAAACCGCCGAATTGTCGGCAGAACAATTCTTATTACGGGTCATGGTTATGAACAAGTGGACAGTCCACTTGTAAAATTTAGGGGGAGAAATCCTCTATCATGTGGTGCCCACAAAATCCAAGTTTTGTGGGTCCTTGATACCGAAAAATCGAATGATACCAAAACGTCTGTCTGTCTGTGAAGAACGCGAGCGGCTAAACTGTTCAGTCGATTTTCTCCAAAATTGGAATTCCCTAACTGATCTGACTAATGTAGCTGCCCCTGGAATTTAAAACCGATATTTGAATTCTAAGGGGTACTTTGCGTTAAGCCCCTAAGAAATTTTCAACATTTTAAACAAAAAATAACTCCATCATTTTTATTAAATTTTGTTGTTGGATAGTGCGTTTAAGAGAATGATGAAGGTCTCATGTCCGTTGAAAACTCTGTTTTTTTTGAAAATTGCGAAAGTTCTAGTTTTGTTGAATCTTTCTACAACTAAAATATGAAAGATAGAGATTTTTTTCGCTCAATGAAATGTTTTTTAAAGATAGATTTTAAAATAAGGTCATGTACAATTTTTCCAAAATTTGAGTACTTTTCACGTAATTTTGTGGGTGAGAAAGAACGTGCTATTTAGGTGTAAAGATGCTAGCACCATTAGTTTATTTACGGAGTGGAGATGTACAAAAATGTTAGGGAATGGTATGGAGTATAGGACATTGGCGTCATTAAAGAAAACGATTTGAGGCGTTCTTTTGTCGTAGGTGTTTATTTCTGCAGAAAGCTTTCTTAGTCGCATTGCGCCCATCTTCAGTGCTACAAAAATAAATTAAGATATATAAATATAAAAATTATTTAGATATATTGTTATTAATTTTTGTAGCATTGAAGGTCGCAGCAATGCGACCGAAAAATCTTTCTTCCAAAATAAAAGTCTACGACAAAACAACGTTTCAAATCTATTTCTTTAATTATACAAAAAATACGTAATGCGACCTAAAGATGAACGGAGGTTGAGAGTAAAATAAACAAGAACTAAAGTTCACGTAACAGCGGTGCACTGGAAAAGTGACATCTCAAAAAAATTCTTATTTATTAAAATTGTTTTAGACAAATCTTTATTTAGTAAAACTTGCACAAGATAGCTAAGGTATAGGATAAAATGTTTTGTCATTGTCAGCGACGGCTTCGCTTAGATTAAAATCTTTCTTTAGTAAAAAGCAAAATGGGCATTTTGCAGAGTGTCACTTTCCTTGTGGACTGACAATATGTAGTAGGTAAATAAAATTATGGCTGAACAATTTAATTATGTGTTTTGTTTAATGTGTAACGTGTGTGTATGTGTGTGCGGAACGTGAACGTGTGTTCAAAATATGAATACAAAATGAATGAAATGAATTCAAAATTTAGCATGGAAGATAGTATATTGTTTTCTGTCGAGATTAATTCACAAAGTTTCACATTCTTACTCTCGCAAGTTTCTAAAATGATAATAAATTTATAGTTCTTGGTATTATTATGTGCACTGACAATGAGTTAAGATAACGCATAAAATATAATGATATAATAAATATTAAAATACATTTCTTCTTTTCCATTTAGTAGGACTGTGTAACACTCCTCATATATATCTTGAGTTAAGTCTTAAATTAGGGGAAAACTCCGCATCTCACGAACGAGTTAAAACTGGGTGCATTTTTCTCGGAGAGTAAATAAGAATTTCCGAGTAGTGAAACCAAGAAAGTTTCTTCTAACTTCATGGTTTGATACGAATTGTTTTCTACCGCATGACCTTCACGATCTACTACTGTAAACAGCGGTCAATGTACTGTGATCGGCTCGACTAAAAGTGTGAAAGCAAGTTCTGATTTTATTAGCAATTAGTTCAAAGTAAACGATACATAAAATGCATACATTAAATAGACGGTACATAAATAAAACTACGAGATTTCTTAGTAGGGGGAAGTGACTGTACGCTGTCAATTTATTGTGATCTTGGGTATGTCTTTTCAAATAATACGTCAACGAATGAACGAATGGCACATGTCCTGATGTAGCAGATGTTCGCCAGACATGCGGATGTTTTCCCTGACCGGGTGATGGGCGTCTACGGCAGGGATTTCCAACCCTTTTCCAACATCTCCCCCTTTAAAAAAATGCTTCATGGACCCTCTTGACATTTTTCTATAATATGCATCATACATAATATTCATAACACAAATAATTGCACCTAAATGAAATGATAAAATTACATAGTCAAAGAATATTAAGAAAAGATTAAAAAAAGTAGGTTTATGTATAATTATTTTTGTACATTTAAAATTTTCAGTGTTTAGAAATTTAAAGAAGTATTATTACATGTTCTGAATCTTTATATTAGAAATTAATTAATAACTTCATTTATTTTATTTTTTTGTAATCAATAGGATCTTAATTACACACATCATTTGTCGTGTGTATTCGGCTATCGACCCCCATTCGATGGTGATCATCACCGACCTCCAGGAGATCCATACCGACCCCGTTGGGAGACTCTGGTCTGGGAGACTTTGGTGGCATCACAGCCTTCGAAGCGGCGTCATCCGGGCAGCTGAGAGCGTTGCCGTACATCCTGTGCACATTGTTCTTCATTTCACCTTGTGCTTTTTGATCTTTTAGCGTAGTTCCTTGGAAGTATAATGAATCCTTCTTTTGCATGAATTCCTTTATTCGAACCATTTTTCGGCTACTTTGTAAGCAACGCATAGGACCTTGGCCTTCAGTTCGAGTCCACCCGCGCTTGTAATGCCGGGACGCGCTATCTCGTTCACTTCGTCCCTTTTTGTCGATTCCAACCAATAGTAAATAAATCTGAAAAGCATACTTTTTTTATTTTTATGATAAAAATACGTAGTAATTTCAAAAATTACGTATAAAGAAATAACAATTTTACAAAACCATCCTGTTAGAATTTTATTGCAGGACGTGAGACGTGAATTTAATCTCTTTAGAACCTTTGGTTTCCGAAGAAATAACCATTCTGCGTATTTCCTTCCAGAAATTGGGAGAGAGAGGATGAGAAGTTAAGGTACGTGCTCAAATATCGTTACAACGCTACAATTGTGACAATTTATATAAGTTTTGTACAGATGGAAATCTACATAAAAATGAATTGACAGAAAATTGGAATTAATATAATACTCTTTTCGGTGTAAAATTTTCCGTAATCTGCTTGAGATGTTTATTCACATTCAATGAGGCAAACGATTAAGCAGTAGAAAATGAAATCCTGAAAATTCTCTGAATAGTGATTAGAGATATGCTGCTCTAAGTATATTGAGGAATTCTTAAGGTAAAATAATAGGGTAAAATAATCATATCATTACCGTCTTATTTGATACGATCTATTGGTGCTGGCTGTAATTGTCAAGAACGCAACAAGGCTCTGTACACAAAATAATTAAATCGTATAAAATAATGTGATAATAAGATATAAAATAATCTGCTGTATTACACGACCCTCTGTTGTAGAATCCATCATGTTAATGAGTATAGGTATAAAATTAAGACAATGTTATGTCAGTTTGCCGATGTTTCGGAGTTTATTTCTCCCTCATCAGAGCTAAATATATCAACACGGTTAGAACAATGTATAACTCAATAATTATTAACAAGTATCATGAAAGCACACACTACCAACCACAAAATAATATTTTCTATTATATATTCATAATTTAAACTATTACAAAATGATATTTATAATAAAAAACTAATCTTACTTGGGTAGGGAGTAACATAAAATCAAAGTAACACACTTCACGACACTCTGAGCCCGTGAGCTGGCATGTTGACCCGTGCATACGGACTACATAATCACGACTGAATCACGACATCAATCACACGCGCCCAACACTCACTCCCAGGAAACCCAGTCACTCAAACCTAACCAGTGAGTCCAAAGTAAAATATAATGTAAAATAACAAGCTTTTTAAACTCGCGGATGAAGTTGATTTCTAAAGATTAATATAATTTTGTTTGGTACACTTACTTGCACATATTTACAAACTATTTTTCACTTGATACTCTCATCTTTCACTCAATAGTTTCGTATCTCTCTCTTTTCTCCAGTTGTTTTCTCACAATTTACTTCACTCCGTATCTGGGAGAAGAATATGTACGCTTACAACGAATTGTCAGCTGCCGTGCGTACCTTGTCGATTAGTAGCCTCAAAAGCCTACTTCACCAAATGGCTGATGCATGACTGGAATGCTCGGCTTAGGCACAGCAAAGAAGTCGAATCAGTAAAATCTGAACGAAGTGTTTTTGTGCTTGGGTCTAGGCCACAAGAGCTGAACAATGCGCGAATGTCGAGGTGTGATGTCACTTGCCGGGACCGCTAAGCATGTTGTCCTGCGTGCCTAATGCAGCAGCAGCGGAGCTTTCCACTTACGGGGACAACCCATAAAGATTCCGTTCAAATAAAACGAATGGCCAAAATGCTTGGAATAATTCACTACGATACTGTGCTACAAAGGTATCAGAAAACAGGTTGGGCGTAAAAAATAATTATTACAGGTCTTACAGTCCTGTTTTATTGTAAATCAGAGCTCGCATTGACCTTGGTTTTACGTGGACCTTGAAGGGTCAAACCAGTGCCAGGGCACACGTCTCATATGGCCATGCTCGTAAATCACAACGGAGCAGGCTGCCCATTATGTGAAATTCAAGCAAAAAAGCTTTGATTGTACCAGATGGTCGGAGAGATGAAAGCATGCCCAAACTTAAATTCAAAATGACAACATGAATAATTCACAATAATCCTTACGGTTTTATTAAACGTGAAAATAAATAGAAATACCCACAGAAGTAAAAATTTGATGGCAGCATTTTGGAAATTCATTTCTGTACACTGGATTACAATGGTCTAACACGCACAGAAGATAAATATAATAGCCACTCTCGAGCACATTTAATATGTATTTACTACCATTATTTTACATCTACAATGATCAAACCCAAGTAGTTACGCTCAGTCAGAAAAATGATCTCTCACAATATGGTGATGAACAACAAAGATATCATGTCACCCGACATTTTCTTTCGTAGTATAATGTAGTACAAGCACACTATCTTTGTCGAATTATATTTCACTGGTGAAATGAAGAGCTTGATGCAGAAATCCTTCATGTCCACTTTCTATAACTAAATTGCTCTGCTCGCAATGTTACCACTGGAAATCCACTTAAAATACGTGAGAGTGATAGGTGTCTATTATTAATTACAGATATAAGATAAGGCTCCATCTACGAAGCAAAATACCATTACCCTGGAAATTATTCTAATTAGCATGAAAATCTTCATTTGGGTACAATTTAGATTCAAAAACAGTAGATGAAACTCTTGGCGTTCCCCTTTTAATAAACTGTTTATAGATTGAGTAAAAACTCAGATTCTTACATTTGTGTACAAAATAAAAATATTGTAACCGTTTAAATAACGTAAGATTCTTAAATGGAGTGATGCACGTGACCATTTTTTATAGAATCTGAAATTTATTGATCACAGGATATTGTGTATACAGACGGATAAATTTGTATAAAACATCCTCATATCCGCAGTCAATTGTGGATATAACAGCTGGCTAAAGATTTCTTTTAAAAACCTGCATGATTTGGACATGCACCATATTAAATTTGCAAATACGCGTCACCACACTTAAGGGGGAAAATATGTGGAAATCAGAATATGAAAGTATTAAGTGGATCTTACTGAAAAATATTCACGGAAAATTTAGGTTTAAAATTTAACACGATTCAACACAAATAACAACACTAATCATGTGGCAGCAGCAAAACAAATGTTTCACAAAGGAAAGCAATTACGTTTTTCATGAAAAGGGGCTATATCAAAAAAATATGTGGAGAACGTGAATTAGTACCGAAATCTCATTGATTTCATACCAAAGATGATGCTTCCAGTTATTCCGCTTCAAGTCGTACTGTATTTGCGCTAGATCGATTTTAATAATTTTCGTTATTTAAAATCTAATCATTTAAAATATAAGACCATACATAAATGATCAAATGATATTTGATGGTTCATTAATTACTGAATTTTACGTTCAATTAATTAATTAATTATATCATATCTAAACTGGAAGATTAGACAATTCATTCTTATCTACAATAGCTTTTTGTTCAGAAGTAGCAATGATGAGAAATAAGATAATGATCGATATGAAATCACTCCAGCCTCACCTTCATCACGTCGCAGAAATTAAGTAATTTTATGCACATTTGTTTTCTTAACTCACTTATAAAGTTGAGGAAAAATAATGTTGAATCTAAAAGATATTTGTGAACGATTTTTTAAATACACCGCGCCCTTACAGAATATAAGCAGAAACCCATTACGTCCAACATATTTAATATTCTATGAGTCGGAGCTGAATATTAGTGGAAGTCTAGAAAAGAACAGAAAACATGCGAAATTTCCATGAATTGTACGTCGGTTAAAATAATTAGAAAGTAATACCAATTCTTCATTTAGGATCATTTTTCGGGAAAACGTTATTATCCTGACTGAAGCTTCTTATTTCTCGCCCAAAGAGAAAGTGTTTTGTCTTATCCAGTGAATCGGTCAGTGTATCTTTATGGAATTAGTAAAAATAAATTTTTCCTTCAATTAACAATAAATTATTCTTTTAAGGTATGTAACTTTTCTTGCACATGGACGATATTCTTGAAAGTTACGTCAATAATATATTAGAATATTGTGGTAAATAATGTGTTCAATAATTAAATGTTTGTTTCATGATTCCGGCATGTCAACTGCTAAGGTCATTAGCCTTTGAGTGCAGTGCATGTTTTTCCTCGGGAGGTGGCGATGATATTCCCTCGCTGGATGGAGAGACCCGGCGCCGACCTGCCCGTCGGCTAGCTGGACTTTCCTCAACCAGGTATCTCCCACCAGCGATACACTTCCCCAGACGGAGCAAGCTTCCCCGATCAGTCTTCCGACATGTGTGGTAGTGTTGTGCATGCGAGTGTAAGCGGTGAGCTTAGGTCAAGGAAGAGGAAAGATAGATGGCGCGAGTTCCGTTGGCAGCTTGTTAGGGTAATAATCCGACATTCGCCTGGTATTGAACGGAGAACCCATGGAAAACTACCGATCTGAGCAGAAAGTGAGTACCGATCAGAGTACCTTGAGACAGCAAAGTGAATTCGACCTAGCTATGTAGCTAGTGTCAAAAATCCTGCCACCGTCGGAACACGAACGTAGGACCTTCCACTCAGAGGCGTCAAACTAGTAAAATTTAATAATATACTACATTGTGAACAAAAATAACTCACAAATGTTTTCCAACATGAAAGCAGAACTCTACCCGTAAGTTTGATTCCTTTCTGAATTGTGGAGCAGGTAACGATCTACAAGAAAATGCATTCGCGCGTCGAATGTACTTCACGATATTGCACCAAACAATTCTCCCCAGTAGCGGAACTGGATTGTAAGATATGGTTGATAGTTCAAGGTAAGAATTTGCTTGAAAGGTTACCTCCTTGCGATAAGGCTTTCAAAGGAACCTGTTCTCAGGCCAATAGTTCCGCTATTGTATATGTTACACCTTACAATTGAAAACTCTGCATTCCAGAGGAGAACAAGGCCAAAGATGGACTTAAGATTACCCACACATCAGTTCGATGAAACAAAACATGGTCAAATGCCATAAAGATTATTCACTACATATTTGTTCAGACAGCTTCAAATTTGCTGCTTTAAAATTAATAACATCTTTCAATACATATCTACTGAAAATTAATCAGCAAATATTATTCTCGAGCTCCACTATCTGAAAATAAATTGTACATTGAATAACCGTAGCTCAAAAGTCGTGCTTCATTTATAATTATTTTTTATTCTAATAACTATTCATAAATTTAAGATTACATGTTTGTATTTCTTAACCACATATGTTTGCAGGAGCAAACATAAACTCCCTTAGGTGAGAAACACTCTCGCGTGGAAGGGGGATAAATTTTCATTCTTTCTTTAGCCAGTGATATTTGATGTTTACTTTGAAAATGAGTTGTGAATACAAATCATTTATGAGCGATGGGTTGCTGTTATTGCTTTTGTTGCAATTTCGGATTTTATCCATGCATTAATTCCCCCAATTCCTCTTCTTTGTGAACGAGGGTAACTCAGTAAACGTCGGAGAAGCGATTAAGTATAAATTTGAACGCTAGGTTGTCATTGAATATTCTGGAAACAAGACTCGGAAAATGACGAATCATCCACAAAGTATGTGAAAGTGTATGAAATACAAGGTCAGACATTCCGATATAACGGATACTATGTTATTAGTTGTTCTGTATCTCTCGAGGGAACAAAGTAATCATACACTCTATGAGCACATGCTTTTTGTTCGTATATAGCCATATCATTGCCCAATTATACATGCAACAATTAAAACTTTTGAGGGTGAAAAGACAATATTTAAAAAAATCTTTAATAATCGTTTCTGAAAATAAGTAGCGTATCTCTGCGAGCAGTTGACGAAAATATAAATTTTGAAGACACAAAAAGAAAAATATAACTAGTTGAAGAAAAGGAAGAATTATAATAGGAGAAACAGGAGAAGGAGGGTGACTTAGTTACATCTTAATATAAGTTAAATTTAAAAAATATGCTGTGACCTTTGTCAGTTTCGATGAAGTAAATGAGAGATGTACGTGATATTCAACTGATGAAAATTCTAAAGCGTAAAACCGCACTATTCCCTACGTTTCTGACGTTGAATACGAAGTTAACTTAGCTTCTCGCCAGACGAGGCAGACAAGCGAAGTGTTACCTCCAAGGTGCGGGGCGCCTCGACGAATCCGCCTCCGCGACGCCGCCCCCCAGCGGCCAGCGTCCTCCCCCCCGGGCCGGGCCCAGGCCCGCGCCTGAAGATGCGGCCGGACGCCACCCGCAGTGCGCAGCGCGGCTGCGGGGCGCAGCGTCGCCACGGCGACGGGCGCGTCCAGGCGGCGCGAAGCAGGAAGTGCGCCTTTGGGACGACCGGCGCGGCGCGGCGCGGCGTGCGCGGAGCCCCACGTGGGCAGCGGGCGCCACGCGGCCCTGACGCGCCCACCGCCTCGCCCGCCGCCCGCCCTACCGCCCCTCGCCGGCGGAGGCCCTGAGCCGGCCTCCCCACCACGCACTCCACGCGCCCCGCGCCCCTGCACCGCGAAAAACACGACGCGCACCTCCCCACCAACGGACAGCCTCAGACAAATAAAAATGATCTTGGTATTTCAACATCTCAAACATCACACACTTAAGCAGTAAAGTGCGTGAGCGGAAACAAGTACAGTAGAACCCCGGTATTTCGAACTGATTGGGGATGTGGTGTGTTTGGATTCGGAAATATTCGGATTATCGGAAAAATGTACCGTACATATACAAATACATCTATAGGATTACAAGACACAATGCAATGTAGCGTGAGAAAATGGAAATGTGACGTAGCGGACGCATCAAGAAGATTCAGTTCCTTACGGCAAAAGATTACCGATTTTGCAAGTTCCTCTAGGCGAAAATTACTACTACATAAACATGTGATATACATCGCAGTTACCAGTTCAATAAATGTTTCATTTCGACAACTTGTGTTTCAATAATTATTTTTCCAGTTCTGCAGTATTTTCCAGTTCTACTACCCTTTCTATACACTACAAATATGTATTTTATTTATTTTGTGTAGTTTTTCCTCTACTTGATCTACTCCTCTACTACGAAATTTCGGATTAGTGTGGTTCTACGTTTAACTTCAAATTAAAGACCGACATTAGTGCAAATGTAACACCCTAATAGACTTACGTCATTTCCACTCCAAATGTCGAACTCCATAAGGTACGAATGCTTTAGAAATATTAATTTAGCAACTAGAAATTTCATAGAAAGAATAGAAAAAAGCGCAATTACCGCGTCTTTCTATTCTCTACATACACATGCCACATTACTATTAGTGCTATAATTCACTGTAGGAACATCCTAGAAATTTATTTCGTTTAAAATACCGGTTAGAGCATCGCATAGAAAATTCATCTCCGTCAGCATCTGACGTATACATTGGGCGTGTTCCTTCATAACAAGATCTATCATGATAACGAAATACTAGGAAAGGTTACAGTGATGAAAGAAGGCACAAATCTATTGCAGAAACGTAATTTCACCTATCATCCTTCCCGAAAAAGCAATTGTCAAATGTAACTAAAACAGAAGATAATAGAACAATACTCCATGATTTATTTCTAGCAGTAAATTATTTTGTATTTTAAGAATTATTGACTAAATTTTCAAAACTTGTTTTAGTTTCTTTTTTAAGGTACTCTGAACCATTATGTAAATTAAATTATAAAAGCTTCATATAATGATGCAAAATTAGATTATAAAAACATTGTTAACAATCTCCTATTACAAGTTATAAAGTAAGTCTAGGAAACCTACCTAAAACAGTAGGGATAATGTTGAATTCAAATAACGACAGGTCTTCAGAAAGTTCCTGTGGAACGCTAAGTAATAGAGACATGACAATACATGTACATTCACGTATAAAAGAAGATATTTTGACAATTTTACCGTGCATAACGATAATGTACATACAAAGTAGTTCAAAGTGCCAAATAACATGTATATAAGACCCATTATTAAAAACAATATTCTTCTTCTTCTTCTTCTTCGAAAAAAGTCAATAAAATTTGAGATGTTAACGACAAGAGCAGGGCGGCGCGAAGGCTGCGAAGAAAGCACAATGTGGTCAGGCAACGGGACGTGCCCGCGCCCCGCCCCGGCCGCCCAACGCCGCCCAACGCCCGCCACGGCAGGCGCGCTCGGCGCACGGCGCACGGGCGGTGGGCGCGGTTGCATCACAAGGTGACAGCGGCCGCGCCGTATAAAAGCGCCCGCGCGCCTCGCTCGCCACACAGCAGGCCGGACCAGCCCCGCAGCCACCAGCCACAGCCAGCACCGCAGACCGCCCAGACATGAAGCTCGTGGTGAGTGCAAGTGACAGTGATTCTCGGGGAGTGCAGGGCCGGGCAGGGCTTCTCGCTTGTGCGGGCGGGGCGAC
Organism: Gryllus longicercus; assembly: GCA_038098605.1. Taxonomy (NCBI): domain Eukaryota; kingdom Metazoa; phylum Arthropoda; class Insecta; order Orthoptera; family Gryllidae; genus Gryllus; species Gryllus longicercus. Next base: position 630,542 of record JAZDUA010000285.1, on the reverse strand, counting down.
CGAGTCTCCGGGTGCGGACCAGTGAGTGAGCGAGCGCGTGCTCTCTGTTGCAGATCGCCCTCGCTGCTCTCGTCGCCGTGGCGGTGGCGTCCCCGCAGTACGGCCACTACGGTGCCCCCGGCCCCTACGGCGGCGGCTACGGCGGGCCCGGCGCCCCGAACGCGCTCCCCGCCGACACGCCCGAGGTGGCGGCGGCTAAGGCGGCGCACTTCGCCGCGCACGCGCAGGCGCGCAACCAGAACGGCGTCCCCGGCGCCTACAACCAGGGCGCCTACAACCCCGGCGCCTACAACCAGGGCGCATACAACCCCGGCGCGTACAACCAGGGCGCCTACAACCCCGGCGCGTACAACCCCGCTCCCTACAACGCCGCCCCCGCCTACAACCAGTACAACGCCGCGCCCTACGGCCACGGCCAGTTCGGCCCCGGCGGCCTGCCCCAGCCCCCTCAGGACACCCCCGAGGTGGCCGCCGCCAAGGCTGCGCACCTGCGCGCGCACGCCGCCGCGGGGGGCAACCCGCACTACGGCTGAGCTGCTGAGCCGGCCTGCTGTTCTCTCTTTCTAATAAAGTTCTTTCTTAAAACGTAGCCGCCTCTTCTTATTTTAGACCCTCCTCCTCCTCCTCCTCATCTTCCTTTCACGTCTGTTGACTTCGTCCTGCAGAGGGTCACCTGGAAAGGGTACGGCACGGGGTTGAAGCACCAAAGGAACGCATACAAGTAACAAAATGGTAGCATGCAGTTGTTTGTCGTCTGATGTTAACTCCAAGTCCAAGTGTTAGGTTTTCAAGCATTTGCATGAAAATCGATGCGAATGTTTCAGTCTTAAAGGCAAGTTTTTAATGATTCTTATTTTGCACTTGCATTTGGATGTATAATAGTAGTTGCGACAATTATTGGAAAGTGTTAATTCAATATTATTTTATTGACAAGCTTCCATTAGTTCAAGAGACTCTATTACGACTAACTTACTATTATTTCGTAAATCAAGTTTAACTGTAATTGTTAATGTTTTAAACATCTGGTTTGTGTGGAAATGCATAGAAAATTGACGTCAAGGTTTTTTTATTTACTGAAATACAAATCAGAATGTGGAAGCTTATCTCTCAATTAACTTTATTTAATAGCGGTGTTTACATGTCTTTTGTACTGTGATAAGCCAGAAACCCCAGGTTTAATTTGAATGGTGACAACGGCATCAAGTGGATGTAATACGATGCAATTGTATGCGGGCTTGCGAACCAAAGAATATGCGTTGTTAGGACAACCAATAAACAAAGTGTGGTAGCGTGTCATTGCGCTGTTCATATGGGGAGACACGGTAGACTGGGGACATTACATGCGAGAGGTATAGAGAAGCAATAGGAATTGGTAGCCGTGATTGTGGGATTATGGAAATGCTCACTCTCTCATAAGCAACCGAGCTGATCCCATGTAAGCAATCAGCGCGGTGCGAATATTTTTTTCAGCATAGACTGTGGTATTGGTTAAATGATAGTAACGCAGGTAACTTATGATTAGTTTTGATAGCTTGTCGTTGTGCAAAGTAATAGGTCGAACTTTGCATTGAGTTATAATTGCAAATTTGCTAAGATAATTTGGGATTGGAATTCAAATATATTCCGTATTTTTGAGGGATTTATATTAGGATGGCCTCGTAGATGAGGAATTTTCAATAAGTCGGTTAAAGATAGTCGCGTGAAGGTTTTTCATCGGAGGACAGCTAGGGCTAGTCGGCTCAGCAACATTATTTAATAGAAATTACTGAAACCTATAAAGTATCAAATGATCGAGCATATTCCGGGAACATAATATATTCTAACGATTGGGAAGAGCGCGATAATAGGTGTATCTAGGTCATTCTACGTACAACCTCGTGCCCGAGGACATCTGAGAAAAATATACATCCAAGAAGAACATCTGAGAAGTCAGAGCAGTAAGCGTACGAACTGTATTCAAATTCGTACGGTATGGTACCTATTGTTTGTACAGAGGAAAAGTTAATCATATCACTCATGAGATCAACACAATTTTTTAAGAATATCAGAATAAATGTTATTTTTTTTTATTTTTGAAAGAAAACGAGACTGATAATTTATAGTAGTTGCCATCATTTCAATAATTAGTTTGTATCCATAGAACTTCCATGAATCGTAATTCTCTATAGAATTACTCGTCCATATGCAGCAGGTACGGAGAAACATATATGTCGAAACCCATGATTAAATTTAAAAGTGAAATTAATATAATAATATTTTAAGTTTGAGAGAATTTATGAGTATAGCAGGGCAACGAAAGTAATAGTAATACTAACAATAGCAGAGGAAGTAATCCCTTCATAATATTTATATAATTGTTTGTAAATAGTAACAAGATTTATTTATTGTAATATCAGTAGGATAAGCAGGAATTGCACATATGACTTGCCAAACGTGGGGCAACAAAACTATAAGTTGGGTAGAAGTTGGTATATCACAGTTCATTGCAGAAAATTGTGACTTATGATACCTCGAAGTTGAATGTAACATTTTAAATACATTTAGTTTGTATGTTCAATGTTAAGTTATATTTTTAATGATTTATATGAAATTCCATCTAGAATATTTAATAAAACTCCAATACAACAAATGTACTCATGCTAATATATGTTTTAGAGGCTGTCTGCTAAACTGTGAGTAGTTTATAGAACGTCTTGTTTGATAGTAGGGTGTAAGGAAAAGGAATATTTTTTATTTATCGCAGAACGGTGAAAGGGCCATGTCATTTTCAACGTTTCTTTTACTTACTGGTGATTTTATCGTCTTTCGTAGTAAATTTTGTCATAACTCACGAGACCTCAGTCGGAAACTTTTTTATGAATCTGTATTTGCTTCAAAAAGGACATTGTGTCCAAAATTGCCCAAAAGGAGATTTTGTCAGAGATTGTGTAAAAACGTTAAATCTATTGAGGGTACAAAGAGCTATCTCCCATGCCACTTTTACGCTGAGTTATTTGTTTGCGAATTTGGGTATGTAAGAAAAAACACGTGTTAGGGCATGAAGAGGGCTCTGACCCGAGTGTTCACGAAAGCGTTCAATGGCCACTCTTCATTATAAGAGTGACGTCATTACGTTGCGAATGATTTTAAAAATAAAAACAAAAAATGTATAATACGTGTTTATTTTTAAACCTCATTTATCCGAAAACTAGTATTTTTTGTCGTGGGAGAAGTGTCTAGCACCAAGTACGGGTGAGTTGAAGGGCGGTAACGGCAGACGGTGCCTTCCGGGTCGTTCCATATTCTCCTAAAGGCCTAAAGTGGAAGAGAGGAGGCAATGAGAAGAGAGATGACCCCGGTCATGGCACACAGCAGTTTATTGGGGAGGTGTTTCTTACATAGGCACCTGACGTAGCCCAATCTCGCCGAGGACTGTTCTCCGGCAGAGAGACTTTTCAGCGACCATCTGGCACTCGGCAACACTCGCAGAGCACGGAGGTCAGGCGTAAACCTGCTAGCAGGACCACGGAGGGTCGGTCTACACTAGCGGGGTGGAGGAGTTTTGGCAGGGACAGTTAGAGCAGATCTGAACCGACGAAGGGGGGAAACGATGTTGGCAGGGCTAATTTGGGACGCATTGAACCAACTAGGGGTGAAGGGAAGTGAGCAGGGCAAGTTTGGGCCGAGCTGAACCGACGGAGGAGTGGAAGGTCCATGCACGCGGGTGACGAACTTATGAGAAGCATAGCAGTAATCTCTGCCAAGCCCAGGTAAAGCCGTTATGTAGGCCTTTACTGCTGAGACGCTCTTTTCTAGGCGGAGCTAAGCAATTTTGTTACGCGGGCTCCAGCTGTCTGCGGCCACGCGACATTTGACACATAACATTCTTTACGCAGCAAACACATCTCATTAGATATCTCAGTAGACTGTAATCAGACACTGACGTCGGGGAAATATATTTTATCGTTTCTGCGATGATACAAAATTATCAGTACATTTGTAAGAAGTTAGTATCATCTCTTACAACGAGTTTGTTACTAAGATAATTTGGACATACATGTAATACATCAAAATCAAATAGAAAATTTTTAAAAAATCATGTCATTAACGGATGGGATCACGTTAGAGATTATTTTATTTTTTATTACATTGTGAATTATTTAATAATTAATAGTAAATGTCATGCTGGCAAATATTGAGACTCACTCAATATCTAAACTCACCTATTACGGCACGTTATGAACATTGAGATTTGCTTCGGTTCGTTATGTCAAGCAGCTGCAAGTATGCAGTTTAACCGGCATGTGAGAATAAAGTGATTCAATTTTTAAAAACAAGGAATATTGGTATCGGATATGAATAAAATAAAATAAAAAGATGGATAATTTCGAATTTGATAAGTATCTGTTACAGAGGAATTATTATTACCTTTAGTGTTGTCATTAAGTAGTTCTGAAGTAAACGTCATCATCTCAAGTGACAATTTTGTGGTTTAATCTCAAAACAAATAATTTCAGTGATTGCGTGATCGGACTCAAAAATCTAAGACCTGAGCACTTGAGAGAAACCATGAAAAGCAGAAGGTACAGACCTCAAAGATACGTTACGTTTACCGTTGCAGCCCTGCAGTTTTTTTGCTTTGTGCAAGTGTCAGTCAATCGCTTATCCCAAGCGGAGCAGCACGTGAGCTCCGGGCCTTGGCAACCAGCGACATAACCGGTCGGCGACGCGCCGGCGATGGGCCCCCGACCTGCCAATGGCCCAAATGTCAACCTCCAAGGGCGCGGTGGCAAGAAACCGTTAGGGCAAGTGACGCCGAGTATTGTTGCCAAGTATGTTTCATCCATCAAAGGCAATTCTTATTCATAAACAAGCACAAAAAAACGAACAATATTCACTAGCAAGTACAGGTTTCAAGTGAGATATGAGAATTTGCAAATTTGCCCTCAGCATTATTTATTACATTCAGGTCTCGATGAGTGGATCAAATAATTTAAATTTGGAATGGAAGAAGAAAAATTAAATTAACTCACTTTGCCAACGAAGACCAATGAAGTAGTGTAATTATTTCAATTTTTTTTACATTCAATATCCATAAAAATTCCTGAATTTTTATTTTTTGGAAACCAATAATTTAAAGAATCTAAAAACTAATAAATTGATCAAAAATCAATAAATTGAGTATTGACTTTTCCATATGGATAAGTAGATATAAAAGATTTTACAAGTAAACATCTTAGGTGCACATGATCTGTGATAATCTGAAATATGTAATTATTTATTTAAAAGAAGAATTGTTTATAGATGAATTAAGCGACTCCACTGTGAATAAATAAAACGCTTCTCCGGTTAAATGATAACATTTTACCTGGACGATTTTTCTTCTGCAATAGATGATTAACAATATCACACCACAGAATTTTTGCACCAAAAAATATTAAGCTAGTGAGTATTGCATAAGCGAATTGTGATGTTAAATATATAATTTGATATAAACGTAGTCATATTTTTGAAAATAATATGCGACCAAATAATCTGCCATTACCTGTAATCACCGCAATTTCTTCTATTCATATTCAGAAGTCAACACGTCTTTTATGCCAACAACAAATTCCAGCACAACATATGCTTGAGCAGTTGGGATTCTGAAACAAGATAAAATTAATTGCAACAGGAATAAAAAAAAGTTTTATAACAGTTACTGAAAACATTAATAGATCTGTCAGGTTCATTTGACACGTCACTAAAATTATTTTTCCACTTTGGAGTACATAGTATCCAAGCAAACTTACAAGAATAATATTATTAAAAAACATAACTTCTTCTATGACGATATATTATTATCCTACCGGTCTGTCATCGTATTTTCAGTATTAATATAATAATATTTAAGTTATTTTTCAAATTTTAATGTCTGCAAGGAATAAAGTAGTGACAAAACTAATATTCATCATCGTGCGAAATTTAAAAGCAAGTTTTACAAATTTCTCCCGGATGGTGATACGTCACTGAATAGGTGACAGTCTTTTGGAGACAGTTGACGGTTATTGCCTCAAATTTAGGGATAATCATTCCCATTTTCTCCATTAAAACACAGAAATTAAAAATGAAATATACAATTAATTTAACTTATTAATTGAGAAAAATTAACTTCTTTTTAAGAAAGAAGAAACTATTTCGTAATCGCATTTACTTAAAGAATGCAATAATTACATTAACTTTCTTGGTTCAGTTTAGGAACAAAGATTAAGTGAGCTGTCAGTCTTTAGGTGTGATTTAACAGATGTAATCTAAGACGAAGTTTAGCGAGAGGAGATATACGTTATAGAGAGTTAGTTGTTAATTAATTTCCCATTATTCATATCCTCAATAAGTAACATAATCACTTAATAAAACATTCCAAAATGAAAACCGGCAAAGAATTTTTCATTCAAACACATTCCTCTCCCTTTATAAAAATTATGCTATGCAATATTTAACAAGAAAATAAACATGTTTGAAATACTATAATAAATTATGGATTATATTATAAACACATTTAAAATATCAGTTGCTTGCTTGACAAAATCCGGCAATCATATTTTAGTTCGGAGTTATTATTGGTCTTGATATTTCGAGCGCGCTTTGCGCATATCTTCCCTGCTGGGCTTGCGCTTGTAAACCTGTGGAGGGGATTGGAGGGGAAATGAGAGCGGAGGCAGGGGAAACAGCATGTTCACGCAGGAGCGCCGGGCTTGCCAGGCGGGCAAGAAACTCGTACGGAAGTATTTTGACACGACTGCCAATCATAATAACAAATAAAAGCGTTTAATTACAAAAGGATTTAATCGATCAGAAAGAAGTGCTTACTCCGTACAAAATGTATTCTCTCATACCAGAGCCTCCCTTACATCAGTAAGAGAAAGAAATCCGAATTAACCCTCTGACGGGAACATATTTTTTTACATTCAATGGGAGTATCTGCATCAGAAGCATCAATGACTCACCTTATAATCATGAAATTCATTAACTTTCTGTTTTTTTCCTATACGTTTATATTAAAAAAGACTATTCAAACAAATTTACGCGAATTTTAACTTTGACAACAAATGCAATGAAAAGTACTACCACGAAGCTTTCTTATCTTTCTGCATTATTATTGTCAAACTATCTTTAGATAACCAAGGCCAATATCACGTATGTAATTAGCATTAAAATCCATAAAACTTCATAGAAAAATATTTCAATAGTATTTGTAGCAGTTGTATAAAATAAATCAGAAATTATTATGAAACAAGAAAATAACACGAAAATTGCAAATCATGTAAGAACGTTTTTCTTCGTTTGTGAATAATTACCATCACAATAAATTATTGTTTCTCAATGTGGGGTGTGCACATATTTCGTGTGTCTATTAGAACAACTCCTTAAGAAGCAGATTTTAAATCATACACTTTTTGGAACATCTGAATGAAAAGCAGACATAAAAACTTACAACGGTGCGAACAACTGCCTGTGAGGCTTCGCTAAGTTAAAAAAATAATAGTTAACATGAAATGGGCTCACGCAAAAGCTGAGGTGACTATCTGTCCTGGGTAGTTATAGGCGTACTGCAACCCTTGAGGATGAGGAGGCTTGGTCTCCCCACGGATCTGCGGCTTGACACACTACGGTTCCCTACGGCTTGACACTTTCCGATGCGTTTCCTCACACACCACATGTTTTAAAATAAACAGTTACAATTAAACTTGAATGACGAAATAATATCCACGAATAGAAGCATATTGATAAAATAACATTGAATTAATACTTTCCAATAATCTGTCCAACTACAATTATACATCCAAATGCAAGTGCAAAATAAGAATCATTATAAATTTGCCTTTAGGACTGAAACATTCGCATTGATTTTCATGAAAATGCTTGAAAACCTAAAACTTGTACGTGTAGTTAACATCACACGACAAACAACTGCATGCTACCATTTTGTTACTTGTATGCGTTCCTTTGGTGCTTCAACCCCGTGCCGTACCCTTTCCAGGTGTCCCTATGCAGGGCGAAGTCAACAGACTTGAAAGGAAGATGAGGAGGAGGAGGAGGAGGGTCTAAAATAAGAAGAGGCGGCTACGTTTTAAGAAAGAACTTTATTAGAAAGAGAGAACAGCAGGCCGGCTCAGCAGCTCAGCCGTAGTGCGGGTTGCCCCCCGCGGCGGCGTGCGCGCGCAGGTGCGCAGCCTTGGCGGCGGCCACCTCGGGGGTGTCCTGAGGGGGCTGGGGCAGGCCGCCGGGGCCGAACTGGCCGTGGCCGTAGGGCGCGGCGTTGTACTGGTTGTAGGCGGGGGCGGCGTTGTAGGGAGCGGGGTTGTACGCGCCGGGGTTGTAGGCGCCCTGGTTGTACGCGCCGGGGTTGTAGGCGCCCTGGTTGTAGGCGCCGGGGTTGTAGGCGCCCTGGTTGTAGGCGCCGGGGACGCCGTTCTGGTTGCGCGCCTGCGCGTGCGCGGCGAAGTGCGCCGCCTTAGCCGCCGCCACCTCGGGCGTGTCGGCGGGGAGCGCGTTCGGGGCGCCGGGCCCGCCGTAGCCGCCGCCGTAGGGGCCGGGGGCACCGTAGTGGCCGTACTGCGGGGACGCCACCGCCACGGCGATGAGAGCAGCGAGGGCGATCTGCAACAGAGAGCACGCGCTCGCTCACTCACTGGTCCGCACCCGGAGACTCGGTCGCCCCGCCCGCACAAGCGAGAAGCCCTGCCCGACCCTGCACTCCCCGAGAATCACTGTCACTTGCACTCACCACGAGCTTCATGTCTGGGCGGTCTGCGGTGCTGGCTGTGGCTGGTGGCTGCGGGGCTGGTCCGGCCTGCTGTGTGGCGAGCGAGGCGCGCGGGCGCTTTTATACGGCGCGGCCGCTGTCACCTTGTGATGCAACCGCGCCCACCGCCCGTGCGCCGTGCGCCGTGCGCGCCTGCCGTGGCGGGCGCTGGGCGGCGTTGGGCGGCCGGGGCGGGGCGCGGGCACGTCCCGTTGCCTGACCACATTGTGTTTTCTGCGCAGCCTTCGCGCCGCCCTGCCCTTTTTGCCCGCGTGCCTGGGGTCGCGGGCGCCACGGCCGCGCCGCCCCCTGCCGCCCACGTGCCGGCGCCCCGCCCCTCGCCCCACCCCGCTCCGCCCCGCCCCGCCTCGCGACGCCTGCTCCCGGCAGCGGACGTGTGTCGCGGCCGCGTGTCCGACTTCCTGCTTGCTGGCACTTTGTGCGTTTGGGGAACTGAGAGGACCACGTTAATGGGAGTGGTTTGTAGATTATTCAAATTCGGTTGTTTCAGTATTACATACTTTCAGTAGTTGAACTTAAAATAGGGTTTGTGCACATAATTCTACCTCTTACAACGATTTTTATGGTATATTGCTTTGTTTTCAAACACTTTTAATTTTTTAGTGGAGAGTATTTTTGACGGCCATTTTGTCTTAAGCATTAGCATTGCCGTTTCTATTCAATTGTTTTCGGAATCAAAAATTGTTCTGTTTTGATCCATCTTGTCTGGTTGTTACGAGACGTCATTACATTATGGTGCACTTCCTAGCTCAATAATTACTTATTTTTACCAATATTACTAAGTAGAGGTATCTATTTTGAATTCAATTTTAAATTTAACGAGATTATTTACGAACTACTGTTTACCTTAGTGTTTCGAATATGCGTATATTATTGCATTTTCCATTAAAACTTTGTCAACGTTATATTTTTAACAATGAATTCTTATGACTGTCTCTTGACTATCTAAATATTATCAAATTATACTGTAATACATTGCAATGAATCACACTTATTCTTTCAACTTCGATATACATAAGTATAACCTGAGATTATTTTATGCGCTTCCTTCATAAAAATCACCGTATGACTCATTTAGCCCTAGATTTACGAAAGTTTCATTACTCTGTGAATAACTACTGTACTGTTTAGGAATGACTCAGCTTTCAATTCGGATAAGTGACAATCAGAAACAGAAAACTAAAATATTTGTGCAGTTGCCTCTTCTTTGGCTGATCCTCAATCCCCATAGATGTTGTAAATACTCTGGAATTCCAAAATATGTTACAGATTCTACTTTGTGATGGAGTTTTCATAAATGATTGTTATTGGTAGTCCAGCGAAGTCGTTCTCAAAATGCGAAACACTCCTCTCACAGGGACATGGCCCTGTTGTCTCTTCAGTATTAGTCAAGTGCTCACACTTGAGCGTGACTATTTAATTTCTTTGTACTTGTGCTCTTGTTCACAAAATGAATACAAAACGGACTCGCAAAATGACAAAGTTAAAATGAATATATATAGCCTGAACACAAATATCCTTGGTAATTATTTTGATGTTCGATTCTGAAAGAACTAAATTCGAGCAAGGAGAGCGAGACTTCGCGTGTCTCAAAGGTACCTGCCGTACAATATTCTTTCTTTCACATTTCACCTTGAACTTTCAGTCATATCGCATGATCAAGCTCCGCTATTGGAAAGTAATTGTTTTGTAAGAAACCTCGAACTTTTTTGTGGAATTCCCATATGTTGAGTCAATGAACGCCTTACAAATGCCGTTACTAAAGAACACCAGTATTTGGGAGAAGACCAACATATTTCATAATTCTGAACAGTTGAAATAAAATGTTGAATTTGAAAATAAACCAATTGCCTGCAAATCAGAATTAAATCAGAATCCACCCAACCTGACCCAAAAGGAAAACAGCTCAAAATTTAAGCAATGAATGAACACCTCTTTCAGTCACATTTATCAAAACGACGCTTCAAGATAGCACGTTTATATTTTTCTTTTTCCAAGTCAGGGGCATGCATTTTGTGACGGGAGGGTAAACACGGCGCCCATCGTGCGATGAGGCGGTGAAGATGATGAGGAAGGGAAGGGCAGCGTGCGGTCCGTGGCACATTGAATGGAGTGCTGCTCCGTGGAAGTGTTCGGGGAACTGATCAGTCACGTTTATGAATACGATTCCGGTAGTCTCCACAAACTCGCTACAAACACACTACTTACGTTAACATCAAATAAATTTACCTCTTGCGAGCTCGCGACCTCCAACGCTTGAACGCTGTCTTTATACTCGTCGCTGCCTGTGTCCTCTATTAGAGTGAGTAATAATTGGCCGTTAAGTGTGTCTTCCACCACGAGAGGGTTTACGTATACCACTAATTTTGAATGCGCACGAAAATTGTAAGAAAATTATGCCGTCTCCGAATTTTTCAGAGGTGTCTGTGGTTTTGTTAGATATCCAAAGACACGGAAAAATACGAAATGAATGCAACTGCTTCGATTTTGACTAAAACACCCAAATAGTGAATTGTGTTATTCCGCCTATTCTCACACAGCACATAACGAATAAATCCTCATACGAAGTTCGTCACGGCTAACAACACTACTGACGCCATGTGGCAGCAAGGTTCTAAGGAAGAGGCCGCTCGCCATTAAATAATTGCTTCGCCTAGTTTGTACTACGAAACAACAACTTTTTACTTTCTCGCCTATTCGCCTATACAGAAAGTATTGAAATGCTACGGGGAATAGCGGCGAATTTTCGACAGAAAAGCTCTTATTGCCCTGGTAACAAAAAAGAAGAGGGGATTTATTTATCTCCAACAGAGTTCCAAAACGCACCAAATATTAATATTACATTAATGAACTTTATTCAAGTACCTGTCATATTCCGCTAGTCCAACCACGGTTGCCTCCTAATATAGTAAAATAGAATTAAACTAGACACACCGAGAGCGCTGCTGTCGCGGAATAATTTGAAAGCGGCCGTTGTGGTGAAACCGAGCGTACCGTGCGACTGTGATACGAGCAAGTCAGTTGTTAAAGATAATTATACGTGGTATTCGGTGAATATATTTAACTGTATAAAAATAAACGTGACATAATGTGGTTAAGAATTGTTCAGCATGTATTACGAACAAATGTGGACGAACCCATATTCAAATTCAGTAAATAAGGTCGCACAGTTTGACTCTTCACAACGAAATATTACGATGGGAACTTCTATGATGTTATTTGATCAGTAATTAATTGTGAATGCTGAAGACCATCGAGCGAAAACTTGCATAACTGTATTGTTTAAAAAATGGCAGCTGGTACAGAAACAATGTTTCTAAACATCATCCATATACAGCTAATATTTTGGTATTTCATTTTATTTTTTTATTTGTTACACTCACTCAAAACCAAAGATAATGGTAAAAACAAGCACAATCGCAGAGTCGGATTTGAAACCCGCGCGCAATCATCCCCCACACACCACTACTGTCCTGCAATTTTGATTGCAATCATGTTCTTGCACTTCTTCTTGTACCAAGCGAGACACTGCAATATATCTTATTTATTATTATTTGGCGTATGGAATTGCTAGAGGGGATGCATCCCTTACGCTGCGTTCCATGGAAGCCTACCTCCGACGTGGAAGTAGAGACCTTATCGAGCAGACGCGCCTCGCGGGCGGTCCCCTGGTGCGCCTGGGGTGTGACTCTCACTTTCTCGGCCAGATGTCGGTCTCAGTTTACTATATCCGAAGTATACTAAGTATATGGGAGAAAGTGAGATTTCGTTAAGCCGAGATAATGTCAGAGGGATTTCATTTTGCTGGGCACCTGCCAGGGTTCTCTTACATGCCACAAGAGTGACATGGTTATTGTGAATTTTCTGTCCTTCGAAAATCAACGCACTTCGGACGGGATTGCCCCGCGCACTGGGGGTTCAGGCCTATTCTATACCGAGGGCAATAGATCTTGCAGAATGAAGTTGAAGGTTTCCTCGAGAACAACTTTTTAAATCATAAATACTTTATATTAAAAATAATCATTTAAATTAATCTAAATATTTTCTTTATTAAATTTCATTCCATTTTAGTTTTTTTAGTTTTTAAATATTAAAATGAAAACCTATTAATGTCCACAGTATCAAATGTCAATAGTGATCTAAGAGCTATAGGGTTAACGTAGTAGTCTAAGTGCCAAAAATGTTTTTTATAATAACGGAGGGTTTCTTTTGAATATTTGACACACTGTTAATTTACGAAAATGAAATCAGCCTTAACACAAATCCAAAACACAAACAACCTCAAAATAAAGCAAGAACGAAGCTAAAACACAACAACGCTGTTTGCGCGCTCACGGCACATACATCATAATTCACAATTTGCTGCAAGGCACATACAGCTCACGAATTCTTTTGACAATGATCTGAACTCTTACACACAGATTTGGCACTGAGATCAGAATATACTTTAAGTGGTTTGGCCGATAGACCATAATTCCGGTTATAACTTGAAAATTGAAAAAAATGGCACCTAGATCAAAATTTACTTCAGTTCTTCAAATATTGTGTATTTTAAAAAAATCGTGTGAAGCAGATTGAGGATCAAAAATCATTTAATTTATCGCATAATAAGATTGAAGAGGGAATGTGAACCAAGAGAAGCGGCGCAAGTTGCAAATCGTTGTCCTTTAACATTCGGATAAAATCCGTGGCCCCTACAGTTAGGCTACGGTCACAATGCAGACGAAATATCGGTCGCTCACTACCTGACGACTTCTAACGAAATCGTCCGACTTATTTCATCCGAAATACACCTAAATTTTGCACGCGGAATCGTCCGAATTTCACCAATATTCCGTTGTTCATTGTTTTATACATTTGAGAGAATCTATATGTATTAGAGGTAGTCTTGGTTTTACAGATGGCCTTCATTCTCCAGCTGATTTCGGGCGATGAAACCAACAAAATCAAAATAAAAAGATCTTCTTCCGACTGCTGATGTTTTCGGACGTCGTTGGAAGTGGTCGTTCGGATTCAAAATTCCCATTTACATTTACTAGCACGTGTTTGAAAGGGGAACGGACGGAGAAATCGGACGCTAACGACCGACATCGACCAACTGAAATTTCGGTCAAAATCGGTTCCACTGTGACCGCCGCCTTATAGTCACCATTCTTTGTCTTCACAGGCTCGTAATTGTATTTCCAAAGAATGCTCCAATTCAACTCCTTCAGCAGAAATGCCACTGACTACTTTAATGACAGAATGTAAGTTGATTCTCTCCACAACCATTCCTGCTGCAATCTTACCAGAACAGTAGGTTTGTCGATTCTATAAGAGCAATGTTGAGTGAACACCTTGCACCTTCAGTAAATGTTTCTAAGTAAATGTGAATTCTCCGCAAACCTTTAGAATTCCGTTGTCTACCAGAACACGCGTAGTGAGGTTTTTCGGGTTAAGGAAATTTTCATTGTTTCCATTCGTGTTCAGTACGGGAGTGATGTTTCTTCCCCATCCCACCGGGAGATGTGACTCAGGGCATCAATTGATCCGCATTTGAATTGCAGATCCTCTGACCGGGAGGTCCCATAGTTCGAGCCCCGACTGTTGCACAGACACTACCTAGATAGCTAGGTCGAATTCAGTCCCTGTCGTAGCAGCCGGCTGCTCTAACCGGTAGTTTTCCGTGGTTTCTCCGATCAATACCAGGAGAATGCCAAAACAGTACCTTAACAAATGTGCCAATGGACTGCCCGTGATCTTTCCTTCCCCTTTCTTGTCCTATCCTCAACCCCCTCACACACACACACACACAACTTATATACACTACACTACCACACATTCCGGGAGATCGGTCAGGAGGGTAGAGCGTGTCGCGGCTGGGGCGGTGCCCCGCTTGTGGGAGATATCTGGTTGGGAAAAACCACGTTAGCCGACGGTAGATCGACGTCGGATCTCGCCATCCAGCGAGGGAAGATCACCGCCACCTCCCGAGGAAGAACATGCACTACACTTAGGGGACTAATGACTTTATCCGTTGTAGCGCAGGGAATCACTAATCAATCCATCCTCCGCATCCTCGCAACGCAGTTCACCCACTTTACTTCGCTCGGAAAGAGCAGATAGAGTACGCTTGCAGTCTGAGCGCGACCTCCTCTGCCCGCAAAGGAGCGGCGACCCTTGACCGCTGGCGCTGGAAGCCTGTGGCTTCGCGCGCGTTCCAGACGTCCACGCGTGGCGCTCTACATAAAGGCAGAGAGCATCGGCGCGAAGGCCACCCGGCGCTGCGACCTCACGGGCGGAGGAAACGAGATCTCTGGCATTTCGGATGCATTGAAGGTGACTTGACCGATCAAGGTAGCCCCCGATGCCACGACGCCAACTGGGACACTTTGTCACGGGTCTGAAGAGCACTTCTGACTCAATTTCCGCTTCGTATATAATCTCCTCTTTCAGAGACATCAATATGATGAACAGCAAGTTGCCTATGTGTTGTACGTATTATATGGAATAATAACCCTCTCTATCTTTTTATACAACTTAAAACGTTTTAAGATATAATAATAAAATCAGTTATATATTTTTAAAAAGTTTTAAGTTTTCTAAAAAATAGAAAAGCGAATTAATCCATCTAATCCTTCAGAGATATATTTTAGAAGCAGATTCTGTGTGTTCTCTGCTCGCTCTTCTTAAGAAAGATTTCTCTGTATTTTATTTTACAGAATTACTCGTATACGTACGTATATACTGAGTGATGGTATCGATAAAGTTATGTAGTGCTACGGCAAAAAAAAACAATTTTTTAATAGGAAAACACGTATCGCAGGGAACAAAATATAAAAAGTGGATGAAACTTGTTCTAAAATGTATAAAATTACATTCTCTAATATGTTGTGTAGTAATAGTTTACGTTTGGTGGGTTCTTGGTACCGAAAAATTGGTTTACGGCAAACGTCCGCCCATCTGTAAACAATGCTAACGCCTAAACTATTCGTAGGATTTTTTCCAAAATAAACATTCCGCAGTCAATTTTGCCCCACTCAAAGCTCTACGTTTTGAAAACCCTTCTTTAAAGGAAAAACCTTCTTTAGAGAAAACGTTTTTTTGAAAACAGCTCCAATTTTTTAAAATAATTTTTGGGTACGGATAGTGCTAAATGGACTAAATAACATGTCATAAATGCCACTTAGAGGTATTCTTTTGTTTTTAGAGAGAAAAAATAGAAATATATCTCACGTTAATATTAACAAACAGAGCACTTCTCATGCATTACCGCATTTTTTAGTATAATTGCTTCAAATAAGTTATTTCCCAAATAAATTGGGAAAATTTGGGTGAAAATTTGCTTCAAAATGCGCAGTTTTAAAATCGCTCAAATATTATCGTAAAAACTGTTCAAACTTTCAAATGAAAACGCCAAAATTTTACCCTTCAATGTTATTACATTCTTAAAGTATTTCATTTCTATTATTAGTGATCCGAAAAATCGAGAAACTGGAAAAAAATGAAGTTTAGGCGTCAATAGATAGCAGCTGATAAGAGGCTGGGGCAAAATCGAAAAGATAGCACATACTAAAGAGATAAGGAAACTATTACGATAAAATATGTGCTATTCTGTAGCACCACTGGTTTTTAAATGTATTAGTAGAAAGTTTTAAATATTTGTATAGTAAAAGGTTTATACGGACCGTAGCTACAAGATACAACTACCTACATACTACCAAATGAGTTGTACAATTTACATTTAAAAACCCTACAAATTTTCAAAGGCCTCAACAATCTCTACACACCTAGACAAAACAATTTAAAAGGCAGCAAATTTTGGTTATACGACATAGTAATAATGAAAAGTCTGCAATAGTGGAAAATCATGATAAATTCTAATACATTTATTAATCATTTCTCAAGAGTGAGAATGTGATACTGTGTGAAGAAGCAATTTGAACTGCACAGAAGATAGAACGACAACCGTAGTAATACCTTTTGGACAAGAGCTGCCAGGAAATCACAACAAAAAGACCAGCTCTTACGAAGTATGAAATATTTTGTAAGTGGAGGGAAACGCAGAGACGTGATTGAAGGAGACAATTGTATAAGGGGTCTCTAGAATCAAGGAGAGTCTTATACTGCGCTTGGTATATGAAAGTGGCTTGAAGAAGAAGATATACACAGATTTCCTGGGAACATAACATTCCGTTGTCTATAAATAAGATAGGAAGCGCGACGGAAGAAATGTGAGATGGAGAACAGTGAATGCAGTACAGTGGAGAACAGTTGGCAATCTACTTTTTGTATTAACTGAGAACATTCGCACGTACTTTTTGAAAAAGCTGACAAAAACAAAATTGGTCGGTAATTTATAATTTTATTTTTGTATCCTTTAAATCTTTTCCTTTCCTGAATATGCATGCCCAACCTATCACAAAGGGAGACAGCACCTCCAATGGGGGGCTTCTATACAAACTACTGCATTTTCCTCCCTATCTATCTATACAGACAAATAAAATTAAAGTTCCTGTGATTTTCGAATTTTCATCTTGTAAATACTCATTCAACTTGCATATTCGATTAAAAAAACGAATCTCGCGTCAAATTAACTGTTGTATGACCGTCTGTACGAACATATTTAAAAACTCTAAAACTACTGCATATATCAACATGAAATTTAAACATATTATAGTTAATCCCCTTTAGGACCCCCTCAGTTACCATGATTTCCCCATCGGTTCCGAAGATATGATATATTTTTGTTACCCCCCCCCCTTGGCACAGTCTCGCTCAGTCCCGTTCCCTCGGGCGAAGGACGGGAAAATTGCAGCGTCCGGGTAGTGTACGAAGTTATAGTTTGATTGCACAAGGCAACAAAAAAACTTTTTTTGGTGCCTGCAATTTTAGAGCTGGTTATTGGTATTCAATGGCCGCTGATTTCAAAAATGCAAGCTGATTGGCTGCATTAGCTGTAATTTTGAAGATACAGTGAAAATAACAATTTCCGTCACTTTCGGATTCACAGTTTCAGTAGTGTGCACGTTTTTTTTCACATATTCTTTCGGTGCTCAAGACATGTATTTAGAAATGAAACTTCGCGTTCCTTAATCACAATAATTTATCCGATGTCTCCAAACCTGCCGTAAATTTTGTAGTTTTGCAAAGACCTGTCTCTCTATCTACAAAAAAGCAACGAGCTACACTAAGCAGCTTTTCGTTTTGGAGTAAATTTATTTATCCTGAAGTGAATACAGATATACTTACATATAATGCAAGCTAATTTCCATTTCAAGTGTTCTCGCAGATACATACGAGGTAACCTACAATTCTCGTATTTATTAGTTCTGTGTGTGTATAGGTTCGTCAATAAAGCAGTGTTAGTATAATCCAGATGTTTTTGCTACATGTGACAAGTACTCTTTCAAGGAAAATAGAAAATATATTTCTGAGTTCATAAACAGGGTAAGTTTGATTAATTTTGTTGTCAATCTTGAAATGTGTATTCTTACACATAAATAACAAACAAGGCAACAAATAAAGTTCTGTTCGTATTAGTCACTCATTCTGCATGAAAAAAGACTAAGAGACAATTTCTTTGGTTTAAAAAATTAAGAACTCGTATTATGAACATCAGTGGGTAACTTGATCTGAAGATGGTGAATTTTCTTCTCGGTCAACAAAGTGGCTACACAAACTATCCCAGCTTTATATTTCAGTGAGACAGCAGAGACTAAATTCAGCATTGGCTGAGAAAAACTTGGCCTCTGAGGAAATATATAGTCGTAGGGGAAAACATTGTGATCAATTTACCTTACACAATTATTCTTCCTCCGTATTATCAGCTAGACTTGGTGAAGCAATTTGTACAGTCATTGAGGACGGGATGGTTTGTGTTTCCCGTGTATATTACGTACATTTCTGAGAGTCACCACCGAGAAACTGAAAACAGGAATTTTCGATGGTACTCAAATAGGAAAGCTCGTAAATTATCCAAATTTCTTGAAATCCACGAGCGAAATTGAATCGAGTGCCTGGTTTTCTTTTGTTCTAATTGTGAAAACTTTTCTAGGAAAGCATAAAGCAGAAAATTGTACACAATTAGTTGTTTTTTAAATTTATTTTACCAGATCAGTGGTATTACCACTTTACAGGTGAGTATTATCTTTAATTAAAATCAATAGTAGCTAGAAGTTACAAATAATTGTAAATTAGCGCACTATAATACCCTTATTTCTGAACGAGGATATCCCCACTGGGTACCTCTATGATGATTTTTGTTAATTTTGTAAAATGTAATCTAACAAGAAAGTCAGCAAGATATAGAGAGAGAAGTGGTACACAAATTTCTCTAGCTAATGGGGGACGGAACACCTCTTTTGGGAGACGAGATTTTATTCTTGCAGGAGAAACACAGGTTTTCCCGACGATAAAGTGCCTGATGCAAGGGGCAGTTTGGAGATTAGAAAAGAATTTGGATGACGGTAAGTAAATGTAATTGGTAATTGGTTATATGGCTAGTTCTCTATGTAGTTGACTATTGGTTATATACCACGGGGTAATGGTCATTGTAGGAAGCATTTTATTTTGGAAGGTTTGTAAGGATTTCGTAGCAAAAGAAGCGGCACCTTAGCAGATTGGGGCTGCGTAAGTTATTGAGGGTCTTAGGATTGATTTGTAAAGAAACAGAGAATTTTCAATTTTTAGAGATGATTTTTTTTAAATAAGGGAATAATTTGAGTAGGGATCCATACGTTTCATTCAGTCTATGAATAATATGTGGTTCCCATGTGAGATGGTTATCTAGAAAGACGCCTAGGTATTTCATTGCTTAATTTGAAGGGGTCAATGTAATGAGGTAATTATTTATTTTTAGAGGGGGAAGGATGTGTTTTTCGCAAGGTAAAAAATTTTATTTCGCATTTTGCAGGTCATTTTTTGCTTCAGAGATTAAGTCGCCTGATGTTAAGATCGCTGTATCGTCAGCATAAAGAGCCGTAGCCCAATTTGACAATTCAGTGATATCTGCCGTGAAAATACCAAAGAGGGTTGGAGAGAGTGGGGACCCTTGAGGAACGCCGGTTAGAATTGGGGTAGGTAAAGATAGGGTATTGTTCATTTGTACTGTGAAGAATCTATTATCCAAAAAGCATTTGATTATTTGGAATGAATATTCCGGAAGTCCTAGTTTACGTGACTTAAATCCATTGGGCTAGACTTCACTGTGCTAGTTTAATTACAGAAAGATTTTTATTATATTCCTGTGACGAGTGACGATTCCGTTGATTTCAACTTTACAAGGACAGTGTATCGAACAGTTTTGAATTTGTGTTCCAAATTTAATTTATTCAATATTTTCCAGACTAATTTTCAGTTAATATTTTTTATCTATCCACGATAAAATATAGTCTACTATTAAATACTAGCAGCTTAAGTTGGTTAGAGCGAGATATTCCCTAGTAGTCAGAGTCCATATTCCATTCAAAAATATTTATTTGCAAGATATGTGTGTTTTGTGAAACCTCCAGAAACAATATAGGGACTCTTGTGATGAGCTTTATTTAATTATACGAATGGATTTAGTTTCATAGATGGAACACCTACCGTCATGAAGACCTACCGTCAAGTAGTTTCTAAACTAATACCAACAGATCGCGTGGCCAAGGAATGAAAAATTGAGGCATAAGTTTGAATATAAAAATGCGTCATTACACAATTAGCGAGAGAAGAATTACAAAAAAGTAACATTATAGACATATATTATATTTTGTTTTACAATGATCGCTAATAATGGCCAGAATTTCCTCATCTCAGAAGAGCGAAAAGACTTTGGTAAATTGGACAACGGCGTAAAGTTCTTGAGATGGGCACACCTGCTCAGTATTCATGCTTCTTCAGTTTCGTTGTTTTGAATCACTGAATACTGTTCATTGCCTGGTCGAAAAGTGGAAAATATCACTGTCTAAGCGAATTGATGAAAGATTTGTTTCCAGAGCGAAATCTAAAAAAATAACTTATTCCTTCCGATGTCACACCAAACAGTGACATAAAAAGTTTTCAAATATTTTTCAATGCATGTTTATAATATTTATTTCCTTAATTATCTGAGTCAATGGTAGGATAAACATTAGATTATTCGGTTGCTTAACAATAAGATAAGTAGTTTAGTTCTCTCCAACATTGTATTAAGCTTTATATTGTAAGTTATCAGAAGTTAACAGTTATTATTTCCAGCGGTGGAATTAAGTAATTCATGGAAGCTATTTGCTGCTTATAATGTTTTCAGCATAATTTATATTCATTTAGATGCAGATTATTGTCTAAAGTACATACCAAACTAGACCTAATAAAATGAAATTACAGCATCATATAATTCAGAGAGCTGCATTGCTATTATTTAAACTCTCAATAATACAATTATGACATTGTTGGAGATAAAATCTTCAAAAGATATTTCCAAGTGCCATGACCTCTTGTAATCGTTTGCCTTGATATTATTTTCAAAATGAAAATATTTTCTGGAAATAAGACACGAGAGTTATCCAAAATGATTACTATTATGCAAACAATTAGGCAAAATACAGTGGTGTAAAGAAAGGAGTATTATATTAAAATACCAATGCTACGAAAGACTGATTTTATAATTCCTCTTATAATTTCATATTCATTTGTTCATAGCTGGATTTCGATACTGTGGGTCTCCAAGGGCAAAATTGTATTGGGCACTCCTTCGGAAATAATCTTTGATTATCTAAAAAACACTAATTATAAAAGAATAAATCCTAGTACCGATGTAAATAAACAAATTGCTTACAAAGTGGGAATTTCTTTTTTAATTACTCATTTACAAATATATGTTAAGTTATTATTGTTCTAATCAATTTATTTTTAAATTAAAACATTTAAATTCAGTAAACTATTTGACTAATGATTATTATTAATATAAAATCATTTTGTGAAGTTTTAAGAATATTTATTTAAAAAATCTGAGCACATAGATGGAACTCCCGAGCCTTCTTATTTTGCTAGTAGGGAAATACAGCTCTACACCTTGAATGGTTAACACCAGCAAAAAGTATTTCTTTTTATTTCAACACTTTTGATGATACTAAAAAATACATCGACTTGCTGACCGAAGCTGAAGGTTGCTGCTTTGAGTCCTGTGTAAGGTATCTTGCAA
Organism: Gryllus longicercus; assembly: GCA_038098605.1. Classification (NCBI taxonomy): domain Eukaryota; kingdom Metazoa; phylum Arthropoda; class Insecta; order Orthoptera; family Gryllidae; genus Gryllus; species Gryllus longicercus. The sequence goes on along the minus strand of JAZDUA010000285.1, from coordinate 608,613 downwards.
CCGCGTTGTGGAAGGCAATGACAATCCACTATTTATCTCGCATAATAAAAGACAATATGAATTATTTTCGAATAATCGAATAAATAGATAATCATTTGTTCAGGAGCAAAAGTCAAAAAGCACACATACGGCACAATACAAATTAATAATACTGTACTGAAGGGATACAAAGTCTATAAACTAAAGATCATCCATTTTCTCATAGAGAGTTGTATCAAAGTGATTCATTTGGAATAATAATTGAATTGAGTTTTACATTCATTATCCATCACATTTCAGCTTTGCGGAATATCTCGTAAGATTTTTTAGGAATGAGGGACTTTCCATTGCTCTCGGTACACCGAGGGAAGTGTAAGAACTCTTGTTAAGAAACTTGTCGCTCGATTTGAATGAAGCGCGCTACGCGTACGGTGTTGCCGAGTTGCGCGTTTCCGTCCCGACCCTCCAGGAAGCGCGCGAACGTCTCCCTTTGGACAGATTTAGCCATATAATTTTGCACAATTCGTCCCATTTGAAACGGTAAATGTCCTTCAAATTGCATATATTGATTCTTCTAGATTCTAACCACCTAAGGAAGAGTTTATAAAAACATTTTCAACAGTTAGTTTTCTCACAATTTTAAAATTTCAGGTCAGATCTGTCAGAACATCATAAGAGCTTATGTTAAAATAACAAAATTTACGGTCTCATTACGCAACACCTAGACGGTGAAATCCACTCAAACTCTACCATAACATTGAACAACATCTCGTCTTTTGATTAATACAATAAAAGACGCATGTTAAACATAAGACGTATCTCGCTCTAACCACCTTAAGTGGATCTACAGAACCGCATTTCCAAATTTTGTAAGTACCATCTTTCAATTAATTTTGTAAATAACGCACCTTCTCATTCTAGTATAGAATAATTTTTAATTTATTGAATACATATTAAACTTACACACAAAATATTAAGCTAACTGCTTGTTGCTCTTATCTGAGTTTCTTATATTTATTCCAATTTGATTACGTACATTAAAATGCATTCGTGACATGGCAACTAATCGTTCTACTCGTTTTACTCTCTACACTCTCAAAGCCGACCTTCTGAAAGCCTTCACACACATAAACAGTAATTTAGATCAACATATCCGAAGGTTGGAAGACGACGTTCTCTACACAGACGGTTGGGTACAACTCGGTAGCACTGCGAATCTTCCCAACCGTGCACTCGTGACTGCACAAAAGACACAGACACCACATGTAGTCACAACTCAAAGCAAATTTAGTTTTTTAGATTATGAAACAGATTTTCCTCGTCTTCCTGATACTCACAACACTTCTCTACCATCGACAAATACATGCACAACCCAACGCAAACAGGCTAGGAAGCGCGTCGAAACGAAAACACGTAAGTTTGCGCATCCTAGCAATCTTGAAAACAAAGACATTCCTAATGAGCCTAAAAAACAAGTACTTATTTTGGCTGAAAGCCATGGCCGCCATCTATTCTCCATTCTCAGTAGGAAGTTACCCTCTAACTACTCAATCTCATCTATTTTTACACCTAACGGGAGGTTTGCAGGCGTGTCTGCAGAGTTGGACACTTACACGAAGACACTAACTAATAAGGACACAGTTATTATCATAGGAGGGCAGAATGACATTAATTTTGTCGGGAACTTTATACCTGAACAACATGTAAACAAATTACAACGTGCCGCCCAAACTACAAACATTGTAGCGACTCTGCCCTTCTGGTACAGCACACCAACACTATGCAACGAGATTAAGCACGCAAACCAACAATTAAAATTGCATCTGAGAAAAACAAATATTACACTTATAGAAATAAATTTCCTTTTAGCAAAACACTTCACCCGGCATGGGCTCCAAATGAACCTTGCTGGAAAACATACAGTCGGCAACAAGCTTGCACAACACATCGTCAACTCCAGTCCTACGCAGTCTCCTGCCAAAAATCCATCCCTTTCACCTCCTCCGCCCCCACCCTTATTTCGAACCCTCTTACCACCTCCACTGATCCTTCTCCCACTCCCACTACCAATTCACTTACACCTGATGCCTCAATTTCCTCACAACCTATCACTGAAGGGACACACTACAACCTTTGACCACGCACTCGAGGTAAATATGGAGTAAATATATAGCAACTACAGTCAGATGCAGTAGAAAAACATCCGTGTACTAAAAGGTATTACTCGCGCAACTTTTCTTGAACGATGGATTGAAGTAATGCCAATCTCTGGAGAATCAGCCACGCCTTCGTAAAGTTCTCAATAATTTGCGTTCTAACTTTATCAGGAGTTCAAGGTATCTCCTGTGATAGATCCGTACATTTCGAACATTTCTTTAGATTTTTGGAGAAATAAAATAATAGAAGTTCTCGTCTTCAAAAGAAAATTGTTTCTATTTCGCGCCAGCAAAGATGTGTTTGGAATGTCATCAGTGCTCGCTGCGAGCTTTTGTTTTTATCTGTTTATTGTGCCAGAGAAGGGGAAGCAAGGTCATCGTTCAAGAAAAGTAACACGAGTAATACTTGTAAAAGATAAATATACTGCACCATAATGTTCAATCCTAAATAAAATTGAGTTTATCGAAGCAGCTCTACAGAGCGATTGAAATTAACTGGATGTTCTTTGCTTACAGAACATTGGTTATCTCATTAGAATTTTCCATATTCCAAACTTTTACCTCGCAGGCTATTATTGTAGAGAAAAGGAATCACATCAGGTTTCTGCATATGGGGGTTCTTGCATTTACGTTAGAAATAATATCGATTCTATATTCTTGACGGAATTAAATGTTTTCCGCTGAAAATGTTTTTTTAAATATCTATAGTGCATCTTCCTACACTAAATTATAGAAATAAACACTAAATTATATTACTTTGCATCTACAGGTCTCCAACAAAGACAGCAGTAGATTATATTATGTTCTTAAAAAACTGGAGATAACACTAAACAAAGTCGACAATCGCTCTTTTGGATCCATTGTCGTTTGCAGAGATTTTAACATTGATTTTCTGGTCGAAAATTGCGCGAAAGAGTAGTTTCTCAATTTAATTCGTTCCTTCGGTTTGGATATTACAATAAAATTACTTTCATGTATCACACTAAATTCAAAGAAAGCAATCGATCAAATAATAATTAACAAAACTACTACTCGATATGAAACTGAATCAAAAGATTTAGGATACAGTGAACACGGTGCACAAATTCTTACCATTATAAGAAATGCAAACACAGACACAATAAATAATACACGTATGAGTAGATTATTTACTAAAAGTAAAATAAAATTATTCATCAATTACTTGCTGTAAGAGCCATGGGGTGCTGTTTACAATACTGTTGACACAAACGATAAATATAATTTTTATTTTCAACGCTTTCATTTCATTTCAGCACTTGCTTTCCTCTTCAAAAAAGAAAATTAAATATTTCACGGAAAAGCATTTCTTGGATAACACAAGGGATTAGGACATCATCAAAAAACAAACGAATTATTTTCCTCCTCAACTTTAAAAAATACAAATCATTGTCAAAAATAGTCATACGGCATTCTAAAATCATGAAACATGACCAAGATATTTTGAACTCAAATAATAAAACAAAAGTAATGTAGAACATAGGAAAAAATTCGACCAAATCAACTAGAAACCTTGTAGAGAATGCTGTTTTAAAAGATAACGATAGAAATTTGAACGATCCAGCAACAGTGGCTAGTCTCTTTAACCGATACTTTTCGAGAATTGCTCACGAAGGGTCTTCAGCCACAAAATTCAGCATCAGTCGATTCCCCTAAAAAATTTAGACACGATGTTCGTTCCCGAAATTTCTTCCTGTTATTTTTAAAAAATAATCGGTAGACCAAAAAATAAATATTCGGCCGGTTTAGATGAATTTCCAGATTGTTTGTTAAAGACTTTCGCCCCCGCCATTATACACCCATTAACTCACATATTTAATGTATCCTTATGCACAGGACTTCTTCCAGATTTTTTCAAATAGCTAAGATTAAGACGCTTTACAAAAAATGCAAAAAACGAAATTCAAAATGATCGTCCAATTTCTCTTTGGTCGGTTTTTTCAATAATATTATAGTATTTTTTTACGTACGAATGGAATCATTTCTTAGTAAACGACGCGCTTTCAGAATGCCATTATGGGTTTCGAGAATCAAAATCTACGGAAACAGCCATATTTTCTTTTCTTAAAGATGTCGCCACATCCATGGATCAAAACAAAACACCTATTGGTGTATTTTTATATTTTCAAAAGCTTTTGACGTCATTGATCATAACATTTTACGTATGGATTTCGTGGTATTACTCTAGACTGGTTATGTTCGTACCTTAAACAACGATGTCAAAGAGTACAAATACCTTACTGGGATAATGGAACATTATGTACACACCTTTCTGATAATTTGTCAATCGCAAGTGGAGACCCGCCGGGATTGATTTTAGGTCCTATTCTCCTTCTACTATTCGTAAACGATATGCCCTCGAAGTTTAGAAACGGAAGAACAGTTCTCTTTGTGGATGATACGAATATTCTTTGCAATAAATAAACCGTAAATAGTATAATATATATTTCAAATTGGTTCCGTAAAAGCAAATTAATAGTAAATGAAAAGAAAACTCTCTCAATGCAGTTCTCTATTTCAAATAAACAGCTCTGCACTCCACTGAAAATGAACGGTTGCCATTGACTGATGTTAAAGTAACAACATTTTTAGGTAATTCAATTCAGTAAAACCTTAAATGGAACGTCCATTTACATGAATTGAACACTAAATTAACTTCTTTGTGCTACGCTTTCAGAATTCTTTCAAATTCAGTCAGCCTCCACACTGCTCGTTGTGTATATGTTTGGCGAATGTTTGTGCGAATTGTGCGAATGTTTATTCCCGCCTGAGATATGGCATAATATTATGGGGAAATACATCTTATAGCTCCCAGACTTTTAGATTACAAAAAAAATTTGTACGAATAATTAGCAAAAATTCGGGAATATATTTTTAGCAAACTTCGTTGTCTATAACTGCTGAACTCGACGTAGTAATCATATTCATCAGGTAACAGTATCAACAGCTCAGTACAAAAAATTCACATACACTACATGTACATTATTTTACAACACCTTGCCAGAAGAAAGTAATAATAATTAACAGTGACATTTAATGTACTATTTACCATTTGGATTGTATAACTCTAAAGAACCTGTAACAAATATTGTACAACTCGCGCAAGTTTTCTTGATTCACGAGCTCCCTAGTCCTCACACAGCGCTGAGTAGCACGGCACGTTGAGATACTTAGGTTCGACTAGGAACGGCTCGCAACAATCATCTCGTACTTTCAAAACAATCGTAGCATTTCTCGTGGCACACTTTGGTGAGTTAGTTCATGCCCACAGTTGGAACGCTCTTTTAAGCCGTGATGTAGCAAGAGCCCTCGTCTCCCCGCACCCCCCGCTGTGGAATATCAAGAAAACTTGCGCGTATAATACTTCAGCTTCTAGGTCAATGACCCCATCTCGATCAGGTTTTCGTCCACTTTCCCTGATCCTTGGGCAAATGCTGAGATGACCCCTTGTTTTGATTCTGAACATAAATGTAACTTCAAATTAACTTCTTCCAATGGCACGTCACACAGTTTTTAACTGTTTTTTGACGTAAATAAATAAATAATTCGATATTTACAAAACTAGAGCTGATTGGGCAAAACTAATACATTTTTTGGAATCAGTGACATCGATATACCCAGAAAAAAGTTTTAATATTTCAGGTACCAAATTGACCAGTGTTAGTGATTCCGGGCGCATCAACTGCTAAGGTCATTCGTCCCGTAAATGTAATGCATGTTTGTCCCCGGGTCAGACTTGCTAGGACCACCGCGAGAGGCACAAAGACCACACCGCCGGCCCAGCGCCTTTTCGATTAGCAGGCTCCGTGCTCATGGTCAGAGTTCATAGAACTGAATGCGCTTCGCACACGTGAAACCGCTGCCCTCGGCACGTACATTGGTGAATTAAGTGTGCTACCTTGCCTTCGACGAGCACTAAACGAGTTCTCGCCGCGTGTAGTCATAGTGAATCTGCCATCGGCGGGTACTACAGTTCGGTACGGGCAGCCCCTACTCACACACCGACAGTCACTTGCTGGCGAGAGACCGTGTGTGCCGCACGCACACTCCTGCTGCCAGGGCCCACCAAGGGCCGGGTCCTCTGTCAAGTTGCGAAGAGACAGACGCTCCCCGTAATCGGCGAACTGTGTGTGACGCCTACATTCCCTCTTCGCCCGGGAGACGAGCACTACCGAGGTCAACACAATAAAACTATAAAACAATAATACTAAAAATTAATCATAAAAACTGCATACTAATTTTTGAACTCGAGATCTATTCGCCGCTTTCGCGTTACAATTTCGAATTCACGGTTCTTTTTAACAGATCATTAGTTGAACAAAGTAGTATATTTAACGCACGTGAAGTATGAAACTACTTCCGCTACAACTCGACACACATGACGAACGAAATAATATTGCACGCACTGTTTCGACTTCACGGACTATCCCTATCGTACCATTTCCTTACATGCCGATTTATGCACTTCTGCCCCTGGCAGGTATCAGATGTTGACACTATGTTGACGTGACAGTGACGTCACTATGTTGACGATCAAGCTCCCGATTGGATGAAACTGTCAACATCTGATACCTGCCAGGAGCAGAGATGCGAAAAGCGCAGAGCACATGAAGCGAGTGACCTTGTTTTGTTAGGCCTGCTAACCCACCTCGAATTACCCAGCTGTACTGAATCAGGTACGGTTTGCAAATTTGCATGAGCTGTGGAAAAAGACGGTCGTGCCTTCTGCCCCCCGCACCCCGCTTCGGGGTCCACAATCGCGGCATGTGACTTTTGGATTCCCAGGCCTGCTGACGAATTATCACTGCATCAGAGGAAAAGGTGTGGAAGGTCTTGGAAGGAGATATTCAAACGCCAATGAGAACTCAGAAGCCTGTGGTGTGAGAGGCAATGCCACATCTCCGGCAGTCGAAGCCACACAGTCTGAACAAAGCGCATGGCCGTGAGTTCAATGACCCTGCCAACGAAGCGAGGTCCTTCAAGGGATGTTTCTCGGCCCGTCACATCCAGCGAGGGGACTAACGCCAATAGGACAGCGCACGTAAATGGCGAGACGGAATAGAGAAACAGAATGAGAGAGAGACTTACGGAAGAATGTAAAATACTTTACAAAAAAATATTTTTAAGTGTTGGAAAACTAGCGGATGTAACACATCACTCGCATCATTGAGCCTACGCCACTGCAGACATAAAAAAAGAGAGTATCAGTGACAAGAGTCGCCTATGTACGAAGGCCACCGAATCTATTCAACACATCTGCAGTGGATAAGTAATATATCGGTTGTACAATTAGGAAAACGAAAAATTGAGAATTTTTTAAAAGTACTTTGGGCGGCGATATATGACAGCTGGCAAGAGGTTGGGGCAACTCCGAAGAGCTAGCCCAAACCAAAAGAAATTAGAAAACTAACTAGTACGAGAAAGTTTCTGCCATTCTGCAGCACCATTAGTAATAAATTGTGTTAGTAAAACTTACTCAGAAATGTGTTGAATTCCCACGTCTCTTGTGCAACATCCAGCTGTAATCTGCCATCATGGAACCATTCCAGATACCTTGGTAGCACTGCTCCATTGTTAGTTGGTTAAGAAGCTCACCTTGTTCATCACTAACGTCACAGTGATTATCAGAGAATAAATATAAATGGGAGTTAGAAAGCGTTACTTAAGTGACATTCTACAGCTCAGTTTTTTTAAATGAATACAAAAGTCTGGTGAATACTAAAATAAAGGTATCTTACAAAATCTTACTCCCCCCCTTGGAATGTTCACACACCCACTGAAAACTTGTCAATGCATCTTGTTCTGGAGTCATTTGTGTGAGAACGCGCTTATTTAAAATCTCTAAAAATAAATATCGAATACCAATGACTGTTACGACTTCACAATTTTTTTTTACTTGTTTTCACTGTACGGTAAAATACTTTTTACCGTACTTCGTACCGTACTTCGTACCGTAGCTTCTAAGAAGCACCGTTATGTTTTCGTAGTTTTCCTTTAAGTGCTCTGAATAAATGGGAATGGAAGATGTTATTTTACCATTGTGTAAAAACCTTCATTCAAACTTCACCAGGAAGAGTCGTCATTCTACAATGTTGTATTCTTCTTGTAGTTCGCTGAGGATGTGAATATCATTCTAAAAAACCATCGGTCCATCTACTGTGAAATAGTTTTGCAATTCATATCTCCTTCTGCGATAGTGGCAGATTTCAGGATCTTCAGTTAAAATATTTATTTCGTTTAGTCTTGACGACAGAATTTCCGCCTTTTCTTTTGGCAGTGAAAGGTATCTTACGAGATCATTTAATTCCTGCTGATTAAAGAGATTTGTCTTTGAATTTGTATTCTCAAGGGCAAACACATCGTGGGACAACTCGTCACTACACAAATCGGGAACTGGCAAACACTCGTGTAAAATTGGTCTCCTTGCTGATGATATTTCCAAATACGCCATTTTTTTGGCTTATTTTTTGAAGATAAACCTTCAATAGTTTTGCAACAAAAGTAGCAGTCAACAATATGGTGCTTTGGTTTACGCCATACCATCGGTATAACAAATGGAATTTGACGTTTTCATTTATTCAACCAGTTACGCAAACCATTCGAACATATAACAAAAGTAAACAAAAACACAAAGTGAACATATAGGTGATACGTATTTTCTCTACCTGCGGTAATTCCACGCCTCTGACGTTTTGTTGTGAAGGAACCATTCACGTAGAAAAATGTTTGGGCTATTTTTACACTTTTCGGGCATTTCGATGGTAATATTAATAACACAACAGACATAGAGCAAAGACGCACTTGCTCTTCCGCACGCAACAAGAAAACTAGTCTATACTAATATCGTACATCCATGCGGAATTCGAAAAAGCTCCATTGACAACACGTGACTCTCCAGCGAATAGGCACGTGTCTCTATTCGCAGGAGAGAGGCTTTGTGGGACGGCTGCCGGACAGTCAAAGGGACCTGAATTGCTTCTTAAGCAGTACCTATTTGATAAAATGATAACTTTTTGTGACTTCTAATAGTTATGGAGATTAGCTCTTCTGATGACACACCATGGCAGGGGTGGTCAGATACGAACAGTAGATCAAAATCTACGTACAATTAAATTGAAGGTATGGAGACTGAAAATATACTCCGTAATAAAAAAATAAGAAAATTACTCAGTGCTTACGCGTGTTTATTGCTATAAAGCAAAGTTCCGGGGCTGGCCATCCTAAGTTTGGATCCAGTAATTTTAATTTTTAATTTTATACCACTAAAAAATAAAAATTGCATAATGTTCATATGGGTCCAACTAGCCCAATATAATTTGGAAACAATGCTTCCAGGACTCATTAAATTAATTAGGATTCCCTGTCCCTTTGGGAACACAAGTCACGTTTCTTATGCTGTAAACTACAGAATTATACTTTTTTGGGCGCTCTATTCACTGGGATACCCACCTTCCTTGGCACAGATAGTCGAAAACGTTTCAAGTTGGGTTCCAATACAAAACTCGTTTCATTTTTAGAATTAGGATTTAAATAGCACATAATGTTCACAAGGGTCCAACTATTATTTCATTAATGGTCAAATGTGCATAGATTATCTTCAATAAATATCTTAAATTATTAATCTCATTTTCTAGTATTATTTCTATTAATATTTTTTCTGGGAATTCTTCAAATTTGAATTCTTAAATCCAAGACTACTTATTAAATACAAATAAATTAAATAATTATCTTTGTATTTTTAGGCAAAGAGTGGTTCAGGAATAGGGCACATTAACTACTACAAAAGATGCCAATCAAATAATATGTAAAAAGTTAATATAATTCTGAAAAACAGACAAATACCAAAGTGCATATTAAGTTCTAATATCAATAAAACTCTTGTAAAGCAAAAACTTTGGGTAGAACAATGTACTCACCAACACAGACATTTCCTTTTATAGAACTGTTAAGATCATACTGATTTGTGCTGGTACCTTCAGTGCCTCAAATGACAAAAATAAATCTGAACAATTGATATCAATTTGGTGTCCTTGAAAGATTATAATAAAGAAATTAAAATTAAATACCACTCATTTTATAGAAATACTCTGGCCACAATTATACAAATAATTTCACACTAAAGTTGCAATAAAAAAAATTGTTTCACAGAAATTACAAAATAATTTTGCAATGAAAACAGCAACAATTGTTCAGATAAGTATAACAACAATTGTGAACAAGAACAAGTTTTATCTTTTGAAATAGAGACCAAAATGATAACATAAGTACGACTCATTACAAGAATGATTTTCACACCATTATTTTTCAGAACTCGGAATACAAACACTATTCTGTTAGTAGCAATATTATATCGTCACTTCCTTCCACTTTCCTGCAGATGCACTCTAAACATTTTGAGGATCACATCAGTCATCAAATGAGCCTACTACACAACACATAATATATTTAATGTAAGCTTTAAGATAACTTACCCTCAGAACATGTGCAGACTTCACAACAATCTGGTATTCCTCATAGCACCATTTTCAACACAATTACATGAAGTTCAAGGAAATAACATACATTTAAACTTATTCACACTGGTACAATGAATACCAGTTTTTCTTTACTAAATGAGATCAACAATGCATGAAACAATAAATTTTATTAAGATTCTTTTTTCTTTGCATAATGCAGCATTTTACAATAGTCATTGTAGTAGTTATCACAAAAGATAAACCAACTCAGTCTCTTAAGTTGTTTTCAAGTGTATTACAATGTGCAAAAATATGTGGTACTAATTCTCTCATAAAAAAATACAAGCAATCATGACATTGTGGCAATATCACTGACAAAGGAAACAATATAGAACACTGATTCAACACATTTACTCTTCACATTTAACAGTCATTTCTCATAAATGACTGTTCTGATCATCAATGAAATTCTGTAAAAGCATTTGGGACAATGTAAAACACACAATACAAAAACAGAGATATGAAGTGAATACTGAAATCTGTATCCACCTTCTTCACGATTACTATTCAAAACACAAGAAATAAATAATGATTTTTTTTCCAGACACCCATAGTTACGATATTATTATTTACGAATTCAAAAACCTTCAAGAGGATTACGCATTTTGACAGATGTCAATAACAATATTACATCTATATACATAATATACACAGCAAACAAAACAAGAACATTAAATTAAAATTGCAAAACAATTTATAAAAGTATTTACATCACATTTTGGACATAGATATTAAGGATATCACAAAGACTATGTTTCTGAAAGACTTGGTAGAGAAGGTTCTGATTCAGCTCTTTTCAAAACATGTTCTTCACAAGCTGCACTGTTTTCAGTATCTGTAGCACCTACATCAGCCTCCACATTGGCTTGAATATTTGGCTCACTAAGACAGACTGCTTCAGTACTAATTCCATTTTCTTTAGTAAATTCTTCCTCTGTCTCACAAACTTCATTTAACAGTGCTTCATTCAGACAGACATTGTTAATGCTAACAGCACTGTTGGAAAAGATGGCAGCTGGTCCCAGACTGCATTCTGGGGGATTCTCCCTCAGCAAATCATTTTCTGCTTTCTTAGGGGAAGCAGATCTTTGGCATAACAATTCATCATTAACACTAAGTGTCCTACAAACACTAGGATGCTCTGCAACAGGGCTGTACTGTGAATCACAATTTTTTGTTTGAATTTGTACAGGTGATTTTTCAGTCTCCACAATATTGAAAGAGGCATTTGTGCGGCTAGAAGACTGCGAATGTGGGGATGACAGGGCACGTTCGTGTTGGTGCTGGGTGATCAGATCACATGCCTTTCCCAGGAGCACAACACTGTTCAGCACCCGAAAAGATGCCAGGCAGCAGTATGCCAAGACGACAAGCACTAGAGCAGCAGGGCCTTCTACGTGGAGGGCATGGGCCAGCACTCGCACCATTACCACCCCCAAAGGCAGAGGGATAAAGCCCATCCGTCGGGCAACCAAATCAGAATGGTCCGAAAAGGCCTGCAAACAAAAAGGCAATATCACCATAAGCTTTGCACAAGATTATTTTCTATTAGAGCCTGATGCAAACATTTTGTCAGTTTTCATCAAGAGACACTTTCATTTTTAGACAAACCAGAAAATTCTATAAGAACTTTAAAATTAACCAAATTATAATAAAAAACAAGAAATTTTCTAAGTGAGAATAAAAGAGAATTCAAACGTTCTAGGATTCATTGAAGAAATGAATAATTCCTCACTCCTTGTTTATTTTAATCTACACTAGAGTTTCAAATTCAAACTTGTAGCCTTTGAGGAATTTATAAACTTTTCTTTACAGGAGAATAAATATGACCAGAGATTTAAATGAGTATGGAGTGTAAAATTAAAAGCAAAAAATGACAGGTTGAAAATGGTGCAAACATTAACCATAGAGTTTACTGTACCTAGCAGTTAGTATAATGATAGAAGGTGCAGCATTATTTTTAGACATTTGAAATAACAACAACAAAATAAACTAATTCAACTCGCAGACATTCAAGACATATTCTTAATACACCAGAATTCAGTTGTTTATTTCAAAGTTTCTTGGAAAAACCTTACATAAGGATTAACATGAAAATAAAGAAAATAGAAATAACTGTTTCAAAACAATTCAATGACTTACATGAAAAAACTTCCTGAAAGAAAACATTTTGCCTAATTTAAATACTAAGTTCAGAACCAAGACCAAAAATTATTATTTTTTAAAATAAATCCCAGTTCTTAACACCTTCCTTCATAAAATAAAATTTGAAGTCAATTACGAAGACTTCTAAAAATAAAAATTCAAGAAAAATTTTTCAACATTTCTTCATATTTTCAGAACTGTGTTTTTCATCTTTTTCCAATATTCTAGATGTAGGCCGAATATATAGTTTTAAACAATAGAAACAAAACAAAGAAGAAGAAAATTGAAGATAACCCACGAAATAGTAATAAAAATAAAGGAGGTTCAATTGGGACAAGTGCAATGAAAGACCACCACATTCAACGAACAATTTTTCTTGGAAAGGACTCTGAAACCCATAAATTGTACAAAAATTACACCTATTAATGACCCACTCCTCTCCTCGACCACTAAACAAGCTTTCAAAGCAATTTTCTTAATTTACCCCTTTTAAGAGTCACTATCACAAAAATTGTAAGTATACATTACACCAAGTTTTCAATAGTTAAAATGAAAATTGGCGATATAACACTGGTGCGACAAGTCTGGTGCCTCAGCTTCACTTCCGAGGAACTGAGAGGACAGGAGGATCCGGGATTCAAGTAACAAAAAATCATGGCCAATGATATGAATAAATTAGTTTTAATAAGGTAATACGGTTGCGTGCTCTATTTAGTTTCATTTCTTCTAATGTGACAGCAGATAAGAAAGTGACCTAATGTTTAATTCTATGAATTAACAGAGTCTTCCTTAGCTTACCTTCCTGGAAGAACATCTGTTGCAGTAATATATTGGTATCGAAAGTCAGGGTTCAACTTCTTCCCCAACTTTTTGAGGGGAGGGGGGTGAAGAAGTGAAAAACAACAACAACAACAACAACAACAACAACAACAAAGTTTTAAGATTCTAAGACATAGCATGGGCTGTTTATATCTAAATGAAAAGTTGAGTCTAAAGTTATACTTCTTTGGTTAGGAGGTTCATTTCTATTAGTCAACTATTGGGAGTACTACAACTGAACATGATTTAAACTTTTACTTTCACACCAGAGAAGGGGATATAAATATTTTAAATGCATTTAAAACATTGGTAAATGAGTCTAAAAAGGCATTTATGTCCATAAATCAAAATTAAACTTTCGTCAAAATGTTTGATTTTTCATTATTTGCGCTCATAATATCTAAGAAAAGTTGGTTTCCCACTATAAAAAATGCCTGAACAATGGTGACAACTATGTAGAAAAATAGTTTAAGAAATGATCTTTCATGTAAAAATAAATTTTGTTTCAAAAAAACAAATTTTTAAGAGTTTTTCCCCAAAACAGTACTTACTTCAAAAACACACCTCTTGTATCAAAATCAATGTTAAAGCACGGTGTAGAAGTTTAGAAAATGGAAACAAAGAACACCAGAAGTATGGAAGTAGCTCAGATAGAAGTTTTTAGAGGAAGTTTTAGGCGTAAGAAGCACAGACAAAATTTGGAATGAAAAATTTAGAAAATAACTAAAAGCAGAAATCTTAGCAGAAGAAGTACAACAATTTCTGAGAAAATGAAGAAAACCTGTGAAGAAAATGTGCAAAATGATTACAGACACTGAGGATGGCAGACAAGACAATGGCACCAGCAGTAACATTTCAACACGTGAAGTAATACATTAGTACCTACTAGTAGTGCAGTAAAATCATTCCTAACTTGAGGGTGTATGTGACGATAATGACAGTAAAGAAATAATCATCATTATTATTACTAGCAGTAGAAGTTGCAGCAACTTGCTGAATGACACTGCACCAGGCTAAGAACCTTAGGCTGGCTTAGAACAGGCTTAAATCCCGAAGACACCGGACACATTAAAAACAATAATAGTAAGCGATTGATAATTACATACATTCTACAATATTACAGAGTAAATTGTAATATTTCAACAATTTGGGTACATATGTATACAATTGCAAACATTTGTCTACAAATTCTTTCATAATGAAAATTTTACACATATACTTTTCTTATATGCTTGCACAGATAAAGGTTAGCATAGTAATGAATTGTTTTTATATCTTATATTTAAAATTATTTAAGAACATAAATATAACCAATAGTAATTCAACATATTTCCACAAGCCATGCACCTAATATAATCAAAGCATTTTCACTAATTACAAGATAAAACAGGTATCTCTATTATATATTAATATAATTACCTATCTTTACATACAAATTAATAGTACTTACATGCTCTTGTCGAGTTTGTGCCATATCATAGGCCAAACTTATGGTGTAATCCCGATATACATCAACAGGAAGTTCATTGAATCTTGTGATAAACGCATGTTTAATCCAGTCCACTAACACCTCAGCAAGAAGAACCATTAAACAATCAGGAACCAAAACCCAGAATCTCTCTGAAACATGCAATTTAAACCCTCTAGTGGTCACCTGTTTTTGGTACATCAGAGGTTGTGCAGTTGACTCTATCTATCATTGAGTTTTATCTGTTATGATTTCAGAGAAGGTACCATTTAACAAAATATGCACATCAAAAATTTAACATAACATACACATTTCCCCCAAGACAATTAATTATCAAAATTGAAAATACTCAAAAGTGACAGTCACACTACAGAGCAGTGTGGAAAAAGAAATGATGGAAAAAGAAATGATGAATCTTTGACTTCATCAACGAATGCAACCACTTGAGGATTAAAAGGACTAATACATTTAATACATACGATGACAAATTTTAAAGGATAAGAGAGATATGATTAAATGTTATATGACAATATTTTATGATTGCAGATAATTAATGATTTTCATATGCCTTTCTATTTTTGCCCACTATCTCAATCTTATTTCATTCCCTCAAAAATTATAATTACCTTCTTTCCAAGAATATTCTTTCATTGTTTGTAAAACAACTATAAATAATAGTACAAACAAATGGAACCGTTCACGTACATCACTACAAGACACTTGAAATAAATTATTCTTATCAAACTTCTTAAAAACACTGCCCTTCAATTCCACAAACTGAAAAATAAAAACAAGCAATAAATAACTAAGTCTGGTTGTTTGAGATAATTCAGTGATAGCTAAAAGCACTCACATTATTTGACATCATTATGGTCAGCAAAGCTTTGTTATTAGAATTTATTGCAACGTTCAGTGTTGTTGCTTGAAATAATACAAGCAAGCTATGTAAGACTGAGTACACATAAGGAAATTACCAATTGTTGGAAATACTTCTGGATATTTTTGTAGGGTTTTTAGTCAATGCACGGTGGAAAAAAAAAAACTTTCAGTGTCAGGGACCTTCAAAACATGCATTATCATAAAAAATCAATTTTTAGCAGCATTACAATGCTTGCTCTAAACCAAGGGTGTCCAACTTGCAAAGCCTCAAGGACACAACTAAAATCTTTAATATGGTTGTGAGCCATATTTCTATTACTCCAGTCACCCACGCTTGACCCCATATTGTTACTCAGCAGTTTGCCCAGCTGCTCTGAAACGGGAGGAGGGGGGTGGAACCACATATAATATCAAGTACCTACCATGCATAAAGCAGTGGAATAATTTTGAATTTCTGAATTTACTAGAAAAAATTCCTTAAATCAAAACTTCACCTATTTTGACATTAAGAGGGTGTTGACCCTTTTAGGGTGCATTCGCTAGGTGTAATATTCTTGCCCGACATGGATGCAAGGGACTTTCACTTCTGTTAATTAACATTTCACGAACCACAATAAATGGCACCGCATGCAGCCCATGAACCGCCAGTTGGACAGCCATGCTCTAAACTATGTTCGCGAGAAAGTGAAAATAATTTTATTCAGAAACATTGATTACATTTCCATTTCAAATAAACTAAAAGGACACTATAGAAAGACCCATGATACTACAACAAATTTTCAAATGCTTCTCACCATACTACA
This sequence comes from Gryllus longicercus, assembly GCA_038098605.1. Taxonomy (NCBI): domain Eukaryota; kingdom Metazoa; phylum Arthropoda; class Insecta; order Orthoptera; family Gryllidae; genus Gryllus; species Gryllus longicercus. The sequence goes on along the minus strand of JAZDUA010000285.1, from coordinate 591,830 downwards.
TGTATATAAACAGAACTTCCACCACTGAACACAACTATTAACAAGGATGTTTATGTAGCTCGAAAGCCTTACAAGACTCCATTTCTTCCATAGATATCACTCACTCTAATCTTCCTGCCATCAACCAACAAGTCACATCCACACAACCTCAGTTGTATCGTTAAAAAAAACACAATATCTTCTGGAGAATCTATCCACTTCACGAATCAATGCACAGCCCTATTACATGCCATTTGATTAATTCTCTTTGAAACACTAATATACTTTTGCTCCCATACATCTATCTTCTCTCTTGCTTTATTACTATATTAAATGGTGATGCTATCAGAGAATATTTGTACGTTACAACTAAAGTCTGAAGTATGGGTAATTTGTAAATTAACCGGTTAATTCTCACATTAGACAAAGTTTGACTTAAGAAGAATGAAAAGAATTTTGGATATCTGACTAATGTTGGCATTAGCCACAGGGCACTGACTAAAGTAAGATGATTGTCCCAGTGTGAGGAGTCGTGTGTGTTCCCAACAAGTGTCTTGGCATAAAAATATATCGGAATTTATGCATCACACAGACTACAGGTTGTTTTATGTAAATCACAATCATTAGGGCCTTCTCTCCTTCTCATAAATCCGTAGTGAAGTGTCAACTGAAGTATTGAGTGAGGTTTTTATTTTATTTTATTTTATTTATTATTATTTATTCTGTGCATCATAATGTCTCTTACTATCACTCTACGAAATAGACCAATAAGTTTCTTAATACTTTTTGTAGTTATTTATGAGTTGGGTCATGAGTGGGGTTAAAGAATTTCAGTAGGTGAATGTTCTATTATGAGTTAACATTAATCTGTGCTTTATTTTCTTAATTCTGTTGCAACCCACCTACGATGCATAAGTCTTAATCACACTGCAAAGTCTTACCTAATGAACTTCAAAATGAGACCAAACACATTCAATTTGAGAACAAACACTTTCAATTTGGGAACAAACTCAAATTGAGACATATTATTTTCATATTGAATCAAAAAGACTTCAAATCTTGAAGTAAACAGGCAATTGTTTTAGTTGACACAGGAAGTTATGTGTATAGTTTGGTTCAGTTTTGTTGTTCCAGACAAGTTTTTCTCGTAGATTAATTATGCCATATGCTAAAGAAAGAGAGGCAGGAAGCATCAAACAGCAAAAATGTGCTTTATTTAACAATAATGGAGATCAGAGAGGTCCGGCAAATACGTTTGGAGTAAAAAAAATCTACTGCTTTTAGATGGATGAAGAACCAGAATAAAAGCAAACCACAGGGTGGAAGGAGGAAGGTGAAAATTACAGAAGAACATTGTGAATTAATTGTTGATTGTATTGAGAAGAATCCCAGGCTTGCACTAAAGAAACTTCAATGCAAATTTTAAAAAAAATCATGAAATTATTGTGTTCACAGAATGTTCATGGAAACATTTAGATGGTTTATTATTCATACTTAAGGATATTTGAAGAGAACCAGAAAAAACTAACAGTGATGAAATGAAAACAAAACCTTGCAAATATATTCTGCAGCTATTACGTTACCAAGCACACAATGTTCTTATTGTACACATGGATGAAACCAACTTTATATTTCCCAAAAGCAAGGGCGTTATAAGAATGGAACACAATGTAGTTATATAGCAGCATGGAGTCATGAATGTAATGTCCATGTTATTGATTGTATAGGTAACGATGGATTAATTCATCATTAAATAAGAAGAAGAGATTTCAGGAAAGAACATGCTAATAACTATCTTCGTCAGTGTCTCTATGCTGCTGAAAATATCTACCAAATGACCGTGGTACTGGTAATAGACAATGCTTCATACAGCATTGAATAAATATTTATGGAGGAAGAATTTATAGAACATAGCTTTTTGAGATTAAGACCTAATTGTCCTATGTTCAATCCAATTGAACTTGCCTGGTCATCTTTTAAATCTGCCGTTAAGAAACATCTGTCCACATAGTTGCCAAATATATTAACCGGTGAAGAAAGAACAAATATATCTCAAAAAGAATTTCAGCTCTGTGAGTTAGAAAAAGTTTTAAATAACAATATCAATACAATAAATGTCAATAACTTTGCAAAGTTCATTTCTCATATTCAAAGATTCATTCCAGATGCTTTAACATTAAATGATATGATTGTGTAAATAATTTAATCCATTATTTTTATGTTTCGTGCATTTCAATAAAATGTATTCCTAATTAATTTTTTGCTTTTTTTCTTCATTTTAATGCTGTGGTTCTCAAAACGAACATTTATTCTCACTTTGAATGTGATTTTTTTTTATTTGAAAGTGTTTGGTCTCGAATTGAGAATGTTTGGACTCAATATGAACAAGCTTGTTTTCAATTTGAAAGTGTTTGTTTCCGATTTGAAAGTGCTTGTTCTCAATTTGAAAATGTTTAATCGCATTTTGAAGTTAAAAGGAAAAGTAGTATACATAAATCTATGTTTTCATATGATCGTACAAAAAACTGATATAAGGTTTATTTCTTAAGGTTCACTTCTTATTGCACGAGGTGAAATTTGTTGCCACAACATCCAAGACTGGAGCTAGTACACTCATACATAAGTTCATAACCAGCTATTAATAATATTACTTAATAAAACTTTCAAATAAATAAGACTTTGTCGATACCATTAACTTCCAAATGAAAAATACTTCATAACTACAATATTTACACCTATTTACATAATTGAAAATATATTATGCCTAAATATTAGCAAGATTTATTTAGTGCCATTGTTAATAAACACATCTTGTTTAAAATGATGAATAATTTCAAACAAATTATTTATTACCATGACTAATAATGAGTACCACACATAAAACAAGTATTTGCTAATACTGAAAGGATACAAACATAAGCAATGGCAAAAAACAAGTGGGGAAGCAGACCCAAATGTTCTCTCTTTCTATCACGTGGTTCAGTAGCAGTCCAAAAGAGTGCGTCAATGGTGTCTTGACCAAACGCTGAAAACAATCTGTCACCAACCTAAAAACAGCACAAAAAAATCCATGAAAAATTCATCCTCAATACTTGGTGGATATTGTTTAATTTCAGTAGCAATAAAATAGAGAATACCTCTAACATATTGTAGAATATGTACAGCTTAATAACAGACTGACTTTTGATTAAGTGATACATCATAGATGTATCAATGTACAGCATTAGCATACTACATATTATTAACATGAAAGCTTTTAGTAGATCACACACTTCAGCAGGTTTCAGAATACTTCCAAATTTAGACTTTTTAACACTGAAACAAAAAACACAATAGGCATTTCTGCCATTTAATAGTCTGCAAATATTTCAATAGTGTCCTAGCAAACTTTAATAAAACTTACCCAAAACATTCATAAACTGGTCGACTAATTACTGACCACAAAGCCAAACCAAACCTCATCGGAAGGAAAGTATAAACAAAAAGGAAAGAATCAGCACACTGAAACCATAAATACTTATGCATTAACATGTATTTTATTTTGTTATTGAAATATGAGGGGGGGAAATTCATGGCACATTCTATATTTGTTTTTCTAATACCTGAAAGAACCCATAAGCCATAAATTTTTCAACTTCTCGTGGAATTTTCATAAAAGAATATATTTTCTCCCTTCTGGCTGAGAAACGTTCTTCATCATTTTCCAACAAATATCCACGTGTAAGCTCCACACCCAAGAAATGTAGCAGAGACGGCTGCTTGTCGGCATCTGCAAAAAAATATAAAAATTAAAAATCATTGAATGACAAACATTCCAATTTTGAGAACGTAAATAACAGAATATGAAACAACTATCTTATGAAATAATTATTTTATCTACATTATATTAAAGAAAAATATAAACAAAAACAGATCGTACATTACACTCTTGAAACTGGCATTCAATGGTAGTAGAAGCTATAAAAACTACAATTAATTGAACAATTCTTCAATAAAAGTGAAGTCTGCAATTTTACTCGGTTAATATCGGAGAACATATTAGAATGGCAACATGTGAGACTTAATTTTGTGAACCAAAGCACACATTCCAGGGCTGATCTTTCAAGAAACTAACCTAACCTATTTAAATACACACATGTATACCTAGAGAAAAAAAAACAATTCATTTTAACTTGGAAATCACGTAGTAATCAAAACTGTCATTTCACTCACCCTTCCCATTGCTTTTACTGTTTAATTCTTCCAGTTTCTTAGAATTACGGGGAGTCCTTTCTGGGGGTTTAAAGCGAATTTTACGTCCTGGGAACATACTAAAATATTGTCATAGGTCACATCCTCCACATTATCAGGAATACAAATCAAAATGTGTCTACTGTGGACGGGCTGTTACTCTCCGAGTCCAGTCCAGGGTTCAGTGCTTTTCCAGTTGTCAGCGGTCCACGGCTGCGTAAACGAATCGAATCGAACCGAACTTCAGGGCTGGTTCACTCAATGTTAAACGCCGAACTTCCCAAATAACTCCGAAGCATATGATTCGCGAACGAGGAAAGAGAGATTCGATCTGTGGAATAGTCGATCCCAAAGAGAGTTACGGATTACAGGCGGGGGAATCAAATTCCCTAATTAAAAGATCATAGGAGGAAACAGAACTAGAAGCGAAATGAAGAACAAACGATCACTCAGAACTTAATATTCATTGGAAGAGAACATATATTCATGTAAAATCATATTTTTACTGGTACACGATACCTGCACTCAATAATATTTTTAGAATTTTCATGAATGAATTAAAACCATTTTTATTTTACATATTTTGATATAATTACATATTTTACCTATTTGTACACATTTTTTGTAGTGTAATATATTTAGATGTCGAAACAGAATATCTCATGTTCGAGTTTGCAAATAAATGTTCCTGTAATCGTGTTTCAGTGAAACAAAGCAAAGTAATACTACTCTTATTATGATCTTCAAACTTCGCCGTCAACTGGGCCGGATTTACACTGAAACAAAAGAAGCAGTTGCTTGGGGTACCTCATCCGTAAGGGGCGTCGCTCTTCGGAAATAAATTTTAATGTAATAAATATAATGAGCGTAAAAGTTTATATAAAAATTATTAGTTTTCATTTGTATTTGTACAGAAAGTACTTTATTAAGATAAATTTTATTTAATAAACATTGAGCAATTTTTACAGGGACAACACAATTTTGTACTTGGGGCACAAAAGTTAAATCCGGCAATACTTAAATCCGCAATACGTAAATCTGCAATACTTAAATCTGCAATACTTAAATCCGCAACACTTAAATCTGGTCCTGGCCATCCATAGTCAATCTTACCGCATGCTTCTCTAAAATTGCGAACTCGGGATCAAGAAAGGGATAATTATTGTGAAACAGACGTAATTGCAACCACGGGCTTACTTATGTTTTATAAAGCGCATTCTCACTCGTTCGAAATCAAGCACACATCCCCTACAGGTTGGGTTGTCTTAAGGATAACAACGTAATTTAGGACATCCGTTATATTTTTCAGAGGAAGTTGTTTATTTTTATACAACCAAATACTGTATGAAATAAATCGTATAACAAAGAAATAGAATATCAATTAAATAACTAAATAAATGATAGAAATAAATTACATTGCACTCTTTCAAGAATAGCAGAGTGACTTTTCTTTTTCTAGGGCGAATTTTCCTGATTTTTTCAGGTTATCCAGGTCATTTTCTTATTTTTCCATGACAAAATTTGTGAAGTATTTCAAGGCATTTAAATAAAATATTAAAAAAGCATGACTTTGGCCGATATTAAAACGCTATTATTGACTGAGTCCTTTTCCCTTTCGCAGTCTCCACAATCATTCTCCATTCTATATTCCCTCTTGCACTAACATATTAAGAGGGACAGATGCACTTCGATTCAAAACACATAGTACCTTTTCTTTATCCATTTACGTTCTCAGTTTGCACCATAAAAATACAAAAATAATAATATTTGTTTAACAAAGGAATAAGCCGCTTGCTTTGTATATGTAGTGCATAGTTCTGTGATGTATTTCACAACTAGATCCAAAATGTTACTTTTTGTTGGACTGTGTGGAATTATAACATAGTAAAAATTTCAGGATATTTGGCAGAAACAAAGAAAAATCTGGCGGGAGACCAGTCAATATTCAGGTCATATCCTGATTTTTCAGGACGTTTAGCAATCCTACTCACAGGTCATTGACTTCACACGCTTCTCGCATCCAGCCAAAAAATATACACCTGTGACAATAACGCAGAATCCTACACTATACAAGAAATCCCACTCTTTCGGGCTAACTGAAAATACACTTTCGGAATCTGATCCTCTCAATCGGACGCACTTGTTTTCAATGAACTGACTCCTACTAAGGACAATGTTGAAATTTTTATTGTTTTCGCGTACGTCAACTACGAGGTTCGGTCAGAAAGTAATGCCCCATTTTTCTCCAGAAATATTTATTAGAACAACCTGAAATTTGCAGATAATATTAATACATGGTTATTTAACTTGCTCAATTTTCCCAAAAAAATTCCTTCGACTTGTACAGCCTTACACCAACGTGAAACAAGGTCGAGCATGCCTTGCTGGTACCAAGTCTTTTCCTAACGATGTAGTCATTCCATGCTCACACTAGCGTCATCAAAAAAAAAACTTTTTGTTTGAAAATTTTAAAAAATCCTAAGAGTGTCAATTTTAAATATTATCATGAATTTTATTTTACATATTTACAATTTTTCGTACATACTTTTGAAAACATAAATACGTATACAGTTCATGCACATATTTTGCTTTTTATTATAATATATTCGGTTCCCTTTGTAAAATTAAAGATCAAATAATACGAATCATGGAGCTGAAATTATCACCCACAATAATAATAATAATAATAATAATAATAATAATAATAATAATAATAATAATAATAATAATAATAATAATAATAATGTTCATATAGCTACAAGGAAATCATACCACTAAATAAGGTCATCTTAAATGATACAAAGGAACGAAAGAGTAATTTAAGCATGGCTTGGATTGACTACCAGAAGGCCTTTGACAAGGAACCTTACGACTGGATCTTGAAGACCCTGAAGATCTATAGATTTAATTCTCGACTTATTGAGTTTTGCAAAGCTAATATGAAGTCGAGGAATAAGTGGTTACTATTATTCAGCGGAAAGGAAGCAGTATAAACAAGAAATATTCAGATCAACAGGGGTATTTTTCAAGGAGATTTCCAATCCCCTCTACTGATTTGCATTAGTTTGATCGCACTATCTAGACAGTTGTCGCAAGTTGTCGACAGTTGTCGACAGTTGACTTTGGTGACAAGCTCCATGGTGATGAAAGATCGGTATCACATTTGTTTTACATGGATGATCTTAAAGTGTTGGAGAAGAAAGAAGCGATTCTTTTCCAAATGCTGTTTGTCGTGAATGACTTTAGCAATGACAGCTGCATGAAGTTTGTTCGTGACAAGTATGCAAAATTCAATTTAAAGAGAGGCAAAGTGACGACACAGAGCATTGAAGTTGATATATACACTGTGATTCAAGATATTGAGCCAGTAAAACTTACAAATATCTGGGCATTGAAGAAAGTGAGGCCATCTCGAACGACACAATGAAAGAGAGAATTCGTAGGGGAGTATTACAAAAGAGTGAGACTCGTTCTGCAGTCCGCCCTGAACTCTAGGAATAAAATATATGCAATTGGTAGTTTGGCTGTGCCTATAGTCGAGTACAGTTTCGGACTCGTGGACTCGACTGAGCAAGAAATTCGAATCATGGATCGAAAAACCAGGAAACTTCTACCAATGCATCACGTCGCCTATCATCGAGCTGATGAACATGGACTTTGTGTCACGTAAGGTAGGAGGAAGAGGCCTCAGACAAATTGAAGCCTCCTGGCACAATGCAATAGTCGGGATGGGAAAGTAGGTAGTCAGTCATCAAGATGACCCTCTAATGAGGCAGGTCATGAAATATGACCGAAGAATGAGAAACAAAGACATTGTTAATGTTGCAAGAAGCATTGCAAAGAAAACTATTCAAGACACGCAGAATAACACCGACACTGAACTACTGATGCTACTAAACCTGAAATGTGACTCACAAAAAATGTTAAAGAAATCGTGGAGAGAGAAACCACTCCATGGACAGTATCTAAAAAGAATGAACAAGGCGCAGATCAATAAAGATCAATCATTTATGTGGCTTAAAAGAGAAAGAAGGAAGACAGAATCGGAAACATTTCTAATAGCTGCTCAATATCAGGCGTTGAGAGCACGACATAATGATAAAGCGGTTTTCAAAATTTCCTAAAATAATAAATGTCGCATTCGCCAGGAACAAGTAGAAACCATTGATCATATCGTCTCATCTTTTCCAATTCTAGCAAATACCGAATGCTGGAAAGCCACGTCAGGGTGAGTAGTTGCCTACTGACAGGTCTTTACCGCCCTCGAAATTCCAAACACATGCCTCAAGTGGTACAAACACTCACCAAAACCGGTGACATGTGTTGGACTCTATACAATATTGTGCGACCAACAAATTCAAATGGATCGCATGATAGCAGCAAACAAACAGGATATTATTGTCCGGCCTATATTATGTACGTAACATACCATTCTACTTCCAGAATCATTAACCATTTTACCCTTGTAATAATTTTATAATGATATTATACAAAAAATAGCGTATGCAATTCGTTTATATTGTTTCTTTTTTGCACTCAGAAGAATAATATTATAAACGAATGGCATAATATACAGTTATTGATTGTCAAAAAGAAAAAAAATATACCTGAGTGTTAAATAATTATCAATAACAATAATTGTTTTATTGCTTAGGTTATTCTCCCTTCATGTAACGAACGATAAAATATCGGCTCACTTCCCCGAGAACACGGCGAAAGACAACATAGACCTACCAGGAGAATGTCGTCGTATTTAAAACTTCACACATTCACGGCATAGAGACGCTTCGCTTCGCGAGACTTAAGCCTTCATTGTTCGCTATTATCCTTGAGTCTGTTCAACACATAAATCCCATTAGTATTTTTTATTCCAAAGTATTTCTTTGCCGAAGACTTTTAAGTGTTTTTTAAGTTAAGCCGAAGGTTTTTAAGTTAAGACTTAACTTGACATTCGCAAAATACATGGAACAAGCTACTTGAAAGCTTACTGAATTTGAAAGATTTATGAATATAATGAACTTATTTATTTATTTTAGTTCGTTAAATAACTTCTTGGCCATTAGTGACCTCAGTTTCACCGACAAAAATTCAGTTCATACATATTTTACCATTGCTTTAAAGACAGATGCCATCCAAACAAACACTGAATTAAATTCTAAATTAATCATAGATTCAATTCTAATGTTCATGAATTGATGAAGTATTGTATGCATTTATTTTTCCATCGGAAGATAGCAGTTCTATTCGTTCTATGACATTCATTAAATATTATTTTCATTACGTAGTGTTGTAGCGACAGGCACGTAGAATTTGATACTAAGATATAGGGATTGACAACCTGTTAGGATCACACTGACAATATAATCCGTGAAGGTTAATGGTAGTATAGATAAATATTTTTCATCAACGTCCCGCGCCTCTTAGAAGATCGTCAGAAGATTTCTTTCAGAAGATTGTCATGAATAATAATACACTCTCTTTTTGATGCGCTCAAAAAACAATGAAATGGTTTCCATGAAAATGAAAAGTCGCTTAGTAATAGTGTAGCACGAGCGCTACAAAACATATACATTTTACTTTTTTTATTTTTTAACATTTTTATTTTATATTTTATAATATTTTTTAAAGTTTTTATTTGTTTATTCCAATGGACGAATCAGAAGAAGAGCCGGGAAACAGAAGAGAGTACGGAGAAGAGCCCGAGGAAGAGTCTGAAGACGGGACTGACTCGAGTGAGAGTGCAAAAATAGTTTGGAACGATGAGTACGCTCAAAGATTTCCTGAACTATTTCGAGATGACGTCAGCATTTATCCCAGTTACACCAAATTCGAACTTCCGTAGTAAGTAACATAAAAAATACAGTACGGTACACATGAAAACATTTATTTATCGATGAATTCAATGAACATTAATTATTAGAATTTAATATTCTGTTTTTTATTTCTTTGAAGTTTTGACAGTGTTAAAAAATTAAAGTTAACAAAGTGCAATCTAGTAATCATGCAGTAAATTCTAGTAACCATGATACACTGAGCGAAGCAAATAAAATAACATAAAATATTTTTTATGAATTAAGCAATTCACAGTATTTTATTTATATTTCTACGTACGGAGTCCTAATATAATGCATTGCAATTGTACAATATTATGCAAGCAGTCTGACCACGTGCGTACATAGGAATTTTCTGGGACAGCAATCTTATTATGTAGTCGCACATGTTCGTGTTCGTCCGAAAATAAAAAAGGAAAAAAAAACAAAAACAAAAACAAAAACACCTATCACGAAGCCTGAACGTGTGCGGTCTCCACCTAGGGTTGTCTGTAGAGCCATGCTCTCAAAAGACAAGGAAAAGGTGTGTAAAAATGTAGTAAACGATGGTGTATATCATGAAGAGAACGAGCGCGAAGGGAGCGAGCGCGAAGGGAGCGAGCGCGAACGGTTCTCACCGCACAATCTGAGGCAACCGACTTCAGAAAGCTAGCACGCTGTTCGCGAGTCAACCGTGGGACATGTTTTATTTAATGAATACTGTCAATAAGCCCCCTCCCACCGTCTGAATGACAGAATGTGTAAAGAAACCCTCATTCGAACAAGGGACAGTGACCTAAGGTGAGGGATGTGGGTGGCGGCGGAGAGAAGGGAGCGAGAGTAATCGATTCTCAGCACTCGAGCGGAGGATATCGGGTGCTCAAATTTTCACTGCTAGGCAGCAGATAGCTAGTTGGCCGCGGGCGTTTTGCTTTTTTGTTGTTGTTTTTCCCTCCAAATAATTCCTGTCTCTACCCTTCGGACCTACACTGTTGTCCCACGCACCGTGTGTGCAGACTCGTGAAAGGTTGCCAGATGTTCACTATTTGAGTGCACAATTCGTTATTCAGATTACACAGGCACACACATACACACACAAAGTAGTCAGATCCAAAGACTTCATACATGGTTCTCTTTGTATGTCGACGCCCGATATCCGAATCTGAAGCCAGAAAAACCACCAGAGAAACATGTGTCACGTCTCTGATCTGACAAATTTCTTTTGAGTGTGTGTGTGTGTGTGCACGAGTTATCATTTCACTATTTTAAAAATAATAAAAGGGAACTTGTAATCGTTTCTTACACTGATGACATTATGCAATTTTAATGTGTGAAATACTGGATCTTCAGTTTATTTTAGTATTATGTTTTTAAACACAATTAGAGCTTACTTTCTACTGGCTAACTACCCTGCGCACACAAACATCGTATTTACAAATAATTGATCCAAAGGTCATTATTGTATTGGAGACGATTTATTATTGTTGTTTAGAAATTTGTGGTAATGGAGTTCACAAAGTTCTTGAATCAATTTTTGGCCAAATTGGGCAAAGTACTGAAACTACAAGTACCTATATTTTAATTTAGTAAAACGACCGAACTCATGTTGCCTTAACGACAAAATAGCTAACGAGATCTCACTTTCTCCCAACCAGACAGTTTAGATACTAAGACTGAGACCGACATCTGGCGGAGAAAGTGGGAGTCAAATCCCAGGCGCGTTTAGGGGACCACCCGCGAGGTGTGCCTGCTCAGATAAAGGTCCCCTGATTCGCGTCGGAGGTAGGCTTCCAAGGAAGCTTAGGTCAAAATTCGGGCGCGGAACAACTACCTAAGGGCAGTCTCCCGGCGAATACGATAAAACCCCGTGACCAAAGGAATACTGAAGTGTGTCGGCGCATGCGCAGCCCCGTGACGTGCCGGCAGCGCTACCACGAGGCGCGGAAGCGCTACTGCCGCCGCCTGGTGCTGGAGCTGCTGGTGATGGAGCTGACGCAGCAGCGCGCCATCAACGGCGTGCGCATGCGCCGCGTCATGAGCGCGGGGCTGCGCGCGGGGCGCCTCGCCCTCGCCGACCCGCTCAGCCACCGCGAGCGCCGCCACCTCGAGGACCTGCTCAACACGCGCAAGCTCTTCGAGGACTGACTCGCCTCCACCCGACCCTCTCAGCGGCCACCACCACCACCTCAATACGCACTCGAGAGCCGACGCATCACCATCTCAACTCGCGAAGGAGTAACCCACCTGCTGGCTCGCCGCAACCTTGAACTCAACAGGCGCTTCAACTCTCCGCTCTACACGCGCCAGCCCACTTCCACCTCAATCTCCACACGCCAAGGAGTAACGCAGCCGCTGGTACGCCTCACACTTGAACTCAACAGGCGCCTCAAACTTCTACTCAACACGCGCCAGCGCACTTCCACCGCCGTCGCCGCCTTCATCCTCTCCACTTCCAACTGCACCTGCACAACACGTGCATGTTGTTCGAAGACTGACGCGCTGGCTTTTTAACAAGCTCGCATCTCAAACATCCCATCCCCTGCTCAACATTTGCGTGTTCCTGGTGGACGTACCAGCCCGCTCACAGATTACTGTTTGCACCAGCCGGCTGAATCTTTATTATCAACATTAAATATATAAATATGGATGCATTGAAACGATTTATATTGAATTATAAATTATTCCGGGAATGAAGCATCTACGAATCACAGTGCTTTTTATCATAGAACATTCACAGTGCTCTTCATATAATTATGAATAATGACATCTCCTCCATCACTATTCCCTCTTAGCAGAAAGAAAAAGCCAGGAGTAGTATCTGGGAAAAAGTTGGAAAAATGCGGTAAGCAGGAAAACCACCATCAAACACAATACAATGGCCACCTCCCTCCACACATAACTAGAGTCTATGAAATGTAGTATTTTTAATATGTAAATATGACACATGGTCGTGTATCTTTTATTTATTTAACGTAAAAGTAACATGTGGCGAGGGCGCTGGCGGGGGCGCTGGCGGGGGCGCTGGCGGGGGCGCTGGCGGGGGCGCTGGCGGGGGCGCTGGCGGTGGCGCTGGCGGGGGCGCTGGCGGGGGCGCTGGCGGGAGCGCTGGCGGGGGCGCTGGCGCTGGCGGGGGCGCTGGCGGGAGCGCTGGCGGGGGCGCTGGCGGGGGCGCTGGCGGGGGCGGCGCGACGCCACGTGACGAGCAGCGGGGGCTGCGTTTGGGGCGAGGGTGAGGGGTGGGCGCTTAATATCGTGACTTCGACGTGGCGACAATCAAGGGCCTTCTCTAAGCCAGAAAATTTGTCACAATCACCATGAAATTACCTTTGCTGAGAAAATAATCCTAAGATATTTTTACACCAACATCGTTTCTGTATTAATAGGCGATTCGATCATTACATATTAATGTCATCATCTCAGTATATGACAGTAATGGAACCTCTAACGACCAAATGTCCGAAGTATTAGGAATAAAATTTAAATGTCTTGATGATTTGTAGATATAAGAATTTCTTTCATGATTTATCACATGTAAAAAGCTCTACAATGAATACTCAAAATTCGTTGTTGGAGGTTAGCAGCCAGTTCTTCGATCGCCGACATGAAATGTATGGTTTTACGGAAATAGCTGTGCCAAACGAGGGTCATTAAATGAAAATCATTCTCCATTCCAATTTCCGATTTTGCGGCAGTAATTGCGGAAGTAGCTCTGCGGCCATAGAACAATTGCGATTCTGCCTACTGACCAAAACGAAAATCTAAGAGCGTCAACAGCATTTAAAAAAATTATGTGGGTAACCTTTCTGCTTTTAATGGTAGGAGCAACAGAAAACTCAGTATTCTGCGGGAATGAAGAGAACTGAGTATCCTTCGAACCTAAATGAAGGAAGAAATATCCAATATACCACATGAATAAAAGTAGAAAAAAACGATTGAAGTGTTTAACTCATTGAACATCTTTAAACTGCGTTGCGGAATATTATAGAAATTTCCTTGTTTCATTCGAAAATCTCAAGCCAATTTAAAAGCGAATTTTGAAAAAAGGTAAATTGCAAGTTAAAAAAATCAAGAATCTAGAGAATCTTCAGTAGAGAAATTCATTTAATACTGAATATATAATACATTCCTTACAATATTTATTAGCAATGATTTGTATTATCAGTACTTCGTACGGAGTTTGTGGTTACGATTTATAGGTTCGTTCCGTGAACCCTCTCCATTATATAACAATAAAACCATTAAAAACTTTGAATCGATCTTAAAGGAAATTCCGACAGATTTCCGCAAATGGAGCTTGCAAGAGGAAATGTAATTACGCGCCAAGGCCGCTCGGGGGCAAAGGAGGTTCTCTGAAGAGGGGCCATTAATAAGACGCCAGGAGTCTTGCTCGCTGTGCGGAGCGGCCAGGGGGGCGGGGGTGCATTGATTGGCTGCGGCAAATTCCCGCGTCTGGCAGAGGGGGGACCGGCATCCGACTCGACGCCCCAGCCCTTCTTCTAGAGGTCCGTATGGCTCCGGTTATTATTATTATTATTATTATTATTTTGTTTATTCTCAAAGTTTTTGGTATCACATGGATACCACACAGATACAATATCAGTGCATGGTAACACCGACATATTTAAAATCTACAAAACAAATTAAGGCATTCTAACACATAAACATAAAATAACAGTTTTCAAATGCTAATAACAAATACAATTTCAAGAATGAGCTTTCAAAACCCAACATGTCCTCCCATGAATCTCCTGACTAGTGAGCAGGTACTGATTATAACCGACTTCTGGAGGCCGATCATAATGTTCTTCTCCAAGCAGATTTCTTCCAGCGTTCTGCAGAGAGTTTTTGGTATCACGCCAGTTGCTGATTATACTAGTTGCTATTATATTACTATTATTATTATTATTGTTACCATTATCATTATTATATTATTTTATACCACCTCCCGTATGCCTTATTTCGAATGATATTCTTCTGAATTCGGGTCTCCTCAAAGACTTGGGAATATCAGAGGTACTTATTATACAAGATGTGAAATTATTTATAAAGACAAACACACTGGCCATATATGACCAAATGTATTGAGGCATTTATCAAGTACCAACTAATTACAAATTCATGCCAATTTTTTTTACCCATGCATTTTCTTACACTTCTACTTGTTGAAGTCAACATATTTTTCTATAAACCCATGAAAATAATAATGTTAAAATTCAAATCCTTCAAACTTTTAAACGGTGTCTTTTATATATGTGCAGCGCTAGAAATGACATCAATGATGGTTCTTACATGTCTTACATTAGTTTGTCTCTTGATATATTAAGCCAAAGGAACTGACTGTGAGTTTTCGACACACTTTTCTTTGGATATTTTTCGACGTCGATCAGTTCAACATGTTTTTCCACTACCAAATCAGGAAGATTGTTATGGTTTGTCAATGAGAATTGTTACCCCAATACAAATAATATTTCTCTCTCAAGAATAGACAAGTATATTTCTTCTGAACCTTGCGTTGGATTAATTTATCTTGGTATGCACTATGTGATGCAGAATATTTTCTACAGGGACATACCACTTTGTAATCATAATATAAGCGGATGGGCTGGGTCGAGCGAGTGGACTGGGCGTGTGAAATAGTAAGCTTCGACCCTTCCCAAACATTCCTAGAACAGCTCAAATTAACACGAAGGACCACCCAGACACCTGTAATAAAGAACAACAGGTTATAATTACCATTGCAGGTCTGGGACTGCAAGGATGGAATTGTAGAGGGTACTTGTTACCATAAAACTGTAAGAATAGAGCATGTAAATATATATTCTATACAAAAAAATACATCTTAACCCACAAAAAGAAGCTTACGAACATAAGGTAATAACATACAACATATATATATATATATATATATATATATTGTGACGTACCTGGTGGTGCCGGGTATCTTCACTGCAATATAACACTAAGAGAGGGTGTCTTTTACGTGAATGGGTCCTAGGATAAGTCGG
This sequence comes from Gryllus longicercus, assembly GCA_038098605.1. Lineage (NCBI taxonomy): Eukaryota > Metazoa > Arthropoda > Insecta > Orthoptera > Gryllidae > Gryllus > Gryllus longicercus. The sequence continues at coordinate 575,806 of JAZDUA010000285.1, read as the reverse complement.
TGCAACGTTGGGGAAGTTATTCATACATAGAAATACAATTATGACAAGATTTATTTTAAATCAAAGTTACTATTTACATAATCAGACACCGTTTTTATACTCCGCCTTGGTACCAAGATTTAGAGTAAAATACATCTTTCATACCTTCGGGGCCCCGTTTGAATACCTATGAGGTTCGTCGAGCCACTCGTGCCGACAGGGTTGTCGACCTCTGCTACTGCTGCGGGCCGTCGGCAGCAGATGGCGTGGTGATCATCCACGGCTGATGCTCCAACAATTCTTCCCCGAACAGGATCTTGATACCTCGGCTGCGCACCTTCCTCGAATCACTGTCCATTAGTGGGTTTAATTACACGACCCCCGCCTACTCCGTATACTGGTCACAGTTCTGTACCGCACGCTTTCAAGAATGTTCCCTCCGCACCAACTAATAAGAGCGACGTCAATTATTTTACCAACACTAATCTTTTACTATACTGATACTTCTAATGTTCTGTTTACATGTCCATTACTTTGCGATTCCTAATCACATAACTATGTCGCGTATTACATGCGTCCATTCACTAGCGGAGAGCCCTCGCTACACGTCCGCACTGGTCGCCGCTCTGCTAACGTCTCCCTATTCTCCTAACGAACTTTTCCCTGACCGGGAGCACGCCGGCCACGTCCTGCATCGACGGGCGGCACGGCTCGACTGTCCCTAACGGCCGCTTACACGTGCCGGCTACCCAGTTCCAACCGAAATTCACACGCTAGCCTCCCGGCGGCGGTGGCACCGTCGGCGGAGGCAGCGGTTGCTCGCCGGCCCCGGCGCGCCGCGCTCAGCGCGCGCACTGCGCAGTTCAAAATAGCGATTGGTTTCTTACACTAATGATCTAATTAGTGTAATGAAACACATATTATGGGTTTCATCACCCCCCCCTTTCTTTTTTTGAATTTTTCCCGCTTCTGGAAAAATTCACACTAGTAACATCGTCACTGCCGATGGTCGCACTGTCTTGCATGTTGCCCAACATCCTATATGCACTTATAACCTAGAATCGACTTAACATGTGATTACTTATATTAACACTAATATTACAGTTATTTACACTTCACTATTTTCCATCCATGTTGAACCAGGTTTCCGATTTGAAGCTTGTAATGTCCTACTATGTCTTGTCTCTTGTGCAACAGTTCATTCCCATTTTGCTGACAGTGATTTCCCAAGTCAGAGTTGTAGGACATAGCTTCCAGCGTGTTGAACACATCTTGATAAGTATCATCCCATTTCCAGCTGCGACCTCTTCTACGTTTGTACCAATGGTTGACCATACCATCACTCTTCCCTCGCCCCTGACTTCGTTCCATCTTTGACCTGCCTACATCTCCTTCACTCCCATTCGTTGGGGCGTCTGCAAACATGAAGTTGTACCCCTCCAATATCTTCAAACCCTTTCCTGAATCGGTATGATCTACTCTGCCCCGTATGCTCTGCACGGTGACAGGATACTGTCGCGTTGACATGCAAATGATTCCTTGATATCTTATAGGAGCAAATAATGTGTTTGGCTCCATAACGCTCTTCGTTCTGTATTCACTACGACTTCCCGTGATGTAGTTGTGATGGCTATTCCTCTGGTCGCTCTTGATGTTTATTTGGGTTTCTTCATTCCGCTTTCGTACAGAAATCTTGTTTTCAAATTCCTTCAAAAATTTCGGAAATATACCAAAATTCTCTGCCCATGTCCTGGCGTTCTCTTCTAACATTGGGTGTAATAACTGGATCTTGTATCCTTCCAATATGTTGTTTGATGCTAGGTGCCGTTCTTCTGCTCGCATAACTACCTTAGGGTTTTCTGTCCCATCTCCCAGAGATTTCATCGACTTTGGAGGCATAATTGGTGTCACCCCATACTTGACACTTGGCGACATTTTCCCGTCTTCTTCCTGTTTAAACTCTTCTTGTACTCTTTTCTCTTCGCACCCTTGTATATTTTCCACGATTTCTTCTTCTATTATACGCTCCATTTCTTCTATTTTCATTTCCATTTCTTCTTCCATTATTAACTTCAATTCTTCCGTTTTCACTTTCACTTTATAAACATCCTCCTCGGTCTCGATTTGGACCTCCACCGTTTTGCCCTCCGCTGTCTTGACTTCTTCATGGATTTGGTTCGTCATCCCCTCGTTTCTATCTGTTACCGCTACCCTAGCATCTACTTGATGGCATGATTGAAATTTTAACACCTCATCTTTCCTATCCAGTTCCTCCGCTTTCCCATACGGTTTTTCGCATATTTCGATGAGCTTCCTATTCCGTTCTTCTGTGATTCTTCCCATTTCTTCTGCCGGCTTCTTAATCTGTTCTTCAACCACCTTCCCGTTCTGTTCTTTTATTAGTTTTCTATTCCGTTCCTCCGCCTTCCTATTCTGTTCCTCCTCGGATCTTTTCTGTTTACCTAATTCTTTGCTCTGTTCTTCCGCAAATTTCTCAATCTGCTTCTCCGTTTGCTGCCTCAGCTGTTCTTCGAATGAATCTTCTGCCATTACACCCGTACACGCTTCGTATTCTTCGTCCATCCCCAAGTCAAATCCTACCGCCTGGCTCCCCAGTTCTACCACCTGCCGTTCTAAATCTATATTTACTCTGTGATCGACCAGAAAATCCATCCCTATGATTACCGAATACAATAATTTTTTTACTACCAGGGCCACCATCTCATATACTTGGTTGCCAATCCTGGCTTGAAACATGATTTGTTTTGTGATGGGGCTTGACTTCTTCTGAGTTGCCCCAATCACATACGCCCTATTCATAGGCAAACACATTACTTCTTTTCCTGTTGCTTTTAACTCCTCATACATTTCTTCTGAAACTACTGTAGTCATGCACCCTGTATCCACTAAAGCTTCTTTAATTATACCTTCACATTCTATCGATATCGTGGGACATTTCCTGATTCTGACCGCTGAGTTCTTACATCTCCGCCACGGTTGGGTATCGTAGGTTACCGGCTGCATAGCGTTTATGGAGACCGCGTTTACGTCATCGATTTCCGCGTCCGCAATGGGGCCACCTATCACCGCGGACTCTATTAGTTTAAATAGTGTCCTTGATCACTACTTGTGCTAGGCTGTGCTAATCGGTCGGGTGCATTCCCGCCCCCGCCTCGCGTCTCCGTATGGTTTGAATTAGATCTGTTCCAGTCCGGTCTCTGGTTCCCCGGCTCTGGTCTCCATCCGTCTCCCCCTCTTCCGCGTTGGTTTCTCTGGTAATCGTTGCTCCTATCATTCCCTTGCCCCTGGTTACGTTCCGATCTAACCATATTAACATTCCCTTCATTTCTGTTCTTTGGTACGCCTTCAAATGTCAAGTCGTACCCTCCTAACACATTCTGGAATCTTTCCAGGTCGGTGTGCTGCACACTACGTAAAAGATTCTGCACCGTAACTGGGAACTGTCTCGTCAGTACACATATTATTTCCTGATCGCTCATCGGTGGGGATAGCGTTTTGTATTCCATAATACGCCTTGTTGCGTATTCCCGCAAACTTCCCATTGACTGGTTGTAATGATTATTCATCAGGCTAATTTTAAAATTAATTTGAATTTCCTCATTCCAGTACCGCTCAAGGAATCGATCTTTAAATGCCTTTACTGATTCGGGAAACTTATCAAATGTATCGGCCCATATCCTTGCGTTGCCTTCTAACATTAAATATAATAATTGTATTTTACACCTTTCCGAAGTATTGATAACATCTAAATGTCGTTCTGCTGCCTTCATAAATATGCATGGATTCTCTTTCCCGTCACCTGAAAATTTTAGTGATCTTGGAGGGGTAAATGGTACCGTCCCGCTTGCTGCGATTGGGGATGCTTTGCATTCTTTTATTTGTTCAATCTCTGTTCGTAGTAACACAACCTTCTCTTCACATTCCCGCTTATTCTCCTGCATTTCTTCCTTGACTACCGATTGTATCCTCTCAATTTTCTCGTCCTGCTTAGCGGTTCTATCATCTAATTGCTGGTATAGTTTATTCTCTAATTCTCCCCCCAAATTAAGTACTTGGGATTTTAATTCCTTTTTTTGTTTCCCTAATTCTTCGGCAGTCCATTGCTTGTGACTTTCCACCCGCTCCGCGATTTTGGCCATCTCATTCTTCGTTAACACAATTTGTTCTTCGGCGCGTCCTATTCGCCCCCCTATTGCATCTAATTTCTTATTCTGTTCTTCTGCCAACTTCCCAATCTGTTCCTCTACTTTCCTATTCAGTTCTTCAGCTAACCTCCTGTTCTGCTCCTCTGTGAATATTTTCTGCTCCTCAGCTGACTTCCTAATCTGCTCCACTGTGAATATTTTCTGTTCATTCTGTCCTTCCAATATCTTCCGATTCTGTTCATCTAATTTCCCATTTAGTTGTTCGAACATCTTCCTATTCCGTTCATCTGCCTTCCTATTCTGTTCTTCTGCCGCCTTTTTCTGGTCTTCTGCTGATATTTTCTGTTCGTCTAGTTTCATCATGATTATCTGCATGAAGTTTGTAATAGCATTTTCCCCACCCCCCAGATTTGGATTTCTTGTTGCCTGGATCATCGGTGTTGATGTCACTTCTACTTCTTTATTAAAGCTATCCCCTGACGTTTCGTCCAACCGACTTCCAATACCACTATCCCTACTTTCCGATGACCTGCTGTTATCGATTCCTACATCTATTTCCCCTACTTCATCCGCCTTTTCTTCCCGGTCCAGCACTACATTTTGCGCCTCCATTCTGTTGCTTTGAGCTGTCCGATCGATTCTCACTATACTAAAATACCGCACAAATTTTCCACTTGCCTCACCTACCAACGATATCACAGTTATTCTATGAAGTAACTGTATCCGCCACAACACTGTATCCTTCGTGAATGGATTAATTCACACCTATTTCAATTGCTAACTAATGACGGACAACCCTCACTCACCACCAAAACACAATAACACTAATTCAATAGCCATATAAATTTCCACTCACCTACCAATGCATAAACATAATCCTTACAATACATAATATTATTACCATTGAAACACATATACACTGCTAATAGACTCATTAATACTATTACACAAAAATGCTTTCAAATTATACTAAATCCCTTATTAATTGACATTACTTTTCAACGCACTTACTGCTATATTATGTACATAATCATCATTCACATTTGCATGTCATATCTCCTCCCTGAATTTTCCTCCATAATATCATATAGATATTCACAACAAACATTCACACTGCTGGTATATATTTCCCAACCTGGTATCTTTTCTAATAAATTCCCCACACTTTACCATCACCAATAGATAATGCACCACTGAGTGAACATTCCCAGCAAAACAAAGAATTGTGCACAATTTGTACAACACAATTAACCACCTTTATATTCTCACAAGAATTATTACTACTTCCCCAATTCTTTAATTTTCATGTTATTAAAAGTTGCCAAACAACTCAAATACTCTTAATATGTCTTACAAAATTTAAAATTCTATTACATTATCTTATTTGTAATATGTATATGTGTGGTTTCCATAACCCCAATACTACAATATTAACTATATATTGGATGCTCACAAATAATTGCCTATGTCAGCCCGTAATTAATTATGCAACAACATTTTTGTAATTATCAACATTTCATTATGTTTACTTGACTTATGCATATTTTGCTAACACATGTATTGTTACTTTTTGTTGTCTACAATAATACACTTCACTGCCTGCTTCTCATCTGTACCCTGCACTACTATACATCAATTACATGCACATTATTTTCCAACATTTCACCAACTTCCCTAAGGCCACATTTCTTAACTATACGTTATCCACTTGTTCGGGCGCCAGCTGTGACGTACCTGGTGGTGCCGGGTATCTTCACTGCAATATAACACTAAGAGAGGGTGTCTTTTACGTGAATGGGTCCTAGGATAAGTCGGTGCAACGTTGGGGAAGTTATTCATACATAGAAATACAATTATGACAAGATTTATTTTAAATCAAAGTTACTATTTACATAATCAGACACCGTTTTTATACTCCGCCTTGGTACCAAGATTTAGAGTAAAATACATCTTTCATACCTTCGGGGCCCCGTTTGAATACCTATGAGGTTCGTCGAGCCACTCGTGCCGACAGGGTTGTCGACCTCTGCTACTGCTGCGGGCCGTCGGCAGCAGATGGCGTGGTGATCATCCACGGCTGATGCTCCAACAATTCTTCCCCGAACAGGATCTTGATACCTCGGCTGCGCACCTTCCTCGAATCACTGTCCATTAGTGGGTTTAATTACACGACCCCCGCCTACTCCGTATACTGGTCACAGTTCTGTACCGCACGCTTTCAAGAATGTTCCCTCCGCACCAACTAATAAGAGCGACGTCAATTATTTTACCAACACTAATCTTTTACTATACTGATACTTCTAATGTTCTGTTTACATGTCCATTACTTTGCGATTCCTAATCACATAACTATGTCGCGTATTACATGCGTCCATTCACTAGCGGAGAGCCCTCGCTACACGTCCGCACTGGTCGCCGCTCTGCTAACGTCTCCCTATTCTCCTAACGAACTTTTCCCTGACCGGGAGCACGCCGGCCACGTCCTGCATCGACGGGCGGCACGGCTCGACTGTCCCTAACGGCCGCTTACACGTGCCGGCTACCCAGTTCCAACCGAAATTCACACGCTAGCCTCCCGGCGGCGGTGGCACCGTCGGCGGAGGCAGCGGTTGCTCGCCGGCCCCGGCGCGCCGCGCTCAGCGCGCGCACTGCGCAGTTCAAAATAGCGATTGGTTTCTTACACTAATGATCTAATTAGTGTAATGAAACACATATTATGGGTTTCAATATATATATATATATATATATATATATATATATATATATAGCTCGTGCACTGGGCGTGAGCATGGCAGTTTGTAGTAAATGTACCTTAACATGAAAGTAACAATAGACTAGCTCGTGCATAGGGGGCGAGCATAGCAATTGTAACACTGGCTCGTGCACAGGGCGTGAGCATGGCAATTGTAACACTGGCTCGTGCACAGGGCGTGAGCGTAGCAATTTATAGTGAATGAACTTTAACACAAAGTAACAATACACTGGATGCACGTGGCATAAAATTGAACATTAACGTGAAGATAATACACTGGTTACACACGTGGCGTGAGCGCCGCAGTTTTGATAATGACTGGATGTACGTGCCATAAAATTGAACATTAGGCGTGAGCGTAGCAGTCGTAATAATGACTGGATGCACGTGCCATAAGAAATGAACATTAGGCGTGAGCGTAGCAGTCATAATAGTGTTACCAGCACCGGCATTGAATATGTGCAGCAGGAATAGCCGTACACTTGGACGGCGAGGCACCGTAGCCGTTGGCCATGTTAAGAAGAAGGCGCGCAGCACGTCCGCCCAGCTTGAACACCAGACGAGCACTGACTACAGGCGCGCCGCATGGTAATATGGAGAGCGGCGTGCAACGCGTCCGTTTCACTCGGAGCCCAGGCAGCGACTGTCTGGTAGCCGTTGGGCGATAGCGTGGCATGAGTAACGGCTTTGTTGCGTCACAGACGCTTCCAGAGAATTCTACCCGCAACACACAAAGACAGCGCATCGCCGGAGGCGAGGCGAGAGTGGTGGGGGTATCGGCCAAGTCAGGCCGAAGGTGTGCGGCGTTGCCGCGCGGTAGCGTCGGGTACTACTCGAGCCGCAAGGAGCGGCACGGCCAGTGCAGGCGAACTTGTAAGCTTGCGACATCTATTGGGTACTGGAAGAAACTCAGCAGGAAGTTACATACATTGCCCGCTAGGGGGTGTGCAGGATCCTCATAAGATGTGCATCTTTCTAAGTGAATATGAAATATAACGTATAGCTTGCTCTGACAATAAGCATAACCACTTTGTAATAATTATTATTATTAAAATTCGTACTCAAATTGTTGGTTACAGAAAAAGGGAACTAATATTGTTCCAATATGTAGTAAATTACTTCCCGTTGTGTCTGTCCTTGATACCAAAAATTTGGTTTATGGAAAAACGCGAGTCCGTCTGTAAACATGAGCACCTAAACTATTCGTAGAATTTTTTTCAAAATGAATATTCCGCAGTCGACATGACTCGACTCACACCTTACCTCTACTTGATCTTAACCCTCTTGAAGAATGTATGGTCCGGGGACGCAGACTATTTCTTAATTTACTGATTGTCTTTGAATCTTTATTTCGGTGATATTAAGAGGAATAAAAATGTTCACCCCTCTGTCCCCAAATCTGTCGTACCTATAGAGGTAACGGATCATGTAAAATGCAAACTAGAAATCAACACCAGCCTTCTCGAAAGTATGCATAGTGAAATCAAGTGGGAAGTATCGGGATGATATAAGAATTGAAAAAGAAGAGAAATTTCGTGATCAACTTGAAAAATATTATGAGAAAGTGTCAACAAATATCTCGTTCATATGATTAATCAAACTTTTAAGTGGGTGAACATTCACCGTTACTTTTCTTTATATACCCTTTCCTTTATATATCTGGCATTACGAATCAATGTTTCCCAAGAGTTTCATCACAGTTCCAATCAAAAGTACGATGTACGAGCTACCTTTAGAGTAGTGTTTGAATCCGAGTTCTTTTTGCTTGAATTTCATTTTGCTTTGAATGCAAGGACATGCTGAAGCTTCCTTCTTCATAACCCTTTGTTTCTCCAACTCATGTTCTTTCCACATTTTCATGCTTGCTGTCCCCATTAAAATACGAATTTCTCTTTATAGTACAAATGTGATTATATCTAAGTCTTGAGGCAGAGTTCCGAAATCTTCTATTTGTTCAATACATCTAAATTCATAATTTTGTAGGAACCTGCATTCAAATGTTTTCTTACAGTTTACGAGAAATTCTGAATGAATTATAACAATTTTTATTTTACATATTTTACATAATACTAAATATTTCGTACAAATTTATGGAATATTTCAGATACGAGGTTTCCCATATACGTTACTGGAAGCATCTTTCTTTCAAAGTAATGAAATAATACTGCGCATCCACGATCATCGGACTATGAACTGTCACACTCCCCTCCCCTGCTTATTAGAAATGGAATCAAGGTACGTGGAAGTTTGAGAAGCAGAAGTAATGTCAACCACGTGCTTCCTCGCGTCTCATAGAGCCAATCGTTGTTGCCAGACGTACCATGATCCTTGTATTTTTACCAGGATTTTAATGAAGATACCATGTTCCAGGATGAAAACATCCTGGTACGTTCAAACACCAGGATTTTGTATCTAGGGTAATTTTAAATTTATTTCATATTTTAAAATTATACCAATAATACCAACAATAAAATATTACCAATATTACAAATAATTAAGATGTTGGTGAAAACACTGACGTAAAAATATTAGGGTGACTACTTTTTCTAGCACATGCTGGGGTAGAAAATGACAGAACTTTCTATTCCTTCCATTTAGTTTATCGATATAAAATGAATCGATATCGAGTTAAGTTAAACGAACTTCCTGTGGGCGTTAAAAACAATAAGCTATAATATGAACAATTTCAAAATGTCAATCAATTGACATTGGTACCAGGAATTTTAGTGGGATTTTTGAAGGTTGGTGCCGGGAGATACATCATCTGACAACGCTGGGGCCAATGCGTAACTCGATCGAAATCGGACAAGATTTTGACAGATCATTGTCTCACCGTGTAGTTCAGTTTGGAAGAGGGGGTGAGTTCCTTTTAACTCCCTCTTGGGATTCGCCACTGGCTTCATGGTACGACCGTTCACTTGCGCGCTGACTTCTCGTAAACATTGTAGTACATACTATGGAGCTATTTTATGTTTCGAATAAAACTCATAATTTGAGGTAAAGCACGGCAAACGAAAGAAATTCTCGTTGGCCGTAACTGAAGGCTTGTGTTCACTTATGTACAGGTATAACTTTCTTTCAGCCACTTCGCATCTATTTTAAGACTGATCGGCGTCGTTTTGTGTTCCTAAATTTGAAAATGCATGTTGGGAGAAAAAATAAATACAAATATATGTACATATTTTGTTTTGTTTTTATTACATAAACTCCGTTTCCTAATTATTACATTCTGTCATACTCTTGAAATATAGAATACATTAGAGAACCTGAGATGCGCACACCCGGGAATACACTAAACAAACTTTTAAGGTAAGAAATCGTTTATTTCTCTTTAATCTGTTGTACGAATTACCATAATTGTCCATACCACGAAGGGACATTAAACGCAATGCTTTAGGGACACGAACACAAATATTCTGCACGCAATCGCCAAGAAAATGGTTGAAAAGAAAATCGAAAAGGAAGAAAAACGAACTTAACTTTCAAGCCACCAAGGGAGATGTAAAACAGAAGAGACAGCTAAGTAATATTAAATTTCCTTTCTGACAGGAAATTCTTCCTTCTATTTATTCAATTAAAACACACGACCAATTTTAATTACCATTCATTGAAGATTGTAGCAAAAAGGCAATGAAGTGATTTTAAGAAAAAAGACACATTTGGTAATTTTCCTCTAAACAACAGATACATTTGAACAACTCTACAGAAATTAGACAAAAGTATTCATTCATTATAGAGACGTTGAATAAAGTATCTGTAAAATTACAATAAAGCAAATATTTCATTAATTTTATTTTTTGAAATTTAATATTTTTTATTTTGACAGAATATATTAGATAAGTGCTTATATTTGTTCTTATAGACGTACACGGGCTGGGAATTTTGCAGCCTGAGCGCAAGGCACGAGGGATGGGCTGATGCACAGGCAGTGGAAGCACGCACTTAGGACCCAAGATTATTTTTTAAACAAAATTTGAAGTTAGTTCATATGTAAAAATAATTTTAAAATTACATTTTAAATTGCAAGAGGTATATTCGTAGTTTATTTTCATTTATATTTTGATTATGATATTATGTTTCACATTTTAATATTATTACGCCTCTTAGTTTGGGTAGCCTTAGGGTATCTTTTGACATTAAATCGGCCTGCATTGCTTGTATTTCGCAACCTCACACTTCTTCCTCTCGGAAGTGAATCCTATTTTTTATTAATAATATCATTCAATATGGAGCGATGAGCGTTTTGAGTGATACCAATCTTGTGCTTAGTACATTGGAACAAAATACGAGCAGAACAGACTCAAACGTTTCCCGTTTCCCTTTCAGGAGTACTTTTGGGTGAAATAAAAAATGGATTAACTTTTCTTTACCTAGCTGAAGAACAATGTAAGCTAAATTATAAAAATCAGAATGCAACATTGTTGTGGCGTCAATCTAAAATTTCGCAAAGGCATGCCTTAGTGATACGCTCGATGGTTTAAAATTCACAATGAGGCATTTAGCATTCGAGATCTTAAATCTCGTCTTTAGTAAAAAATATCCACATTCTCATATACAAACTACAAACATTTTGTAGATTTTAATTGTGAGTAGAAATACCGTACTGAAATTATTTACTCACACTATTCAGTTCATTGCCAATGGCACCTGGGGTTCCGCAGGATTCGATTTTAGGTCCTGTTCTTTTCATATATATTTAAATTATATACTTTGGACGATTCGAAATGGAAGAACAGTGTTTTTGTGGACCGGACGATACGAATATTCTTTGCAATAGAGAAACAGTTATTAGTACAATATCATATGTTTCAAATTGGTTTCGCAATAACAAATTAATTCAGAGCTGTAAATGAATAGACAACGGCTTTAATGTAGTTTTCCATTTCAAATAAACAATGACTCCACTGAAAATGAACGACGAACTTGACTGATGTTAAGGTAACAAACCTTTTAGGTCTCTCAATTAAGTGAAACCTTAAATGGAACGTCCATTTCAATGGAGTGACTACAAAATTAGGTTCATTAATCTTTTAAATCAGAATTCTTTCAAATTCAGTCATACTGCTTCATACTGCTCGTTGTATAGAGGATATTTCGCGAATATCCATTCCCACCTGAGATATGGGATAATATTGTAGGGAAATATATCTTATAGTTCCCAGACTTTTAAATTAAAGAAAAGAATTGTAATAAACAAATTCCACCCACGTAATGCCTTTAAGCCTCTCTTTATTAATCTAAGAATTGTACCATTGCCTTGCCTCTTGATTTACGAATCAATGGTTCTTGGGGTGGGTGACTTACTTGGGTTGGGGAATATATTTTCAGCGAATAAGTGTGTGTGTAAGTAAGGGGTGATGGTAGGACAAGGAAATGGAAGGTAAGATAGCGCGCGGGCCGTAACCCGTTTGTTAGGGTATTACTCCGGCATTCGCCTGGTGTTGATCTGAGAAACCACGGAAAACTACCGGTCAGAACAGCCGACCGGTAGAATTCTCCTCCAGGCTGCAGCAAAATTCAACGTAACTAGCTAATGCCGAAAATCCAAACACAGTCTGGTCTCGAACTCTAGGACCTCCCCGTCACAGGCACTGCAGTGACATCAGTCGATGCCCCTAGCCATCTGAACCGGTATTACAAACTGTTCATCTTTATCGTTGTTATGTTCGTGCGAGATGCACGCCTCACGGGATATTTACGACACGTTTCAACATCTAAAAATACTGCTCATGTTATCCGGACATAATTCAGAGCCGTAATTCGTGGAGGCGGCAGCGGAAAGGAAGAAATTCAGCCGCATGCCAATAAGAAAGTTGGCCGAAAGCAATGCGTGGGCGTCGCCGTTTGCGTGCGCTAATCGCATCATAACTCGAAGAAAGCGACCTCGCGTGGGGGTTTACGTTGCCAAGACGGATCGCGCGGTGCGGCGGGGGGCGTGGCGCGGCGGGGCGGGGCGGGCGAAGTTCGATACAGAAGGCGGCGCAGCCCCGCGACAGTCGCCCCCGGTGACAAGCACGGCGGCTGCCGAACGAGCGCGCCCCGCCCTCCCCCGCCCCCGCCCCCATCTCCTACAGCTACCCTATTATTTGTCTAGGTTCCCGCTCCCGGCCTCGCTGCCGCTACGTTGTAGTTCCCTCCCCACTCCATCCGACCCACATATCCCCCCTCTCCCGCCGTCCCGCCCCGCCGGGTACACTTCTCGTCTCCCCGCACCCGCCACCCCTGTTCTCGGTCTCCCTCTGACCGTGCTTTCGCTACGATTTAGCATCCTCCCCGCTCCATCCGGCTCATCCCCCCTTCCCCGCCGTCCCGTCCCCACCGGGTACACTTCTTGTCACTCTGCACCCCTCCCTCCGACCTCACGTACAGTTCCCTCCCCGGCCCGCAGCCGCGCTTCGCCGCGCTCACTCCCGGGCATATTTCTCTCCGCCCCGCTCCCGCTTTCAGCAACCGTAGTTCTCGGCCCCCGCTACGTTCCAGAGCCCTCCCCGCCCCGCCCCGCCCCCCACCGGGCATACTTCTCGCCACCCCTCACCCCAGTTCCTGGGCTCCTAGCCTCGCTACATTCCCGCTTCCGCTCCCCCCCCCCCCCCTTTACTACCCCGCACCCCAGTTCCTGGCCTCCTTTCCGGCCTCGCTACATTCCCTCTTCCGCTTCCGCCTTCTCCAAGCTCAAACCCCGTCCTGCACACTCTCCGGCACATTCCCCCGCCCCCGTCAGGCCCCCACTCCACCCCCGCAGCCCTGACAAACCACCAGCGCCGCCGCCCACTCCCGTCTTTGCGTCGCCTTCATACATTCATCAGCATTTATGCACCATCACTCCATGTCCATACTGCTACCTTCATCAACCCCACTGATGTGATTAACCCTATCCAATTTGTAAATCCAATACTAATTTGCGCCTTTGTACACACCCTCGCACCCCTTCCCCATCCATTACTCTCTCGACTCCATCCCAATAGCCACCCTGGTGTCATCCCCCTGCGAGGTCGGAGGCACCCACACATCCGCGCATGCGCTCTGTTGCGGCCTTCCCTCCCGCGCCGCGACCTTCGCCGCCTGGCGCCTCCCCTCACCCCACATACACACGGCCCTCTCATTAGTCACCGCTCGCGCCCCACGCCGTGTTCCTTTGCAGCTGTCTCTCAGCCGGAGAGAATCTGAACAAAACGGCCACGTGATGAAATGGATATTGCTCGGAGACGGCGCGGCGGTCCCGGACCACCGATTACATACATACTTTTCGAACGGGCTGCAATACGCAATGTGTCAACACGCGTCTGTCAAATGAGAGGCAGGTTGAATGAAGACATTTGCGAAGTGGGGTCTGACTTCGTAGGATACGATAGAGTTTATGCATGGAAAAACACGAGCATTAATGGCGTTCGCTTCCAAAAAGAGGATGCTTTGCCAAGAGTATTTCATTGTATCTATTGTATCTGTAAGTATGCCGAAAGTATACAGAAAAAGAGTGGCGAAAAAAAAGTGCTTTCTTTAAAGTGTGATTTTTCTTGAACAAATTTTAGGGAGTGGCTAAACTGAAATTCGTCGTCTACGACGTCTACTAACCTTCTAACGTCTACTAATCGACTAACCTCGTGGGTCCACCCCTATCAGTCCCGTTGTCGCCTTCGTCGTTGCCGTCGCCTCGTCCCTCTCATTTCAACGCCCGCGCATTTGCCTCCGCCCCCGCCGCTGCCCCGACCCCGCCCACGCCCCCGTCTCCGCCCACGCCTCCTCCCCGCCTCCTCCCACGCATCCGCCCCGCCTACCCATCCACCCCGCCTACCCATCCGCCCCGCCTACCCATCCGCCCCGCCCCCGCCCCCTCATCCTCCCACGTCCCGCCCCCGCCCACACATTTGCCCACGCCTCCATTCCCGCCTCCGCCTCCACCGTCGCCTTCGCTCCGGACTCCGCCCCTGCGAAATTATTCCACTCTTCCTTAACAATTTTCAATGCGAACATAGCTCCCAACTGCGAACACTTTTGGCAACCCGTACTGTGGAATGGGGGAACCCTCGTACGAACAACGTACGAAACGTACGATCGTCCTAATAGAACTGTCAGAAATGTCTCATTTTGTGGATCACGGTGTTAGAAACATAACTTGTGACCATTTAACGTCACAAACACCTGATTTTAAAAGTGTAGGACGCACTGTTTTTGAGCTGTTTTAAGATGGCAACGTGCGTCGTAATTGTGTTGGGACAACTAGACGGGCGCACGCGTGGAAGGATAACGCGTGCCTTTCGGGGACGCCAGCCCTGAGCCAGCACCCTCTCCACACCCTGTCAACAGTGGAGAGGGTGATGCCTGAGCAGGCAGCCACCATTGAGCTTTGGATCGAGTCGTAGCCCTGACTATAAGTTGGCACAAAGTTATTTTGTACGACGCATGCCAATCTCCAGTTGAAAAAAGTCCTTCAACTTAAATTGTAATCGGAAGTCCCGAAGCCAAAGTAGTAAGTAAGGCGGGTGGTTTACGAGAGGTTGGTATTGCGGGTCATATCTTACGTGAAACACATCTTATAAAGGACGGGGAGAGCTATAGTACGCTTTCGGGAATGGTGAGAACTCGAGCTTGGATTGAAGTGTCTACTGCCCACATGTCCAGTGCCGTGTGTGGTTGAGTGGAAGAGTTGTGAGATGTGCTGTGATTTGCAACGTACACTGGTTACAAAGACTGTGCTACGGATTTGATATTTTCTCTTTCGAATCTGGTGAACTGTCTTGTTACGGTACAATTTTGATTTTGATTATTATAAAATCATGCTAAATAAACGATTGTTATTTGTATTCCACTTCTATTTTTGAACATTATAGTATCGTAATGTGGGTTGCGAGTAGTGTGGTAATACGAGTTGCAAATACGTTTACACGTTTCTCGTACTTTCATCTGCAAACTTTTGTGGGCCGCATATTTTTATCCGCATTTAAGATTGAGCTGTATCTGCAGTCACGCCAGGAGTAATGTCCATTAGCGCTATTCCAAACATGGTTGGTTAAGATCGGTGTAGGTGGAGAAGAGATGCACACAATTTTGTAACCGAAAATAGTGATGTGTGCCAGTCGATGGATCAACGTGTCACGTGTCACGCATAACTCTATCAGATGAAAATATTTTGAGGTGAAACTGGCTAAATACGTTGGGAGTAATGTCTATGTTTGTTTCGTAGATCATTATTTTAATTTCGGAAGGTAGTTTACCTCACATTTCTGTGACATTTCCAAAATTATCTGTTCTTGATTATTTTTTTTCTCTAAAATAAGAAACTGCCTTTATATTTATGATATATTTCCGATTTTCATTAAAAACAGTGACATTTAGAAAATTGCAAAAATCTTTATGTTTCAAAGCTTAGGGATTTCGTTCAGAAAGAAATTTGAGCTTTCTACCCAATCAAATTTTGTGATTTTTGCTTAAAATGAAAGGGAGTGGCCCTAGATCTCTTATTGCTTGCTATCCAGTTTATTTGTTTTACAGTATAAACAATAAATTTTTATAAAATCATAAACTTTATAGAATGAACACTTATCGTGTTTGTAGCAAGCACGCGTGTGTGCACAAGAGGTTAAACAAAAATTATAATATATGAATCGAATATTTTAAGATCGAATATTTGAGTGCTTTAAGATATAAAGAATAGTGATGACGGGCAACGCAATGTTTAGCAATTATCAGACGGATGTGTACTTTTACAAAACATTTTAGTGATTGTAATTACATATGGAACATTAGATTTTAAGTTAAGGGGAACAAAAGGATTTCTTTGGCATAGATTACTTCAACATACACGTGGATATCTTGGTAAATATAAAAAATATTAATTACATATTCAAAAACAGGTTTAACTGTGTTCACCGTGAATAGTAATGGTATTGTTCCAGAATACAAATTCTGTACACCTCCCTCAATTCATTAGTCTCCGAAACTTAATACTGAACGACGTGAAACTACGTTTTTGAGGTTTTCTCTTTCTTTACAATGAATATGAAGATCAGCTCTAACGCTTGTACAAAGATACCCCACAAAAATAATTTTCGGCGAGCATCTTTGCTGCTCGAAATTTTAAGATATGTCCGTGTTTTCCCAGCCATTTTCCAACCGTATTGATTCTTGTGACTAGAATATTTTCTGCAAAACTTCATTCAATTGCAAATCTTTAAATGATTACATGCACTTTTTGAAAACCTTGAATGATTTTAAAACTAAGAGAAGAAAAAGGTTTGGCATGCCGCGCATTCCAACTAATTTCCGCCTTTAATGTGTTTCACTCAGGACTGAAGTGATAATTCCCTCTCCAGCTGTCCCACACTTCCAGGGGTTCGCATGGATTCTTATAAAGGGCACAAAACCCACATCGTCGCTTAGCGTATTATAAAGAGAGCGGATTCTTCCACGCCCCCACCTCTTCTCGACTCGTCCCTGCCCCGCCAGGCGGAACGCACCCCTCCCTTCCATCCCCGCCGCCCTCACCGCCCCCACCGCCGCCGCCGCCGGCAGGCCCCGTCGCCGCCACCAGTGCGCCCCGGGCGACGCGCGCGCGTGGGCGGCCGGGTCCGCGCCCGCCCGTCGCCCATCGCCCATCGCCCGCCGACGCCTTGAGGCCGCGCCCGCGCCCGCGGCCCGGCCCGGCCCGGCCCGGCCCCCCGCGGATGCGGATCCATAGTTTCATAAACGACCGCCCATACGTATTGATCGAATCGAAAGGAGCCTCCGTGGAAATCGAAGAGCCCGCACGCCCAGCCCAGCTTTTTCTCGCCCCGGGCGGCACGTGACGTAACAATCGCCCCATGGGCGGCGGGAGTCGGGCGGGGGCGTGTGGGAGCGGCCACCCGCCACGCCCCCTCCGCCACGCGCACTCGGCGCCGCCTCAGGGCAACGCATAGTAAGTAGTAGCGCTCGCCGCGCGCGCCGCGCCGCGCCGCGCCGCGCCGCGCCGCGCCGCGCCGCGTCATTCATTATTACCTCGCCCCGCGACGTGCGTTCGAAGCATTAAGCATTGGAAACAAGGTTCGTAAGAGCGTGTTTGTAACTTTCCACAAAGCCCAGAACGATACTTTCTAAGTCGCATCAAGTACACTGTAACTGTTAGTATGCATCAGTATTTATAATTTTACTCCGACATTTCCTCATCCAATTTCAAATCTTTTATAACTTACATCCTTCCCCACATCACATTTTGCTCCCCCAAGGTATAGTGAGGTTAATTTATTGAGTACTACACTGGATACATTTTAGAAATTTGATATAGAAGCGTCATAATGAAAAATGTTTATGTTTAATGTAAACTGGAATATTATTATTAAATGATTAATTATTCCTATAAAATAAAAATAGTTCATGAAATGCTCACTTTATTGTGATGCCATTGACTCCGGTTGCAGATCCAGGGAGAAGGAACGCATGAGGAAGGGGCTCCAAAATGCAACAATTTTTGAGATTTTACTTATTTTACACTATAAAATTACCAATTATAAAATTACCTATTACCAACTATAAAATTACCAATGGCATCGCATTCCAAAGGATTATTTCAGTTCTGAATACGTTTTTTTAAATTTCAATCTAGACTTTATTGTTATTTCAAAACAATCGTGGGTAAACTGTGTCTGAATTGAAATACCTTCACCACGTCCTGACATACTTCCTGAATGTGCCCCTGGTTGACCCGCCTTTAAAGAATGACACTGACTTTAACAATAAATGACATACTCGTATTCCATTTTTGTTTTTGAAGTCGAAACGACATAAATAATGATAGATGTAATAGAACATTGCAACAATTCCTATACGTATTTTAATTCTTCAAAATACCTAATATTTTCTTATTGATTATGAAAATGTTAAATTTTTAATATCAATGCCTTAGGGCACAAATATTTTATGTTCACTCATGGTAACTTTTGAGTTAATATCATTTTTGGTGACCTCTCGAACATATCTCCTTATGACATGAGATTGTTTGTCCATACACGAAACATCAAGTTTTTGCGAGAAAGCAAACTTTGTGGCTCCGTAAGTACCTGCACCAATATAAACTTTCCAACTTGTTTTTCTCGAAACTATGAATTCTTGGCATACAATATGTGAGAACTAAATCATCGATCTGTGTAGATGCTTGCAGTTTATTACCAAGCTATGGTCACTTATACTTAATTGTTAAGCGGAATTGTTTATGAGGTATATTTGTGTAGTAAAAATACGATAATTCTTTTGTGACAAATGTGCTCGAAGCATCCTTTCATTCTTAAAAGCAATTTCTTTAGTAATCCCGTTCTCATGAAATATATTTTTTTAATGTATCTGATATGTAAAAGTAGTATGTTGAAGTTCCCTGTTCTTTTGGCTCCCGGAATGAGAGAATATTTCGGGAGAAGTTGAAAGATCTTTCGTTGTCACGCAACCCACCATGGAACAATGGTCAATATTTTGACGACGTATAGAAGTGTGTTTTTAAATCGAACGTTTCCTTTACAAAATAGAAAAGGAAGTGAAATCCTTAAGAATATCTTAGTTTTGAACCTACTAAACCATCCTTTCCTAGAGCGCATCTAGTTTTCTTGTCTTAGAAAAACTAGGTACGGTGATTTTTTTTTAAGAAAGTGGTTAATTCTTTGCAAAATTCGAAGGGCAAAATGTAGCGCGATAATAAAACATTTTCTCGCAAAACTAGTACAAATCTACGTAGTAGCTATGAGTAATAATAATTAGAGACGGTAGATTTTTAGCAATAGATTTTAGATTTAGATTTTAGTTAAAAATGAGAAATGTTATCACACGCTGAAAAAATGAGTAATTTTTTTGTTTGTCGGTCGGTTCAGCATATTTCTGAAGGTTTGCAATATGCGATAAAATGCGAAATCGACCGCAAAATGCGAAATGCCGTACACAATTTGAAATGGTTGTGTATCTACAACATAATTGCTAAATTGCATTTTATGGTTTCCCTCGTGTTCGGTCTCTAATTAGGGATGCGACAGCGACAACACATCGATTTTTGACAATGGCTAATTTCAATGGCTGTGCTTATTAATTTATAATTAAAGATTTAACTGACAATACATAGTAAAAATAATAACAATAAGAAGTAATATAACAACAATAATATGTAAAATAACAAGAACTGATCCCAAAAGTCTGACCGACCAGGGTCATTCATCTCAAGGGATCTCAGCTTCGTCAGTTCGCTATACGAAGTAGGTCACGAGAAGCGTCGGAGAGCGGGCACAGGCACTGGCACTGGCACTAGCTCCCACTTATGTTTTTCTTTTGTGAGTCTCCCACCTCTTAATTTGCATTTAACGTTTCCGAAAAGGACCAGAAGGCTACTTCCGCCATGAACCGAAGAACATTGGATTAGTCATTGCGCGAACAACCGAATCTGCAGTGACTATCAAGTTTCAGCAGGCCCCGTGATTTAAGACACTCGACAATTATTATTTGATACTGAATTCAATTATAATTACATGAGACTAAGAAAAATGAACGCATTCTTGGTAGAATTTGTCTGTTTTCTGAAATCTGTTTTCTTGCGCAATAAGCGATTTTATACAGCAATCCATCAACGATGGGGTTACGAACGCAGGTTATGTTCTTATGAACTGTACTGTCTGCGGGGAACACAGTGTTGTTTCTGAGCTTCACGACACGTTAACGCTTCACGACACGACACGCGCCACGTTCACGCAAACGTGGAAGCTTGCAATTTGTAAATGTGTAGCTAGTTTTCAAGTTTTTACAAGACCCACACATAGCCTGCGGGAGATTTGACTACAAGTATTTCCTCCAGTCGATATTGTTCCAATATCATGAATAGCGAATATTATTAAAGCGATAATGTATATTCCTAACATGAAAAACATTTTTCGATTATCTGGCTGTTGTCAACCCTGCAACCTAAGCACGAGCCGCCACTCCCCAACAGATTTACTCCCAAAACCGGTTAGGAAAATGACATCGTTTATAGTGCAATAATACATCTAGAGACAATACAAGAAGATACTGGAAGCAAGAGATCTCTATCTCGCACCCTTCTACTGGAGGAACAATGAATTGATTGATCTAGGTCTCATAGAATCAGCCCTGCCGGGATAATCCGTTTAAATCTTGTTTTAGAATCAGTCGATGTAGAGAACAGAGGTGCAATCGGAGCATCATAGTGAAGGTTGAGCTAGTTCTTTAAAAAAATAATAAAAAAGCATCGGTGCCTCTTTGAAAAGACCGCATATACAGAA
This sequence comes from Gryllus longicercus, assembly GCA_038098605.1. NCBI lineage: Eukaryota > Metazoa > Arthropoda > Insecta > Orthoptera > Gryllidae > Gryllus > Gryllus longicercus. The sequence continues at coordinate 554,666 of JAZDUA010000285.1, read as the reverse complement.
AATGCTCAAAACATATAGGCACTTGACATACCTGAACAAACAAAAAGAACGGTTGTGATCTATCGCTAAATGCAAATATTATTTGAATATATATATATATATATATATATATATATATATATATATATATATATATATATATATATATATATATAAAAGCTCGAATAATACTTGCATTTAACGATAGATCACAACCATTCTTTTTGTTTGTTCAGGTAGCAGAACCCGGCAAACATTGTTCTGCCCCTCACCACTCTTTCTCTCTTCGTATTCCCCCTCTTACCCAAATGTCAGCTCTCAATGTTTAAAACTATCTCATTCTGTAGATTATGGTGTGAGAACGCTTTAAAAGTTTAGTTTTTAATGCCCTAGAACGCTTCGTTTATGAGTTAACGACATAGATTCACAAAAATCCTTCCGAGTGTGTTGCGGGTAGCATTTGGCGCAGACATACACACACATATACATATATGTATGTGTATACATATATGTATATGTTTTTTTATTAAACTCGGTGGTGAGGCGATATTGCCCTATTTGTTAAGATTATTCAATATTTCCATTAATAATGCAAGTTTACCAGACGATTGGAAGGCAGCTATAGTGGTTCCAATTTTCAAAAATGGTGATAAATCAAAAGTATGTAATTATAGACCTGTATCCCTCACTTCAGTAGTATGCAAAATAATGGAGCATTTAATAGCCGGGTACATTCGTCGCGAATGGGAGAAAGTGAACTGGATTTTCCACGGACAGCATGGGTTTAGAAGTCAACATTCGTGCGAAAGTCAAATTGTTTCTCTTTTTCAAGATCTAGCTGACGTAGTTGACGCGGGTGGGAGGGTGGATGCAGTAGTAATCGACTTCGCGAAAGCATTCGACGTGGTACCGCATAATTTACTTATTAGGAAAGTATTAACCTCAGGAGTTGACGCTAGAGTTGTGAGGTGGATAAGCGAATTTCTTAGGGACAGGAAACAAAAAGTTCGAATTGGCAATCAGTTTTCGACTACGGGAAATGTTACTTCAGGGGTTCCACAGGGAAGTGTGTTAGGGCCATTACTCTTCTTAGCGTACGTGAACGATCTCCATGTGAACATTCAATCAAAGGTGCGTTTATTTGCAGACGATTGTGTTATATACCGAAAAATCAAAGATAGCACTGACGAACAAATATTACAGCAGGATTTAGAGCATTTACGTGATTGGGCTGAAAAAAATGACATGGGTATTAATGGATCTAAAAGCAAAACAATAACGTTCGGGCGGGGACGAAATTATGAGGAACCAGACTATCGTTTAGGTGAGGTAATCATCCCAAGAGTCTCATCATGCAAGTATTTAGGCATTCATCTAGATAGTAAATTAGGGTGGGAGGTGCATATAAATCAGACAGTAAGAAAAGCGTGGAAGTCTTTACATTTTGTAATGCGAATACTAAAGAAAAGTTCTGCAAACGCCAAAGAATTAGCATATCTTACGCTGGTTCGCCCTCTCATGGAATACGGAGTTGCGTGTTGGGATCCATACAGAAAGGCGCACCGGAAAAATCTAGATAGAATACAGAGAAAAGCGAATAAGTTTACCTATAGACGTAACGTAACAAAAAAGTCATGGGAACCTCTAGAAACGAGAAGAACAAAGGCGAGGCTTTGCGCTCTTTATAAATCGTACGTAGGTCAACCAGCTTGGAAGGAAATTCAGATTAGACTAGAAAAACCAAATTATTTCGGCCGAAGCGATCACACCCACAAAATTCGAGCAAGGAAACAAAATTCAGATCTTGGGAAGTTTTCCTTTTGTAATAGAACAATTAGAGATTGGAACAGTTTACCTGCGGCAGTTTTCAAAGCTTTTCCTCTCAGTGTCCGAAGTTTTAGAAATAAGTTAGAACAAGATAACAGTAACTGATATTAAATGAGTAAGTGTTGTGTAGTGCGGTGTAGTGCTGTGAAGTGATGGTCAGTGTAATTCAAAACAAAAAAGTGTAGTGTAGTGAAGTGTAGTGAAGTGAAGTGCGGTGAACGCGATCAGTGCTCTTTTCAATGCTGCTTTTCGTCTTATACTGTATTGTACGGTATTATTATTATTATAATTATTATTATTATTATAATTATTATTATTATTATTATTATTATTATTATTATTATTATATTATTATTGTTATTATTTTATTATTAATGTAAGTCTTGTAATTTCTGCAATTATTGTTACTTAACTGCCACCGGGTCATACCCATTTGCAGTTCTAATAAATCTAATCTAATCTAATCTAATATATATATATATATATATATATATATATATATATATATATATATATATATATATATATTGTGACATACCTGGTGGTGCCGGGTATTTTCACTGCAATATAACACTAAAGGAGGGTATCTTTCACGTGAATGGGTCCCTGGATAAGTTGGTGTAATATTGGAGAGGCTAATCAAAAACATAAATACAATCACAAACAAGATATATTTGTAAACCAAATTTGCTATTTACATCATCTAACAATGTTTGTATACTCCGCCTTGGTACCAAGATTAAGAGTAGTATACAATCGTCATACCTTCGGGGCCCCGATCGACTACCTCTGATATTTGTAGAACCACTCGTGCCGACAGGGTCGTCGACCTCTGCTGCTGCTACAGGCCGTCGGAGGCGAATGGCGTGGCCGTCATCCACGGCCGATGTTCCGATGATTCTTCCCCGACCAGGATCTTGATACCACGGCATCGCACTTCCCTCGAATCACCGTTCGTCAGGGGGTTTAATTACTCAACCCGCGCCGATCACGTGCACCGAACTCAGTTCCGTACCACGCAATTACCATGACAATTCCACTGCACCAACTATTAGGAGCGTGATCAATTATTCTCCCGACACTAATCTTTTACTTTGCTGATATTTTCAATGTCCTATTTACATTCATGCTACACTACAGTTTCTGATATTTCCACAGTTACATCGCGTGTCGTCTGCGTCCTTGCATTACTCGCGAGCTTTCGTCGCACGTCCGCACTCGTCGCCGCTCCGCTAACGTCTCCCTGTCACCGTTCTGCCAACGGCTCTCCTCCGCGATTCTCCTAACGACTCTTTCCTGACCGGGAGCACGCCGGCCACGTCCATCATCGACGGGCGGCACGGCTCGACTGTCCTAACCGCCGCTTACACGTGCTCGCTCCCCGCTTCTAACCGAAATTCTCACGCTGGCCTCCCGGCGGGCACCGGTGGCGGCGGCGACCGTTGCTGGCTGCCCGCTGCTCGCAGCGCCCGGCGCTCGCACCGCGCAGTCCAAAATAGCTGTTGATTTCTTACACTAATGATTTAATTAGTGTAATGAAACACATATTATGGGTTTCAATATATATATATATATATATATATATATAGAGAGAGAGAGAGAGAGAGAGAGAGCGAAGTGGCACAGTGCGTGGCGCGATTGCTCCCTATTGATAGTGAGCCTGTCTCAGACAAGGGATGCTGCCGAAAGGCTGATGCGTGGTCAGCAGAGGCCCATACGCGAATTATGTTTGCAATTTGTTCCGTTGCAGCGCGGAGGCGTGCCGGCAGCGCGTGCACCTGGCGCGCCTGCGCATGCGCGAGCAGCTGCTGCGGGAGCTGGGGCGGCTGGAGCGGCTGCAGCCGCGCGCCGTGCAGGGCGTGCGCCTGCACCGCGTGATGAGCGCGGGCCTCCGCGCCGCCCCGCCCCCGGCCCCGGCCCCGCCCCCGGCGCCGCCCCCGCCCGCGCCCGCCGCGCGCCGCCGCCTCGAGGCCCTGCTGGCCCAGCGCGCGCTCTTCCCCGCACACTGACCGCGACCAGGAGGCGCTCGGAAAGTAAGTACTGAGGGCAGCGGGGCGGGGCCACAAGTTGGCTCATTAGTAGGAGGCGCATTTTGATGGCCTACAACATTGCCAAAAATTATCAATAAAGGGCTCTTAAAATGTTTTCAAAATTCACCTCAAAGCAAAGAAAAATTGCGTAAAACGTTTAATCAAAACCATGTCAAATAACTCAAGCTGTTGGATATGTTGCTGATACAATCTAGGCTTCTTATTTTTGTTAAAGTGAACTCATTTTGCAATTTTTTTTATTTGGAATGGTGTTTAAAAGAAAATATCAGCCTTTATTTATAATGAAATCGGCCGAAGTGTCAATGGCGCCGATAGGAGTAACAGGAACTTTAGATTACATAGTACTCACGACGGCTGACATTACAATATATGAGCGAAGAAATCGAATAGGCTACTCAGAATTCTTGATAAACATTTGTTTCCTCTCGTAAATATTGTTTGAAGTAAGTACCATTAAAATAATATTAAGATCAATAAAGCCAACAAAAAATACATTAAAATTACGTAAAAAGGTAAAAAAACGACTTAGTCGATATCGAAGAAAAATGCAAAAGAAATTACCGATAAAAATGGGTCATTTCCTTTTGTCTTAACATAAAATTAATTTCAATTCTAAACTGAATGTTCTAAAGTGAAAAGAAAAAAAATGACATTTCATTAAAATCCACCCCTACTCCTTAGTCTCATTAGTGAAGTGCGTGTTACAGCTGGAAGATGGCTGTCTTCCCCTTCCGCTGGAACGTGGCGCCAACCTACACATCAGCCTTCGGGGTTTTGCACTACAAGTACTCCGTCATCGGGGCACTGTCTCAACCAGGGCAAGCTCTAAGCTCTCACTTCGTTTTCTTGTGGCAATGAAGTTCATGAAAGTGTGTGTGTGTGTGCGCGCGCGCGCGTGTGTGTGTGTGTGTAAGGTTTAGGATAGGACAAGGAAGAGGAAGGAATGATAGCGCGCTACGCCCACTTGTTTAGGTACTTCTCCAGTATTCGCTTAGTGTTGACTGAGGAACTAGGAAAAACTACCTATCAGAGCAGATGGGGGCTAGAATTCTCGTCCAGAGACCAGCAGAAATCGATCTAGCAATATCCTTTCGGCAGATCTCCCCGGTCTTTCCTCTCCCCACGTGAGTCCTCTCCTCTGCTCGTAGCAACATCCGCGCCACGAGAGTTCCACATCGGAATCTTCAAGGGTCGCACCCAGCGGCGCCAATCAAAGACGCAAAACGGCGCCCGAACGCCCTCACACGCCCCGGCGCCCTCACGCGTAATAGATCGAAGACAGTATCAGGGGGAGGGGGCGCCGTGGCGGACGCCAAATGTAAGAGCATGATGCTAATCTTGAGCCGCCTAATTTTCAGCCAGTAGTATACTTTGTGCTTGTGAACGTGGAATATTCCGCGGCAGTGGCCCCGGACACCAAACCCTCTTCTCTTCCACTTGTTCTATGTCTGTCCTATCATTGCGAAACCCGAATTCGTTTTCTTTAAGTAATGGTAAGGTCATATGTTGTCTCAGTTTTAGCTGCCGACACTAACTGCAAGTTATTTAAAAATAAACGAAATTTACAATTTTGCACGAGATAATTTTAGCTTGAAACTTCCGTTCATGCAACCTTGGTTACTTCCGATAAACGATGGAACCATGCGAACAAGCTTTTGGCATTCGTCGCTGCTACAGCTGTTTGTTGAATAGACAAGGCACTAAAATTATATTCAGTGAATACTACGAAAGATAACCAAGGTTTTTCTATAAATTTGTTTGTTTAATAAATATACTATCATAATTGCCAAAAGGGTCAAAATACGTAAATAGTAAATAATACATAATTGAAAAGTATTACAAAATGTAAAAATATTTACACGTTGCGCTAATACCAAGCGTGTATGTGTTGTACACAAAGAGTTAATTAAGCTTTTGACAGGCCTGTGGATCGTGAGTAGATCGTCAGATAACGCAGTTCGGAGGCAATGGCGAGCGATGAGCTGTGGGTAGTCTGAGGGTTGTTCAATTCCTCGCTAGGGGGAAATATTAATGATATTTCAGTGTAACTTTCAGTTTCCCTACGATTTTTCACACGAACCGTATACGAACTTAATAATCACTGAAAAAATCAAGGCAGAACACGATAGACAATTTCCTCGTCAAGCCGTGACACTGCATGTGCAGGTCCTGACTCCTTAGTTCCATGAAACAGCGAGCTACGCGCAGCAGGCGTCCGCCTGCTGCGAACCAAGGAGGCGCCTGGCGAGCGACTGCTGTTGGATTTTCCGAAAACTTCGGTTAGGCAGCGTATGAGAATAGTCTTCTTCAGTGTGTGGACCAATGTTATTTATTAGACTATACCCAGGTGCGATAGCAGAAGGTACCAGCATCCTCGACCCTGCTGCACGGTCTCTAAGCGCCCGGTGCATGCAGTACTGTGTTAAAGGGAATACCGATAAGAGAAAAAAACTAATTCGAATTTTAAAATTGTAGGTTCCTGCGGATGGTGTCTTGTGTACCCCCGGCTACTACAAGTCACGCAGACCAAGCATCTCAGCCCTGAAGAAGGCCATAGGAGGATGTCCGGAACACCAACCCACGACGCAGCGTGCTTCAGTCAACCGGACGCAAACGTAATTTGCATCTGGTTTGCCAAGGATCGTGTACGTTATGACAGTGATACAAGATGAGAACAACACCTAAAAGATGAACAAAATAGTTTCGGTGAAGTGATATAGTGCAATTGTGGAGAATTTCGAACCTTATATTTCGTTACAATAATGCCCATCCACTTGTGCGTATTCTTTAATATCTTGATTAGGCATGGTACATTTGAATATTATGTCTAACACTTTTAAAATTCCCTCTCATTATTCCGCATGTCTTGCACGCCCTGAGCGTTGGGCTGCAAAGCTTGAAAATGCCCAAATATCTATCCTTGTTGAATCAGCCCGACCACCACTGCACCTTCCGTTTCTCAAGACCTCAACAGTTGACACGCCACAACTAACTTCCGAGACAAGGGTCTTGCTTTGAAAACGCGTCCAAGAGTGACCAGCTCGTTCTTTCCTATAAACCTCCAAACTTTCATTCTCAAGATATTCATATGCAGATAAACTTCTCTCGCAATTTATTCCAAGTGCACGAGTTGTTTCAGTCTCTTATGATCATTTGCGTCGCTGCCAGTAATTTAGTTACTACAACGAGGTATAGAGACGTTAAAAACTACGAAGTGATTCGATTTGTGGTTCTTGTGTGAAAAACAAAACAGTGCATTAACTATGACATTACAAGAAAAGTAATGAATCGCGTACTTAAATATGCGGGCGAGTTTGTCTTTCTTTGAAAAGTGCAGATTTCCCCTATTGAATATCCACCCACCAAAGTAAATGGTGTGAAATTTCTAAACAGCCATAGGATGCGCAATCGCAATGCAATGAAATCAACAGATGGACTCCCTCTACATTTAGATTTAGGATCTGCGGCACAGAACTCCGCCAGGCGGCCTGCGCTGTCCGGAGGTCTGAACCTCGTCGTTGAATTGTGCCACCAAGTGCATGGACCGATCAATTATATCACGAGTCACTTAATGGATCACAGTAAGTGTTCCCCAGGATCTGGTCTTACACTCTGTCTTAAGGAGACAACTACAAGGACAGTTTAAATGGTGTAAATTGTCGATTAAAACTTACTACATACCTAAGCCTCGAGAATAGAGGGACGCAAAAGACGTAAACGTATAACTGCATATTTATTTTTAATTCATTAATTTAGTAACTACTACACTTTGTCATGAAACCAACACGCACGGGAATAGTCACGAAACCAATCACGCACACAATTCAAAAGAAATGTAATAAAAAAGGAGTATAAAAAGCAGTATTTTTTGAAAGGTACAAGAGTTCCTAACGGATATCAAACTCTTTAGCATCATTCCAGTCATTACTTTGGTAAAGTGGAACGACACATTTAAGTGCCTAGCCTACTAGATCTGCAACGAACTTACCTTAATTGTGCTCAAGAAAATAATTATTCTTTCTTATTTAAAGATATTAATTAAGGTTCAAGAATGATAATTTATTTTTGTTTATTCCATTGTGTATAAAAATGATGTTAGGTACTCAAAGTTTCACGAATTGACCATTCCCATCATCACGTATACAAAAGCTGTAACACATATTGTAAATAAATAAAACGTAATAAAAATGAAACCAATCATATTTCGAATCACATTATAAGAACACATATGTCCAAATTTACCAATCAACAATTAGAAATGAGAAAACTTTGGATTCTTCATAGATTGGAGTGTGGTTGGTGGCCAGTTGTGACAGCAAGAGAAAGTCAGATGGTGGCATCTTAACGAAAGGCACGTTAGAGAGGCATCCCCGTCGAATCATATGGTACATTGTTAATCTTTTTTTAACATATGGGAGTACTTTCGGCCATGCTTTATACTGTTATGACTCATACACCTGGCATAATCTGGTTAGCTCACGCATACATCGTGTCCTGATGTTCCAGTACAATGGAGCCATTCGACTCAATATTGATTTTTTCCAAGTACAATGGAGCCACTACACAATATTTACTTTCCACAACAATATTTAATAGTTATTTCCACGTAAACCAATGAAATGTTTATTAGTTACAGATTGTCATATCTCATGACGGACGTATTCTCCTGATCTGAGCAAGACACGCTCTACAAGTTTATAATAGCGAAGTTACCGTATTATTATTTATAATACTGTTTATTAATTAAAATAATTAATACAAAATAGAAGTTCTTGAGTTTTTGTTTAAGATTACAAGACAAAAAGCACTTCACATCGCTTACTAAAGTTGCTCTGAGGATGTCTCATTGAGCAGAAAGTTGTTTAGACGCTATGGGTTCTAATGTTGGGTCCCATACGTGCCCCGTGAACGGGGATGTATGATTAGTTGCACTTAATACCGTCGTACATTGGCCGACTATCTTGGAATAGTATTGTGTGGGTATTTTCGAACAGTTTTGAGCTGTGGTCCTCGTTATCGGGTACTCCTACATAAATTTTGAAAACCATGGTGTCGATAATGACAGTCGCATGCTTATATCCGAATCGAGCAAAGGTCCAAATAAATCGAGACACACTGCCTCGTTCGGTGCCGTGGCAATAATGTGATTCATCGCGCCTTGTAGAGGCGGTTCGGAAACTTAGTTTGCTGTCAGGTAATGTCGACTCGTAACGGGTTTCGCGGGCCGTAATACGCCAGTGTTTGAATCTTATCGCCCTCAAAGTGTCCGTGGCTTTCGTACAAGAAGGTGACTAGTCTATCCGTGATCGCAGCTGGAATCCATGTCCTGAATATATCTGGGTCCTTACGAGCTTTGTAGAGCACCAGGTCATTTTAAAATTATCAGCATACTTCTGGACTTTCCAGAACAACTCATGGTCCTGTTCTGATTCCCATTTCAAGAATGACTTAATGGCGGCAATCTTAAAATTTAACGCATTCATCCCATAACGACACTTCCACTTCCATGGTTGTTGATAAATACTGCAGTCTGCTGAGATTATCTGCAATAATGTTCCTACTTCCGGGTGTAACCTATGTGCCTGTAACTACGTAACGTGCGTGTGTGCGTAACGAAGGTCAGTGACTCGCCATTAACAATTTGCTATTTACGTATTGCGTTGTGAAACAGCAACTTTTTTGGAATTCTTGGATTGAAGAGAATTGTTAGATGTTTGTATTCTACATGTACACTGTGTTGTAGCAAAATTCGTGAAGTCTGTTTTTGTTAAAATATTTAATATATTGCAATTTATTTGAGAGTATGTTACTTGTTATTTTTAAGCAGCGTGCGTGCTACTTTTGGAAATAGTATTGTGTGTATTCAACAGCATTGTTGTTGCTGAAGGCCGCCAGTTAAACCTGAATTATTTATTATTCAAAATACTTTTCCTCGTTGAATTAAAATTAGTTTTTGCCTATTTTAAAGTTAACGTCGATATATTTTTAGTTTTGTATTGGTTAATTATGAGAATGATTGACATCCATTTTTATTAAATAGTTCGTTTAAAATAAATTTAATCCCCATTTCATTCCCTTTTGAAAATTAAAAAAAAAAATTGGATCTAAAAAGTTATTGCATGTCCCTCTCAATTACATTTATTATTTTACTTACTGCGCTTTTAAGATCGATGAATCATTGAATATAAAATTAATTGGAAATTGTATACAATAAGAATTCTATTGCTTTTTTTTAATACTATTTTTTTTTCATGAACCCCATTTTCGGGTCCCCTTGATTTTCGAGGCACCGAGCGATCACCTAGTACCGTCGGTGATCATTGAGAATGTTATACCATGAAAAAGTGCATAACGGTGGGGGTAAGTTCAACTCCCCCTTTGAAGTGTGAAGTCACTACATCTGCGATGACGGCAGCGCTAGTAACATTAAACTGTCCTCTGGAAGAAAGTTGTACTGAGAGGTGGTTGAATGCTTTTGTCACGCAGCACCTTGTACCTCCAAGGCGTCCAAATGTACCGCTTCTTCCGAGGAGCGAGCCATCACTTTTCGGATCGAGTTGGTTGGAATGGAAAGCATCGGGTGGGAGAGGGAGAAGGATATGGAGGAGCAGGGGCGGGGTGGGAGGGGCGGGGTCAAGGAAGGGAGTGGGGCGCAAAGAAGAGGAGTGGGGCGTAGAGCGGATGCGAGGAGCGGAATACGCGGGAGTGGGGCGGGCGTGGGGGGGGAACAAGGGCGGCGAGAGGGGCGACGAGCGGGACGGAAGCAGGGGCAGGGAGCGGGCGGGGAACGGAGGCGGGGAGCGGGTGGAGGCGGGGAGTGGAGGCGGGAGGAGCGTGGTCACGGAGGTGGGAGCGAGGACATAGAACTGCGAGGTGGGAGTAGGGGTTGGGGCGGGGAGAGGAGGCGGGAGGTGTGGGGGCGGGGAGCGGGGGCGGTAGGAACGGGAGCGGGGAGCCTCCCGTGAACAGCGTGAGCTGCAAGTGACAGCTCTCGCGAGGCGCCGCTAAAGTGGCGAGCAGTTACGAGGGAGAGCGCCGCCTCACTCCACCCTTCGGGAAGATCCTCCAGAAACTTGCTCCAAGTAATTAAAAGGGAAACAATCACCGCTGCTTTTAAAAAACGGAACAACTTCCCACAAGAGGATGACACGCAAACGTTGCTTGGTACGTATTATGCATTGTTTAATATTGAAGATATTTATGACGCCTTCTCAAGGTAATTATCAGTTAAATTTTGAGATATGTAACAAATATTGTAATATTTATTTATGATACTAAAATTCAAAACATTATTCACGGAAATTTTATATAATAAATACTGTACATTTTCCAATAATTTTTACTGATAATCTCCTCACGACATCTCTTTTCTGAAAAAGGAAATCGATCATTTTACAGTTTGTTTTAAATAACAATATACCAGCTAAGAAATGCTTATATACTATGCCTTCTTAAAAAGAAAAAGCTTTTTCAACCATTCATTTTCCGATCGATTTTCCAACACTAGCGTGTTTTCAGGTACTGGACTAATTACACTGACCAAGGTAAGTAATGACATATTGAATGTTGCTTGAGGAGGTGAAATTTGAGTTTCGCACACATGTTAAGAAATATTAACGTGTTAAAAGTTAAAGTTACAAATTTACACGAACTTTTATTACGAGCATATAATGTTTGGGTAGTTTCCACTTACACATTGTCGCTTATTTGTCCTTGAAATGCAATCTACTGTTTAGAATTGAGTGAGTTTATGTAAATGTCTTCGGCCATTATTTTAATATAACGTTCTTCGTTGTGAAGAACATTTAAACAAATGTTAAGAACTAAGAGATTCTTGCAACAAGATACGTAAGAAGCAGGGTGTCAACCGCACGAACAAGAAACAGTCCTGCTCTTTTCATGTGATCTCATCACTCCCCCTCTGATCGACGCCCTGTGAATAAATTATTGGGGGGCATTTTACGACACTCGTTTGCAATAATTTTTAGTTGCAGATTCGTGAAATATGGATCAATTAACTGTAATGCATCATGTGTGTTAACTAAACAAGACACGAATTTTCAATACATTTTTGTTGCCAGCGTTTTACTAATTTAATGGATGGATTTTGTCTTTACACTGATACTGAATTAAAAATATAAGCATATACAGTGGATTAAGTTCACACAAATTAAGAGATGACCCAGACTTTCATTTAAAAACAATATACTCCGCACGGGATTTCACAGCTGGTGGATATTCGAAAAAAAAAACTCCCATTTAATGCCATGACGTGAGAGAGACATTAGATACTGGCTACTCGTTGAAGAAAAATGCACGTACACAAAAGTATTAATAGAATCTAGCACAGATATTTCTATGGACAGTATTTATCTTCTCTTCTGAGTGCGTTTTGAAAATATCAGACAGAAATCGCACGATTCAATGATCTGCCCCGTTCCCGTAATAAAAGGAAAACCCCTAACAGCTAACATGAAGGGAAACAAATCCCGTTTTTCTTCCCTGGGCACAATTATCTATAGGGAAATTCCGCACGCGCATCGCAGCGAACAGTGGCACAGAGACAAGTATTCAAGAAAGAAGTCTCCTGCGTAAGCATATCTTTTCAGGAATTCAACAGACAAATTTGTATGGTACTGGAGGTCTTAACTTGTAGATAGAATATTTGGAGGTCCTCTCCGAAAAATTCGTGCATACTGATGTCGTCTAAGCATTTTTTTTTTTCAAAAAAAAAAAAAAAAAGTTGATTCTTTGATCGTACCCCTCTACTCCCCCCCAACTATTTCGCTTCTTAAAGGTTTTCATCGGAATCTGCTTAGGCAGCAGGGAGCGCATTGTTCTCCCAACGTCCGGTCAGCGCTGGCTTAACAAGACTTCATCGCTTGACGCGGCTCATTACGAGGTGACAGCCGCCAACGCGGCGCTCGCGGAGACTTCTCAGCGAGCTCCCTTCGCGTGATTGCGCGCGGCAGAAGGGGCAGCTGGGGACTCGACCTCTGCGAGCTGAAATTGCCCACTTGCCAACTCCGGCTCAAAAAAGCTCATGTTGGCAAAACTTACAGGTCATTAGTTGCGACATTCGTGACCAGTTTCAAACGCGCAGTTCGTTCTACACTTCTTGAAGACAAAAAGGGGGCAACAAATTGTAACTAGGATTCAAAAAATAGAGATGGTTTTCGAAACCGATGCTTTGAACTCATTTTGAAGTTAAATGTAAATGAATATTTTATGTAAATATTTTGACACAAATCAAGTTCCTATTTTATTTTAGTATAAATATTTGAAATGAAACTTATGTTTTCGCGTGCTTCTACTGTTAAACTGTCTTGAAGGTTCTTCCCGTTCACAGATATTTTTAAAAAAATTTGTCCTCATTTTTTCTATAAATACGAAAATGTATAAACCAAGTCTTCTCAGTGGTAATAAAGACAAAATATTGAATTTATGTCATCATCAAATGATATCTATTAAGAAATGCAAGTAATAGAAATATACATTTGTAGAGTACAAGTGATACAAAGGTAAATTACTGTCTAAGTATTAAATTTCTGCTTTCAGAAAATAAAGTGTCTCTTTCACTCGTTTTGTCTCACACATTTATTTAGTATGCAAAAATGGCATTGGTGTTTTCGTCAAATATTGTTTATCCAAAGTCATTTCGTTTCTTGATAATTTACTGTTTCCGTGTTTATCTGTTCGCGAAACTGAGTGTCGACATATAACGAGAGAGATCGGCATGAGACTAGATCGGCATCCGAATAGATTTTTAATCTATTCTGAAATATGAGAAGTTTTTTGGGGGGAGGGGTTTGGAACAATCTTCAGTATATAATTCTATGAATAAAAATATTATTCTTCAAATATTTCAAAATTAAAAACCCTTATTGGCAGGTTTAGAGTTTACAAACTTCTCTGTTGCTTTTCACAGAAATTAAGTTTTCAAGGAAATTGAAAATTGCCATTAGCTCGCTGTATAAACCTGTTTCAATGATCGAGAAATATGTTCCCTGATTTGTCACTTATACTTTGAAGTTTCTGAAGTTTAATCTTGAATTTTTTCTTTAAAAATTCTACTTGTAGTCGCGACGTTATTTTCAACAGCGAATCATAAAACAGCTCTCCCTAGCAGGATTGACCATTCACACCGATGGGTTGCTTGTAACTGGAAACTAATAGCAATGATATATTTGAACCTCGTGATCGCAAACGCCTGAGCGTGATGAAGTAGGTCCAAGGGGGCGGGGCGAGATGACGTCAGCAGAATTTCCGGGGCTTCTTTCCCTGGGCTTTCGCTCGCCACTGTTTCGCACTGCGCCGACCCCCTTCCCGCTAATCCCTGCTGACGGGGGACGCCGCCACCGAGTATGTCCGATTTAAAGAGATATTTTTGACAGATCCTGGACTGTCACGACTGGACGGCTGGCGTAATGGTCCAATCGGGACCGGCTTAGGTGACATTAATTGATGTCAGTGCAGAGCCTGTGACGGGGAGGTCCTAGGGTTCGAATCCCGACAGTGGCAGGGTTTTCGACATCAGCTACACAGCCAAGTCGAATTTACCCGCTGTCTGGAGGAGAATTCTAGGGGCTGGTTGCACTGATCGGTAATTTTTCGTGTTTTCTCCGATCAACACCAGGCGAATGCCGGAGCAGTACTCTAACAAACGGGCCGCAGTTACACTCTTACATGCACTACACTACCACACATGCCAGGAGATCGGTCGGTAGCTTAGAGCTTGTCCCAGCTGGGTCGGTGTCCCGCTGGTGGAAGATCCCTGGTTAGGAAAGCTGACATGTAGGTCGGCGCCGGATCTTACCATTATGCTGGGAAAGATCACCGTCAGTTCCCGCGATTAATCATGCACCACACTTACGATACTAATGACCTTACCAATTGACGAGCCCGGAAAAATCAATCAATCAATCCAATCGGAAGCTTCGCTACGACTTCCATTTCTGGTGTTTGAAGATCCCGATTTTATAATCGCTTCATGGTTGATGATCCTTTTGAGTTGTGCTGATGCACTTGCCAAACAGTTACGTTTACTTCAGTCAAAACCTTACCTCTGATATTTGAATATTCCTATAACAAATTCAATTGCACATAGAACAGGCAATAAATAGATCACACAATCTGTTTTACTAGACAGTAAAACATGTTTACGTCAAAGACATGTACACTGACTCACGACACTTGAAACGATGACAAATCGCATCCATCTGCAAGTTTCGCATTGTAACTGTGCGTGAAACGCATTGTAATGACACGCGTAATACTAGATGCGAGACGGCTCAGACCTCCCGGCTGAAGGATTAAAGTAATCCTGCGGATAACTGTGAATTCCGGGGACGTAAATAGTGGGGGAAGAAGAAATTATTGAAGCAAAATCTGATTATTACTCTACTGCTTTCAGTGCCACACATCTTCCCAAATTAATAATTTTATAAACTTCAATCCCCATTATTATCTCCCAGAAATATGTTAATACCATAGACTGTAGTACAACAGTGTTAAAATATATTAATGCCACAAAGGCTGCATGCAAACAATGGCTTTTATATGTTGGACTAGGGTGGGCGAATATTGACTAGTTGCACAGTAAACCGCAAGTTCGGCCCAAATTTCACACTGAAGTGATATGCTCCAGAAGTGTGAGTGAAAATAATCTGAACATGGCTGATTTCTCGGTATGTACAATTGAATCTAATGTGAGGCTTAGGTAAATTTAACATCAATCGCATTTTTTTGAGTGTAGTTTTTTGATTGCCCGTGAGATTTCAAGATTGTGTATTAACGTAAAAATATGGTCGTGTGTAAATTACGGTTAAGTCCTAATTTGGCAAATTCTCCAATTAACCGACTAATATTCACGTTATTCAAAATGGATAGATAAAGTTGGAAGGAGGACAGCTTCAAAACATACATACTTTGGACTTCGGCTGGAAGTTGAATTTAGCCAACACAAAGTTGCTAAGGAAAGTACATTACGCTGACGAGTAATAGCAGATATATGATAAACAGGGGTCAAATTTCTGCAAGAAAGTTAAGGCTAGTGAGAGACAAGTTTCCAATTACACAGTGACAGTTGTAAATATCTGTTTGCACGACACTACCTAACATAATCTAACTTCAGTATACGCCTCTTTGCTAAGCAATTACAAGTTGGCGACGGGCTTTGCTTACAGATTTACAGAAAAGCATCTTGGGTCTGTGCAAAGCGTAATATCCATCGCATATGTGTGCCAAAATATTTCTTGCGATCAGATAAGATGTCTCGCATGCAGACAATTACCTTACTTTTGCCATTGGCCAGTGGATAATATCAACATTAACTGGATAATGGCCGAAACTATCTGTTGATCCACATTCACATAGTTTTATCTAAACAATCTGGCTGATGAACGAATTTACCTGCTGTTCCTTAAATTAGCCAATTTTCTTTTGCCTTTGTCTTGACTCCTTCAAATTATCATAATGTAAAAATATTTCATCAACACCAAATTTTTTGCAATTTAAATATTAAGAGTTTTACTCTTGATTTACTAATTTGTCACTCAGTTCCCTACACGAAAATTTAATATCGTAGTGAGGCACTGTTGAACTTGTCAAAATAATATACTAGACAGGTATTTACCAACGTCTTTTCTTATCTATCGAATAAACACGTCAGTGGAGACAGCTAAAATGGTTATTTCTAAAATAAATTGGCTAGACTTTCCTATAAGTCTCTTCGTTCCTGAGACCCATTCTTCAGAGACTCGCAGATTGACCAGATCATAGATGAATCCACATTTCCTACCGCAACGCGAAGCGATCAAAGCGTGTACCCTGGAAGTGCTTTTCTTTCTCCTTGATCACACGAAACCCTGTCCCCCCAGAAAACATATTTTAACTAGCGTAAGTACGAGCTCTACCGTAATAAAGAAAAACAGCTTTCATCAAAGCGTAGCGTAATTATTTTCCTCTATAAAGCATCTAAAAATCAGGTAGCGTTGGTCTTGGCGGTGCAGAGCGGCATGTAGAGCTTGAACTCGGCCGGCAGCTCGTCCTCGGTGTAGAGGCGGTCGGAGAAGTAGACGCGGCGCACGCGGCAGTTGGCGTGGATCTGCACGCGCGTCGTCTCGATGTAGTTGGTGCCGTAGGCGCGGCGCGTGAAGTCCGCCAGGTTGAACTGGATCTGGTTCCAGCCGTTGTTGAGGCCGATGGGCATCGTGCACGCGAACGGCCGCACGCGCGTCGTCGACTGGTAGTTGCTGACGCGGAAGCGCCGGCGCATGTCCTTGTCGTCCAGGACCTGCGCAGCCAACCACCAGCCCGCCCCGCTCAGCCGGCCAGTCGCTCAACCTGCCACTCCCTCAGCCAGCCACTCACTCAGCCAACCGCTTAGTCAGCCACCCATTCGGCCAACTACCTGCTCAACCCACCACTCAGTCATCCACAGCCTCAGTCAACCACTCACTCAGCCAACCACCCGCTATCTTAGAAGTAGGATAGTCAGCCATTCATTCGGCCAACCACCCGCTCAACCCACCACTCAGTCAGCCAACCACCCGCTCAGTCAGCCACTGATTCTGCCGACCACTCGCTCAACCCACCACCCAGTCAGCCACCGTCTCGGTCAACTACTCACTCAGCCAACCACCCGCTCCGTCAGCCACTCATTCGGCCAACTACCCGCTCAGCCAGCTAGTCGCTCACCCCACCACTCACTCAACCAGCGACCCTCTCAACCAGCCACTCACTCAGCCAACCACCCGCTCAGTCGCCCACTCATTCAGCCAACCAGTCATTCATTCAGCCTACCACTCGCTCCGCCAGCCACTTGCTCAACCGGACACTCACTCAGCCAACCATCTGCTCATCCTAACTCAGCCAGCCACTCATTTGGCCAACCAATCACTCATTCAGCCTACCACTCGCACAGCCAGCCACTCATTTGGCCAACCACCTGCTCAGCCCCATTCAGCCAATCACTCATTCGGCCAACCACTCGCTCAGCGAGCCATCCGCTCAACCGGCCATTTGTAACGTAGTAGTCTTATGTCGTGCTTGGCAACAAGAAGTTGGGGAAGAGAAATAAATAGAATGCCTTGAGTAGTCGAACTGAGTTGACCTGCTTCTAAGATCCACAATAGCTGTAATTGTTAAGCTGTGGATAGTTTCTGAATAGATCCAAAGGTATTGAATGTACTAGAACCGAAATAATAAAGTTGTTGTAAAGAAAGAAGTTAATTTCTGAAGATGTGGCATGTGGCCATCTGACCAATGCATTGCTGACGATTGCTATAACTCATTCGACCAACCACCCGTTTATCCTACCTCTCGCTCAGGCAGCTACCCGCTTAGCCAGCCACCCATCCACTCAGCCAACTACCTGCTCAGTGTTTTATAGTGGAATGTACCCTCATATACCCCTTCTAGCATCAAGATAATGGGATGCAGATATGATAGCTGATTAGTTTTTGTGACGTGCTAAATATTTTTTTATTTTGCAGAACAATCAGAATTCCGCCGCAGAACATCTATAGGGCAGTGACTCTTAAAAATTATATTCATTAAGATGAGTATCATCAGTGGCGACAATAGAACTGAAAGTGATAGATAACCTTTTGCGCTTCGTCTTTTGAAAGGATTCTTTCACCTTTTTTTCAGTGATCTTGCGAAGAAATGACTAAGGTTGAAATCACATTTCATTATCTCTTTACCATCGATACAGTGTTAGCACCAGGTTTGCATGGACCAGCTCGTCGAGCATTTAGATAAAAGTCAGTTGTGAACACATTGTTTAAGAAACTGGTGTGTTTTCAAATGTTTTATGTGTCGCAATACAACTGTGTCAATAAAATCAAAGACATAGCCCGTCATCTTGTACGTTACTGAATTAACTGTTTCTTTAGTGCATTCATTATTACAAAAATTTGAGGACCAACATTTTAGACAAAAACTCAAATCAAAAAATTAACATCTTGTTATTTGATGCGTTAATCTTCATATCTGTAAATTCAAATATTACGTTGGCAAATTTCTTTATGAATGGTTAAATTTAATTTATATAATCCATATCTACATAAATTAGGTTTCAAACTGCTTTTTGACTGTGGCAGTGAGAGACCTTATATGGACCTTCTGCATCGAGGCCCCGCGAGAACAGTTGTGACGTTAATCTTTTAAAATAAAATGAGCTCGAATTATTTTCACATTACGTAGTAATGTGCTTTTACATTAATTTTCGAAAAACTGTTTATCAAACGTCAAAGCACATTGCAAATAAAGGTACTAAAATATTTCAGAAATATGACACAATCACACACAAAAAAATATGTTCGTGTCTGGGAATCAGACCATGATTTCTAAATGTTATGGGGGTCGCTAAATCCGAATATGGTCATAAACTCAATGGTCATAACATAACCACAAAAAATATAAAAAATGAAAGATATTTCTAATCCAGGTGTCAGACTATGTTACCTATATGCTTTTGGGGAAACGGAATCTTAAGTCCATTTAATACCATCTCATCATATTTTTTAAATCCAGATAAATTATAATTGATAGATGATGTGGTATTGGCCTCTGTGGGGACAAACTTATCACGTTATAGTATGGCAGCTTGCCAATATAGTTGGCGTCAACTAGCCTTCTCTCCAAGCAGACAAGATTTTAATTTTTTTTTAGATTTAATTTTTTTAGAAGAAATTTAATAAATTATTCCTGTATTCAACACACATGATATTACATAAATGAGCATTGTTGCAATGAAATTGGAAACCCATGAACCCTCTCTCATTGCAAAATGATCTTGCAAAACCACGGCGCTGTGAAATTTATTTGCTGAATGAGAAACTCGCTAATTAAGCCGGAAATCCAGCGCTACATTCCTCAACATTCCACGAGCGGATGAGAGCGGTTTGGTGCCGGGGGAAGATGAGTTGGAGATCTGCCCGTCCGCCGGCGGAAAGAAAGTCTCTGAGATATCGAAAAGGTGTTCGTTTGAAGAGATTTCGTGTAACGAACGACTGAAATGTTTAACATGTTCATGTTCGAAAATCAAATGTTACCTTCTGGAGGCTTAATAAGGAATTCAAAACACCAAAACCGTGGTCAGATCGGAATAAAGGAACAAACTATATTTTTTAAACTAGGACGATACAAAACACATTATTTCGATTGTTTGCAATTTTCGAATCTTCGAAGGGTTCACCGAAAATGAGAGCTGCATTTTTAAACGACATTTGGAATATCCGTAGAAAAAATTAAAGAAAAAATCTGGAATAGTTTTTTATTTAAAAAAAAACAACTTCAAGAAGAAATTAAGCGAAAGCTACTATTTTTTTAAATTGTACATCCCTTATTTAAAAGTCTAATTTTTTAAATAGATTTTATTTAAGAAAAAATTCTATCACCAATATTGTACATTTGGAATGTACATTTTTTGCTATTTTCGAAAATACAATGAGTTACCGGAAATGTAATCAGCACGATTTTTTATTGCCCTTTGCGTTTCGTTTGCGAATCGTTTATGAGAAAATAATTGTTTAAAAACTGCCTTTGTTTCAAGCAAAATTATATCAAAACCTCATATTTTCGAACAAGTGTACACGATCACATTTAAAGAGCTGCCTTTGAAGAACTTATTTCTAGGTCATCAACTTTGATGTTGTAAGAAGACGCCGTAAAACATTTGATCTTCTGCAGTTTTGAAAAAGAGACCTATGTCATTCTTAAGCGTCCTTTACGCTATCTGGAAACAGTTTTAATTCTTACATTTAGTGCCATTTTTGAGAAAATTTTGAAATTTTCAGTTTTCATGTAAAATACCCCCAAAATAAAAATATGTTTCAAACGCGGTAAGGAGAATATCAGTTTTGGAGAAAATCGTGTAAACGGTTTAGGCGCTATCGTGTCTTACAGACGTCATATCGTCAATTTTCGTTTTAAAAGATCCACAAAACGTGAATTCTCACAACACAATAGAGAAAGTACGTTACTACATATATAAACAATTTATCCACTTTTCCGTTACCAGAGCCCGACAATTCTAGATTTCTGTTGAAAAATCGCCAATTTTCGCCGTGGCATTAAAATACTTTCTCTTCGCTACGTTATTACGTTACATAAAGTCACACACGTTACGTACATAGAAAAACAAAATAGTAAAAATATGGGGTAACATTTTATTTTTAAAGATATATTCGCCTGAATATAAAATCCAGACCACGATACTTACATTGCCTCAACGACATGCAAATGTTATCATGAAAACCGTACCAGATTTATTTTGTAACGGTCGACATAAAAGCAGAAAACTAAGAACAGATAAGGGAAAATTTAGCTTTGTGTATATGATCACTATATAATGATATAAGGACAAACTAAAAACTCAAAAATTACTAAATTCCCAACAAATGAAAAATTGCTGATCCACTGTTATCGCGGGCGAACCAAAGAATTTTCAGACTCTCTAGTCCAATCATCAAGAGAGTTGAAAATATCAGATATAGTACCCTCTTGAAAGGGACGTTGGGGCCATGAGGTCAGGAGGAAGAGCAGCATTCCGACGAATTGATCCAAACGATCATTAGTGTGCAGTTTGTTTAATGCTTGAAGCCCAAAAACAGACAAAGACGGCAGTCCTAAATTAAGAATCTGTGAAAAAATGGTGGCAGGTCACACACAAACTGAGTCAAACGACTAAACCTGATGATCACTTCAATACTGAAAATAAATCATCCATCATAATCATAATCAATCGACCATCATAATCTGTTGATTCCTTCAAAAGCAATGACCATCCTTCCGCGCAGAAGAGAAAAAGAAGTAAGCTTTCTTAAATAAACCTCCACTCCGGGTGTGCTTCGTCAGGGTAGATGGATACAGACGAAACGAATTCCGGTCGTCTCTCACACAAGCGCAAGTGAAATCTCTGCGTGTATCAGGCGTTTGCCTTAAGTTTCCAGCAAAGCAATAGAGTGAATCCACTGGTTAAAGCAATGAATATGTTCGACAAGGCAAATCAAATGCGTCCTATTGCCCTAGGAGGTTGCTATAAAGATTTAAAACGTACGTTGGGGTGCAAACTCTTGCGCGAAATTCAAAATGTGGATATACCAACACCCAACTAACTCCTACACAAAATATACTCCGACTCCGGAAACCACGGAATACTACCGGACAGAGCAGCTGGACGCTAGAATTCTCCTCCAGACAGCAACTGAATTATAACGAAATAACACCTGAATATTGCATATAAAATTCCGAGTAACCTGCGCGTGTCTGCCCGTGCTTCACTCACGTTAGAGCCCTTCCGGTCCACCGTTTGAGCACATGATGTCTTTCAACCCTACTGGGTCTGCTGTTTTTTTCGTACTATTCTTCGAGAACATCATTATTAACATTGTTATTACTGCTATAATTATTATTACTAATATTATTTCTAGTATTATTGCTATTGCGATTATTACTATTGTAACTGTTGTTATTACAAGGTACAGAATAGGAGAGTGCGGGGGAGGGGGGATCAACAAAAAAATCATACCTTCGAACCTCTTTAAGACATCAAGGTAAAACAAAAACTAAGTTGGTCCTATGAGTAGTATCTATAATGTGTTAAAATTTCATAATCAAAGATTCAGTACATTTTGAGTTAAATCGGTTCACACAGTCGGTCATACAAGTAGAGTTATAGACAACAATTGATTGGACGTGATACTCCTTTTAGTAATCGAGTAAGCAAGTTAAAAAAGTATATAAAAGCTGAAATACCAAAATCACAGATACACATTTCAGATCTATTTATCTGTATTGATAAAATTTACGTTATGGTCGTAAGTACGCATTCACCCATAATCAGCAACCAGAATAAATTTAACTTGTCTGATCCCAAACAAATGTGTAACAGGATCAGATGAATTCAGGCGAAAGGTTGCCTGGTCGATCGTCGGGCCAAGAAGCCGGCGCGGGCGCGGGCGCAAGCGCCACTCACGGTGATCTCGAAGGTGAAGTACTTCTTCATGTTCTTGATGATCATGACGAGGAAGGGCAGCTTGATGCCCAGCACGCCGCGCGGGTCGGGCGGGCACGAGATGTAGGTGGTGGCCACGTTGGTGCCGGCCAGCTCCAGCACCAGCGACCGCACCTCGTTGTCGGTGATGCGTTTGATGTGGCCGTTGCGCACCTGGGCCACACCAGCGCAGCCAATCACCACCGCAGTTTACGGACTACAAACGCACCTTAAGTTTTAAGCAATTTTTCAATTTATAGCCCGCATCGTATGAATACCTTTTATGCTTTTCCATTACGAAAATAGCTAGTAACAAAAATATTGTTCTGTTACCGATAACACAAATCACTTTCAATTCAAGTTTACTGGCACCATAGACTGCAATGACGCATCTTAGGCTAGACATTGTTCTGGGCTTGTGATGGCGGGACGGGAGGGAGACAGTGTTAGCAACTTTGTGAATTCTCGCAACTCATGTTCTACGTATTGATGTACTTCTGCTACCAGTTGAATTCAATGTTGCCAGTTAAGAGATAGGTTTCACGCAGCATTGAATATATAGCCATTTTTAAGACTGGTGTGAATTTTAAATCAAACACTGAACCTTTTTTATATTAATTTCGAGTACAAGACGCACCTGAATGTTGGAGGAAATTTATCGAAGAAGAAAGTGTGTCTTACAGCCCGTAAAATACAGTAATACCCCCTTCCCCAAAATGAAACAAAAAAATCGCTCATGTAATGCAATCGTTTTTAAGAAAATATGAATTTTAAGTGCCTATATTTCCACCAAAATTACACTATAACTACTAATATTTTCGAAGAAATATTCCTGACTTTATTTAAAGAGCTCTCTCTTTGAAGAAATATTTCATTAAAATAGTCTATATCTTCAATATTGTAGTTGTAGGAAGTCACCGAAAAGATTTTGAACTTTACAAACTTCGAAAATTCAGATATTTCAACGAGCATCTTATATGCTCTCCGAAGATACAGTTTAATTTGAAAATGGTGCCATTTTTTAGAAAATGTTATTGAAGATTCATGTAAAAGCGCTAGCGTTGACCACATGGACGAGCTGACACCTTTTGTCATCTATCGAGAATTGGAATCAAGGTCCATGGATTCTGACCACACAGCGTGTTAGATGAAGTAATTTACTATATATTCGAACAAGATTTATCTCCTATTCGGTTACAAGGGCCTGAAAATATGTGTTTTCCTGTCGAAAAATAGCCGATATCCGAAGCAGCTTTACGTTACTTTCTCTTTACTACGTAAGTAAATAGTAAGGCGAGAAAGTTAACGTCTCTAATTCGGATTGCAAGAAGCTGGAATGCCTTGTAACGGGCGCAAGATTAAGTACTGTTCATGTTTCGGTTGGTCATGAAACATTATTTCCTAATACGTCATATTTGCACATTCATTGATATTCGCTTCCTTATCAACATTGATAAAAATTTTTTTCCTACACAACGTCAAAATGCCCACCACAAAGTCACAATATCCCGAAGATGTCAAAATACTCATCTATACAAACACTTGTAATTTATAATAGTACAAACAAGTAGTTACTTCCATGCCCTCTTTCAAGATATGAATATTTATTAAAAAATACCTTTTTCGTCCAAATGGCAAGCGGTTTCGCACCAACACTGTACAAAATAGAAAGAAAACCGCTTTGGTACGTGTTGCGAAACATTTTTCGTCTTTAAGTGGTATACTTCATAGTGCAAGAATAAAACTTAAAAACGATGTGAGCCACCAAAGCTGTTCTAGCGACACAGCAGCTTCCAAAGCATCTAAAATATACATTCAATGCACATTTCTTTGCAAGAAGTAATCGCCCCGTTACTACGGACTCATTAGTTGACTAACGCAATGCAATAATGCAAAATACATCACCGAAATACTTGGACATCGAACTCAAAGCATAATTAATTTTGAAGTATAGAAAGAGCTTTTGTTCCTCATTAGCCTCTAGGAATTGAAGTGTCTTCGAAACGTGACGGTGGTAGATATATCGTTTTTACTTTCTCGCCTTACTAGTACTTATGTAGAAAAGGCTTGTATTTGTACTTATGTAGAAAATTATTGTACTGGTGCCGCAATAAAATCAGCGATTGTTTTGGCAGAATAACTAGTATTATGGGGCCTGGTATTGAAAAAGGGAATAAATCTGGTTCCAATACTATACAGTAAATTACTTCCTCTAGCAGGTTGTGTAGACAGAATTCACGTTTTGTGGGTCCTTGATACCGAAATACGAACGATTGACAGCAAAACGTCTTTGTCAGTGTCCGTGTGTGTGTATGCATAATACTAATAGCTGAAGCGCTCACACGATTTTTCTCTACAGTTGGTATTCCTTCATCGACCTTGTGAATTTGATATGGGTATTTCGATTTTTGGGGAGCTTTTCGGAGTCTTTCTACAACTGCAATATTGAAGGTAGATATATATTTTCCTTCATGGAATCTGTTCAGTACATCTCTTTCAATAAGGTCAGGTACCTTTATTAGAAAATACGAGTAGTTTTCGAGTTATCTTTCGTGACTTCAAAAATGTTCTGCAACAAAGTTTTGTGATAACGAAAGTTTGTACGCTAATGCGACACGAACCTGAATTAATCCAGGCTCGTACTTATACACAAGCGAACTGTGAAGTACAGTTGCATTAGTAAATAGTTTACCGCTGCCCGAATTTGTGTCGCATGATTTTGAGGCGAAAGACATTCTTTTTACACGCTTTTTTTTTAATTAAATGTATTGCAGAATGTGATAGTTCAACACTCATTGTCAGACATACGGCTTCTGAGTTGGAGCGAGCATTTTCAGACTTAATGATAAGAAGCTCGTAGCTATGGCAACCTATTTTTAAACAGAATTAAGCAGTGCGGATATTAAAGAGGGAGAGGGCATATTACTGACTATTGACGGGAGGAGTATACTTAATATCGGCCAGACTACGGAGGAAGATGTGAGAGGAGAGTCCGTTGCGTAGACGAGGTTCCGCGGGATGCTCTTTACCTAGATTGAAAAGAGATGCGCCGAAACTGTGGATAGATTTTGGAAGAATGTATGAGATGTCGGTGAAGTATGTTAGGACGGGTTCTATGGCTAGAGCATTGGGAAGATGTGTTACCAAGAGGCATTATCTGCAGTTCTGAGGGCTCCATGCTCGCTGCCAACATATCGTCCAGCCCCGCGCCCCGCACGTACAATGCAAGCCCCGCTTCGGCCGCGAGACGAGTCGAGGCGGACCACTCACTATCTGCGAGTGCCGACTAGGGAAGCGACATCGATGTCGATGTTTTCAAAACATCGATGGTTCTATAAAAATATCCATGTTTTAAGCATCGATCTATTGAAACCGATGTTTGTACGTTTTCAATGTTTTGTTCGGCGATGAAAGATGCCCATAATCACAATTTTCTAAAAGTTAAAATAAGAAACAATAAATGATGATACCAAAATCAATTTGTATTCGATCGAAACGAACGCGGTGTGTTCTATCTTCATCGGGCAGACTACCAATTCCCTTGCTCGAGATGATTCCGATGGCTTAGAATTTCCTTCGTCTTTCCTATATTTCGCACATGGAGAAACGTATAACTTTGTTTTCAGTTAAATTTTAATTATATAAATTAATAAGGTCATTGTCAAATTAAATTTTGTTGCGCACGAATTTAATGTTAAAGGTTATTAAATCAACTTTAAAATAACGATGGTTTTTGGTCTATGTATTTTTAACTTCGATGTTTTAATTTTGAACATGTTTTCTTGTCAATGTCGCATCACTAGTGCCGACCACGAGAGCTCCTGCTCCTTGGCCCGTGGAAAGTGGGAACAGCCATTCGCGTCATGCCGTGTCAACCCGAGTGAGGTCACCCTCGCTTCATTAAGCACGAGAACGCCAGCCGTCACGCAGAATTCGTCTCTTTCCTGCCCTCAAGGTAGTCTACTAGTCGTGGATGGGGGAGTCGAGCAAAGTGGACTGGTTTGTGAAATAATGAAACTTCGACTCCTCCCAAACATTCCAACCATAGCCCATTAATTAGATTAATTAGATTAATTGACTTCGAAGGACCACCCAGACTCCTGTGAAG
The DNA here is from genome assembly GCA_038098605.1 of Gryllus longicercus. Lineage (NCBI taxonomy): Eukaryota > Metazoa > Arthropoda > Insecta > Orthoptera > Gryllidae > Gryllus > Gryllus longicercus. Next base: position 527,701 of record JAZDUA010000285.1, on the reverse strand, counting down.
AGAAAACAGGTTATAACTACCCTTGCAGGTCTGGGACTGCAAGGATGGGGAGATGATAGGGTGCTTGTTACCATGAGACAATAGAATACAAAACATATAAGCGTATATTATAAATTAAAGATACATATTTGACCTATGATAAAGATACAACTTAACCTATGAACCAAGTTACATATTTGACATGAAATTAATGCATGATGAGAACAATTTGCACACGTGGCATTGTGCATTAGCTTGTTAAGTAGTAGCCAATTACACGTAGCATGAAGATAACACATATGAAAGTAATTAGCGCACGTGGCATTGTGCATTAGCTTGTTAAGTAGTAACTAATTACACGTAGCATGGAATAACACATATGAAAGTAATTAGCGCACGTGGCATGGTGCATTAGCTTGTTAAGTAGTAGCTGAATACACGTAACATGGAATAACACATATGAAAGTAATTAGCGCACGTGGCATGAGTGCATTAGCTTGTTAAGTAGTAACTAATTACACGTAGCATGGAATTAACACACATGAAAGCAATTAGCGCACGTGGCATTGTGCATTAGCTTGTTAAGTAGTAGCTGAATACACGTAACATGGAATAACACATATGAAACTGATTAGCACACGTGGCGTAGAAATAACACATATGAACATGGTTACAATACACTGTTTGCCCACATGGCGTGAGCGTTAGTAAGTTGCACTAATGTTACTAGCACGGGCACTGAACGTGTGCGGCAGGCGCCAGTTACACGTATAGACGGCGAAGCACCATTGTAGAAAGGCGTCCATACCCATGGGTGCCTTATGCGCGGCGCGGAGCAACGCGCAACATGTCCGTTTAACTTGGACATTACAGAAAGAAAGTTACGGGCGCGCCGCACAGCGGCGCGCGACACATCTGTCCAGGATGGACGCTCGACAAAGACAGTACACACCGCGAGAAGCGCGGCGCGGAGCACGTCTGCTCGACATGAAAGCCAGACGAGAACAGAATTGTTCGCGCCGCTAGCAGAGCAGCGCGGAGACCCGTCCGTACAGTTAGGCGATCGGACGAGAACAGAATTGTTCACGCCGCTAGCAGAGCAGCGCGGAGACCCGTCCGTACAGTTAGGCGATCGGACGAGAACTGATTTGGCGGTTGACGACTCGGCAGATTGCGAGGCGTCGGTTGGATTTCCAGAGAATTCCAGCACAACGGAAATTCTGGCAGTGGTGGGGGGCGCTGGCTGCGTGGCCGAAAGTTCTGGAAACTCATACAAAGGAAACGGGTCGCCGGCGCGGGCGCAGCCACTTGCAGGCAGCAGCAGGGGGCCAGCCCCCACCCTCCGGCAACCGCCAGGGAAGGGGGGGGGGGCGCTGGCGGCGGCGGCCCGCGCGCGGCGCTCGCCGCGGCGGTCGCGGGCATCTCCAGCCGCAGCGAAGTCAGGCGAGAGCCGAGAGCCGGCGCACTCCGGTGGCAGGAGGAGAGACTAATACGAGACATAACGGGCGGAGGGGCGGCAGGGAGGCCGGGTCCGCTCGCAGCCGTTGGGCGCTAGCGCGTTTTACAAGAAATGATTTCTGCATGTTGCGCAATATGACGCTGTAAGATTCTAGGAATCCCAGCTGCACGGTTGCTGCCGTGCGGTGGTGGGGGTTTCCAGCGAAGCGAGTCGGTTGCATCGATGTGGCGTGAGGAAAATTCCAAGAAATGAGACTCTGCCACACGTGCTAATCTGCAGGCTTACACGAAGCATGATTGCGAGAAGTTGCACCATTGTTTTAGAACTTCAAAGAGTTGCATCATTGTGTAAGAGCTTCAAAAGATGTACGTCTTTATAAATGTATAAAAAATATAATTATAAGAATAAAAAATAGCTTGCTCTGACATACACCCCCACAGAACGATTAGGTCGTTCGACAAAAAAGATGTTAGGGCAAGCTAGGTAGTTAGGCATAAGATGGGAGTGGTAGGGTGTATGGAGATATGTGGTAGGGATATTGAATGTAGCCGTAATAATACAATAGTTTTGGATCAGCACTAAATGACTGCAAAATGTTGCCATAGCAGAGGCTAATGAGGCATATCTCGGATGAGATGTGAGAGAATGCACCTCGAAGAGGTTGCAAATGCAATGATGCAAGAAATTTTAACACAGTAAGACATCGTAAGTGGCATAGTAAGACCTCGGAGGGGCGTAAGTGTGACAATGCAAAATCTTAATGTGATACAGAATCCTAAGTACTAACAAATTTTCAATGTAATGCAGTGAATCTTACAACTAACAAATGATAAACAAAATAACCCAAAATAACTAACACTAAATAGCAATTTTGCCATAGCAAAGCTAGTAAGGCATATCTCGGGTGAGATGTTATACCTCGGAGGGGTTGCAAATGCAGTAAATGCAAAAAAAAGGTTGCCATAGCGAAGCTAATAAGGCATATCTCGGATGAGATGTTGTACCTCGAAGAGGTTGCAAATGCAGTAAATGCAAAAAAAAAGTTGCCATAGCGAAGCTAATAAGGCATATCTCGGATGAGATGTTATACCTCGGAGAGGTTACAAGTGCAATAATGCAAAATGTTGCCATAGCGAAGCTAATAAGGCATATCTCGGATGAGATGTTATACCTCGGAGAGGTTACAAATGCAAAAATGCAAAATGTTGCCATAGCGAAGCTAATAAGGCATATCTCGGATGAGATGTTATACCTCGGAGAGGTTGCAAACGCAAAAATCTTAATGACTAACATATCTACAATATAATGAATTAATCTTACAGCTAACAAAATAATAAACAAAATGACTCTAAATAACTAACACTAATAACTATGAATTACCTAAATTTAAATTTAAATTGACATGTAATGGTCCACCCCCACAATGCCAGAGGTGATTAACACACAAAAGGTGTCACCTTTACACTTCACATTAGAGGGCAATACTTTAGATTTGGCAGAAGGCAGTGTTACGGTGTAAGTACCGTGTTCACTTGGAGAGCGCACATAGCTTGCTGCTCCGTGGGGTGTCAGGCTGCTGTCAGAAGAGCCATGAAATTCGATTAATGAGTGTGCAGATGGCAGAATGCATCGTGGCACATTAAGTGTAGGTTTGTCAATTAGTGACGTGAACACTACTTGCCATTTAAGGGCAATGTCAGGTGGGCGCGGTTGGTCCCAATTGAGGGAATAGTCCCAGAATCTTTGTAATGGCAGTTTACATGTAATTATGCAAGGGGCCAATAGGCGGAGTGGATCAATTAAAGAACATATTACAGATAACGTATAGTCCACCCCCACAGTGCCAAAGGTGTTTACGGTGTAAGTACCGTTTTCATTTGGAGAGCGTACATAGCTTGCTGCTCCGTGGGTTTTAGATTCAAAAATTTTGTGGCCTGACTTGGCCAGCAGGTGATCTGAAAGATCTGACAAAACAGATTTGTCATTTGAAACCCATTCGCGTAGGAGGAAACCATCCTTTGACAATGAACAAATTAATTCAGAAGTGAATTGTTTGCCAGCATGCAGGTTAGGAGATGAATGTAAAAAATCATCGTCATAAAATTTAGACATTGGCACATGTGAGCCTATAAGGAGGCCAGTGCATTCGTCTGTAGTTTGCTGATGCAAGGTGCGAACAGCAAGAAAGGTGGCTGGTTTTAAACCATATGTCACCGTAGTTAAGGCAAAGCCCTGCATGGGTTCAGGAGAATTTCTCCATAAAACACGTTGTAGGTTCCAGTCAGATGGGTCTACATTAATTTGACAAAACGTTTTAAGAACGGCGGAAATGCTAATTTTGTTAAATCTAAAATTGAGTAAAAGATCAGAGAGATCGTTTTGAATTTTGCTACCATTTAACAGTGCATCATTAGGAGCAATACCAGTAGTGGTTTTGGCTGAGGCGTCAAGCACAATTCTAGTTTTGGTAGTTGAGTTGGTCACAACAGCTGATGCAGCCTGTTGATTAGTGGGAGGCTCATCACCAAAATGCAGAGGTTTATGGTGATTTTCACTACAGATGGTACATTTTGTAAGACAAGAATGACCATGGGCCTCCGGGTGAAGGCATCTAGAACTTACACTTTGTTTAAGAGTAAAGTCATTGCGTGCTTTAGGTGATGATTCTAAAAATGAAGGACAGTCCTTAATTGGATGCTCCGAATTGCATTTTGGACAAATTGGTAGTATATTCCTTCCCGTGTTGTTGACGTTGCCTGCCCTGGCGGTGTGAGGCTTGTCATTAACGTGAGAATTGGAATTCCTAGAAGTATAGTTGGGGGAGATTGTTCTGTTGGAAACAGAAACATTGTCAGCGGGAGCTGATTTGTAATTAGATGCTGCCACATCAGCTGCAGCGAGAACATCATAATATACATCAAAGAGATCGTTTATTTGAGAAGTAATCTCATCAGTTAGATCAATGTCATCAATTAAATTATTAAACTTATTGAAAGCTTTAATCAGCGTCTCCTTTCTGCAGATTAACTGTTGGCACGCAAGCAAAGTGAGTTTCTCATTTTCTGCAAGAAAATTTGAAGTTAAGGTGCAATAACGTTTCAATTTAGCCATTACGTTAATAACCTTCTTAGAAAGCGTTTGTGATGCCATCTTGGGGTGCGCAATTGGCAATTGATGGGCACAGAATAGAGAGGAATGCTGAGGGATCAGAAGGGAGCCCTAACCTAATAGCAATTAACACTGGACTTTCCCCCAAAATACATAAACACTAAACAAAGCACACTGTTTGTACATGACACATAAGAAAGGAGCAAGTAATAACACTGATGTGTATACATGAGACATTTAAAAATTGCAATAAAGGCACAAATGTGTGTATGTGACACAATAAACACATGAAATTAAGAAAGCACATAAAAATGTAAAACACAAATGTATACAAGTAGTGTGTACAAATTAAAGAGATACACACGTGAAGTGTAAATACAAGTGTACATATGAAATTAAAAAGACCACATACATAATGTGAGTCCACAAATGTACATGTAACACTTGCGAATGGAAATGCACAAACGTATACACATGAAGTTAAGGTAGCAATCAGTGATTGTAATCTTTACAAGCAAGCAAGCAAGTTAATCCCCTGAATAGACGCACATCTATGAAGTTATTACACTTACAAATTTGTTGAAAAAACAGCTGAGTAGTGCAGCATCAGTAGTGGAAGTACAGCATCAGTAAGTGGTGCAGCCTAGAGCCTCGTTACACGATACAGGAGCAAACAGCCACGTTACACGATACAGGAACACAGCCTCGTTACACGATACAGGACAGTAAGTACATGTAACATTTTAAATCAGGCATCAGTGTGTTGCATAAAAAACAAGCACATTGACAAGGCAAATACAATTAATACAAATATGTTACATAAAAAACAAGTACATTGATATGCAATTAGCACAAGTTTGTATATATAGTAACAAGCACGCTCAACGACAAAATATGATGGCTCGGAAAGCACATACAAGGGAGTGCTGATGTAAGTATCAGCTTTAATGCCTGGTAGACATTGACAATGGAAGTACAAAAAAGAATAAGTGCTGATGTGAATATCAGCTTGGTACCTGGAAGGCATTAAAAATAGAAGTTAGGCATATATATTTTTGCTAGTTCAAAATCCAAGGCTCGAAGGATCAAAATGGATGGGGGAGTCGAGCAAAGTGGACTGGTTTGTGAAATAATGAAACTTCGACTCCTCCCAAACATTCCAACCATAGCCCATTAATTAGATTAATTAGATTAATTGACTTCGAAGGACCACCCAGACTCCTGTGAAGAGAAAACAGGTTATAACTACCCTTGCAGGTCTGGGACTGCAAGGATGGGGAGATGATAGGGTGCTTGTTACCATGAGACAATAGAATACAAAACATATAAGCGTATATTATAAATTAAAGATACATATTTGACCTATGATAAAGATACAACTTAACCTATGAACCAAGTTACATATTTGACATGAAATTAATGCATGATGAGAACAATTTGCACACGTGGCATTGTGCATTAGCTTGTTAAGTAGTAGCCAATTACACGTAGCATGAAGATAACACATATGAAAGTAATTAGCGCACGTGGCATTGTGCATTAGCTTGTTAAGTAGTAACTAATTACACGTAGCATGGAATAACACATATGAAAGTAATTAGCGCACGTGGCATGGTGCATTAGCTTGTTAAGTAGTAGCTGAATACACGTAACATGGAATAACACATATGAAAGTAATTAGCGCACGTGGCATGAGTGCATTAGCTTGTTAAGTAGTAACTAATTACACGTAGCATGGAATTAACACACATGAAAGCAATTAGCGCACGTGGCATTGTGCATTAGCTTGTTAAGTAGTAGCTGAATACACGTAACATGGAATAACACATATGAAACTGATAGCACACGTGGCGTAGAAATAACACATATGAACATGGTTACAATACACTGTTTGCCCACATGGCGTGAGCGTTAGTAAGTTGCACTAATGTTACTAGCACGGGCACTGAACGTGTGCGGCAGGCGCCAGTTACACGTATAGACGGCGAAGCACCATTGTAGAAAGGCGTCCATACCCATGGGTGCCTTATGCGCGGCGCGGAGCAACGCGCAACATGTCCGTTTAACTTGGACATTACAGAAAGAAAGTTACGGGCGCGCCGCACAGCGGCGCGCGACACATCTGTCCAGGATGGACGCTCGACAAAGACAGTACACACCGCGAGAAGCGCGGCGCGGAGCACGTCTGCTCGACATGAAAGCCAGACGAGAACAGAATTGTTCGCGCCGCTAGCAGAGCAGCGCGGAGACCCGTCCGTACAGTTAGGCGATCGGACGAGAACAGAATTGTTCACGCCGCTAGCAGAGCAGCGCGGAGACCCGTCCGTACAGTTAGGCGATCGGACGAGAACTGATTTGGCGGTTGACGACTCGGCAGATTGCGAGGCGTCGGTTGGATTTCCAGAGAATTCCAGCACAACGGAAATTCTGGCAGTGGTGGGGGGCGCTGGCTGCGTGGCCGAAAGTTCTGGAAACTCATACAAAGGAAACGGGTCGCCGGCGCGGGCGTAGCCACTTGCAGGCAGCAGCAGGGGGCCAGCCCCCACCCTCCGGCAACCGCCAGGGAAGGGGGGGGCGCTGGCGGCGGCGGCCCGCGCGCGGCGCTCGCCGCGGCGGTCGCGGGCATCTCCAGCTGCAGCGAAGTCAGGCGAGAGCCGAGAGCCGGCGCACTCCGGTGGCAGGAGGAGAGACTAATACGAGACATAACGGGCGGAGGGGCGGCAGGGAGGCCGGGTCCGCTCGCAGCCGTTGGGCGCTAGCGCGTTTTACAAGAAATGATTTCTGCATGTTGCGCAATATGACGCTGTAAGATTCTAGGAATCCCAGCTGCACGGTTGCTGCCGTGCGGTGGTGGGGGTTTCCAGCGAAGCGAGTCGGTTGCATCGATGTGGCGTGAGGAAAATTCCAAGAAATGAGACTCTGCCACACGTGCTAATCTGCAGGCTTACACGAAGCATGATTGCGAGAAGTTGCACCATTGTTTTAGAACTTCAAAGAGTTGCATCATTGTGTAAGAGCTTCAAAAGATGTACGTCTTTATAAATGTATAAAAAATATAATTATAAGAATAAAAAATAGCTTGCTCTGACAAGTCGGAAGCTACCAGCTGGCGGTGTCTCTTGTGAGGCAAGACTAGACAAAATCGCAGTGCAATCAGGAATCAGAGAAAAATTATACCAGCCAGTAGCATATTTGACGTTAAATTTCCATACCCACGACGAGGCACAGTGTACTATTCGTGTCATGTAAGCTACAATACGTACTACAATAAAATTAAGTGACGCTAGTTGGCTGCATTTTGTTAAAGAAACATGTGTAATAAAATATAGAGTAGATGTGTGACCCAGGCCGCAAACGGAGATCAATGCTTCTGATCCGGAGGTCCTAGGTTCGCTTCCCGACACTAACCTGTCAGCTAGATCGAATTCAGTCGCAGTCTGGAGGAGAATTCTGGCGTCCGCTGCTCTGTTCGTTAGTTTTCCGTGGTTTCACCGATCAACGCCAGGCGAATGCTCTGGCAGTACCATAACAAACTGGGCACGGACCGCGCGCGATCTTTCCTGCCCCTTCCTTGTCCTATCCTCACCCTTACACTATCATGCACAGCACTACCACACATGCCGCGAGATCGGTCGGGAGCTTAGAGCTCGTCGCGGCTTGGGTGGTGCTACGCTAGTGGGAGATACCTACCCTGTTAATCGTGCGGCTCGTGAACTTATGTCCAAATGAGCAATTCCAATTTATATATATATGTACACGTGTGTGTATTGAGATGAACCACGTCATCTCAATTATAGAAAGATGACAAAGTAAAAAATTGAAATTAATTTGTGATAGAATCGGTGTTTAAATGCCGACCTAGATGGCGAGGTGACTAGAGCGCGTGCCCACTCAGTGCCTCGGCCAGGGCATGGTTGTATGTCCCGTGTCATCCATGTAAGTGTGTTGTCGCGTAGGGGCCTTGTGAGTCCGCTGACCACAGACCGAGGAGCCCGCAAGTGTGGCAGTGTCTGGTGTAAAGGTTAATACATGTGGGACCCGGCGTGAACCCACGAGAGACATAATGAGTACCTGACATGAATAGTCGAAATCGTCATTCCCTGAAGCTGGAAAGTCCCCGAAAGAAAAGAAAATGGTGTTTAAATATGCTTTTCAATAAAATAATTTCAAGAAGAGAAGAACTAAGGCCGGAGACGAATGGTAAAGTACGATAGGTTAGACGAAAGAACACGGTGCGTACAAGTTAGTATAGAGAAACGATTAAGAGCTCGAACTGCGCCGAAAAGATGAACAGAAGACTGTCAGGTGAATGACACTATTGTACGATTATGAGAGGAAAGCGAAGTCGCCATGTAGGACGGTTACGTGTGATGAGCTCGCCTTTTTAAGTTTTATTTGTTAACCTAGGTAAAAAGTCAAAATAAATGACATCTTCGAAGTAATAGCAATTAATAGATAAGGTGTTTGAAAATATTTAATTAGAAATTCAAAACTTTTGAGTGCGGTAATGGTTGGAGCCATCGTAGCCGAGAAAGAAGTGTCCCTGGCGAAAAAAGGGGAAATACGATGTGCAAGAGGGCTGCGCATTCTTCGAAAGGAAAGTGGAAAAATTGCAACAAACAGAATATAAATTTCTACAAGTTCGAACATTGGTTTAATATTAAAAATTAACATTGAATCAGAAATAAAATGGCCATTCAGAAGTTTTAAATTAGGTAAGGATTGCAGTGATCTTCGCACGGAAAGTGTGAGAATGTGATTCCTTTGTTTAGTAATAGCTTCTAATTTTAAGGGCGGATGTTCATATTCAGATCGAATCTGATGCGGCTAGAGATCTTTGTTCAGTAAATAAACAGCATAACGTATTATTGCGCTTCAGAAAATATCAAGACAGTCTGTTCTTTTCAGTAACAATTTAGATTAAGTTTTCTTATTAGATCAAAAAAATAAAACAGCGACACGAAAGAGAGAGAGAGAGAGAGAGAGGGAGAGGGAGAGAGAGAGGGGGAGAGGGAGAGAGAGAGTAAATATCATCTGTGGGTCCACGGTGGGATAAAGGATAATTTACTATTGGAACAATTCACATGGTCAACCCACCCCCAAATCCGCCACAGGGTCACAATATATTGCTGTGCGATTCCCAAAATCTCTCTGCCCCCGATTTCTAGAAAACTGAAGCTCAGGCAGGATCACGTCGTGCGAATACCCTTCACAAGTCGCGAATTTCGTTTAGCAAATGAAAATTCTGTGTATTAGAGGAAACTACAATTTTTTAAAATTTTCCTATCAGTGGCCTATTAAAAGGGGTAAATGAATCGCACGTTGCTATTAAAGGGCTGGTCGGTGGTCGGGCAGATATCATGGGTACGATTTACACACAATGTATGGGTTTGTATACGTTCCTTAAAAAAGAAAAAAATCGGTTGTTAATTCGGGTGGTATTTCAGGAAGGTTTCATTGTAGGTGAATTATGTGAGATGAATAGAGGGGTTCTCTCTCCTTAAATACGGAACGTACATAATAAATTACGAATTGCTGTCATCTGCTTGGCATGCATGCGTTACACTCTTACGTTGCACTATCAATTGTGATGCCATGTTAACATTAGCTGGGACACCTTGGGAAAATAATAGGAAGGAGAAGGACAAGAAGAATATAAAAAGGAAAACATGAGAAGTAGAAAAAAGAAAAGACAAATGAGGCATAGAAGAGGAAGAAAGAGAATGAAGAACAAAGAAGAAAAGTAGAAGATAAAAATAAAACTATTGACTTTGACCAGTACTCTGTATTCAAAAAACGAAATCATGAATTTTGAACATCCTTATTTCACTATTAAGAAGCCCTGACACAGTGGGGTCCCATCAGCTGTTAAAATAGGACTCACGATCAGATTAAAATTTTCAGGTGGTTGGAACTGCAAGTGACAGCACCAGCTGAAAGTGGGAGATGAGCAAGAGGGGGTAAGCAAAGGCCAACATTTGAGAGCAGTAGCGTAATGAAATAAGTGGGGGCCACCTCCAAAACTTTTATCCGGTCCTGTTATTAAAGTGTATAGCAAAGAAGTATTGTCCCTTAAATAATAAAAATATCCACTAAAAGTAGGCTCTTTTTACCTGGTCCCGAATATCACCCCCATGTGATTACACCACTAACTGGGAGAAAACGGGTAGACTTCATACACAGGGGATAAGTGTTTACCGGGATACACTTTACGGGATCACTTACACGGGATACACAGGGGATACATTTACCAGCCAAGTGCGAGACCTACTATAGAGTGTCTTTTCCTTATAGGAAAGGCAATAATGCACCCCTAATACCTATGTGGTTTACATAGAAAAATACAAGTTGCAATTTACAGCTTTTTAGTTTTTGACCCTGCAATTTACAGATTATTTTTTGTTTTGTTTTTCACCTCTTTCCAAGTTCCAAGTAATCTTTATAGACAATTGTCTGCAGATTTTTGAAAAAAAGTGCTTCCATTATTCACCACACAATCATCAATTGCCAGCACAATCCTTCAATTTAAAAATTTCATTCATAAATTTGATACCGTATTTCAATTTTCGGGAATATTATTGAAGTGTGTGAAACTTTGTTACTCTAAGATTACAAACATAAAATTGAGGTATAAAAAAATGTTTAAGATATTCAGTACACTACAGCATTTCGATACAATGTTTTAAACCTTCTCTCCAAGGGCTTAAATCTTGTCCAAAAACCTGTACTACAGATAAAAAAAAATCATTCTTTTAAGTGTATTTTGACTTGTGTTGAATGAAGCTTTATTCCATTCACCCAGAGAACACTGAAAAATTTAACCTTTAAAGAGTTGCCCAGGTAGCAAAATCAATGTATGTTCAATGTTCTTGTACTACAGCCGTTTTTTATTTCTGTAGGGGTGTTCTTATGACTGGTTGATAAAAGATCTTCACACAATTCAATCTATTTAAAATCTGTCCAGGATAGGCTTCAGACAAATGCCAAAATGAAACTGTTTTTGAAAAACATACTGGTTGTCTTACACTAAAAAATCTTTGTAGCTCACATTTATATAATTAGTTTTACAGAAAGTACACAGAATAATGTAGTAAAAATGATTCAAGAAAAGGAACCAGGATTTGGGAACAGCACTATATAACTTTGAAATAAAAACTATGTAAAAACATTGGTGAATTGTCAGCATATAATTGTTAACCGATATAAATACACTATGAACAGTCTTTACGTTTTTTCACAGTTCTGCAGATACAATGAAAAGGATACATTTCAAAACAGCAACATAAGAATTAATTTTTTTATTTAACATTGCATCTATGAATTGGAATTTCCACAAGACAGAATATTAAGAGTTGTGCAAAATAACACTTAAGGACAAGAAACAGCAATTTCTAAAGATATAAATGACCTGTCAGGTCAATTATGCAGAAGAGAGAATACACCTAGTTGTAAAGAATAAAATGAACTTTCTTTTAAATCCATCTCTGCCTAACGTAATAAATATTAAGGAACCATGTGAGTTAAGTGCATCGTGTTTCAGTGTAGTTATTTACAGGAGTTTTAAGGCAGAATGTAAAAACAAGGGCCAGTTTAATAAAAATTTGAGGTAACCAAAAACTGAAAAGAAAGGTTTTATATTAATCATGTATTCAACAACCACAAATAATATACTTAACTAATGTCACAAAGCTAAGCCTAGCCCTTGTTAAAATGTCTAACCACTACTCAGACGCACCAAGTACTTCTAAGCTAACGTATGCCTTCAACTAATATATATAGAAAAATTATTTCTCAATTTCATTAACTTAGTTACCATTCTTAATAATAAAATATAGTGGAATTTGTATTTTACAAAATCTAATTCATCTTTTTCATAAAAGAGTTGTAACATTCATAAAAATGTTATCTACAGCTTAGAAGGTAAAAAAAATACCAATTAATTTTTGAATACTAGAGAGTTATTTAATAATGTATCCACAATTGATTCTTCAGCCATTTGGTGATCAATATATTTGCAGGTAGCAAGGATAATTGCCATTCTGAAATCTTAAGTGCAAGTTTTTACATTGCCCATTTTCGATTGCAATGGTGTCTGAAGCCTTATCCTTGAGGAACCCTTTAGTTGAAGCAGCAGTGGGTTTCTAAAGTAAAAAGGCTTCAGTGGACAGAGCATTTTTCAAAATCACTAAATCTGTGTAAACTTAACTGAGCTTCAGACCTCTCTGTCTCTGCATATTTTGCAAACATTCTCATTCTGTTCTCTGGTACAATTATGTACATAACTGATACAAATAGCAATTTCAATCTATATTTAACAGCAGTAGTAGCACAATCTTGTAAGGCAAAACTTGTACATTATTGATTAGCGAACTTTTGAGTCTACTGATAAGAAAAACAAATGGTATTTAACATCCATGTGATTACATAAAACATCTTCACAAGGCGTACAGGATGGCATTTTTTTCCCCACAACCAGATGCTAAGGCTGGGTTTAGCACAACTGTTAAAAGAACAAATCCATTCCACAATGCATTTTCCACAGGCAATAATCATTTTGCAAATTTTTTAATGCAACAATGTAACAAAAGTTTCATTTTGAAATCAAGAAAAAACAAGGGTTTAATCATGCATATAGTCTTTAAATTATTAGAACAACTCTTTAAACGATCTCTCCATACAGGAATGAGAAATATAAAACAAAAATTTTGTTAAACATGCAAAAACTCATGGAACTGAACAAAATACCAGGACGTTTAATAAAACACAATTATGAAAGTAAATGTAAGAAAATTTATTGGTTTCAACCAAAAAGTTTAATCAGCCTAATGAAGCATTCAAGTATCAACAATAAAACAAGACAATTTAAAGCTACTCTACAAAAGAAGTTCTGCAACTATTTTCAATATCAATCCAGGATTCTACACATCAACCATAGAACTTTAAAAATAGAATATAAATCTTACATCTTTCTTGCTATTATGATTTTATAAATATAACTGTCCCACTGACAATTCATAACCAAGTAATGTTATGAGCAATCAATTAAATATTATTCTATAGCAATAAAAAAACTAATAAAACCTAGGAAAGATGTCCAAGCAACATTTCTAAGTTTTAAACTGGATCATCAGCATGGAAAGCAAATTGTATGGATAAAAGCACACATACTTTTAATATATATATATACACTTACAGATACTTCTGTTCATCAGTATTTCTCCCTTCCCTTTGCTATGAACATCTACTCAGACTTTACATCAAAATACCATCAGCAATTACAGAAGCATATAATTAAATCTAGCATACATTTATATCCTTTTTTAATATTATGCACTAACCTCCTGCAAATCTTACAAGAATCTATAAGAGTAGAGAGGTTAAGAATTGCATTGCCAGGCACTCTAGGATTCATAATTATCATTCTGTGTTAACAGATCCATAGTCTCAGTTTAGGCCCCTTCAGTGCTAAACCCAGAATTGCAACTGGTGGAATAAAGTGTCTCGCTTCCCCTTAAGAAAGGGGCTTCTCTTCTGGAATAGTTGGAGTGGAGGCTGGAGTGATCCCTCCAACACTGCCCTTGCGGCTGCCATCAGCTTCACGCAGAGCATCGTCAAAGCTCTGAGTGGAGTTGGAACGTGATGTAACAACTTTTGTCTGCAAAGGGGTAAGTACGAATACTCAGTCACACTACAGTGAATATCAAAACTAAATGTTATTTGTGAGGATTCAACATTGCTAAATGAACTTTCATTACTAATTTAGAACCATTTAATCATACGAGTATGGAGAAGATATTCTAAAAGAAAAATCCTTTTGTAATCAACTCATTCAATTTTGAAATGAAATAATGTAAAGTTATATTCAACATGGAACTAAGAACAAAAGTATAATTCACTAAATTAGAAAGAAAAAAATTGAATGAAATAATTATCTGCAAGAATCACAGTGTTTCCACTAGCATCCAGATATTACGGCAATGTTACTTTATTATCATTCATTCTCTCAGTGTTGAAATATTGAACAATTCAAAAATCAATCTCACACATTTCCCTTTTACATTTCTAGTAAATTAAGGTTATATCCCTTGAGAAAAAAAGAAAAGAGGAAGAGCACCTTAAAATACCTGAGCACATAATGTCAACTACAGATACTTTTTGAAATTTAAAAATGCCACCAATGTCATCAGAACTAAAATTTTCAATATGAGTGGATGGGAGTGACATTTACAAAAGTTGTTCAGTTTTATAATAGTCTTAATTGCAACTGGCCTAATATTTCAAGATTTCGTAATTTTCATTGTTGTGTTACTACCAGTTACAAAGACACTACCCATCTATCTCTGGTAATTTCCATTTAACTTTAATTACAATTAAACTGGATTGCTAGTTCTAAGGACAAGCCAAGTACAAAGCATAGAGAAAATTTTAGTCTAAAAACATCATGAATTATATATTACTGTAATAAAATTATGAAATAAAACTGGAGATGCGAGATACAGCTATTTGAAGAACAACAACACTATGAAGACGAGCGTGAGTGAACAACACACAACAAATAGTGCTTAATTCATTCTCATTTCTGAAAGAAAAGTTTGTTAAGATTATTTGTTTGAAATAAATGTATTTTATATAAATATGATGTTGCAAATATCTACTAGAATCACATTAAAAAAATTGGAGAGGCCATTGGCTCCCACTAGTTCTGTCACTACTAAATAAAAGGAAAATCAAAAACAATTCTCTTAAATTAAAATATTGATATTTGAAACTTTATTTTGCATATTGTTTCAATTTCAACACTGAGGAATGTTACATCCTAGCATACAGAAATGAACCAAAATGTAAAGGCAAATTAACACAAGGTGTGCACACACTTATTTGGCATAAAATTCATGGCACTATTGCATACTGAGCTCTTATTTTTAAAAACAAATTAACAATTTGGTATTCACAAAAATTTATTTAACAAAACAAATATTTGCACAATCAACTCATTTGCAATATCAATAAAGGTGAAAACTGTTAAAGCCATCAAAATACTTTATTTTGGACGAATACCTACAATAAAATAAAACCAGAACTTAAATTACAACCAAATAAAGCAAATAAAGATATTGTGTGAACAATACCAGACATTAAGATATTTATAACACCTCCAACATACATACCTTTACATTTTCATAGGCAGATCCAACTCTTTCTTCAAAAGAACGAAATGATTCAGAGTTTTTAAGCTGCCCCAGTTTGCTGGAAACACTGGATCCTAAACCACCCAAAATGGAAGTAGTTTTCTCAGCTGTTGTTTTGACAATTGATTCAGTCTTCTGATAACTGCAATAATCACTTTCTTAAAAAAAAACTGACTAGTCTATTAAGATACAGAAAATATAATTCATTCACAACTTCTACCAAACCCAAATTACAACAGAACATTTGGTCATTTCATGCACAAAATTCCACACACAAAACTGTAGTGAATAATTAAGATTTACAAAAACTGAGTGAATGCATGTCCTCTACTGAAGGATTTTTCTAAAGGGCAAATGCAATTAAAAAATATTTTTGAAATTGTAATGACAGGAGAAACTTACCCGAATATCCTTATGCTTTTTTTCATAAAATACCATTTCAAATTAATAACATTTCTTTAAAATTTATACACACAAAAATTTATATCAATCAAGTAAGCAAAATATTGGATTACAAAATATTTGATATGACCGAACATCCTGCTCCCTTTCCCACACTGCTTGAGACATTTACTTACATCGGAGCTTCAGAGACTGCTTTCCCAAACTGGCCTATCTTCTCTTCGACATTATGATAACTGGCATAAGCAAAACAGAAAATGTACACCACAGAACAGAAAGAGTAAAGCAAACTCGACCAAATTAAATCGGGTTACAAGAGCTGCACAAAAAGAACTGCAATATTTATATTTGAGATATCACCATTTTAAGGGTCTATCCTTCAAATACTATTAGACTTCATTACAACTTTAACTGCCTAACAACATTATTTCGAAATTGCAATATTCATAATTTAAATATTTAGTCCTTTTAAGGAAAAAACCCTAAACACTTTCTTCAAAAATCTTTGTATGTGAAAATTTGTTTTCAGATTAAGAACCTTTTTCCAACACCAACAGCTTCAAAACCGCAACTAATCTTAGAACCCGTGTTGAGAAAAGAATGAAGATGAAAGGATTGGAAGAATGATTAATTTTAGTCAACAAAAAATGTTAAGCTTTGTATCAGTAGAATTATAAAAATATTCCGGCTTTCAGAAGCCTAAAAATTATATTACTTCAGCAATAAAAATAATTCACTTTCCTTTTACTTATCTTTTAAATATCAGCAGAAACCATTATCCTTTCACGAAAAATAATATTAAACCAAAATTAACTTAAACTCCCAGTTATCCCCTTTTTAATTGATCTGCCTTGATTAGTTCACGAATGACACGCTAATGAACATCCAATTTCAAAACTAAACAAATCTTCATATTACAAAACAGGAACGAAGTGACTATTTCAGATTATCCTTCATCTCTAAACTTCAGCTTTGGTTACAAAATATTTTTCTTCATTCAAGTGAAAGTTTTGCCTTCACAACAGCTGTTAGTGATTAATTGAGGAATAAAACTAATTTAAATATGCTGAACTTCGAAATCCATTACAGCTCCCCCCACCCTTTTTTCTCTCTAAGCGCTGAGAAGTACTGGACTAAATTTGCAAAACATTAGTTTTAACTTATCAGGTTAGTCCCTAAAGAAATCAATGCATGGTGAATAAATTGGAAACATTGCAGTTCTATTTGTTTTAAACAATATTAAACATTGTAACAATAAATGAAATAAATGCATGCTTTACGTATTTCCCCCGGCATACATGCACAGAGACAAGCCATTGGCAAAAAGCTTTTATATTATGAAACAAATAATTTTATAATTTTTGGATAAAAACATTACACTGAAACAATATTTGAGAAGGAAGATCATGCAATATCATATAGGAAAAGTATTTTATTAACAGTGCCAAATAAGGCAAAATTAAGTTAAGAAAATTCATAAATAATAAGAATGAAATGCAAAATAAAATTGAAAAATTAAGGGGATGAATATCTGACTATTATCCTGCTCCTTTCGAATTCTCAGCAGTGTAAACCTGTTCCATGGCGAGAATTACAAGTATCATACAAGAAAGGAAAAAGGTACTTACACATTTGACTCTCTAACATTGCGAATGCCCTGCGACATATCATCTTGGAATTCCTTCCAAACAGTGTATCCCAATTTACGTTTTAAATCACCAGCCTTCTTCTGCTTGTTAGCCAAAACTTCCCGCATGGTCCTAATTTCTTCTTCAATCTACAGAACGAAAAAATTACAATCACTACCCTAAATCGCACAACGAGGGCAGGTAAGTGGAAGCAAGTCTGAATGTACCTTGGCAAGTTCTTGCTGCCACTCTTGCCTCTGCCTTTCTTGCTCTTCTGGTGTCAGCCCTTGAAGCTCATTGATACCAGAGTCGGGCGACATGTCAACTCCCGCAGAAGCTTCCTCGGCTGAAAGGAAACAAAGTCATTGTGACAAATTCCCGACAAGCAGCAACATCCCCACTGACACGGCACATCCGGTAGCGCACGTTCCTTTCCTGAGCGTTTCACCTTTGACCAACTGCAAAAACCTGCGGTAATTGCGCGGGCTGGTAACGCGCGCCAAGTAGGGTTTGGACACGTCCTGGAACATGACGCGCACGCCGCGGCCCTTCTTGTTGGCGGCCTTGAGGTAGAACTCTGCCTCGACGGTGCAGTTGTCGTCGACGACGCTCAGCGTGTCTTCGATGCCCAGGGGCAGGCTGCCGCCCGTCTCGCTGTTCTGCGTGACCAGCAGGTACGTCTCCTCGTCGTCGTCCCAGCACTGGTCGAAGGTGGGCGTCCCGGCCGCCGCGATGCACGAGTAGTAGCAGTCCTCCTCGTACTCGAGGGAGGCGGGGCCCTCGGCGGCGGCACCGTCCTCGTCCAGCCCGGCCGCCTGCTTGGGCCCGTCCTCTCCGTTGTTGTTGTCGACGGCGGCGGCGGGGCCGCGTTGGGTCGCCATGGCTTCGCGCGTCAGGCCGTCATCCCCAGCCAGCGCCATATGGCAGGCGGACGCTCATCTGACAGCGGCGGAGCGGCGCCGAGGCTTCAGAAGAAAGCACATCGACGGCGCGGCGGAGGCTTTCGGCGCTGGAATCCTCGTGCCACGTCGCGGCGGTGCAGGCGCGCGTGGTCAGCGAACCAAGGACGGCGCGTCCCCCATCCCGCTTTCCAGCCCCCGCTCTTTCTACCTGCCACGTCGAGCTCCGCCGGCGGACAGGCGGGCGGGCGAGTGAGTGAGCGCGCGAGCGAGCGGTGGACGGACAGTCGCCGCACGGCGATTCGGCGGCGGGGGAAGGGAATTCGCCTGGCGCCGCCGTGTGTTGCACGGCAGCCCGTGCATGACCTCTTTTTGCGCCGTTTCTTCTCGCGACGCGACCCGTCGCCTAGCGGTACCTGCATTAGTCACCATCGCCGCTCTCGCGCGAGCAACTGGCGTGGGAGGCTTCGGAACGTGAAATATGGAGCAACTGGGATGCACGGGGTGGCCTTGGGACCGCCTCCAAAGACGACGCACTTGGGGGGGCATAAAACCATCACCACCAAAAATTACGACGATCTGGGTCGGCCTGGAACTGCTCTCAAATTTTCAGCTAAAGCACATTTTCTGAGACTTACAACTTCTACAGTAAAATTAAAACATAAAATGAGAAAAGTTGTATGAAATATTCCTCCTCTATGTCTTTTGAATGAAAAAGACAACTGTTCACTTGTTCTTGGATTCAATAAATTGGCAGCGTTATCATTCACTATTACTCAATCTTAGTTGAATAATAATAATAATAATAATAATAATAATAATAATAATAATAATAATAATAATAATAATAATAAAACGGTTGCATAACACAGAAACAAAGTTTTGATTACACAAATTCCATGGCACACTACACATCTAACATTACAATAAACGCCTACAAATTTTATTAATATTCTTTAAAAATATCTAAAATCATATAAAATTAAGACTACAGAAATTTAGAATGATTAATGGAAATAGCGAATATTATTTTATTAATAACATTTTAAAGGCAAGTTATCATTTATGCTCTGCCTTTTGTGTCTAACATATGAGATTACACAATTCCAGATAAAAAGAAATTCTCTATAAGGGCCTATCAACTATACTCCCATTCTTATACAAAGTCCAAAATTCCAATTGTGTTCGATGGCACAACAGCGAAAAAACTGGTATTAATCATATCTCGTTTTTACTTACAACAAATTATCTTTAAATCAAATGAACCCAATAAACCAGTCACACACGACCATCTATTGACAATCTAGTGTCAACTACAATGAGGAGGTTAACTGCCAACTCAGATGCTGTTTCCAACGACTGAGCAAACTTGCACCATTCCAAATCCTTATTAGAGTTATGGGATGTATTTTTTTACGTAATGTATATGTTAAAACGTCCCTCAGAAACAAGTTAATTAAAAAGAGAAAATACACAACTAGCAATAAACGTCATTCATCTTCCTTTACACACCCCACCAGATGGAGCAGTACCGGTTATGAAGACGTAATAAGGAAAGTGAAACACACCAAAAAACACTTCACACTAGATAATACAGTAACCACCAAAATACTTATGCACATTTATCTACGTTGATTACATTTAAAAGTGAAAAGACCGAGACATTGGTATAAAAAACGCAATTATCACCTGTAGCAATGTCGCTCATGTTTCTTGGTCCTGAAAGCAAGGCGATATCCAAATTAAGACTTGAGCTCGACTGCGACAATGCACCTTAGCAATGCAGATAATCTGCACCTCAATTATACGATCGACCGGGGTGTCGGGCAACCACAATTCAATGTTAGGTTCAACCACTACATGCAGTTCACCACTCGCGAATCGCAACCACCGCAACCGCTTGACGTCCTGGCGACCGCTGCTGATTTTGTTGATGTCACAGAGAAGGCAGGTCACGAGGTACTGCCTCGCTGGCGCTGATGGTGCGCTCTATAATATTTTATAATTAAACATTTCGTAGAAGAGTTCGAATATTTCGATTTTCTTACGAAATTTGATCATTTATCGCTATCGTATGTCGGCCAATTTCCAGGAAAATTATATAATTTGTGTATTTCTTAATTTTCAAGAATTGCCGTAACATTTTCAAGTTTTTAACTTGAATTAAAATTGTTCCTACATAAATATCAACCATGAAATAAATTCGCAGTGTAATTAATTCGAATTCTCAATTTTTATTATTATTATTTTTTTTCATTACTGGTAGTAATGAAATAGTAATTTTCTAAGTTCATCCTTTTGTGGTACTTTGTCTCCATGCAACAGGCCTATAGAGCTTAAAAGGCTTTACACTGCCATCCTTCCATCATATTGTAATTTTTAATACCGTAAATGAAGCTACATGAAATAAACAAAAAGGTTCATTTGCCACAAATTCCATAGAGATATGCTTTTATTACTC
Organism: Gryllus longicercus; assembly: GCA_038098605.1. Lineage (NCBI taxonomy): Eukaryota > Metazoa > Arthropoda > Insecta > Orthoptera > Gryllidae > Gryllus > Gryllus longicercus. The sequence goes on along the minus strand of JAZDUA010000285.1, from coordinate 506,576 downwards.
CAAATATTGTGGCAGATTATTCTGTAGAACTACTAGATAATCAAATGTGAAAGTTATTCATAGACAATATAGAATTATGTGTGAAATGTTAAGAAGATTGCAGTCATTAAATAATATATTTGATGTAAAGTAGCTTAGCGATGAATGTTTACCATGACAAGTGCTGTAAAAATGTAGTTAGTTGCTCAACATTTGTAAAGATAATATGTACAAAGATAATTTCAAATTCATAGAGTAAATGAAAAATTGTTTTAATGAAGCATGAGCATTGATCTTTACAGGTTCAAATGGACAAATTTCTCCTGAAGGATATGTTCAAAATTTACAAAACAATTAAAAAAGTGAACAATTACAAAATCATGACAAAACCACTGGCAGAGCATTTAACTATTAACAAATTGAAGAGTGAAATAAAGGAAGGCCTGTTTTGCTTCTGGACATACATTCAGCTTCATTGTGTACATAATTTGTTGAACTCTACTTTTGCTAGATGTGGTAGGAATAGAGCCAGGGTGGGGAAATGGGTTGTTATTTTGTTAGTAATACAATTAAATCAAACCTATAGTTTGTTTACTGGTGAATACTACTATCACTTGGATATTGTTAAAGAGTGAAAACTTTTACTAACCATGTTTAATGGTTCTTTTATTCATAATTCAATTATATGTAGTAATGTATGTATAGTAAAAGGATGAGCTAGAGTCTCAAGAAAACATGCAGAGATGATAATTCTGTCTTTATTTCACAAACAATTGTTTACTGATTTTGAAGAAATAAATCAGATTAAATTAAGATCATCTTTGTTTGTGAAACGCCCTTTGAATTAATTCTGAGAATGCTATTTGATAATTTTCTTTTCCAAATTTCTTCCTTTAATTCAAACTATTGAGAGTGAAAATCATCAATAGGGCATATAGAAATGGATTTATTGTGTCCCTCATGAGGACAAGTTCATACTTTTCCAAAATGGAACATCAAACTCTTTAGGGGACTTTTTCATCATATGAATTTTTTTTTAAAACTAACTTGTTTGTCATATTTGTTTTTGTTTTCATTTGTTTTGTTAGTGGAATTTGTTTTAGTTATATTTTGAATTTGAAATTATTTATTTGAAGAAACTCTTGATACTTTACTCTTTCTTTCCAATAATAATAATAAAATATGTCAATAATAGGCTAATGTTCCAAAATTATTGTCTGAAATGCCACCATGTTTACATTTATTCACTTGTCAGCTGGGTTCTCAGTGGATTGCATTATTAGCTCACTTCTGTTGATTCATGTGTTGATACACATGTCATTAATGCTTGATTAATTTTCATGCACATTTATCATATTCAGCCAGATGTTTTAGTCTTAAATACATAAGTGTGAATAATAGAATGCTACGTGCTTCTTTGTTTCATAACTAATGAATTATTCATTCTTATTTGATTTAATATACTAAATTGATTATTTCCTTGACTTATATTGCTCTTTTAAATGTTCTATTATAAAATCTATTATCCAGTTGTTAAACAAAACAAATCCAACTATCCACGTATATCTTGATTTGGAGTTTTGCACTTCTTGAAATTAATCAAGTAAAGTAATTTTAAAAGTGACATTATTTTTTTTTTTTTTTTGGTGTGTGTGTGTGTTTGGTTGGGTTTTTGTTTTTTCTTTCTCTAATTTAGATGTGATAAACAAATATATATCTTTTACACAAGTAAAAAAGAACTCATCCTTTTTTGCTTCTTTGTAATGGACATCAAATGAAGGGCTTGGGGCTATAACAAAATAAGCCTCATCAACCACAGAAAGTGTACTGCTATTTGAAAATGTTAATGTCTTTAATTTGGTCCAAGTGTGACTGATCTAGTCCTGCCTAAGGCCTTCATGCACATGAATAAGACTTATAAACTTCAAAATAGTATTATTCACAAAAAGCAGGCGACATCCTATGGCTGATGTAGTGTATCTTGATACTACTCCAAGTCCTTCAATTATTTTATAAGTTAAAGGAGAACCAATCAAGAAATTATTTGCAATAATAAAAGAAATTACACAGATTTAAAGCTTATTTGTTTTCATAGAATCTTTTCATTACAGTTTCAAAAAGGGTTTCTTTGATGTCTTTGGTAGAAACAAATTACCATTTTACTACTATTATTATTATTATCATCACAAACAGTAAGGGTACCCAAACTTGAAACTTATTTTAGCACATTAATTTTATAAAATAATTCAATTTTCTTTCATCATTATCACCATCTTTCACCCATACATACATCTAATAAATGAGAGTAAGATCATTTATATTTATTTAAATAATGGATTGTTGAGTCTACAGGGACTGTAGACTACCTGTTCCTAGCAATTCCAGTAGTCTCTTAAAAGAGTTAGTAAAATGTTTATTTTCCCATCTCTTTCATGGTGAGCCTCTATCTTCTTTTCCTAATGGCTTGATCTTCAGTATATTAGTTTTATTGTGCATTTGTAATTTTGTTTCATTCATTGTACATATTACTGCCAATTCTTTTGCCCTATTTCTCAATTGTTACAAACAGTTCCCTTCTCATTTTTTCATTTTTTAGTTGATCTTATTACCATTGGCCATTGACACGGGAGAAATCAGGGGGATCATATACTGAAAATTTAAAAAAGGGCCCTGTTGCTTTACGTTAAAAATTTTATTTTCAAAAATATAATGAAGTCTTCATTCTCCCCCTTTTTTAAGTCAACAATTTGGGGAATTATAAATGATGTTGGGTTAAGAGGCTCTCCAAATCATCTGTCAACCTGTAAATGGTTCAACATAAAACCAATTTTATTGTATCATAGAAGTTGTTTCATTCTCCTTGTAGTATGTTTTATTTACCAGTAAAATATATCACTTGTAAAAGTTTCAATGGAACAGGAGGCCCGAAAGGGGACTGGGGGTCATGAATTGTGGTTCCCCCCTCCCCTGCCCTCCTTATTTTAGGCAGTGTTCATCTATGTCAGTGGCATACATCATGGGCTAGCTAGCTTAGCTGTTAAGCCTGAAAACAGCAAGAAAAGAAAAGGTATCTAAAAATAACTTACATATTCATTATAGAGTGCATGAATCTTACATCTTGTATTGTTATTATTAATTATATTCTAGAAATATGACAAGTTGGGTAAGTCCTTTTCTTTCAGTATATTGCAGCCGGGATGAGAGGATCATAAACTCAAGATGCACCTCTTCTGTTACATCAGCGCAAGCAAAAAGGATTTTGCAAACATGACACATCTGTAGAGGTAACCCGCAAGTAAAACATTTTTTAAAGCTTTACAAGATAAAATGACATTTTTGGAAGAAACAATGAAAAATAAGAGAAGATAATTAAATTTCAGCACAACTAACACTACCTGATTTAATCAGTATTTCACTTCCTGAGATGAATATTTGTATAGGAGGGACCCCCAAAAAATTTTTGGAGACTGTGTGACCTACCTTCCATTAGTTTGAATTCACTGCTGTGTCAAATTAGTTACTGCCCCATATTACTTTTCTGTTGTAAAAGTCAGTAGGAACACAGGAACTTGTTGCTTTCTCCGGAAGCCCCTACAATTCCTGATCCATTGAGCAATCGCTGGCTCCTTTTTTTGGCCATAAATGTAGTTTCACTATATGCATGTTTTGTTAACCTTCTTTTTACTAGTTGTGGTATGAGTAGAACCAGAGGTGTGAATTGCAATTTTTTTAGGAAAAAAGCAACAACAAAAACAAACTGTAGTTCGTTTACCAATGGACATAAGTTTCCTACAACTTGGGAGTGCAAATGTTCAGTTTGGAAATGTTGCTAACCTCATTTTGTTGGTACTTTTATTCATCATTGAACTGTCTACTAAAAGTGTGGGGAAGAGATTCTGGAGCTCATGAAAACATGCAGAGATAATACTTCTCTCCCATATGTCGCATACAGTTTTTACTGTTCTTTGATGAATATAAATCAAATAGTTTGAAAATTAAATGGGCAGTTGGTATATTTCAATGATGAATACTGGAGGGATTGGGTTGATGGAAATTTCACTCTGTTTTCATTAAATTATTTTTTTAACAAACAACTAACAACGAAATTCATGTACATATACATATATATTTATATATATATATATATATATATATATATATATATATATATATATATATATATATATACATATATATACATATATATATATATATATATATGTGCATATGTGTGTTGCACATAGTCACAAATATTACTCAACCAATTTCACTGAAATTTTCACTTCTTATTGGTTCTTACATTACATTACTTATTAGTTATTGAAGTGTTTAAAGAGTGGTCTCAATTAAATCATCATGTGGAAGCATTGTTGATGATTTATTCTTTTATGACAACTCAAGCACCGCTGATCTCTACGCAACCTCATTGTCAAGGATTATTTTCTTAGGCATGTCTTCACTGCATATAAGTACTTTGCGTCTTGCAATTGTGAAATAACATATGGAATTAGCACTTGAATTTGAACAAGTAAATCAAATTTCTCCAAGATTGTGTCATAATGAATGCATGCCAAAATTTAAGGGAGAACATTTTAACAATAGAATACTTGACAACCATGTCCAAATCAGGACCTAGAACAAACCCATACTTGAGAGAAAGTCTTTCATCTATTAGAATTTTTGCACAGTATAGCATCAAACGTTTAACTAGCACATGATGGATGGCACATAGTGGGTGATGGTACACTGCAATAGCAGAGCATTGCTGGGTCCACTAGAAATTATAGATTTCAGTTTGACTTTTCTGAAATCATTTTTCATAAACTATTTAGCACAAATAATTCACCTCAAAAATTGACTTAAAACAAGATAAATAAAACTCACAACTATTCACAAGCTTTTAATCAGGTACTACAATATACAATAATGACTTACATGTACAATGATTACTGTACTAAAATTTCATATAAGGTGAAATAATGTTACTTACTTAGTATTAAGAGGCATGATTAATTTAATTAAGAATTGGGAGCAATAATTTTATTACATTAATGTATACGTTCTGTCATAAATAAAACAAACTTTTCTCTTATGCATGAATAACAAAGATGTAAATTTTAATACAACAATAAATTCAATTCTCAATCCTTTCAACCTCAAAGGCATATCATTTTTCTTCTATTTACAAGGACAGTCAGGCAAAATTGCTGTATATAACTGTACTAATTTTACTGCACCTTATCGTTATAATTAGTGAAGTTTCATTGCAGTTTGATTCACTTCAAAAGTAAATCCAGTCTTACAAAACACACATCTCTCACACATTTACAAAATAAAATATGGCCTTACAAGTAATCCAACATAACTTATTTCTATGACTTGCAGATAAAAATATTTACAAAGTGCAATATTTGGTCATATAAATCATTTGGTTGAAACACATTCAATTTCATCACCAATGAAAATCAATTAACTGGTGTTGTGTTATTTCCATTTCTGTGATGACAGCGAAGAATCCATTGGGTATTTGGGTTTTCTTTATAAACAGCCATCATATTAGCATTTGGCTCCACTTGACGTTGAGCTGTTAAAAGATAGACAGCAGGGTGATGTTTAATCCTAATACAATAATTCACTAACATTAAGTATATGAGCAAAGTTATCACAAACAACTCTTACCAATATTGCCTCCAATTTCATACAGGAAATGAGTTTGCAAAGTCAGTTCTGGGTATCCTGAAGCCAAAATGCAACTGAGATTACCATTTGGAGCCAGTTCAGCTAATGCTCTTGATTTATCATGATATCGTCGAGCAACTTTCAGTCCACTATTTGACATATCTGCTCTTCTAGTAGCCTCATCCACAATCCTAGACAGAGAGAAATAACAATTTTACAAAGTAACATCAAAGCTCTCTAAAGAGTTTGAACAGCTTATTAGATACAATGGTTGGTAAATGTTTCAAAATAGAAATTTCTTTACCTGAGGACTACATCACCTGCTGTTGTGTTTGTGGCTAGCTGAATAGGCATTTCAGGCATTTGGAATTGGGGAGCATTCACTCTGATCACTCCATCTTGAAAATCAACTTCATTGTCTATTTTCCGCATTATCTGCTCTCGAATACCAGATTTCTTACCCAGAAGCTTTTTCATCTATATGAAAGAAGAAATAATGAGGGTAGAAACAATATGTCAAAAATAGTATTCAAGTATTAATTATTGTAATAAGTGCGTATTTCAAATGAACAGTTTGAGTTAGTTTTCAAACACTTTTCTTTTACCAAAGAAACACAGTACCTACAACAATAAGTAGAAAAATGGAGTGAAATATTTTAGAAAAAAACAATAACAACAGTGATTTCTATAGGGAGAATCAAGATAAAAGGAAGCAAGCATTTCTAATTTCTTAAGAGTCAATTGCAAATTACAAAAATATTGTTATCTGATGATCAGGATTAGACAGCAAAATGAAAAATATAGAATTTTAGATTTTTATACAAGTATGGAATTTAATTGATTTAACACGAAGAAAGATGTGATGATTTAGGGTGAACATTGAAGTAATAAAGAAACAAAACATCATAAAGACAACGAATTGTATAACCACCCCTTTTTGTAAAGTTTGTCAAAAAGGAGCAAGGAATCATTTGTCTAATGGTAAAAAGCCAAGAGTACTGGAAATCATCAAAATGGTCTTACAGGTTTGCTATTTTCCTTGTGGCCTCTACGATAGCGTTCTTCTTCTTTCTGCCGACGAATCTGAGCAATCAAGTCATCAGGAACCACCCATAACTTGTCTCCTTCTTTCAACATAGTCTCTGTAAGACGACAGCATGTAGCAGCCAAACTCACTTGAGCATTCAGATCATTCTTGTCTGGCGGGTGAACATATCTAAACAACAAGATTAATAGTGTGAATTTTTCTCCAACAATTTCATCCAGACTTTAAAATTACTTAATTAAAAAAACTTTCACAATAAAATTGTCTCCAATATTAATGCCACATTACTTACCGTGGCGTGAAAAGTGATGGCGCAATAATCATTGCAACATTGTGAAGAGTCATTTTATTTAGAGATTGATGTTGAATTACAGCCAACAAAAATGAAAACAAGGCCCTTAAAGTATGACGATTTTCTGGAGGAAGCAATAACACTAAAATATTGAGCGCTCGAGACTGGATGCCTCCTTTTTCTGGTAATCCTGTCAGGCAAAAAACAAATAATAATAATAATAATAATAATAATAATATAATGATGATGATGATGATGATAATGATGACGACAACGACGTTTATAACCATCATGATAATAATGGCATGGGTGATAATGGCAAGAATAATGAAGATAATGACAATAGTAATAACAATAACAATATCAACAATAACAATAATTATATCACATAATACTGTTTCACAGCCAGCTCCACGCCAATAACATATTTTGAATTGAAAATCCTGAAAAAATTATGTACAGAAGAAAGAGACACACCACACAACATTATACAGTGAAGAAAGAATGGAAAAAGAACAATTTGGCTTTCTGAAAGAAGAAGATACTACAGATGCAATTTTCATTCTAGACCAAATAGAAAAAAGATGTCAACAAAACTTACTCATGGTTTTGCTCTTCCTGCTTTCAGTCTTTGTAGACTATGAAAAAGCATATGACAAAGTGGATAGAAACAAACTATGGGAAATTCTGGACTCTAAAAACTCTAACAAAGCTATCAAAATCCTACACAAGCAATCAGAAATCAAAATCCAAAACACAGATGGAAAAATCACAACAGCAATCCCCACAAAAGTTGGACTCTGACAAGGATATAGGTACTCTATTGCCACTCCTGTTCACTATCCCTGTGAGCCATATGGTTGGGAAAAGAAAAACAGAAGCAAACAGAGGCATGCACGTTGCAAGAATCAGAGAAATAATAGCCACATTCAATGCCAGATGACCAAGTCATTTTGGGAACAGCTGAAAATCATTTACAAGGCCTTCAACTTGAAGCTTTCAAAATGAACACAATTAGTGAGCAATATGACATGAAAATTTCAATAGAAAAAACAACACAATGGGTTTCAAACGAAAAGAACACTGTAGATCCAAAATAGTAAGAGAAGATAAAATTGCAAAATAAGTGACAATCTTCAAGGATTGTCTTACCAAGAAAATAAGATAGATGTGTAGGAAGACAATGTAGACATAATATTGAAAAGTATAATAGAATAAATCAACCTCATTATTACAGATTTGAGCAATTCCTAAAAATGCAAAATGTTACTAAATGCTGAAAAAACTAATAATTGTATATTTAACAGTCAGTGTAGCATATTTCTGAAGGTTTTCAATCTGTGATAAAATGTAAAATTGATCAGAAAATGTGAAATCACATACAAAGTGCGAAATGGGTGTGAATCTGCAAAATAATTGCTAAATATCCTTGTAAGGTTTCCTTCGTGCTCGCTCTCTAACCAGGGATGCAACATCAACAATAACACATCAATGTTTGAAAACATTTAAATTGAGAGTGGCCATGTTTATTAATTTATTATTATGATTTAACAGACAAAACAAAGTTAAAAATAATAAAAACAAATACAGAAACTATCCTAAGCGCTTAGGTTTATCTCAAGGGATCTCTGCTTCCTCAGTTCACTATTCGGAGTTCACGGGAAGAAGAGGAAGCCTATGGCCCAAGCATTACTTCTTATGCTTCTTACACTTTTTAATCTTTGTTGAACTTTAGAAATGAAAATTATTAAGAACTTCAGAAATATGAAATTAGTTTCCCTTACTTCCTAATTTTAATGGCAAACAACTAAAAAGCATCAAAATATTTTTTCTATCTCAGAGAGTCCTCCCTAAATAATAATTTTCACGAATGCTACATCTTAATTTTTATAATGCAATAAAATGTTATTGTCTTGTTTTTACAATTCAATTTTTAAAATTTACAATGCTAAATTCACCACTACCCATTATGGAAATGTGGATTTTAAAACAAAAGTAGATTAGAAGCAGCCCCAGATAATGAGCTCACTAATAGGAGTATGAAGAAGAGAAAAATTAGGAAATTAAAACATAAGAAAGAGTCTGAAAATTAAAAAACATAGTAAATTAAATAGAAAGATGCTAAAGGAAATGGAAAGATCATATAAGAAGAATGAAACCATTCTCAAAACATTCCTGAAATACAGGCCTAGACGAAAAAGAGAACCAGGCAAGTGAAGGAAAAGATACTATTGCCAGAAACATCTCAGCAACAATTGAGGGAATACTGAATCAAAGGTACTGGCCCCTTAACAGCCTATTTGATGATGGTGATAATGAACATAATGATCATGAATAGGGGCAGATTTTAACGAAATGTTTCTTCTTTTCACTTTAGAACAATGCCATTTAGTATAAAAATTTATTTTCTGTTATGACAAATGGAAATGATCCAATTTTGTCATCTTTTTGCATTTTTCTTTGATTTTGACTAATAAGTCATATTTTTAACTTTTAACGTAATTTTTAATACATTTTTCGCTGATTTTATTGATTTTAATATTATTTTAATGGAACTTGTTTCAAACAATATTTATAAGGTGCAATAAATGTTCACCACAGTTTTCCTGAGTAGCCTATTTGATTTATTTGCTCATACATAGTAATGTCAGCCATTGTGAGTACTATGTAATCTATGGTTCCTGTGATGACTATTGGTGCCATTGTCAGTTCGGCCAATTTCATGATAAATAAAGGCAGAAATTTTCTTTTAAAGAACAGTCCAAAAATTTGCAAGCTGAGTTCACTGAGCAAAAGGAAGAAGCCTTAATTACATCAGTAACATACTCAACAGCTTGAACTGTTCATCATAAGTGGTTTTAATGAAATTTTTTAACATCATTTTTTATGTTTTTGCAGCATTTTAAGAGCATTTTATTGATCAATTTTGGCAATGTCCTAGGTCAACAAAATCCACCCCCTTATCATGAACTAAACAGAAATTTTCTTTACAACCTGTTTCTATACGTTTACCACGGTATTCTTGGTAGCTATTAGCTTTCCTGCTGTTCGCATTTCTTTTGCGGACTTTCTATTGTTGTTTTACTGTTCTCTCTTGGTTTATTCTTCTAGATTAGTCTTCTCATCAAGTGATCCTTCCATTTCTTCTAAGAATTTTCTAGTTCTTTTACTACATCTTTGTTTACAATTTGTCTCTAATATCCTCATTTCTCAGTCTGTCTCTTCTTGTGTTTCCTTCGAGGTCTTAGGGGTTTCATAAGCACTGTCTGTAGTTCTTACTTGTTTTTTTCTTTCATTTTCCATGTTTCAGAGCCGTGATTTCAGCTGCTTTATTGTGGAATTTATAGGTTTGTTTCTGGGTCCATGTCTCTGCTGAAATGTCTCCTTCAATTGTTCCACAAATCAAGAAACATTTATTTATTTTATTATATAGTTGTTTTTCTGTGTTCTCCAGAGTTTGTATGAACATATTTATGTTATTTACATATTAAAATATTTCCTTACAGCTGTATTGTCCATCATGTTATGAATTATAATTTGTTCTGAATATTAATATATTTATAATTGTATCTATGTATTACTTTTCATTAGTAATCATGTGAATCATATCATTTCTATTTATATGTAATGTGTCCTTTCTGTGATGCAAAATAGTAGTACAGCAGAAGAACCTTCACCTTAATATAGGTACAAATGTTTAGAATATTTTAGTCCAATTGCGATTTTAAACTTATATTATATTTCTAGGATAGTTTTGTAATATCAACTTCTCTATAAAATGCACGTTCTTCCATATATAATAAATATCCAAACATGTCAAAAGACATAACATAACAAAAGAAATATTCTAGTCATAATTAATAAGAAAGGCATCATATATCAGAATTATCTGGGTTTCTTATACCTGTAACAAGTACAGTGTGCCAGGCAAATCTCTTCGCAGTGACATCAGTAGCTGGGGAGAGTGCTAGTAGCAGACATTATGTAGCAGAAACTGCAGCTTATAGCAAATGAAAATACAAATTCGGTTCTCACCACAATCATAACAGATGCTGAAAGTGTTGTCCTCTTCATGTGTTTCCCAGGGATCTGGTTGTTATGATTATAAATGCAATTTTTAATAGGAGCCCCTGATTTGCCTCAGTGCTTGGAGACTTTCCTGGCCAACTGTATTGTGCCTTGGCTTCTGGATCGATGTCCCCTGATTAGGTTTTTCACTCAGTTTCCCTAATCCTTTGCGAGTTGCTGAGATGGCCTCTTGTTTTGCTTCTGAACATAAATGTAACTTCATTATCTGTTCACATTTTCTTGAGCTCTGTTGGGAATGTGGATATTCAAATAATTGTCCTCCATTTTCTCACTGCTGTAAGTCAATTTTGGCATGTAGAACGGGAAACAAGGGCTTATAGCCAAAATGTGTTGATAATTTGCCTTTGCAAATATATTTTATTACACTGGAGTGAATATTTTTATACTAATTCTTGCCACAACCGCTCATTACTATCTGTATTCATTATTCACCTTAATATGAAGGAGTTAAAACAGAGACCCCACAGCCCAAGAAATTGTGGAAAGATTGGACTTCTCCACATAGTATGTCAGACAGTTTTTAACTTTTTAACTTTTTTTTTTTGTTAAATAAATAAACCCTAGATTGGGGTTTCCGTCAGGTGCATATTTTATAATGCTAAACAATAAATAAAAATAACTATTATAAAATAATGACAATTACAAAACATCCCAATAACAAATAATCTTATATTATAATTATCCTTTTTATTTTTTAGAGGCCAGTAGCTGCAAAAAAGACCCTCAGTGGCTCCTTGGTTAGTGTGCTCACCTTCCATGGCGCAACCCTAGGTTTGATTCCTGGTTAAGGCAAAATAATAACTCTGCGCTTTCCTTACAAATGTCTCAATATCTATTGCTGTGTAAAGATGAGAAAGCCCATCCTAAGGTTATGAAGGTTTATAAAGACCAGAATATACAGTGGAGGTGTGTCTTCATGCTAACCACACAAATCCCTTATTCCATGGCCCAGAGGCTGGGTCACTGCTGGTCGACAAAGGCCCATTGCAGGCTGTCGAGTAATAGGACAGGACAGAAGCTGCAAAAATGTTGCTGAACAAAACCATAAAAAATGGTTTTCCAAAAGAAAGCACACACACAAACACAATTCTCAAGAATAACAAATAAAATACTCTTCTATAACACTGCAATAGATGAAATATTTTAACAAAAGCAACATTCACGAATACTGGAATGACATAGTACGCTACACAATAATATGACAGTTCTTTACACACCAAAACACCAAATGTATCAAACAAGTTGCTGCTCCATAACACAACATGTGAATAGCAAATATTTAATGATGGGTGGCCTCTTCCTTGGAGCCTTGCTGATGCCTGACATTGGCTGTGTTGTACGGAGGGCCCTCCCTGGGGACACCACCTTAACGTAGCACTGTCCGTGCGGGTGGCGAGGGTTTGCGTGTACCAATGAAACAGAGAGCTATGCCGGCGGTAGCGTAGCTACTGGTAGGGCCTCCCAAGCCGGACAGGTCTCTGTCGAGGTGCCAGACGAAGTGTGTCCCACAACGACCTATCCTCCCCAACCCATCCTTAATTCCTAACCATTTTTTCCAGGTCACCATAGGCCCGGCGCAAGACCCATCGTCGCAGGACTCCTGTGCCATGGAAAATCAAGCGTCGTGACTGTGACCGAAGCTAGCGGGAAGCGTAAGTCGTTAGCTAAATTCATACGCAGCTTAAAACACAATGGATTGTTCTAGTGGAGCAAAATTATCCGGAGTTAAAATACCCTCCCGATCGGATCTCCGGGGGAGGGTGTCTGCTGGAACAACTCATCATGTCAAGAAAAAATCTTTTAACTTCGCAGCGTGGAACGTCCGTACTCTACAGGACAATGACACTTCAGAGCATGCGGAAAGGAGAACAGCAACTATAGCTCACGAATTGAAACGCATGGATATAGACATAGCGGCACTCAGCGAAACTAGACTTCTGGAGGATGGTAGCCTTGAGGATAACAACTACACTTTTTTCTGGAAAGGCCTCCCGAACGGCTCTAGGAAAATTCACGGGGTCGGCTTTGCAATTAAGAGTGAGCTTATTCCATCGCTAAGTGAGCTACCAAAGGGCAATTCTGAACGACTTATGTCCTTAAAGTATCAACTCCCCGATCAGACCTATCTCACCGTAATTAGTGCTTATGCTCCAACACTGGATGCGGAGCAGGAAACTAAAGATGCATTTTATGAACAACTGGAAGAAATCCTTCGACACACTCCTAAACACCAGCGGATATTATTACTGGGTGATTTTAACGCCAGAGTAGGTCGGCAGGCCGAACTCTGGCCTGGAACCATCGGCAGAAACGGAATCGGGAATGTAAACGCAAATGGGGAGCTGCTTCTCAACAAATGTGCCGAGCATAATCTCGTCATCACAAACACCATTTATCGGCAGAGAAATAAATGTAAAGGGACATGGTGCCACCCTAGGTCAGGGCATTGGCACTTAATTGACTATGTAATAGTTAAGAAATGGCAGCTCGGAGAAGTACACATTACGAAGGCTATAACGCACGTAGAAAACTGGACAGATCATCGTTTGGTATTATCTAAAATGTCTATGAAGCTCAAACCAAAACCAAAACGCAGGAAAATGTTTCCTAAGACGCGCCCCCCCCCGCCTTAATCTGGAAAGGCTTTCTTCCTCCTCAGAAACTAAGAAAACCCTCTGTCAAAATATAGAGGGAAAGGTAACGTCGCTAGTGATAAATAGTGAACCGGAAATATGCTGGATGGAATTACGTGATGTATTATACAAGATAAGTGAAACAACGTTGGGGACCACAAGAGCGCGTAAAAATCCTGACTGGTACAGTGAAAATCAAGAACAAATTAAAGATCTATTAGATGCCAAACATAAAGCCTTCCAATCTCTACAAAATAAAGCAAATGATCTCCACGCTCAAAGTCAATATAAGAAGCTTAAACAACAGGTCCAAAACCAAGTGCGAGCCATAAAGAATGCGTGGTGGCGTACTAAAGCAGAGGAAATCCAAGGGTTTGCTGATCAACATGACCAACGAAGCTTTTACAATGCAGTAAAACAAATATATGGTGTCTCCTACAGAAAAATCTGCCCTATAAAGGACAAAAATGGAAATCTTTTAACAGCGGAAGAAGAAATCAGAGAAAGGTGGAAGGAACACTACTCCTCTATCCTAAATCTGAAGACAAATATAGATAAAGAGGTCATTAACCGTATTCCTAAGTACGAACCCGATCAATCTCTTGATCTTGAAATATCCGAGGAGGAAATAAAATGCGCCATCGGGGCTCTTAAAAATCATAAAGCCCCAGGGAAGGACAATATTCCAGCAGAAGTTTATAAAGTTCTGGGGGATACAACTCTGGAGCATCTGAGGTCAGTCTTTAATTTAATTTGGACTACTGGGACTGTCCCACAGGACTTCAGGGATGCGCAGATCATAAATATCTTTAAGAAGAAAGGTAGTACCTCAGATTGCGATAACTATAGAGGCATTTCTCTCTTATCAACCGGTGGCAAGATTTTGGCGAGAGTGATGGCATCTAGACTTCTCAAGCACATGGACCGCCTTATCCCTGAATCCCAATGCGGATTTAGACCGCAGAGAGGAACCATAGATCTTATTTTTACACTAAGGCAGCTTCAAGAGAAAGTCAAGGAACAACAAACACAAATGTATATAGCTTTTATTGATCTCGCGAAAGCGTTTGACTCTCTAAACAGAGAAGCCCTATGGATGATCATGGAATCATTTGGAGTACCTAAAAAATTCCTGCAGATTTGCAGGAGCTTACATCAGAACAATCGTGCTAATGTAGTGCACAATGGAATACCAACCGAAGTTTTCCAAACAATGACGGGCGTCCGCCAGGGTTGTGTCTTAGCACCCCTACTTTTCACTGTATTTGTTACAGCATTATCTGTAATAGTCGATACCAGGCTGTGTACAAGAGGCCTAGAAACAAGACATAGATTTGATGGTGGGCTCTTTAATCTGGGGAGACTACGAGCTAAAACTAGAACGAAATTTATCACGGACCTTCAATATGCTGATGACTGTGGTCTGATATCCGACTCAGCGGAAAATCTACAAGAAATCCTTAAAACATATTCTTGGGCATATCAGGCACTTGGACTAAATATTAACATCGATAAAACGAAAGTCATGTCCTGCCCTCCTAGTGCAACGCAAACGAATATCATGATAAAGGACAGAAAGGTAGAATATGTTGATTGTTTCAACTATTTCGGCAGTGTAGTTAACAGAACTGCGAATATTGATGATGAGGTACGATACAGGATAAATGCTGCATCCAAGACCTTTTGGAGACTACGTGAACGAGTGTTTGACAATCACGATCTATCTGTCCAAACTAAAGCAGCTGTATATCGAGCAGTGGTTATTCCAACAATGCTCTATGGGTGCGAAACTTGGACACCGTATAGAAGACACATAAAATCTCTCAGCTCGCTACAGCAGAGACATCTACGGCAAATCATGAGAATAAAATGGTTCCACAAAGTCCCAAATAAGATTGTTCTCGAAAGAGCCAAATGCAGGGATATAGATGCTGATGTCACAGGCACGACTCAGATGGATTGGTCATGTGTATCGCATGGAAGAGAATCGACTACCGAAATGTGTTCTTTATGGTGAACTTGTGAACGGCCAAAGGAAACAAGGAGGACAAATCAAAAGATATAAAGATGTTCTCCACGGCACGCTGAAGCAAGCGCAAGTGCAAGATTCTTGGGAGACGTTAGCATTGGACAGACTGGAATGGAGACGAGTGCGTAAAAACTTTAGTGTTGAAGTACACCAAAACAGAAGAAGAAGAAATGTGCCCAGTGAAGTGTCCGAGTGTCCGGAGTGCGGTCGGGTGATCTTCTCGCGGATCGGTCTTTTCAGTCACCGTAAGACGCATCAAACTTCATAGCCATGGACAGTTTTTTTTTTTTATTGTCTACATGAGTGTAGTTCTTAATTTTTAAACGGAAGTGAAGGTTATTCATCTTAAACTTTTTAAACTTTTTAGACATTTCATTTTATATATGCAATCCAAAAAATGTGTTTTTATATACCCGATTTCGAGTTCAGCAATGTATGTATGTATGTACGGAGGGATGCACTGGGTATAACAATTCAGTTGGTATGAGCAGTACCAGAATAGGTGGAATAACGCAATAAAATATTAGCATTTTTCAGTCAAAATTTTAACTGTTTCATTGTTTCTGTATTTTTTCCAACTTCTGGGTATCTAACAAAATTATAGAACCTCTCAGATAGCCAGAGGTTGTATAGTTTACTTTCAATTTTTGCATGAATTGGAAATTAGCAATCTAGAAGATTTATTTTTCATTTTTGCAATCGTAATTTAAAGAATTTTCTCAGTCAAATAAAAAAAGAAATGAGAAGAATGGGAAGAGTAGAGTTAGATCATGAAATATATGCAAAAGTTCTATATGAAAAATTGAAATACGGCAGAGGATTCTTTCCGAACACTTACCATGGCACTGGTAGAAGAGGTCTATATACTCCACTGTGAGCAGAGGCTGAGGCAAATCCCGTAAAAGCCTCTTCAGTAATCCAGCCAAATCATGGCAGCTCACAGTCTGCAAGAGCTGTTCAATGCGGTCAGGTTGGCGATAGAAATCAGCTTCAAAGGCCTGATATAATGCTTCTACTTTTTGTTGTAAACCTGCTACTCGCAAGATACCTTCCTCTCTCACCCCAATTTTCTCAAGGTGAGATAAAACCTATGAATTAGTAAATCAAAATTAAAAATTGATATGTATTTATGACATTGAATAATTTTCTTTACCAAAAGAAAAAAGAAAAAAAAAGATTTAAATTTCATTCACATTGCACAATTATACATACTTTCTGAAAGACTAGAGGTATTGAACATTCTTCATTGGTTATTTGTCGATCCTTAGCAAGTAACATTGCCAGAGGAACACCAAAAACATTACCTTTAAAATTAAAACATGCAATTTAGCATACAAATGATTGAAAAAATTTCAAGGTAAACATCTCTTCAATTGAAAACTTACCATCTTTACGCTTATGTTTGGGTGTCTTGCGTTTATTAAAGGTGATATTGTAACTATCAAATAATGCAGTAACTTCCAACAAGAGCAAAGGTCTCAAACGAAACAGATCTTCATCTCCAAGAAATTCAACCCAAGTGCGTCCAACACTGCTTTTCAAGGTTCCAGATGTCTATAATATATATAATATGTTTAATAATCTCTCAATTTGTACAATTTTTTCTTTGTAAAATTGTATAAAACAAAGACGGAAACAGATGCATTTATGAATTAAGAAGTACATTTTACAACATTTTAATTGAATTTTCTAGCCAAGTCATATGAGACAATTTCAATACTGAAGTGTTTATAAAAATTAAAGATATTACATGAAATGTAAAAGTAAAAGACAAATATCAATGCAAATGATGGGATTTGCATTAACAAAATCTAGAAAATGGGGTTGTATGTGTTTCAGTTATTTTAACCGGAAGAACATTCAAATACTGTAATAATTACTTGAATAAAAGTGTTAATTCAATGTAAAGGTAACTGGAACATGGCACATCATCTCCATTCTAGTGGCACTCCTCTTGACCATAGGCCCTTAAGGGGTAGAACCCTAACCTCTAACAGCAGCTTAATGTATGAATCAAAAGTAAATAAATTCCCCTTCTCCACAGTGTTACTGTGGAGGGGACAAAAGAACTTCTACATGGGTCGGCATAGGCTAATGCATAAACATGGCATTCTTTAACTTTTATATTGAACATAAAATGAAAAGTAAGAAAAATATGCATTTCTCAGTTTGATTTATTTGATTTGAAGTAATTTTAATAATTTTTTAGATTAAACAAAATATCGAACCTTCATAGAATTATTTTCTTCCGTGGGGTAAAGGTGGAATTTACTTCCTGTATTTTGTTGACATATTTCTTCAAATCCCAATTGACCATGAGAACCTGAGCGCCTCAAGGCTGACTTTGTCGGAGGCACCCTTGGCAGACTTGGACTTTCTTTCTGATCAATGTTATACAAATTACTGTGACTTCTTGTGACGGTGATATGATTTCTAGAAAGAAATGGCTACTTAAGAAACAATTCTCTTGTATTGCAGTGTATTTACAACCATGCAACAAGTAAATAATAATTAATTCACATTTATCATAGAGAAATAGTGTTATTTATTCTGACAGAATACCATTTCAAAATTATCAAAGGAGAATGGCTTTGAACTGATTGAACTGAAAGTTCAAAATAATTGAAATTGAGAATTTTGAACTGAAACAACTGTCAAATAGTAAGTCATTAAATTAGTTTTAAATAAATTAATTTACAGAACAATCAATACAAGATAAACAAAAAAAGGTGGATATAAATACATTTTTTTAAAAAGCATTAAATTAATCCTTACACTTGGATAATACATACTTTTGAAGTTTGCTTCTCCCTGGAGAGTGTATTCCATTGGTCCCATTCAAAGTCCCTTTGTTATTTGAAATGTAATGACCGTTGTGGTGACTACTGCTTTCATCTGTAGGATCACTACCACTTCTGCCTCGATCTCTAGGACGTGGCAAATGGATGGTTCCAATAGGTTGATAGTAGAGCATCTCAATTCCTTCAGCTGAAGAAAAATAAAAATCATTCAAAATTTCTCAGTTCTTTGTGTTCAAAATTTTGAAGAGGATCTCTGATTAGGAATTTGCAAAGAAGTTTGTAATGAACCTCTTTATTCTAATATAATTTGCATGTATTTTCAACTCAAAAATGTATCCAAATACCCTTCAACTCAATAATGTATCCAAATTAAAGATCACTTTCAAAAGGGAAAGATTAGGATCATATTTTAGAGAGGGAGGGAAAATGATTCCATAGTTAAACATATTCTTAGGATAATCATCAGGACATCAAACATTACCCCACACAACAGAAGCACAATTTCATAACACATTACACGTAAATATTATTCAAGAATATTCACCAGAATTGCCAGCTAATGATCCTTTATGACTGCCCCAAGCACCAGGATGGCGGAAGACCATGGCATGACTGTTCGGTAAGGATGTACTTGGCTGGCGTCGCAACACTTCTTTAACAGTTGTGATATGGCTGTCAGGCCGATCTGCTGGAACATTTCGAACTACTGAGATGGTAGGTGTAGGGTAAGACCATAGCCGAGGGGGACTGCTGTTTGCAAGTTCTATGTCGCCATCACCAGGTTGCTCTGAATCTAATGAATCAGGCGTGGCACTACGGGATCGTGTGCCTGTACTCGAGTTCTGTGGAAATGAAAATAACATTAATTCAAAAATAAAATTATCAAATCACAATATTTCAATTTCTTTTATGAATTAAGATTTGAATCTAGAAACTAGTGTCTCTGAGCTTTAAATAAAATGGTGGGAAGGAGGGGAATGACTTGGGTGAATGGGGCAGGGTGGAGAGAGATGAAGTTAAGTGAAGACGGCGAGGGAGGAATGAGTCAGAGTGGGATGAGATGGAGTGAGCCATGGTTGGGTGAGGGGGTGGATGGAAGCAAGATGGAGAGTGGTGAGCTGAAGTGATATAGGGAGGGACAGGGTGGAATGAGGTGAGTGAAATGGGGTGGAGTGGTGAGGGGGTGGGGGTGAAGTGAGGGGATGAGTTCACAAGTGGGCGATGTGAGGTGGGGATGGGAGAAGTGAAGTGGGGTGAGGTGACATGGGAGAGAGTGGCGTGGAATGGGATATGATGAAATGGGCGGGGAAGGGGGGAAGTGAGAGTGGGGGAGAGGGTGAAATGAGGTGAAGTGGGTGGGATGAGAAGGGAAGAGATGAGATGGGGCGAGTGTGGTGGGGTAAAGTGAAGAGGGGTGGGGTGGAGAGAGGTGAGGAGAGTGGGGTGAGGTGGGGAAGGGAGTAGTGAGGTGAGATGGGAGAGATGGGGTGGGGTGACGTGGGGGTGGAATGAGGTGGGGCGAGTGGGGAGAGATGGGGAGGTTGGAGCGAGGTGGGCAGGGGCTGGGGCGGGGCGCACCTCGAGGTCCTTGAAGACGTCCCTGATGTCCGGGTGGCGCGGGCGCGCGCGCGGCGGGCGCGCGTGGGCGTGGGCGAGCGCGGGCGGGGGGGCGTGGTGGCGGCGGCGCAACGTGTGGTTGAGCGTGCGCACGCGCCGCTTCACGGCCTCCGCCTGGTGGCGCGGCAGCGAGCGTAGCGCGGGCTCCAGCTCGGCGTCCGCCACCTCGCGGCCCTCAGCGAAGGCCTCGGACAGCTGCGGCAGCCCCGCCTCCACCAGCCACTCCGCCTCCTGCTCACCCTCTGCAACACGCGCACACAACAATTGCAATTTTCAAAAAATCAGAGAGATCAGCGAAAATGAGACGAGAACCACTTTGTTTACAGTTCGTACCTACATACGAGGGAAAAAAATAAGGAGAAAATTTGGAGCCGTTTTTGAGAAAATTGTTTAAAAATTGTTTACGTTGCACAATATTACGGCACAATACGCCAAACGGCTCATTTTTGAAAATTTGTACATGACCTTATTTCACGATCCGTCTTTAAGCAACATATTTCATTAAGAAAAAGTCAATCTTCAATATTAGAGTTATAAGGAAGACACCGAAAAAATGAAAATTTTTGAAAAATTAGGGATTTGAACGAAAAAACGCCTCTTTTTAAAGATTCTTTTACGTTATACGAGGGCAAAGTAAAACAAAGAAATTGGTAGCATTTTTGAGAAAGTTTTTGAAAATGTCAAGGTTTCTTGTAAATTAACGCCTCCCCCCCCCCCCCCCATCAAAATATCCGTTCCAAACTTGCAAGGCCTCGAGTTCGTTTACATAGATCGATGAATATCAATTTTGGAGAAAAACAGGTTCAACGGATAAAGTGCTAACATTGACCACGGACAGTTTTGCCGTCATTTCATTGTTAAGGGCCCACCGAGCATGGATTCTGACTACACAATATGAGAGAAGAAGTAATTTACTACATGTAAGAACATTATTTATCCCCTTCTTCATCACCAGGGCTCAGCAATAAGAGTTTTTCTATTGAAAAATCGCAGTTTTCTCTCGCAGAATTACAATACTTTCTCTACGCTACGTAAGCAGTACGCGAGAAAGTAAAATAAATAAAATTATGAAATAATAGGGTCAATACAATAAATATTAAAATGAAGGTTCGATGACATCAAGGCCAAAATCCCAAGTGATTAAAACTGCTTTGTGGACCTTTACGCCTTTGGATTACAGAAGGAATACCACCCACGAGATTCACGCACGTGTCTATTGTGCCACGTATAGTTCCGTGGCCTTGCCCCGTAATTTCTGAATAAATATGCTTGTTATATCGCTTATCCTTTCTCTAGGAGCAAATAGAAGCCTCATCCGGTTGAGAGCGCTTCGACCGCCACGCAGCGCGTCTGTCTACTGCCCTCCCTTTCCATCACCCGAAGAAGCCCGCGGGCCCGTACGCTCGGAACGTTGCTTCCGATGTCGTACAAGCCGCGACCGCGCTACCCTGGCAGCTGAAACCGATTTTCAGGGGGCTAGCTGTGGCTCAAAGGTCCGTACTGAGCGCAATCTGGCCCATCCCCCCCCCCCCATTTAGTAATCAGTGTTGTGTTTTTGTTCAAACTGATCATTGTTTCAGTAAGGTAGAAAATACGATTAAGTAGAAGACAAATGAAATGAATCATCAAGTTAAAAATTTGTGAGGATGTTTGTGAAGGTGAGTCACTGCTATAGCAGTGGCACTTCGAAATTACTACAGGAGTTGAATATTCTCCACGTACAAACCTACATTTTTCAAATATCTAAAAATTGTACCTAATTTGAATATTTAAATTTAAAAAAATGCTATTTAAATATTTTTTTTTTAAATCATGATTTTTATTGACCCTGATTGGACTAGAAAGTGACCAATGAAGCGATTAGCGTGGAGAGCGTTGACGACTGAGGACCGGTGGCAAAAGGGGGCGTGGCCCCTCGGTTCACCGCGACTGCCTGGCGGGTTCCCTCGCGAGGATTGCCCCTCGCCCCGCTCGCCCCGCTCGCCGTTCCCAGCGCCTCCCGGGCCCTGGCCTTGCGCGCGAGGGCAAGGCCGAGGTTTATCAGCGCTGTTACGCCACCAACGGACGCGCACACCACCAACCTCCTCTTCAAGGGACACCGCGATCCCTTCCTCTTCCGCAAGGCACTCCGCAATCTAATCGCCGAAGGACTCGAATATGACCTACAAAGTCAAGTTGAGAGATAAGTTTGCTTTTTCACTCGAGTATTTTTAGAGATAGGGTAGTACTCCCATTTACCGGTTAAAAAGCTGAGTTTGCTATTAAAGAAATTCTTGGAGATGTGTATCACATATTCCCGCTAACTACAGGAGTAATAAATTGAGATCAAAAAATTCTTTCAATCCCTAAATTATTATCGAACAATTCCAATAGCTTATTGTACTTTATGCATCTTGATGAGTCTGTATTATGTTAAACTTCCAATACAATGTACACAGTATTAGGGGCTTAGTTTACCCCTTTCACATAAATCAAAATTGGAACTAATCATCACCTTTTCAAATGAACTAAATATATAGAAAACTTAATTCAGTAGCAAAACTGATCACAATTAATCCGAAAGCGATGTCCTTGTCGAGCACATCGTATCATTGCACCCGGCATTACATCCTAGCTGATTGTGAGCGATCCCTATAATTTAACATATAGCATTCTGAAGGGGCGGAACTCATCCAGTACAAGGACCAAGAGGAAAAGGGTAACTAACAATATTGTAAATGTAAAAAAAGAAAAAAGAAAACGAAAAAAGAAAACGAAAAAGAAAACGAAAAAAGAAAAAGAAAAAAGAAAAAGAAAAAAGAAAAAGAAAAAAGAAAAAGAAAAAGAAAAAAGAAAAAGAAAAAAGAAAAAGAAAAAAGAAAAAGAAAAAAGAAAAAAGTTGAAAAATGAAAAACTCACCATCACAACTTCTGGAGCTGCTCTCCTCGATCTCGTCGAGGTACTGGTCGAGCGAGTTGGTCTCGCGCAGGAAGTACTCGTTGAGGTACTCCTGGTACTCGTGGCTGACGTCCGTCTCCATGGCGCGCGGCGGTGTCGAGGCGAGGCGAGGCGAGGGCGGCGCGCATCTGGCGCGCCCGCGGGCCCAGGCAGGCTGCACCTCGGCGCCTCCTGCGAGATAAGATAACGCGCTCTGTTACTCAGGGCCCGGCGCCGCGGAGCCGCTCAATTGCGTTGCAATTAGCGATGACAAGAGCGGGCCCCGGTGCGTCATGACAAATTCTGCTACGGAAGACATGGCCCTTGCAAAGCGCAAACAAACAAAAAAAGAACTTTTAACAAATGAATAATCACGAAGGATTTAGAAGCGACTTGACATTAAGTGCAACGGTTTCAATAATTATAAACACGAATAATTGTGCATAGAGGATTAGTTAATTGCAAACTATATCTCGTGTTCTACAATTATTGCAGGTTATTTACGAAGTATTTTTATGAGTGGCAAATGATCCTTCGACCTCAATGGTACTGTGACTTGTCTTATCAGGTTGTGTGTAGATTGGTGCAATTTTTTTTAAATCGTATAGACATTAAGAAACAATTCTCTATCATATTCCAAACACTTTCAATTATCAGCATACGTCTTTCTTCATAACTAAAAGTAGCTGAAGAAATGAAGGTAAAAAAGGGGTGAAATAATATTTCTGCATTTGTCATAAAAATAAAGCACATTTACTGATGTTAAAACGGGAGAGGAAAAAGTAAGTGCAAGAGAGCAGAAACCTTACAGGAAATGAGAGATAGTAATTTGAAGCCGATCGGCACCCGGGCAAGGTACATTTTCTCGAACTGTCTATAATGCCAATAAATAAAATTAGAGAAAATAGCAAAAGCAAATTGATCGCGAAACGGTCATTTCCACTGAAACATTTCATGAAAAACTTCCAATATGATCACACAAAATGGGCCGTCATTCCGAATTTATACGATGAATTATTCCTTTGGGCGTCATGTTTTGACAGATGATAGGCAAGAACTCTGTTTATGTTCCAGAAAATAGTGAGTGATTAAACAATAATAAAAATACAATAATAATAACAAATACAATAATAATAATAATAATATAGTAACACAAATTGATCTAGAAAAAACGTCTTAAAACGTATTTCTCTAAATCCCACAAAATTATATTGTGTACAATACAATGACAGTGCAACCCGCAGTACAGCCAAGTGCAGGGAGTTGCTGATGCAGAACAAGCACTCAAACGAACAGTCACGGAAATAAAGCGATGACAGATCTTTTTCGAACGAATCAGAGAGGAAACTCTTGTTCAATTGAATGCGATAATGAATATCCTAAGACGAGAGCACACAATCTGAAACCTGTTTAAGCCTGATATTGAAGACAATGAGAACGCGGTATCAGTGCACATAAGCCCCTGAGCGTAAACAGAGACAGCAAGCGAACAGCGAGAACGTTATTCAATTGAACACGAAATAAAAATTCAGAATAATGAGGTGTCTCGATCGCTTTTACTGATAAACAAACAATAATTCTATTCATTTAAATTTGATTAATTATTCATAATTTTTTACAATACTTATTTCGCTCAAATAAAATCAGATTTTCCATCATGTAGTTTGTTATTGTACCATACATTTTTTGTAAAGCTTTATTTCAACTCAAACTGATTTAAGAGATTTGATCTTCACGTGGACTAGGAATTTCATTGACGAAGGTAAACTAGGGAATCCCCCTGTATTTTGCAATGCATGATCGTCTGGCGGGTTGAGCGTTCGGAAACAGGCTCTTTAGATAAATACAAGAGAGCCGGAAGTTGTCGATTAGCCAGACAACTATGCGTATATCAAAGATAGCACTGGCGACGTCAGTTACTATGGCAATAGACCTGAAGCAACAGATAAGGTCAAATTGACAAATTTGGAAACGAAACTAGCGGACGAAAAACAATATAGATGTTTCCTACAAACAGAAGAAATAAGGTATTTAGAAAACAAAAATGCAAACATGTCGGAATCTTTAATCTGAACCTTCATAAGTTCCCCGTAATATTGTTCTCCCGTCAATACGCATGAAAAATAATGAAACATTCTTCAAAACAGGATTTTTGAAACAAGGAATATTGAAGAAACTCGGAAATGTCTATGAGGTGATCGACACGACAACATTTCTGTGTGAGCAAAATAGGTGACTGACATGTTTTAGTTTTCAGTGGTTTCCACAATCAATACCTTGCGAGTGCCGGAGCAGGGCCCTAAGAACATGACCACCGACCGTGTGCGATCTTTCCTTCCTCTTCCTTGCTCTGCCCTCACCCCTCACGGGCATCTGCATGCCTTACACTACCACACCTGCCAGGAACGTAGAGCTCGTCTCGGCTGGGACGGTGCCCCGCTGGGGAAAGATACCAAGAGGGGTAACCTTCCACAGACCGACATGTAGGTCGGCGCTGGATCTTACCACCCTGCGTGGGAGGAACACCTCAACTACCCGGGATAAAACACTAACTACACTGACGGCACTCTTGGACCTAGCGGATGACGTATCAGGAAGCCTGGCCCCCACGCCGTTGGTCGCCAACGTGTTGTTCAATATTAAAGAATAATATACATAATAATACCACATAATAAGAACCAAGGTTTATTTCAACTCATTCGTACACTTCGTAATATCCGACTCAATACATATTAATACATATACATGGTAACGACCTTGTCAGTGCTTAAGGAGCACAACAATATCGGATGCCACCGCCGTCGTCTTACGTTCCAGTAATCATCTCAGATTCTTCAGCAACGATTTATTCTTTCAGAACGTGATTCCAGCACCTTCAGCCCTTCACAGCGAAGCGGCGTGCGCGAGGTTTGAAGGCGCAACGGCCGTTGCCGCCGCCGCCGCGCCGCATATTTGGGCCGCCGTTGGCAGCGTCTTCGCTTGTTTTCCTCCTTGTCAAGGCCATCGGGCCGCCGCGCCGCGGATTAACGCTCGAAAGGACCCGCGCTGCGCGTCTTGTTTGTCTGGCCGTCGCGTCTTTGCGGCGCTCAGCCGGTTAGCGGAATGAAACACTTCGGATTCAAGCAGTTATGCACAGGCTCGGGAAATGCAAGAGTTGTTTCGCATTCAAAGCTTTCAAGAGAGGCAAACGAAATTAGTCACTGGATTTTTTTTTTTTTCGTTAATCGGCCGACTAGGACCACGCATGCAAGCATCCTGCATTTACCGTGGCTCAGTTTTTATTTATTATCACGGTGGCAGGTGCTTGCGACAATTTTTGGGGGCATTTTTAGCTGGATCCGATTTTTATCCCCCACGGTTGTTAGCCCTGGGGGTATGGAAGATGAAATGATGATATGATGATAATGGGGGTGAAAGGACAACACATACAGACATACACAAATACATCCATGCCCAAGGCGGGACTCGAACCCGCGATCTTCTGGTCCGAAACCACTCCGGCACTACTTCCTTAGCGATCTCGGCCATCTGATCGGCTAGTCACTGGAATATTTATAATCCTCTTTCACTTAGTTTTTCGCGATTAAAGACTCTACTCAAAATGTAATAAATAGTACGTTGAGCGATTCATTCTTACCACACTCCACGTATTGTTCGAGAAATATTGTCAAATATGTTATGTTGTTGTGCGAGGTGTTGTTATTTATTCTGGAAAATAATGTCATTGTGGAAAGTAATCTAGTGATTTGCATCGAATTCAAGTTTTCCTGCACTTGAAGCAAAAGCGTTCTTCTTAACGTATACCCCCTCCCTAGGTACAGCTTGTCAACAGCACTTAGAAATCGGCGAAGCTGCATTTCAGGCTGCGCTTCCGAGATAGATTCCGATCAATAAATGTAAATAAAATCTTGAGAAGCGATCAGTCAGATCTATTGGAGAGTTCAAAAACTCCAGAAATAGTAGCTTTTCAACAATCAAAGGGGTGGCGAAAATTGAAACATGACATTTAAATTTTTATTTTATTCAGAAGATTAAAGACGCTTCATAGTGATAAAACATTTTGCCAAAGTACTACTTGACGCCTGCGAATGATAATAGTTGTTTATGCACAAAGGGCTTTAGTGGAGTTCTAATGATAGAGAGGTGACAAAAAGCCCGAAGGCCTTCGGATCATTTAAACCAGCCCATGGTACTTACAAAAATATTATTTTTTTCTTAATTTTAATGATTCATATTTACTTATTTTTCAATTAATTATATGTTAACTCCGTTTGTGATCTTTTTCATCTTTGGTTTACATATATCCCTCCAATAATCCCCTTTCATAATTCCCTCCATAAGAGAACATGTAACATCATTCAAGTTTTTTCACATTTCCCTCCTCAATACGATCCTCTCGATCTAGGTAAGTTATGCAGTGTATATCGGTCCCCGTATCGAAGGCAACATCAAGCAGTAAAAAAATTAACATATTTTAAAAGCTAGTGTGCACTTCTGTCGGAGTACTACGACTCTGGTGGGGGCTTCTTGTGGCAACACCGGAAACTTTTTCTATATACTGTACTGTAATAATATCTATTTTTGTATTTCATCATTATAAAAGAACCCATTTCTATTGCAATAAATTGTTCATAATCGGGCATTTTACGGCACAATTTATGACGTATTAGATTTTATGTCACGAATGATTGCGTCATCACACATTCAGCCAATCGTAGCGAGAGAATCGGGGGGAGGTACAGCTAAACGGAACAGCCGACCACCGTTTACTCGCACGATGTCAAATACCCGAGTCGTCACAGGGAAGTTGTTTCGCAAAATTAAGTTTGATTCTCCTATAAATGTATAATGCTGTTATACAAAAAATATAGTACGCAACTCGTTTATAATGTTGCTCTATTACATTCGTACAAATTTGAAAACTCGCTCCTAAAGTCGCTCGTTTTCAAAACATGTACTCATGCAATAAAGCTAAATGTTATAAACTAATTGCATAAACTACTATTTAAGGCAGCCAAATTGAGAAACAAAAAACACTCATGAGCGACGCGCGGTAGAGATTTAACAGTCCCTTAAGGACAATCAGAACAAGAGTTGTAGCTAAAGTTGGCGTGTGAATTAATTTATTTCTAGACAGTGTATTTTTTGTTTAAAATGATGTTTTCTTATAAGAAGGTGTAATTACGAAAAGCATTAAACGACACACGGCCGATAACACAAATAACAAATTTAGTGTTTGCTGTTTACAGACGTAATGATGTAAATAAGTATGAACTGACTTAATCTAAATTATAGTTTTTGTTTTGTGATAAGAGTATTTTAACTTTGTGGTAAGAGTAACTAACACACACAAAATAAAATATTACTTACGACGACCAAATCGGGTTACCCACTCGCGAAAGATCGTTCCTTCGTCGCTCGTGGGGTAATTCGTTCCTCTCCTAGAATATACAATAAACCGTCTTGTGTACTGTATTAGCATTTCCGCTTAAGAAGCATTAAATGGACCGGTTCGGCCGGGCGCCTGGCGACGCCCGCGCGCAGCGCCAGTGGCCGACGGCAGCGGCGCGATGTGGCGATGCAGGTGGCGGCGGTGCTTGATATGATAGCGACCGCTCCGCACCGTTATCTTGGCAGCTCGGCAGCGCGCCAGCCTTCCTCGCCACCCAGCCCCCTGCCCCGCCCGTCAGACCCCCGAAAGACCTTAACGCGCGGCGCATTTCAACTTTATGGGCGTCACCATTACGCGCCTTGGCCTTCGTGTGTTCATGACGCAAACGCCCACTTTCCAAAATGCCCTATTTTGCGAACGCACTGTACGTGAAAAAAGACAACAAACAAAACGATACGCTCTCTTTAGATTGGTTAGTTGGAATCGAATTATCTCCTCTTGAAGCAAACGGTATTAATACTGCCTTTCTGTGGATTGAAATATTCAACATTAAGAATAGTATTTATGATACGAATAGTGAAAGTGACATTTTATTTTGCGGGTAGGAAATGTTGTGACAGGAAACCGATAGGCCGAGTGGCGTAATACTACGAACAAAATAAAATCCCTCTCACCACGTGTCATACACTATTTTTAGACAGTCTTACTGACTTACATTTTATTTTAATTCAAGTATACAAACCACTTAATTAGGTATCATGTTACATTAAGATCTATTGTAGCTAATTAAAGTATGTGTTTTCTTTGTTGCATTCACTGCTTTATCTGAACATTTGAGCATCATCTCACTTTTAGAACTAGCGCTAAATATTTAGCAAGCTGTGCATGACCTAAAAGTAACCGCTTTTACTAGTGGCTGTCTAAAAAAATACTGATTTACTTAAAAAAATCTAAGCAAATAAAGTATCTTTAAAAGATAAACAATGCCAAGAAGCGTCTCATGGACAAAGCCTCTAACTGTTCAAAAATAATCTTCGGTTTAAATTTATTTATCACTTCATTTGTGAGTCAGGACGGCCACCGTTATGCAAAATAAATGCAATTATTTTTATTTATATGAAGATTACCCATTGTAAATGAGTTTTTCCCTACGTGTTTTACGAAACATGGACACAGTGTAACAAATCTCCTTTTAAAACTGAAAACGTTTCATTCGGATACAGCGAAGTATTTTGTGAAAAATATTGCTTTCCGCTACAGGCCTTGCTTGCTGGTATACTTGGATATTTATTGCAATTTTGATATTCAAGTTTTGAGAAAATTATGAATGACAATTAACTTTTTTGACGCCACATCAAACAAATAATAGAGCAAGGAAACTAGGTCGACGCGTTCAAAAAAACCACGACCTGGAATAGTTTGTAAACACCGCAGAAAAGATAACGCACTGAGCTTGAAAGAATGGGCTTTCCGCAAAATATCGAGAAACACACTTTCACAAAAAATAACCAGAGAAAATATGTAATAGGGGATATTTTTTATGAGTTATTAGATTCATTTGTTATATGTCCAGATGTCGAAACAGAGAGTTCTGAAAAATATGAGAAGCCCGCAAATAAATTACACATAATTCTTGAATTCATTGTGTCAGTCGGCAGCTTAAAGAATGTAACAAGAGATCGGAACGAGGTTTTTGAGATTGAAGGACGTAATGGCCACAAGATGGCTTAGCCACGTCATCCCAGAGTATTCTAGTGATCTTACAGATTAAGAAAGATACCATTTCGGTTGAACAAGTAAACTGGGATTATCCATATTTTCGACAATTATAATATCGCTTCGTTTCAAGACTATATAATATTCGTAATATATAAGCTTATAGAACAAACTATATTTTCATGTATAATAATCACAATATAATTACAGATCTGAATCACCCGATTACCACCCCCCCAATTTAAAAGATCTAAAGCAAAAGTAAACGAACAAAAAATATCATTTTTTTTGTTAGCGAAGGTTGCATCAACTTCTAGGTCATTAGCGACCAATATTGCTTGTAACGGTATGGTAACCATGAGGATGACACGATATGATGATGATAGGGGGTGAAAGGACGAACACAATACAACCATGCCCGAGCCGAAACTACTACCTTAGCGGTCTCGGCCATCCGGACCGGCAAAAATGTCATTTTGTATGTACGTTTCCACAAAGATCGACATTTTCATGAAAACGACTTGAGTTAAAAATCTTCATGCAGAGTCCAAACGTGGCAGTCCTACGTCTTCCCCTTTTTTAAAAAAATATGTAAGAAATTAAAACAGCTACGCCAAAGCATCAGACGAACAAAGAGGTCACAGAAGACGTTTGCATTTCACTCCCCTTTCGCGACATCTTGCCCGCAAGTGCGTAACGTGAAAGCAGAGCAACGCGAAGTGGAAACACGAGAAACGGACAGGAGAGCATCGAGAGGCTCCAGAGAGAAAGGTCCAAACGAAAGGAGGATTTCCTCGGCCTTCCATCGGACAACACGACTCGTTAGCCCGATCGGCTTGGGTTTAGTTTCAGTTGCTTCCAAGTGAACACAGCTCGAGAGATACGATCCGCGATTTATATAACTGGGGCTGAGATTCAATGACCCAAACTACTTTTCTTCAATGAGTGTCATCGTGTGGGACTTGAACGGTGAACCTTTAACTACTGTTTTCACCCCAAAAGTTGACCGATCAGATTATTCGCCGGGGTCAAAGCGTGAAACACAGCTGGAGGCTCCTAAAACGTTGGCCCGTGCGCATCGGATCCGTGTACCATTGAACCCGCGCTGGCCTGATGACCTGATGGCGGAGACAATGGCATTCCCTGGTCATGTCGTTGCGTGTGTGGGGTGCGGTGCCGAGGGGGCGGGGCCCTTGTGTGTCAGCGGCCGACTGAATGAAAACGCCCGCCCCTTCCCTCTTTGCTGCTGGCTCTACACTCGCAAGGAGGCACCCAGAGTTGGGGTAGGCGAAAACTCGACGTAAAGATAGTTCGTCATGCTAATTTCACCTATGTGTATTCGTAGCACGCATTGGTAACGCTTTTTGAAATACAAAAAAGCTAAAAAATCTCTTACAAACGGTCTAGTTACCTGTTAACGCAGACATCGCGTTCACCACCAGTCGTGATTTTCAAACACTGGCTTGAACACTCCAATCTTTCAGTGCAACTCCACCAGCGATGATTTGCGACAGAAATGTCTCGCTGATAAATGGTCTGATATTGATGTAACAAATTTTTTTCATTGCCTGAGGTACAACCGAATTACCTATATTAATATGCATGGAAGCCTTGCTTCACTTGCAACTACGAAGTGCAGCTAAACGCGCAGTTTAGAGCTGGCTAGTTGGATAAATTCAATGTGATGGAGGTGATATAATGTTCAAAGAGGCCGTAGAGTTTCCTTCCGTTTTGTATATCTGCAAACAATACCAGCGCTAAATATTTGAACTGACCGTTCGTCATTATACAACTATAGTTTCGCATATTACTCAGACAATTGGGATTAAAATCTTAATTATAAATATAAATAAAGCATCATTAAAACATTAGTAATGATTAAAAATAACATCAAATGCGAAAGAACATTTAAAAAGTACTTGAGCTCATATTATTACTTCATCTTCTAATGTGCTCGTCTTAACAAACAACAATAAATAACTTGACTATTTTAGAGGGAAGAGGGAGTGGCAACCGAATCAGAGGTCAGTAACAAGTGAGCGAAGTTGAATATCGAGTTTGTCATTAGACGAGAATACTTCGAAAACATGGCAATTGATTATTGTCGGCGTGAATAACGTCATTAGAGCGTAGCTTTCTAATGCATTCTGCAGCGCTATTCAATGGAGGCAGATATACCAGCAACGTTCCGCTTGGTAAGTCAGACCTTACACTTCGTGACGAGGTTTTTCTTCGTCAATGGACTTACGTAATGCAACCTATGTTAGTTTCACCGCCACCTTCTCTTCCATCGCTAACGTCTTTTCTTTTTCAGGATATAGTTTGCTGGATTAAAACTGATTCTCCTTCAACTCCTGCGCTGCAAACCAACACAAGGGTTGTGAAATCGGAGGTATAACAGTAGAAACCTCGAACTGTGAAAACAATTCTCTTGGAGTAATTTTTTTTAAACCTGTATCTTGTACCCTGTTTGGGAAGTTAAATACTTTAATAAATATGATATGTCAAGATCGGACAAAATATTAGAGATTAAATAAACAATGAAAAACCCAATAAAACAAATAAAACATAGCTTCGTATTGTGATTTCTATAATCAAAACGCTTCAGAGAGGGAACAAAGCAGGAACGATTTAGAACGCAAACAATACGGATTTGTAATCAATCACAATTAACTCAAATTGAGAATCCTATACTATTTTGGAAACTAATAACAATAGAACTAAAAAATTACAGTGAATGATTGGCACATGTAACAGTGACCTTCCCTAAATAGATGATAAACTACGCATGATTTGAACGCATGTGATGCAGACAACACATTTTCCCCAAGAAAGGTATCGGCATTAGGGAAGAGTATTTATCACTTCCTAACTAAAATAGGGGAATAATAAGAGTGATAAACAGATTTTAGAGAAGAGTGTCACAAATTATAGTTTCATTTAAGAAAATTAATACGATTTCTGAACATGATAATTAACTTTAGAAGCCAAATGCCTGGCTTTAATACTGAAGCCATTTGGAAAACGATTTGTTTGTTGGATTTGATGAACATCGTATTATGGCACTACTTTCACACAAAACCACTACGGAAATTCTAAAAAAACCCAATACAATAAAAAAGTTCGAAACAGGAAACAAGAAGACAGGCCTACATTCGGCGTTCTTTCGGTGCGGTGTGATTATGCCCTTCCACTGTCAGAGCAATGCTTCGACTGGAATGCTCGTCAAATTACCTCTGGGAATTCTCTCGACCGAGTGGCGGGTCACGCGAGAACCGAACCGCCTTCTCGAAGAACTAACTGAACGTGCACGAAGACAAACGGGTCTGCCAATGACGAGACAAGCATGAAGAGACGCATACCGGTACCTATACCTTGTCCTCAGACACAGCTAGCTGGATTACTCCGGACGAACAATTTGTCCCAAACGAAACATACCATCGGCTGAGGTGGCTCGAGGCATAACCGTTTCTGTACTGTTTATCATATAGTGTTCTGAATTTCACAAATAAAAGTCATTCTTTAAAATAATAATATTAGCTTATTGTTAATGTGTTGTTGACATTTCCAGCATGAGAATAAATAGCTTGTCTTTGCCAACATTTTTGTTTATAACAATATTTTGAACGAATTTTATTCCGATGGCCTAGCCATGGTCTTCAGATATGTGCTGTTTGAAAGTCACAAATACGTCTGGTAATACGTATATGTGCGAGAACTAGTCGCAATAAGATAGATGATACCTCGAAATTAAATGCCATATATGAAAATACACATAATGAGTCTGCGGCAATAGCACCTCGAATTCGAGTCAATTTTTAGACCAGTTTTATAAAAAACCGATTCTGTCATTGTATGTGATTAAGTACACGTATCATAAAACTTGTAAATCACTGGCGCGTTAGCTCCCAGGTTTTATTCGAACAGTTTTGAGGACCGAGATAAACCTACTGGGGGACGGGGTGCGATTGTATTTCATTTTACAGAATTTCTTTGAGTGCCGACCACAATGCATCCAGTTGCCATTAGGGGCGGGCGAGCGTGCGGGCGGGATTTGGGCGGGTGGGTGGGCGGGAGCTTTGCGAAGGGCGTACGGGGTGCGCGCAGCGACGCGTAGAGCAAGGTGGGTCTGTTTAACAGGCGACTGTGGACATGAATTCCCGGAGAAGGTCGCTAGTATTATCTGCGCAACTTTTCTTGAAGGTTGGCCTACCTTCTCCCTCGCAGGCACAATACACGGTTGAAGTTACGAGATCGCAGCGAGCACTGATGAATATTCCAATCACATCTTCGTTGGCGTGAAGCAGAAGCCATGGCAGTTGCAAGAGAACTGTTCGTTTTTTGTTTTTGTTCTTTATTCGCAGGCTGAGGCGTGTCCAAGTTCTTCACAAAAGACACGTCGAACTCCCCAGAAAGTTAGGTGAACGTATAACATCGGCAAACGCAGAATTACTGACGAAGTTGAGGAGGCACGTAAGTTTAAAAAATCTTAAAAAGGATAGAAGGTTGTAATGCACACTGTTGACAATGCTTTGGATCGCGCGTGTGCAAACACTGACACAAGTATTTAAGAGAATATGGAGAATAAAAATAAAAATAGCTAGTAATTATCTAAATCCTCCAAAAATATGTGGTAAGAAAAGATAACACCCAAGGCGACCATTTTATCATGGTATGCAGATTTGACTTCGATTTTCCAGTGGTTGGTATTGCTTCAAAAACTCTAGAAGTGAATATTCGAACTAATATTGCTCACGCTACCGCATTTGTCCAAGTCATCAGTGAAGAACAATTTTCTTTTACTTGGGGCTTTTTTTCAGTGAACAGCCGGTCACCCTTTACTTCCCGATGGGACGCATATTCGACCACACAGTAGACCGCTCTGATCTGAGGTTAGCAGAACGCGAGGCCTTCCGCGACAACACATACATAAGAGACAAGGGGCAAACAACCATGCTCAAGGCACGAGTCGAACCCGCGACCCTTCGGTCCGAAGCGCTGATACAATACACACTCCGCACCTCCACCGCACCCTTCCAGGTCAGCATTTCGGGAATATGGAGAATAAAGATAAACGTAGCTAGTAATTATTTAAATTCTCCAGAAGCGCATGGTACGAAAAGATTACACACAAGGCGATCAATTTATCATTATCTGCGTAACTAGGTATGTAGGTTTGACTTTGATTTTTCAGTGGTTGGTATTGCTTAACTTGGTGGTTTCCAGTAGTACGATCAGTGGTTGGAATTACGTTCCAATAAGTAGTCGATATTGGAACTAATATCCCTCACGCTACCCGTATTTGTCCAAGCCATCAGAGAAGAACAATTTGCGATATCATAACCTGCTAGTAGTAAATAATCGCAAAATAAACGAAGGCGGTCGGGCGTCGCGCGTGGCGGGTGCGTGCGTGAGTGCGTGCGCGCAGGTGCGGCGCTTATCTGCGCAAATAGGCGCAGCTGATTATCGGCGACGCGTGACGCACAGCGAGCCCCCCTCCGTGACATCACACCCAGTGCTTATGGGCATCGATGCTTTGTGGTGATGGGGGGGGGAGGGGGGGCAGACAAGGCAAATTACTCTCGACACGGCCCCAGATCGTCTCTAGTCCTGGTGGTTGCAATTATATGGTCGTACTAGAGATGGAGCTTTTCCTACGTTTTCTGAAACCAAACAAGTTTGTAAAGTATCTTAAATATTCTGGAATTCCTATCTCAATTTGTTCTCGAATCGCCCGAATCTGCAAATCTCTGTATGTAATATTGAAATGATGACTTTGACACAAAAAAGAAAATTAATTAGAAACAAAAAATATATATAGGACAGGATACTTGGTGATAGCTGAGTAACTAATAATAATAATGATAATGATAATGATGATAATAATAATAGTAATAATAATAATAATAATATTTATAAAGTCACATATACAATTTCAATCTTGAATGAGGAACCAAGTATGATGTATTACAGTTGGGGATTGCAATTGCGCATGTCTTCTCAAGTTCCAGAATTCTTACACTCCGATTTACTACACAACATTATGAATAAAGATGGAAGAAGCATTTTAATACTTGGTAAATGTTCACACCCATGTAATTGAACTGCATGGGCAAACGATCTTCGGATTTGACTTGAATATACCGGTGTCAAGTAACTAACCCTCTATTCCTCTCGCGCCTCGCACAAGAGAGGAAATTCAAGAAACTTGCGCAGAAAGTGAAGTTACATTTACTTTCTGAAAAGAACATGTCTAAAAAGATATTTAGAATTATGTTCTAATGTAATTAAATTAATTAGTATTTAATAATTATAATAATAATAGTATTTAATATTAGTAACTTTGGAGTAGCAATTGTCAAAATTATAAAAAAAGACTAAAGTACAAGTATTTTTAGACTGGCTCTTTGTGAATGGCACCACGGATTACACTTGTTTTGGGTAAATCGTACGCAAACTTCAACAAACTTTCATCTACGCATCACACGAAAGAACCGAATTTCCTCTCAGCTCCAAGCTTTGAGTCCAAATCTATACAGACTTCGATGAACATCAAACGATTAGATTTTCAATAGGAAAAACTACAACTTATATTTGGTAGTAACAATTCACCTATTTTGATGGGTGCGTTTAGTGTTAACTAAAATAATAAACTACCTGAACAGTGACAAAATACCTCACGTACTACGTAGAATGTGTTTCTTATATATTATACAAAGAAAGTTCCAAAGAATACCTGATTATATTCGCTGGACAGGGTTGAGTGGAGTAGTTGCGAAGTAATAATGAATCAATAAATGCAGCCAGATTAGCGAGAGCTACAGCAAACAAAGCATAACTCAAGTGATTCTTATTTGTAAATCAGGTGACTATTCAGATAACCTCACGTAAATACAATTTTATCATAAGGAAGAAACAGTTCCCTTCCTAAACAAATACACTACTCATTGGAGTCGTAGATACCACCACTTACCAGCATGCTATAGTGCCAGGATACTAGAGCTTTATCACATGACCTACTTTCCTCCTTATTGAAAATGTATAATAATCAAAACCAAAAAGTAAAGCGATATAAATCAACAATGGCTTCATTCAGACAAAAAAAGGTACTAAATATAATGATCCTCAATGAACATGTAAAAACCTCCAACATATTGCTTTAATTCTACGATTAGATTCTTGAATGTTTCTCCGCTACCCCTAGCAGAGCAGATACTTGGAACTTCATTCCTAAGTGCGGAGTTGAAGGCTATGGGTTAAAGATTCGTATAAAATACAGTGTGGTTTATTTATTTAACTATGAATTTGTGATGTATTGGGGATAAGTGGCATAGTTGACTTCTCAAACCATCGTATGCCCTTCATGATACCCCCGATCAGTAACATCCATAATCATGCGTATATCGTCCCTTACTTCACGAGATGCTCTACCATCCTTCATACAATGCAAGGTGAAGGCGATCTACTCCTACACTTCGATTTTTTAACGTGGCGTCTCAAAATCACGCACGAAAAAGGGAGAGGGAAGGAAGACTCCAATAGGGAGCCGTAAAAGTGGGAGCTATAAATAACGTTGCAGCTCGTTATTGGAGTCTGCTTTCCCTCTTTCTTTTTTTTGCGAGACATTAAGATGCCACGTTAAAAAAATCGAAGTAGATGATCAACTGTCGAAGAAAGGTTTGGAGGCATACAGGCGCACTCGCCTTCACTCAGTAATGTGGAAGTCACTCATCTGATTTCTCCCGAAACGCATTTCGATTTTAATTTTTTAGATCATGGCACATCGTGGTTGCACATCTTGAATAACTAGTTTCAAATCCAATTCCTGTTCTGGAGTTTGTGGGTTTTCAGAAATGTCACAGACTTCGATCCTGTTCAAAGGTCGGCGAAATACCTAGAGAAATCACGGAATCGGTGCCATTATTAATATTATCCATTCTTCTACTCTTGAGTGGTAGGTACCTCATGTCCTCTAAATGCCAGGTGCCACTCAAGAGGTTTATTGAGTGTCGCCCACTCTCAACACCCAAAATCTGCAGCTTACTCGATATTGGGTGAAGAGCACTCTTTACCTCTCCGTTGAACTTTGCGAAATAAATAGATCAACTCACATCTTAGGGATCACACAGGCGCAAGACCGTTTGTAAACTGATCCCCGATTTTTGACAAATTCCGAAATTAAATAACAATTAGATATATTTCCGAAACTTAATTATTGCATCCATAATATATCTCATTTAATGATACATCAATAACTAACTAAAAGTGACAGCGCAAAACCTTTCATTATTAAAAGTATTTTGAGGAAAAATATTGGACAAGGAAATAATATTTCTAGAACCATTTCAGAGTAATTTAAATTTACCAGGTTTATTAGTTAAACTATTTCTGTACGCAAAGTAAAACGTTTTCATGTCAGATTTGCAAATTTTCAGATCATTGCTTAAAACTCAATGGAAAACAAATAATGAACTGATATAATGAGAAGAAAATTAGACCCGTTTAGCCTAAGTCCAAAAATTTATAGACGTTGAAAGATCCATCACCCATATTTAGAAGTTCAGTTTCTATTCATCTTCCTTACTTAGACATGCGCATAGCTGGGATGAGGCAGGAAGTCCACTAGAAAAGGGACAAAACGTAGTTGGTCCCCACGTGTTTTAAGCTACACTCACCTATGCCTTGAAAACTTTTCCATGTATTGCATTGCATCTCCTTGCGGTGTCTCTCAAAGCTGCCGTGCGTTCTCCCAAGTGTCGCAGTACTCCCCTTTTGCTTTGTGGCCCTAGCGAATACTTTCGCCTCGGACCCACATAGCTCGGAATTACGTCGCGTCCTGTCCGCCGCGATTTGGGCAGCGAGCACGCAATGTTTGCTGCCGCGGGCGGCGGCTGCGGCGGCAGCGCGGGCGGCGGCGGCGGGAGGCGGCGGGAGGCGGCGGGAGGCGGCGGGAGGCGGCGGACGGCGGCGGATGGCGGGTGGCGGACGGCGGGTGGCGGAGGTTGTTGGCGGCGGGTGGCGGACGCTTGTCGCGGCGGTGGGGGGCGGTGGGGGGCGGTGGGGGGCGGTGGGGGGCGGTGGGGGGCGGTGGGGGGCAGGGGGGCGGCGGTGGGGGGCGGTGGGGGGGCGGTGGGGGGGCGGTGGGGGGCGGTGGGGGGCGGTGGGGGGCGGGGGGCGGGGGGCGGTGGGGGCGGTGGGGGGCGGTGGGGGCGGTGGGGGCGGTGGGGGGGGCGGTGGGGGGTGGCGGTGGGGGGTGGCGGCGGGGGTGGCGGTGGGGGGTGGCGGTGGGGGGTGGCGGCGGGTGGTGGCGGCGGGTGGAGGCGGCGGGTGGTGGCGGCGGGTGGTGGCGGCGGGTGGCGGCAGCAGGTGGCGGCAGCAGGTGGCGACAGCGGGTGGCGGCGGGTGGCGGCGGGGTGGGGCGAGAGGTGGGCGCCGGGCGGCGGGTGGCGGGCGGCGGGCGATGGGCGATGAGCGGCGGGCGCGTCGGACAATGGGGGCGCGGTTCCCGGCCGGCCCGTCTCGGCGCGGAGCGCGGCGTCTGCTCGTAAACGGAGAAAGTGTGCGGCGGTGGCGGCGGCTGCCGTAACCGCGGAGCGGAGCGAAGTGGCGGCGAGCAGGAAACGGAGAGCGCGGGCGGGCGCCAAACAGCGGAAACTTATGGAGAAACCGCGCGGCGCGGGGCGTCTTCATGACTCGACTCGCACGCGCGCCGCCCCTCCGTCATAACGCTGTCTGCGCTCGCCACCGCTCCGCTGGCAGCGAAGGGACGCCGCACCACGGAGCAGGCGATGCCCTTCGATTCAAACAATCGTTTCTCTCAGAAGTCGTGTCTCCATGCAACACAAAGTACGTTAAGGGGTAATTTTGATTTTAAATGAAGTACCTTTTTATCATTTTTGAATAAAAAAATATTTCAGGACCCCAAGTTGCCCCCTACCACCACACGCACGCACACACACACGCACACATACACACCACACTCTGTTCTGGGCAAAAGAAGTAGGGTGCCACCGAGTTGATGAATTTTCGAAACTAACGGGTACGTCAATGGGAACGTCCTCTGGAGTGGGAAGGGCTTCGGACCAGCGGAGGAGAAATACGGACATCCATACTGCGATCCTGCAAGATGACGAAGCGATGCTTTAATTTTAAATTCTTGCCAAAACGCTCTTTGATATCTGTATCCATACTTCAACTTAATGTAAAAGATAAGAATGGGGTTCCAGAGAACACGAAAATACTCATAGATTGCACTTCGCTTCTAGTACCTCACACACAGTTTTTAACTGTTGTTTAACGGCAAATACATTTAATAAATCAGATTATTTTTTTGTAGATTGACAGGCAGATTTTGCTTCACATGATTGTTGGCTGTATCTACAATATTTCTATTTGTGCCGATTTGAGAATTTATCCCGACATCGGGGCAAGTGCAGAGGTTCAGCAGGGAATTACTTTTTTTAAACAGTTTCGTCAAAATTAAGTGGATTATGCATAACTGATCTCCTGTAACATTTACCACACTCGGCATATCAAACAAACGGTAATGTTGAGGTAACTGACGTTTAAGATATCTGATTCTTACACTGTCTATTGTCGATTCGTAAACGCATGAAAAATGAAAAGCAAAAATATTTACTTTTTTTATACAGTTTCATCAGAATTAAATGGATTAAGTATAAATGATCTCTTGTAACATTTACAACAGTCGGTACATTAAAAAAAAAGAAAAAAAGGGGAAAAGGGTAATGTCGCGGTATTCCGACGTTTTAGGCTTCCCATTCTTACCGTGTGCATTGACTCGCGTACGCACCCCGCTCCCAGAGCTGCGCCGCAGGGGAGACCGCTTCCTCGCACGAAGGGCGGCCGATGGCGGCCTCGCGCCCAGAGAGCCTCTCCATGTTCGTGGACGGCGACGCGTCGGCGCGGGGCACTAAACCTCCGGACGGAAGAGGACGCCCGCTTTATTACCTTACACAACTTCTGAGAAACTCATTTTTGTTATAATCTCAGGAACCTTCCTTGTAGAAAACAAGGAAGACCAAGGATAAGCATCGCTGTCACTAAAATTTACGACGCCGAAATCAATGTGTCAAGATTACACATCATACAAACCTTGTCCAGAAGAACAGCATGATAGAGGTAAAACTTGAAAGATACAGTAATATGGCATTTTATGGAAAAATGATGTATATCTTAGGGGAGAAAGTGCTGGGCACTATTTCTTTCACGACACTTTTCCTTACGCGTTTTAATGTTTTCGAACTTGTAGCAAAAATCGTCGATTACATTTAATTCTTCGTTTCGTTTGCATAGTTCATGCATAATTACTTTTGTTTATAAAAAAATACTCTTACAAGGAATTTTTCCTTCAACCACACTTTATTTGTTTAATTTAGATGGACTAGTTTCTGGGGTGTTTAGTGGCGTATTTCATAATTACAGACATATTATCAATACAAATACAAAAGGAATGTTCCAAAATCAGTGAAATATCGCTATTTTTGTGTTTCAAATAGCAATCGTCTTTTCAAGCACCGTAAACTAATGCTTTTTTTCTAAAATTACCATTGCTCACTTTTTTACTTTAATCTTTTTTACATTGAGTTAGTGTACATCGTATATCAACGTTGCATCCTTGTTCTTAGCATGTTAAAAATCGATAGTTTATTTTTGTTTGAGCTTTGTATCACACTCCTTATCTAGAAAGCCGTGAGCGTACCTTTCTATGAGAATGCTAGATATCAGAGTTAGTAGAAACAAGTCACCGTTTCCACGCTTTCCACGCACACCACAGAAGGAAGAATCAAATCACAATTTCCACGCATGGCTTGAACAAAAGTGCGCAATTTCAGCATAGTTTATGGATTAACTAAACCGTATTTGGTGTTACCTATATGGTATAATGAAATAAAATAGGTGTATGTTTACTGCCGAGTCGGGGGCAAAATACAAAAACCTCAAAAAGGGTCGCACTGCTGAGTAAACAG
This sequence comes from Gryllus longicercus, assembly GCA_038098605.1. NCBI lineage: Eukaryota > Metazoa > Arthropoda > Insecta > Orthoptera > Gryllidae > Gryllus > Gryllus longicercus. Next base: position 464,398 of record JAZDUA010000285.1, on the reverse strand, counting down.
AGTGGTTACTTTACAAATCCGGAACGTACGTATCTGTTACTAGCCGTTGTTTTAATATGTCCTGCATTTTAAACTCATTTATCCTTCTTTACACCTATTCTCCTCTGGTAACCCTAGCTGACGTAATGTTGATGAAGGGGTGATGATGTGGTGATGGTGGAGGCGCTGTGATGCTAGAAGGTAAAGATGTTCCGTGGTTAAAAGGCGTTGAAGGTGAACAGTTCGCGGTGCTGGTTGTAAAGAGGTGCTGGTGGAAGTGAAGTGTCGATGACGATGCGTTGAGGATTGTGGTGATGGTGGTAAGGTGATGGCGATGGCGAGGTGATGATGGTGGCGAGATGGCAATGATGTAATGACGGAGGTGAGGTACCTGTCTGCGCCTGTCGGGGCGCCAATGAGTGCGGAGATCGTGGGCGGAGGTGGAGATGAAGGGGGTGCACGGCACAGCAGTTCCGGATGGTATAGAGTAGTTACTCTCAGAACAGACCAATTTGACAGGTCGGGAAGCAAAAGAAAACCATGCAGGGCGATGACATTGCAAGAAGCAGCAATGAAGCCATTTACAAACGAGCTAACTGTAAACGAACGCACTAACAAAATGAGTGTATGGACATAACCCGCAGTTATGTTGCCATGAGTGACCAAGCAGCAGCTGTCACAGCGATCCCTTCTCGTAGTAATGACTCCAGACCCGCGGGGCGGAGGCGGAGCGCAGAGGCGGCGCGCGCCTTTTGCAGCGGCCCCGACGCCCTCGCTGCGACGGAGCGGCCGATCGACCGCCGAAGGCTGCCGATGACGTCCCCGCTGACGCTCGCCAGGCGGCGGCCAAACAAACAGCCAGGCGGAAACCCACCGCCTAGCAAACACGTCGACGAGCGCATCCTGGTCATCCGGTGGCAGCTTCTAAATAGCACTTCCCCTTCTTCCTTTTGCCCAGCGCAAGGACTCGAAAACTGATTCTGATACAATCTCATACTGCAAGATGTTCAGTTGCTCGTCTTTCTTGAAATCAAATTTGCTTATGGTGTTTTGGAAAATAAATATAACTGCAATATATTTAATCTAAAGATGTATCACTTGCTTCATAGACTCTTTTATTATTTTACGTTCCTTATTTATTTATTTAGTATTTAGTATTTAGAAAGCAATTAACCATGTCTAATTACGATATAAATAAAATATCTTTATATTTACAACTATTCTGCCATTTTCCAAAATTTGGTAAATCCTAGAAAAAATTGTCACGTGAAAGTAAAAGGAACGTCAATGTAGCCTGGCAGAAGTGAACGTTACTGCACTAGAATACTCAGGGTGACAGAAATAGCTCTCGAGATTTGTTGGTATTATACTTAGCACGTTACTTTTATCTGTGACGTCATTTATAATACTCCTGTTTGGAAATGCTTGGTACTCGTATGCTCACTGTTCTAAATTGGATACATGAAGTTTCGTTTGCCTCGCACATATTTCCTAGACTAATTTAAATTAGTATGATATAACAGATTTTGATTTTATCAAAATGAGATATTCAAAAAAATCCTTTTTGATAAAATTAAACAGGAAACACGAAATTTTAAACATAATTGAAAATTTCAATACAAATACAACACTGTAAAATACTTTATTCTTAGTTCTGTTTTTCGGTTAAACGCCTAAATTAATTCCTTTCGAAATGGAACAGAGAATTAAATGGTTTAGTAGAACAGGTGGCATTCCCACATTTTTTGTGAAATTGATTTACTAGCATTCGATAACACTTCAAACATTATTATTTTAATATAATATTATTTAAATTCAGTACGGTATTATATACAAGTATACTGTGTGTAAAATTTAAAATTGCAGTGAATAATATTATGAAAATTGTATTAAAATCCTATATATCTCAGAACCAGGTTATTTTGGAATAGCCCCTTGTTCTACAGAGCCCTTCAATTCTCGGAGTAGTCGGCAGCGCTCCTCGCGGCGTTTCGCGGAGCGGAAGCCGTTCCACGAGCGTCTTGCGCCAGCAGCGCGGTTTCCTCACCGCGCGGGCGGGCGGGCGCTGCGTGACCATAGGCCATCGGCGGCGCTGGCGGGCGTCCATCCCGGCGCTTCCGGGCCCCAGGCCGGCCCCACGCAACGCGCGACCCGCCCCCGCCCCGCCCCGCCCTCTCACGCGTCACGCGGAGCGTTGCAGAACAGCCCCTTCGCAACGGGGGCGGAGGAGAGAGGCGGCCGCGGCGGTCGCTATCATATGAAATCTGCCCCGAAGGAAGAGCTCTACGGCAAGAAATCGTAAGTTTATATACAACTCGGACGTAAAACAGTTTTGACGTATTCAGGCATGGCAGCGTAGCGACGGGCACGATAGTTTTCAGTCAGAAGTCGGATTCGAATCCCAGTCTTTCTGGGTGGAATTTATGGCAGGCAAAGCGAGCAGGGCGTTTTTTCGGGGTTATTCTGCCTTTGCGGGCTTCCATTCTACCGTCTACACCAGGGATGTCTAACTTTCAAGGCTTCAAAAGCCACAACTAAATACTTAAAAAGGTTGCGGGCCATATTTGCATTATGGAGATCCACACCTGCCTTCCCCGTATTGTTGATCTTGGCACTTCGCCCGGCTGCTCTGGAACGAGGAGGGAATGGAACCGTGCGTGACACCACGTCGTACGAAGTATATCGCAGTGAAACACATTTGGGTAATTTTGAATTTCTGACTATACTAGAAATGTTTTTAAATCTACGCTTAACTTATTTTTACGTTAAGGAGGGTATTGAACGCGCCCGACATGGATGAAAAGGACTTTACTATTGACTAATTCTTTCGCGAGCCACAAATGGCATTCGGCCCGCTTGCGGCCAGTTGGACAACCCAGGTCTACACCATCTTCATTCTGGTCTTCACATAAAGAATCATCAATTTCATCACTAAATTCAAAACCATTACATTTCAATATAAACTCTATATAAACTATACCGGGAAGACCAAATGAGAGCGTTAGTATAGACTATCTTCGAAAGAACGGCATTTGCGTCGTCTATCCGAAATAATTATTGCATGAATATTATATGAATTAATAGTATATAAATATAATTCATATAATATTATTATAGGAATATAAATAAGTAAATATATAAACAAGTCCGTAAATAAATGGCCATGGTTGGAATTGAGCTGAAACGCCCTAGGACGTAAAAGAGGTAGAGGGAGAAGAAGAAGACGAAGACGGAGACGAAGACGGAGACGAAGACGGAGACGAAGACGGAGACGAAGACGGAGACGAAGACGAAGACGGAGACGAAGACGGAGACGAAGACGGAGACGAAGACGAAGACGGAGACGAAGACGGAGACGAAGACGGAGACGAAGACGGAGACGAAGACGGAGACGAAGACGGAGACGAAGACGGAGACGGAGACGGAGACGGAGACGAAGACGGAGACGAAGACGGAGACGAAGACGGAGACGGAGACGAAGACGGAGACGAAGACGAAGACGGAGACGGAGACGAAGACGGAGACGAAGACGGAGACGAAGACGGAGACGAAGACGGAGACGGAGACGGAGACGAAGACGAAGACGGAGACGAAGACGGAGACGAAGACGGAGACGAAGACGGAGACGAAGACGGAGACGAAGACGAAGACGGAGACGAAGACGGAGACGAAGACGGAGACGGAGACGAAGACGGAGACGGAGACGAAGACGGAGACGGAGACGGAGACGAAGACGGAGACGAAGACGGAGACGAAGACGGAGACGAAGACGGAGACGAAGACGGAGACGAAGACGGAGACGAAGACGGAGACGAAGACGGAGACGAAGACGGAGACGAAGAAGACGAAGAAGACGAAGAATGCAGCATGGATTTCCTCCGAGGCGAGCGACGCTAGGGGTAGGCGGCGGAGCGAAGCGGTTGGGGCGCCGGCCACGAGGCGCCACTTTCGCTCTCGGACAAAGGCGCAGCGCGGCGCGGTTGGTGGCTGGGGGAAGCCTTCTGCGCTTTGGCGCATTCGCCACGCCACGCCAGGACGCGAGGCGACGCGACGCCACGCCACGCGCGCCGAATCGGAATTAATGGCTCGCCTTCGTTAGGAGGCGCCCAAGGTTACGCTGACAAACACAGAGTTCCTGCCGGCGGGCGGGGCACCGCGCACTCCTTTGTGCGGAATTTGCTGTAGCTCCGGGGAAGGGGAAGGCGAAGGGCAGCGCCCTGGAAGAATAGGGCCGAGTTCAAGTACCGAATGGAGTATTTTCTTGGCCTTCCAACGACGTCTCCAACTCACCTAGCCTATCATCTCACACTAGAACGTCCGACGCCGTCATTTTGAGGGCTACAACATATTCAAGTAATGAACAATAGGACATTATGATTAGTTGATTTTCATTGTATTTACGATTTAAAGTACATGTAAAAATTGCGAAAATATTCATCCACTTGAAATTGTCAAACTGTCTTAAACGACCGACAGCCGTGAAATTGACTGCTGCTAAACTGTGCGCTCGTGTGTCCACTTGTTTTGTTTATACCATCTTATCTCTCTTCTGACAAACCATGGACGCTGTGTTTGTTACAAATCATTAGTGTTCACGATGTTACAAGTAACTGATGGAAAACAATGCAATCAGGAATGTTATTTTACGACGGAAGACAACTCAGGTGTGAGCAGCCAGAATTTTCGTTATTATTTTGATGTCAATTACACACATTACTTTAATTACTGCAATAAATAAAATAATAAAAATTATATCTTAAGTACGTATAATTATTTGGGTGTATAAATTTCCCAGAAATAGCCCATTAAATACACGAGCCGTCAAAATGACGGCCCACGTGCATTTTCGGTAAATGCAATGTCCCGGCGTTCTAAGATTAATAACAATCAATATTATCCTAGTGTTTGGACCCACACACTCTGGTTTAAACATCCAAAATCTCTTCATTCCTCCTCTAGGAGTAAATTTCGTGTAGTATTCTGTCAACAAGAATTTGTAATACATAATGTGAAGAAGTCGAACTAAAACATTAGGGAAGTATTTCCTACTACTACTGTTGTTGTTGTTGTTGTTGTCGTTGTTGATGATGATGATGATGATGATGATTCCAATAAATTCCCGTGTACCGCGTTGTGATTGAACGAATCAAAGTAAAGCGCAATATTGTTACGCTACATTAGCAAAATATTTTTTAAATTGTTCAATTTACTTAGGAAATTATATATTGAAATTTTTTCCAGTCTGTTTTAATAATTTGCATTCAAGTTTGAACGCATCTTAAATTCTAAAACTTCATTTTATTAATAGTTAACTAATTAGAAACATATGATGTAGCTTTTAAAAGGCAAGTATCTTTTAGTACACGTTCAATCCACTCTTTTCGTTGTCACTTTTGAGGAAATTATTTAGAAAAGCATTGAATAAAACATTAAAGTCCTCCGTGTACCATGACAGTAATGGGATAGGACTGCCATTATTACAGTCATTAGGTGTCTTCACATACTGTTAACTTCCGGTGTCCTTTATCGCCAGAATTATCTTTCCAATTAATTGTGTTCCCGCACTGATACGTCTTGTATTTCGTTCAGATCTTCACTTCGAGGTCCCTTTATGGCCCTCAATCGCGTTAGCGCATCCTCTCGAGGACAACAAGGGGCGCGGGCGGCCTACATGCACGCACACGTGTTTCTCGCTTTCCATAACGATAATAAGCGTGTAATTATGACCCTGCTGGAAGGCAGCGAGCTGGGAGTTTAGTTGCTGACGGCACGCCGCGGCGCGGCCGTCAAGGTGCTTACACAAACAGGGAAGCACAGAGCTATGCATAAACAGCGCGGGCCCCTGGCGCGTCGTGCGGGTAAAGGTGGAACAATCAAATGCGAAATGTCCACACAACAGAAAGGGCCATTGAAATAAATGGACCACATTATTTATTTCCTAATGATAATGTCCATATACTTTATGACGAAAAGGTACAAAGTAGAAAAAGGTCCGTAGTAATGTTTTAGTCAGTCAGTTCTTCCTATTGAACTTCTTCTTTTAGTAGTAATTGATTTCAACGATTAAATTATACGATGTTAGCACGCAGATAGCTTTGAATATTATTGAATTCTCGGCTATCCGGGAGACGCCGCGTCGTTGGCTGGGGTGCCGACGTTTCGCCTGACATATCGCAGGCTTCCTCAGGGCAGTCTCACTGCCCTGAGGAAGCCTGCGATATGTCAGGTGAAACGTCCGGCGAAATCCGGGAGACGCCGCGTCGTTGGCTGGGGTGCCGACGTTTCGCCTGACGATATGTCAGCCAACGACGCGGCGTCTCCCGGATAGCCGAGAATTCATGGATTCGAGCCGCGGAAGCTTACGTATACATTTGAATATTATTACTGTTCTCTTTCTCATCTACCTCCACATTGTATTTCCTATTCTACTTCGGTTGGTGATGTATTTTTTATTCAAGGGGTCTAAAGTTTGTGTGGCTTGCACTTGACTAACAAGACTATTTTTAATAAGTCGTCTTAATCTTGAAAGCTGCAACAACATCCAGATACTACGTATCGTTATAGTATTTAAAACACCAAAGGTTTTAACTTAGAAGTTTATGCTTTTAGTATATTTCAGCATTCATCCAATTTCGTGATTTTTTCTTTAAATAAAATGTAGTGGATAAACATTTTACGGATTTTTAATTCAGACTTTGAAATATGTTTTTTTTTTTGTTTAGGTACTGAAAAATTCTGTTGCAATGGCGTTTAGGTTTCACTCCACGTGAGGCTCTCGGGGAATAAGTGCGCTCCGGCTGCAACATTCGCCGAGGCGGCGGCGCGCGGAGGCAGGAGGTCGTGGGTGAGGGTGAGGCCTTCGCGAGCGCCGAGCCGCGCGGGGGGGGGGGAGCAGGGGGCAGGGGGGGGGCAGTGGGCGGGTCAGCGGCGCCCTGGAAGGCCCGCACTCGCCGACAAGGCAACACGGTGTGAATGATCTTGGCTGTCCGGGTGACGCCGCGTCGAAGGCTGCGTTGCCGACGTATAGACCATCTCCATCTGGTCGTGGTCTGGGAGACCAGCCCTGGCCAACTCTGCCCTGAGGAAGGCCACGACAAGATGGTCGAAACGTCGACAACACAGTCTTCGACGCGGCGTCCCTTAGACAGCAAAGATCATTTACATGAGTCTGGTCGCGGATGCCTACGACTTCAAGGTAACAGGGTGTTCTGATACGGAGGACTTATCCCTGGCCGCCCCCTACGAGTCCACTTACACTGAATGATCTGTGCTGTAGTGGGCCACCACTCACCTTCCACCTCTGGGTACCGGGGTTCGAACCCCATTCATAAGGGTTTTCTTCTTCTTCTTCGGGCTTTTTCCAGCCAACAACCGGTTACTCTTTGCGTCCCGATAGGACGCACATTTGTCCAAACACTAGACATTATTACACTTTGCGGTCTCCTCTGATCTGCGGTCAGCAACATGCAAGGCCCTCCGCGACATCACATTCATGAGAGGCAAGGGACAAACTACCATGCCCAAGGCGGGACTGAAACCCGCGACCCTTCGGATCGAAGCACTGGGTCGGTACACGCTCTTAGACCTCAGACATCCAGATCGGCTTATAAGGTTTTTGGGGAACAGATTGAGTTTGCTGCAGGGTTTCTCCACAATCTTCCGTTTCCCCTGCCTCACGTTTCCCCATTACGCCATCACTATTCAAATCATAGCATCGTCACCAATTGGCAAAAAACTAGGAACTGAGGATAACTTTAAAGATCATGGATTCCTCTACACGTTCAACCAAACCTCTTAAATTCACTGAGATTTATACTCTTTCTAGAAGAGAAATGGAAGCCCTTCCAAGCCCGCCCCCAACCAGAAGCCTGGCACCCTATACGGTTATTTGTATTCATAAATGTAACAAATATTTCGTATTACAACGCCATGATCCAGGTAAAGCGAAGTTCTCATCTAAACGGTGGTTTTCCAAACAAACGCTAGTACGAACTAATAATACGCATGCGAGTTCCTGAAATTAGTGACCCAGGGAGCGTGAGTCCCTCCGCGACTCAACACTCACCTTACAACACCACTCTACAACACCTTGCCAGATGACATTAAACGATTAAATTCGATACAAAAGTGTAAGTCCCAAGTAAAGTCTTTTCTGGTGCACAACTGTTTCTATACAATTAGAGACTATACCGAACATCCAAAAGGAAAGTAATATTAATTTTAACTGTGACATTTAATGTATTATTTACCGTTTGGATTGCATAGTTCTAAAAAACTGTAACAAGTATTGTACTTCAGTTTCTGGGTCAATGACCCCAATCTCGATCAGGTTTTCGTCCACTTTCCCTGATCTTCGAGCAAATGCTGAGATGGCTTATTGTTTTGCTTCTGGACATAAAAGTAAGTTCAAATTAACTTCTCCCCCTAGCACATCACACACAGTTTTTCACTGTTTTTGACGTAAGCAAATAAAACTCAGGATGGCCAAATGCGCGTGCGTAGGGCGGGGATGCAGCTCGCTGCCTTCCACGCCCACAGGCCGCGTGGACCGTCTCGCCCCCCCCCCCCCCCCCCCGCGCAGGCAGCTCACTAGCGCGGACAAGAGCGTGCGGCGCAGCGCAGGGCGAGGAGCGGCGGGGCGGCGGGGCGGCGGGGCGGCGGGGCGGCGGGGCGGCGGGGCGGCGGGGCGGCGGGGCGACGGGGCGGCGGGGCGGCGGGGCGGCGGGGCGGCGGGGCGGCGCGCGGCTAAGCAAGGAAGAGCGGACGCTTTCACTTTCGCCCTCCGTCGCGGGCGCCTTCTATCGCACAGGCCGCTTGTCAGCCCCCCCCCCCCCCCCCCCCTCCCCGTCCTTCCGCCCCGCCCCGCGTACCACAACCCATACCCATAACGTACTGGTGGGAACAAACTACAGTAGAACCACGCAAATCCGAAATTTCCAATAATCCGAACAAAATTCGAGGAGGAAAAAGAAACAAAATAAATAAAACACTTATTTGTAGTGTAAAGAAATGATTCTATAATTACTGCAGGACTAAGCAACTAATTATTCAAACACGTGTTGTCGAAATGAAATGTTTATTGCATTGGTAACTACAGAGTACATCCCATGTTTATGTAGCAGTTATTTTCACTTAGAGAAACTTGGAAACTCGGTAATGATATTTTGACGTAAGAAACAGAATCTGCTTGATAATGCGACCCCCACGATTCGTCGCCATTTTCTCACATCGCACGCAACGTTGCATTGTTTGGTAATCTTATAGATGTATTTGTATGTGTACGGTAGTTTTTCGGCTAACCCGAACAGACCACACCACAATTAGTTCGGATTATCAGTGTTTTATTGTACAAGATATAACCAAAAATCGGTTTTTTACTATCACGCATAATACATACATGCGTAGTGTAGAGATGCTATGTAATGCTGGAGCGAAAAACGTCGGTTTATCGGCAGAAAAACATCGTATTGCAGGTCTTCGATACCGAAAATGCGGATGATCCTTGTCGCTTTATGTGGTAAACTGCTACCTCTAACACGTATAGTAAGAATCCCCGTGTTGTGGATCCTTGATACCGAAAAATTGGTTTACGGCAAAACGTCTACCCCTCCGTCCGTCAATGGCGTTAAATTGGTGGCCCCATGTGCTTACTTTAGTTTTCGTATTTCGTCCTTGCGATTCCACGTTACTTCGGACGATAGGACTCGTCTAAAGCATCAATAAGGAGGTTCGTGAGTAGACAACCAAAGCAATATTGGTAATGGCGTTGATTGGCTCGCCTATAATATATGATTCAAGTTGTATTTCCTGCAACAATATCTTAAACTTAATTGATTGCACAGTTCCGTTTTCTTTGAGACTTTTTAAACAATGTGAAAATCATATTTTACTGCTTGAACACAATGTGTAATATTGTGAACAAACACAAAATTCATATTCTGCTGTTACAGCAAGAATTGTTTGTGTACAAAGGCATCTTTTATAAAAAAATTGAAAACCGGTTATTTCAAAAACCTGTCGTTTAGAGCGGCTATTTAGGCCAGATCGAACTGAAAGTGAAACAAAAAACGGTTTAACTTATGACCGATTATTTCTGTAATAAGGCCACCCCCACTACCACTGCGACCACCCACGCCCTCGATGCAGCTTATTGAAGAGCGCACCACCGCCGCCTCCACCCCCCACACACAACGGCATTCCTCGTACCCCAAGACCTCTTTCTCTTGCGCAAATTCGCGTGCAGGCCTTTCCGCGTACCACCACTGCGGCTGCTAATACACGCGCCAGCAGGCGGTCAGAGATTTTGTAGCTTCTTAGATGTTGCGTAGGGGTGTGCGGTCTCTCGATGAGAAGCAGTTTCATTCGTTTTGCTATTTTCGTATGCTTTTTACCGTTTTTCTATTTCTTGTGGTCCATTTCTGGCAATTACAGGATAAAGCAAAAAGTACAAATTTAAAAATGGTATGCCTTAAATATATCGTTACAATAAACTTTTTATTTCAGTTTTCCTTGAGCTATCGTCATGAAAATGTCAAGATAGTCCATTGTTTTGCATCTGAAGACTAAACATACATTTCTACCACTCGAACGTCTCATTCGATATTTACTGATTTTGTCGTTAAATAAATGAAACAAAACAAAATTAATAAAACGAAAGAAAATAAACAAAATTCAAATACTTCCTTATATTATTATTATTATTATTATTATTATTATTATTATTATTATTATTATTATTATTATTATTATTATTATTGTCTGGCGGGTTAGCTCATTGGTCAATGTGCGATTTCCTTGCAACGCCACAGTATATGTTGCCATGTGATTATGAGAAAATTCACTTCTCGGGTTGAGACGACCAGAACACGGCGTGAGGATGTCTTCATGTCAACCACACGTAACTCATGACCGCGGGGCCAGGACGTCGCTTGTTGACCACGACACATGCGCGGGCCGATTCGCCAAGTACAAATATATTATTATTGTATTATTATTATTACTATTATTATTATTACTACTATTATTTTTTTATTTTTATTATATTTTCCCCTTGCACGAACTGCGCCCTACAAACCAATCTAATCCCTCTCCATCCGTACAGACACAGCTCGTGGAGGAAACGAGTGCCGTGATTCGCGCGCGTTGGCGGGCGCAGCGTTGCACCGTTTCGCGACGGCGCGTGTGGGGGGGGGGGGGAGCAAAGCGCGCACGGGCAGTGGGTTTCCCTGGGCGCTGCGCCGCCCGTGCGTGGGGAGCGCGCGTGGCCACGCAGCCGCCTCTCACTCACCCTCCCACTCACCCTCTCTCCCACTCGACTCCAACTACCACCAAGAGTGGCAATGTTACGTGCATTTATGTGCCGTTAGGCTACGATTTCAACCAGTGATCGTCGATGTTGCGAGTCGCCGATTTAAAAGGTCCTCATGAGAAGACCCGCTGACAACATTTACAAAATGGATCGTAATATTTTTTAAATTATTTTTTTTAATTTTTTACCGACATTTTTCTTTAAAAAATCGTCTTTGTATCAACATTATAATTTTCAAATTACTATATGGAATGTTTACCCTGAAATTTATTTTCAGGGAATGGTCGGTGATAGGAGCGGGCTAGGTGAGATCGTCCGCATTTGTCTTTAGTTACTGGCACAGAAAACGTTTATATTCGATTACAGATCTCGACTTTCTCCCCTTCAGACGTTTCACTTATCATATTATATTTTCCGCTACTTTGGCGTAATGGAGCGAACGTCTGGAGATAATGGTCGATAGCATGCATTGAAGGCTTTGTAATAGTTTAAAGACATTTGACTTAGCGACAAAGGATCGCATAACATTTATAATATTTGTAAGAAATTAAATAAAATTTAAATTCAAGAACCTCTCTCTGTGAGACTTTACATTCATAACAGTTGACTAGCTTTATCTGGTTGAAACCATTCTAAGACAATCTCACATGAATCGTCTGAAACTTCTCAACCTCTTCCTTAAACATTAAAGAATAAGAAATCATCTTTGCAATACGTGGTGTATATAAAATTAAGACATGCACACGGCTATTTGGTTAAGTAACTAGTGTACTTAAAGTTTGCCGAAGAAGTTGGAAACGCTGATATCTATACATCAGGTCACTAGCTTGCTTCGCATTGCGATGATGTAAAGTTAGATGCACACACCCACAAGTACAACGGGAAACAATAATATTGTAAGCCCTGTGAGTGAAGAAGAAATTTCATAACAAGTAATCGTATTCGGTTATATTCAAACATTTTTGTCTAGAAATTGGGATGTGTAATTTCAAATAACTTGTTTAATCCTTTTGTGGGTTGCTCCCTACTCTACGTACGAGTACATAGAGGAATCCATAGATTGCGAGAAACTAGAAAGCATTGATAATAATGATAATAATAATAATAATAATAATAATAATAATAATAATAATAATAATGTCTTTATTAATGGCGAGGCTCAGGCCATAGGGCCTGCTCTTCCGCCTAACCACTTAATTTACATACATTTAGAGTAGTAACATTTTAAGAGGGGAGGACAAGCTGTACATTTACGTCTGGGAGAACAAATCTAGGGACCATCCCGGCATACGCCTTACGCGATTGAGTAAACCCAGAAAAACCTCAATCAGGATGGCGGCTTAGGGCCGAACATTAATACAACTGAGTATGTTATACTGAGTAGTGAAAGGGAAGTTTCGTGAAAGAGAAAAGAAAAGACGTACAGGGGAAGGGGTCAGAAAGTATAAATGATAAAGTTTGTGAGGGAGAGGGAAGAGAAAAAAAGCGAAGGAAAGGACGAAGAAGAAGTAGGCGAAAAAAGTGAAGTTATTTGAGGAACGTTACAGAAAGCTACGTTTAGTTTACAGTAGCACTTTACATAAATATACAATAATTTTTACACCAGAGAAGCACAATACACTATAAGCTAATAACAACAGTAATTTTAAACACAATACTGGCAGTATTAAGGAACAATACAAAGAGTGTGGGTATCTTAACATCAATTTTGTTTATGCCAATATATTGTAGTGGATATCCTGATGATGGTACAAAGATAGCTACAAGTATATTTTATCTGGAACGTCACTAATACTTTTGTATATTTAATTAACAATTTGATTAGGGTACACAGAAAAATAATAATGCTCATAATTTAGGTGTGAGAGGGAATGGAAGATGAGGATAGAGCAATGAGGTATGGGGTAGAATATTGAGAATAAAGAGGGGGAAATAGAGTGTGTTTAACGGGGGCGGTGACCGGGCGCTTGGAAGTGGGAGAAGTCTGGAGATTGAAGAAGACGTTAACGCCGTTCTATATGTCGTTATTCCTTACCCATGTGGTTAATTCAGCTTTGAATTTGCCGAAAGTATTTAAATGTTTTAGTCTCGCTGGTAATTTATTCCAGGCTCGGATAGCTGTAATGGTGAATGATTTACTGAATGAAGTCGTGTTGTGACGTGGTACACAAAGCAGGGCTGATTCACAAGCTCGATTTAGTTTCAGAGGATTGAAGTTACTTATGAGGCGTGTTGCATGAGAACCAGTTAAAACTTTATAAAGAAGAAGTAAAGAGTGGAGTAACCGTCTTTTGTCTAGAGTAAGCATACGAATTCTGTCAAAAAATTCGGATACATGGTCGTATTTTCTTAGATCAAAAATAAAACGTACGCATGCGTTCTGGGCTACTTGAAGTTTACGTTACGAAGCATTGAGGTTATTTAAACAATATAATGCATCCCCTCGTTTACCACGGACTTCTCTCATTGACCACAAATAATTCAAATATGACTAAAAGACAGAAACGACCGTTGTTGGCAAAATTTGATAACCAATATTATTTCCTGTGAAACAGAAACTATTTGCATCGGCAAACAAGCCAAGTACCGAGAAAAATACGTGTTTGCAGTCAAACATATTCGTGTATCCTTTATACAGGCAGTCAGTGAAAAACGACACAACAGGTATTCAGTTTATTATAGACTGGTGGACGCATATTACATAACTGCGCACTAGATTCACTTAATCGAGAGTTCAATCCAACATTTTGCTGTTTTCATCAAACATGTTCATTCCAACTGTCGTAGTTGGGAACTTTTAATTTTTTTTCTCAGTTCAGAAATGATTTGATAGAATTACAGAAAAAAACAACTACATCCCTACCAGAGCCGACGAAACGTATGAATTTCAGGAGGGCAGTATCATGGGTGGATGGGGGTCATGTAATTTTGTGTAGTATTTAAGTTTTCTTACAGAAAAACATGAAAACTGTATAAAATATGTAGTTTATTCAACATTTTAATTAATAATTTATATAAGCACATTAATAATTTATTTCTATTCCTTTTCTACTTGCTAGCACGTATCACTTCTACATCAATTTTTGAACTTGTTTTGAACCGGTTTTTGTTATCATTTTTTGAGGTAGAGTCTGATGCTTTTGCAGACTGCAGAGTGCTCCTCTTTCGCGCTTGACTGAAAGATTCTTGAGTTTTATCATTCTCTCGTTTACCTTGGAACCCTCGAACAATAAACCAGTCCCTTATCGGTTCCTTTGGATACACAGCCAGCTCACCATTAACTCATTGCGGGAGGTCACAACTGTGCATCGCGCGCGAAATTCGAATATTGTATAATGTGTTTTGGACGATGTGGACAATAATTTTCCCCACCAATTTGATGGTAAAAAATGTGTTAAATTTGATTTTTTTCAACTTTCGTCATAATTCCAGTGGGTAATTAACCACCTGGAATATTTTCGCGTGGGTAGTACTCCCCACGCGACGCCTAGTGGGTAGTACTTCCCACGCTGCCGCTCGAACAACGAAAGCTGCGCAGGGATAAGTAATCCGGCCGGCCCTGCCCTCTCCTACCCTCGCGTGCAGCAAAACGCGAACTCAAACAGACGTGCAAGCGTGTCGCGCGCGGCGCGGAGGGGGTGGGGGGGTGGGGGCTGTCCTGCCACAATGTGGGCGCGCCGCGCGCAGGGAGCGGTCGCGCTTTGCAGCAGAGCTGGGTCCACCCGCCCGCAAACCGGTCGAGTCTCCGCCGCCCCGCGCCGCCCACCGCGGCGAACCTTGGCCAACAGCCGCGCCGACGGAATCGAACCCGGGCCTTTCACAATGCGACGCGGACTCGCCGCGCATTTCCATACCCACGCGGTGGGGGCGGGGGCAGGGCGGGGCGGGGGCGGGGACGAGGGCGGGGGCGGTGGGCGTGGCGGTACGAGCGGCGACACGAACAATACGCCGCTCCAGCAACGAAAGCTGCGCGGGGATAAGTAATCGCGCCAGACCCATCGATCCACGCCTTCTTTTTGCTTCCTCTTCGCTACGGAGGGGGTTGGGAAGAGTTCGTTGATCTGAGGCTGAGGCGCGGAAAGGTCACCGATTCAATTTCTTACCGGATGTTCTTTCCTTCTTTTGTTATCAAACGTCATACTACGATTTATAGAGAGAAGTGAAATCGACGGCCCAATGCAGGCTATTTGTTTTCGGGTGTGATTTACTTTTCGAAGAGTTCGTTCTTTGACCGAAGTTCTCTCAGTTAACCCTCCTAACACTTTAGCTGCGTTCCTTACCCCAGTTATTATAACAGGTAGCATATATATAACAAAAAAGAACGACATAAAAGATATGAGAATAATTATTATTTTCTCAATAACTCGTGTACGGTAGTCACTGAGAATTGACATTCTCTTTCTTAAGTTGCTTCTTTTTGAATACTGCTGCAAACGTAAGGGAGATATGTTCCAAGTATATGCCTCATAGTTTCTGTCGTGAGAACATTGTACCTGAATGTGTGTGTGTGTGTGTGTGTGTGTGTGTTTGTTGTGTTCATAGTGCACAGACGTCAGGTGACAAGCGTCGTGTGAACCTCGCGGCACTCCGGACATTTTCTTCCCCACTGTGCTGCTTGCCGTCACAAAGAATACATTTCTTATTGTCTTATTTCATTGTCAGCTAAGTACGTTTGTATCAATATCAATTCGGTGTACAAGGTGACTGCTAATGCCACCCAAGCAGCTTACTTTTTATCTTCCCTAATTCCTCTGTTAGTGAAGCAGTCAATAATTTTCCGTGGATCCACCTAGCGTGTATTAACGTCGTCAGTTGGAAGCCATGCTTCCGAAGGCGCCAGCGGACACATGAAATGCAAGTGACCCCAGGAGGGCGGAGGGGAGCCGCAAAAAAAAAAAAGCCAATGGGCTCCCAAGACGCTAGGATGCGATGGCCAGGCGCACGCGACAGCCACAAAGTGTGTGATCCGAACAGATGGGCAGGCGGACGGGACTTCGCTTTAGGTGACCTCTCCGGTGGTCGCGCCCCGCCCCGCCGGGGAGGCGCATCGAGCACCCCACGGGCCACTGCGAGCGCGCAGCCTTGGGGGTCCAATTACTGCAGGGGCTGCACTGGCCAAGGTTACAACACGATCAGTGAGCGTATGGGTAATGGGAAGTGGAGACACCGCAAAATAACCTCAGCGCTTGTACACACGTGTACAACATTGTAAATAACAAGTACGTAGAGCCCGTGTGTGTGAGTCGTTACTGCCACCACGACACCTCAGTATGTATGCGCTTGAGGTGTTCGGCCCAGCTATCAGCTGCGGCCTCCACGCGCCAATTCATTTGTTGCAGCGGACGTAGTGTCTATGTTCGGCAGATGACTCCGCGTGGTGGCGCTCTGTCGGCGAGCGAGGCGAGCGGCGCTGGGCTGAAGGGCGCCGGCGGAGGCGCCTGGAGAGAGTTCTATTTAAAAGCGCCACTCAGCGCGGAGGCCGGTGGGTCGTGGGCGGCGGAGGTCCGGTCGGCGGCGCCGTCGCGACGGCCAAACCCTGCACAGCTCCCGGAGCCTGCGCTGGCCGCGCGGCGGAGCGGAGTTGGTGGTGTGGGTAGAGGGCTGGCGGAGAGGGGAGGATGTGGGGCGGGGTGGGCCGGGCGGAACTGAGCGGTTAGGGGCAAAGCGGGGCGGGACGCAGCTGGAAGGGGCAGGGCGAAGCGGGGCGGGGGGGGGGGGTACAAAGCGGGGCGAGGCGGAGCGAAGTGAGCCCGAACCGAGCGGGGGGGGCCAGGCAGAGCGGGGCAGGGCGGGGCGGGACAGGGCGGGACTGGGCGGTGTGGGGCGGAGTGGGGCGGGGTGGGGCGGGCGTTGCAGAACGAGGCGGAGCGGGGAGGGGCGGGGCGGGGCGGGTGGGGAGGGGCAGGGCGGGGCGGGGCGAGGCGGGGTGGGACAGAACGGGGCGGGGCCAGGCGGAGAGGGGGCGGCACGGGGACAGCTGGGCAGCGCGGCGCGCCGCGTGACGTGGCAGCGGTTGCGACAACGATCAACAGCGGCGGCACCGCGGAGACGGAGGCAGTTGCAGTCGACGGAGAATTAAAGGGTTCGGCTCTAAACAAGTTCCCACATATTTGTCGTCAATGTTAAGATTATCCTGCTAACATACTTGCCGTTTCCATTCTTACATTTTGTGCAACTATCGTGGTGCTGGTGTAGCAAACGACGTTGTACTTCGAACACATTTGTTCTTTGCAGTGACGCAGTGTCATTTTTGTTAGCGTCGTGTGATACAGAACCACCAAAAGCCAAGTTCTTCATTTCTATTCGGCTCGTTTTACAATTTCCATAGTGCGTATTGAAACTAGTGGTTCTACAACTACCCTACAAACTAGTAGCACGTACTTTCTCGCGTTAGTACTGGTTACGTAAAATTGTAATATTGTAATTTGTCCATGTTAATGTACCTCAGCCATTACTTCTAAAAATCATTACCAATCATAGAGCGTTATGCTGCAGAAATGCATTTAAAGGTTACATTTTAACACAAATTCGACAATGCAAAACTCGATTCCGTATACCTTAAAACATCACCCAACAACGAGAAGTTATTCCGACAGTATTTAACTGCCGTATCGCGGCGTTCCTCTTGCTGCAATGCAACATACCTCCTGAAAACTAGAGGAAATTCGTGGAAGGTTGCCTCCCGCCCCGCAAGCCGACGTGTAGGTCCACGCCGGATCTCATCCTCCAGAAGGGGAGAAACACCACCTCATCTCGAGATTAAACAGTCACTACACTAATGGGACTAATGAGCTTAGTGGTTGACGTGGCCGGAAACATAGATCCATCTAAATGACCTCACGGGTTTTGAAAGCGTATGCGACGTCCGCGGCCGCGGAAGAGATTCAACGCGTATCGGCTGCTTTTGAAGCGGACACGGCGCATGCAGATGTTTCATGCCGGAGCGCAGTCAGTGCTGGAGCCAGACAATGTTGGACCTGGGCAATACTGAAACGTATATGGAAGTTGTATAAAGAAACAATGAGTTTTTTATTTCAACAAATTACAAGAATTACAACGTTTAAGCTAGGAAAAGTTTTCGGAAATATATTTTAAATAATAGTTTTAAATATTTAGTGTCAAGTAATACAATTTCCAAGGTGATCTTAAAACGCTAAAAAATTGTGTTTAGTTAGTGTTTAATGAAATCAGTTGCCAAACACATGAAATATTGATATGAATTTCAGTGGCACCTATTTAAATGTTAGCACCATTTGATTGATTTCATAGAGTCCTACCTTGTAAGTAATGACCATAATTAACTATTTAAGGTAAACAATTAATTCAAAACGTTATGATCTCCCAGACTACTGTACCGCGACTTATAAAATTACGACAACGATTTTCTCTAGTTCTAATTTCTTTTTCAATTTTTTACCATTTTCTTCTTCATCAGTCCCATCATCGGGTCCTTTGGCTCGCGGGGCCCCGGGCGATCGCCCGGCCTGCCCGTGCCCCGCGCCGCCACTGCGCGCAGTGGGCGGGTGGGCGGGGCCGCGGAGGTGGCCTTGCAGCTGACGCGCG
Organism: Gryllus longicercus; assembly: GCA_038098605.1. Classification (NCBI taxonomy): domain Eukaryota; kingdom Metazoa; phylum Arthropoda; class Insecta; order Orthoptera; family Gryllidae; genus Gryllus; species Gryllus longicercus. The sequence continues at coordinate 445,548 of JAZDUA010000285.1, read as the reverse complement.
CGGACTTGGCAGTGCCAGGCTCTCAGCGCAACAGCAACTGCAGAGCGGAAAGCGCTTTGGTGGCATTGGACAATACTCTCGATCACGCGTGGGGCCTCTGCGCAGAGAGAGAAATTGCTTCCGATCAGGCACTGGCATCTCTATCGGACAGACCTTTCTCCTTCTTCCCAGTTGAGAAGTTGGTGGGAAGTGATATGACATGTTGAAGACTACACAACTGACCATGTAATTTCTTCTATTTCGAAATTACTTTAAGTATGATCAATATTAAACTGAAATGTTCACTACTGTCGGGCAACACGTATAGGATAATTATGTGAACAAACCCATCCGTTTCATTGCTCAAAACATTATATCAGTGTAGGCTAATCATGTTTTGGTGTGGAAAAGCTTAATCACCACATGAAAATAAGGAGCCCAGACTCGAATTTTATAATACAGCACTTTACGTATTTGTGAATCACAAATATGGTATTATATCCAAAGGTTCCCAGAACGGCATTAATTGGAATCGTAGATTGTAGTGGGCGCCAACACCAGTGTTAAAATCGTTCATCAGCCGCTTCAGATGCCTGACTGCCTATCAGTTCACCCATCAGTCCTAACTGATCCGTTAGCCATTCCGTCTGTCCATCTATCCGTCGTGCCACTCGGTTCGAATGTTCGACCGTCAGTCGTTCGACCGCCCATTATACGTTCGTCCGTCCATCACTCGTTCGTCCGCCCTTCACTCGTTCGTCCGCCCATCACTCGTTCGTCCGCCCTTCACTCGTTCGTCCGCCCTTCACTCGTTCGTCCGCCCTTCACTCGTTCGTCCGCCCTTCACTCGTTCGTCCGCCCTTCACTCGTTCGTCCGCCCTTCACTCGTTCGTCCGCCCTTCACTCGTTCGTCCGCCCTTCACTCGTTCGTCCGCCCTTCACTCGTTCGTCCGCCCTTCACTCGTTCGTCCGTCCATCACTCGTTCGTCCGTCCATCACTCGTTCGTCCGTCCATCACTCGTTCGTCCGTCCATCACTCGTTCGTCCGCCCTTCACTCGTTCGTCCGCCCATCACTCGTTCGTCCGCCCTTCACTCGTTCGTCCGCCCATCACTCGTTCGTCCGCCCTTCACTCGTTCGTCCGCCCTTCACTCGTTCGTCCGCCCTTCACTCGTTCGTCCGCCCTTCACTCGTTCGTCCGCCCTTCACTCGTTCGTCCGCCCTTCACTCGTTCGTCCGCCCTTCACTCGTTCGTCCGCCCTTCACTCGTTCGTCCGCCCTTCACTCGTTCGTCCGCCCTTCACTCGTTCGTCCGCCCTTCACTCGTTCGTCCGCCCTTCACTCGTTCGTCCGCCCTTCACTCGTTCGTCCGCCCTTCACTCGTTCGTCCGCCCTTCACTCGTTCGTCCGCCCTTCACTCGTTCGTCCGCCCTTCACTCGTTCGTCCGCCCTTCACTCGTTCGTCCGCCCTTCACTCGTTCGTCCGCCCTTCACTCGTTCGTCCGCCCATCACTCGTTCGTCCGCCCATCACTCGTTCGTCCGCCCATCACTCGTTCGTCCGCCCATCACTCGTTCGTCCGCCCATCACTCGTTCGTCCGCCCATCACTCGTTCGTCCGCCCATCACTCGTTCGTCCGCCCATCACTCGTTCGTCCGCCCATCACTCGTTCGTCCGCCCATCACTCGTTCGTCCGCCCATCACTCGTTCGTCCGTCCATCACTCGTTCGTCCGCCCTTCACTCGTTCGTCCGCCCTTCACTCGTTCGTCCGCCCTTCACTCGTTCGTCCGCCCTTCACTCGTTCGTCCGCCCTTCACTCGTTCGTCCGCCCTTCACTCGTTCGTCCGCCCTTCACTCGTTCGTCCGCCCTTCACTCGTTCGTCCGCCCTTCACTCGTTCGTCCGCCCTTCACTCGTTCGTCCGCCCTTCACTCGTTCGTCCGCCCTTCACTCGTTCGTCCGCCCTTCACTCGTTCGTCCGCCCTTCACTCGTTCGTCCGCCCTTCACTCGTTCGTCCGCCCTTCACTCGTTCGTCCGCCCTTCACTCGTTCGTCCGCCCTTCACTCGTTCGTCCGCCCTTCACTCGTTCGTCCGCCCATCACTCGTTCGTCCGCCCATCACTCGTTCGTCCGCCCATCACTCGTTCGTCCGCCCATCACTCGTTCGTCCGCCCATCACTCGTTCGTCCGTCCATCACTCGTTCGTCCGTCCATCACTCGTTCGTCCGTCCATCACTCGTTCGTCCGCCTTTCACTCGTTCGTCCGCCCTTCACTCGTTCGTCCGCCCTTCACTCGTTCGTCCGCCCTTCACTCGTTCGTCCGCCCTTCACTCGTTCGTCCGCCCTTCACTCGTTCGTCCGCCCTTCACTCGTTCGTCCGCCCTTCACTCGTTCGTCCGCCCATCACTCGTTCGTCCGCCCATCACTCGTTCGTCCGCCCATCACTCATTCGTCCGCCCATCACTCGTTCGTCCGCCCATCACTCGTTCGTCCGCCCATCACTCGTTCGTCCGCCCATCACTCGTTCGTCCGCCGATCACTCGTTCGTCCGCCCATCACTCATTTACGTCTGCTCATCATTCATTCGTCTACACGTCATTGCTTCGTCTGACGATCATTCTTTCGTCCACCCATCATTCTTCCATCCGATCATCCTCCCCCATTCGATCATCTTCCAGCCGGCCATCATTCGCCCGTCGCACCATCCCCTCTCCGCCGGGCCGTCATTCGTTCGTCCGTATGTCGGGTCTTTCCGCCTCCCCGTCGGGAAAGGGCCGCGCCCTGTGGTTAGACGCCGCCGTAATCGGTCCGCAGCTGTCACTCGCCGCCTCGCCTCCGCCACGCCCCCTCAACGGGACGCGACGCGACGAAACGAACCGACTGCGAACGTTGCATAAGGACGGGGATATACCTGGAGGCGTATTAGTCGAAGAAAGTGTTCCAAGCGCGTGAAACGCTTTGTCGTGAGCTGAGCGTGTTGCGCCAAATAAAGAGCCACCATAAAAGTGGGATGGCGCAGTTCCAATTACAACACTGTCGCTATTTCCACCTGCAGCACTGGTGATAAGGCATACGACATCCCTGCCGTTCATGTTTGGAATTATTTCAGTAGCCAAACTACAATTATTAATGAAGAATGATAGTCAGTGCTACAACCATGTTTTTTCTCTATGTATGAATGTGTGTCTAAAGCGGGGGGGGGGGGGTACCGATGTAACGTTCGACCGACTTGATACTTTCTTTTACTGAATTGACGCTGAATTCATATTTATTTTTATTTATAGTTATTCATAACACACTCAACTAAGATATTGGATGACTTATGTTACTCAAGATTATTAGTAAACACAGTATTTGCGAATGTGTCTTTGGCTTCGAGGTGCTGATTGCTGAACCTGCGTGGTCCCCCACTTTTGGGTGAAACACTAATTACAGCCCTTTTCACGTGGAAAGTAAGAAAATACATTTCACGTTTCCAAACAACTAACGACTAGTTTGCCATATGAACACAAGTTAACAATATTTCCGATGTATTAAAACGTATTTCCTTTTCCTGTAGCACTAACTTTCTTATTATATGTCGTTATATGCGTTAAATTCCATTTATGAAGTCGAACAACACTAAAAACTCGGTTTTCTTTCTCTTCACCTGTTATTACTTCCTGGCGCAAACGAGCGTAATTCTAGTGTGATTCAATTGCGCACGCAAAAAGCGCTTTGTCTGGGGAGAGGCGTCGCGTCGCGCCTGAAGCGCGGAGGAGGCAAAAAGCCAAGAGCTGCACATGAGGAAGCCAAGACGACCCTTCCTTCCCTCGGGCTCTCCTGAGCAGGACAGGGACGGACCAAGGGGGGCAGGGGACGGAGAGATGGGTCGGAATAGGAAAACGAACAAGGATGGAGGACTGCAAATAAGAAGAGCACGATGATCAGTTAGCAGGACGAAATAATGGTGTTGATTGGACGAATAGAAAGGAAAATGTGATTTGGGGGCGAGCAAGCACGTGCGTCTGCGTTTCTCGCACATAAAAACAAATTATTACCGCTGATGAGAACTCCTACAGATACCCATTCACCGATTGATCGACGTTCGAAGCCGAGGCCAGAGGAGGGGTCCAACCACTGCACTAGGTTCGCGCGTTGGGCTGAGTTACCGGGTGGCTGTGCCCTTGGGTGGCTGAACTTGGTGAGTGTTGGGTGAGTAGATGAGTGGTAGGTGGGCGAGTAGGTGGGTGGGTAGGTGAGTGGGTAGGAGGGTTGATAATTGGGTGGGTGGCTGGATGGGTAGGTGGGTGGGTGGGTGGGAAGGTGGGTGGGTACATGGGTGGGTGGCTAGGTGGGTGGGCAGGTGGGTATGTAGATGGTAGGTGGGTGGGTGGCTGCGGGGGTTTTGCCACCACCGTCGGACTCCCAGGCCCTCCCGGTCAGAGGCACGGCAGTATTGATGCCCTGAGCGACCTTTGCCGCATCCACCCACCAGCCTACCTACCCTAGGTCTTTAGAACCGTAGGTTGGCGGGCGGGCGGGCGGGTAGTAGGTGCGCCGCTCACCGCTAAACTGCCCTGCTGGTTTTTCGGGCGCCTCTGCCCCGCTTCCTGGGCGGCGCGTGGCCGCAGGCGGGACGCGCCACAGCCACCGGTCGCAGTCACTTCCCACGAAGCGCTTTCCTCCTGCCCGCAAAAAGGAGCAACGGCGTCCCGCGAAAAAGACAAAAGAAACCCCCTCAAAAGAGAAAAGATGCTAAGTGCTTTGGCGTAGAGAGAAGTTGGAAGATTATCTCGTCTTGTAGTAATGTTCCGATAATAGGGATGTGTAGCCACAAGGCATTGGTTCAATGAGGGGTTGCTATTCCCGCCAGGAAAGTCCCTCTGCAGCAGCAATTTGCTGGTGACAGTACTTGCAACAGAAATTATTTTGGTTGCTGACTTGCAGATTGAAATGCAGCTTAAATTGCATATTTAACACAATCACAATAGATGCTGGAAGTGTTCCTTCTCTTCAGTTGTTTCCTAGTCACCGAGTTGCTACCAAAATAAATGCAATTTTTAGTAGGAGGACTCTGATTCGGCTCAGTGCGGAGAGACTTTCTTGGCCCACTGTAGTTTAAATAAAAGTTATTGTGATTACCAACATTTCTTTTATTTTTATGATTTGTAGCTTTCGACAAACGAGCCAACATCTTCAGGTTTGCCAACTGAAGCCAGAAATTCGACTCTTTTGTATTTATTGTTATTGATTTATTTTTTATATTTGAATTAATTAATTCAATTTTATTTAACATATTCCTTCAAAAAAAGAGAATAAACCAGTTACATTTTATGAATTCTCGCATTTTCCAAAATCAGATGGCGTTTGTCGTTATTGTCGTTTCCGAGTTTATTTCATAAAACATGTCACGCAAGGACAATTATTTCCTATTTCGTTACAAATGGAGAATTTGACTCATCGCTCTGACAGGCACCTCCCCTCTCCTTACCGGCTTCTCCAATGATTCATCTCTATTTCCTCAATTTGGATAATTAGATCTACCTACTTTTAAAAAAAAACTTTTTTTTTTCATTTCTACTTCTTGCAGTTGTTTTTCGATAAACTTTTGGTACGCACTTCATTTAGTATTCAAAATTCACTTACATTTACTACTCACTAATGATCATTCCACATTTCCAATGTTGGCTTGTCTGTTTTCTCTTTTTTCTGTCTGGTTCTGTACTTCATCTACTGAGTTATCAAAGCTCTCGGGCGTATGAAGACAACCCCCAACTTTTTCATTCGTTTTGCAAACAAAACATCAGCAAGTTTATGAACAACTCGCTGAATGTAATTGTCAAAAGACATATGTGGCTTAGGTGAGAAACGAACTTTCTATACTGCTGTAGTCTCTACATCGCCAGGTTATTCTCCCATAACTAATTGGATACCGACTTTCTGCCGGATTCCCTCCTTCACCGAAAAGTATGGAAACTCGTTAGCTCTTCAATAGAAAGGCTTTCCAGTTCCCTCTCTTAAGGTTCAATACATTCTACTCAAAGATTAATTTTCTTAATACGCTATCCATTAGTTTTACGACAGTATATTTTCTAGAGTTTGCACATTATGTTCAATCTATTACATAACCAACCTACACACAATGGTCAGTTTTACAACATTAAATTGGCTCGCGTCCAAAGATCATATAAAGTTACACGCCGAAGAAGTGAATTTCTCGTTTCTAGTGTTTCTCCTCGTTGGCAGTGCTCCCGGCGAAGTCTTTGTTCTGCTCCAAACGCATCGCCCAGGGGAAGCGACGCCTTTGGCGCTGGCAATTGGAATCGTAACGTCCGCCTGCCGCGGATCTGTTTCGCAAGCGGGCCTCCGGCGCCTCATAACTTCCCCCTTTCAACACATCTCCGAACTTCCAGCACGCGCTGGTGCTTTTGTTACAAGGGGAGACGGGCACGCCACTTCTGCAAACATTACCACACGGTGTTCGTTAAGAAAACAGAATATTACTACATCATTTCCCACGGCTTGCAACTGTATTTTCGATTTATCTGTGCGATATTACCGAATTGTAATAATGTCTAGAATTTTTACGAAAATGCGATGATTTGTTTACTTATTACAATGAGAGTGTTTCATCGTTAAAAAAATCCAACAAGATTTGCAATCACTTATTTTATCTCAAATATAGCATTCAACAAGGAAAAAGAAGAAAAGATCGCATGCGGTCCGTGTCCTGCTTGTTAGGGTACTGTTCCGGCATTGGCCTGGTGATGATCGGAGACACCACTGAAATCAACCAATCAGGGTAGCCGGTCGCCAGAATGCTCCTCCAGCGACAGCGACTGAATTCGTCCTAGCTACGTCGAGACCTAGAGTCGAGAATCCTGTCACACTCCCAGGCTCTCCCGGTCAGAGGCACCGCAGTGACACGAATCGACGGTCTGAGCCGTCTTTGCCGGTGTAGGCGCTCGGGAATGAATGCGCCTTATTGTATCTGCATCTAATATAGAACGATTTTGTTAAGAATGGGATAAAGTGACAGTTCGCGAAACAAGTGAACAACACGTGTACTTCAGAGAAGTAAACACGTGCACCGTCACGAGTACGCATCTCACATTCAAGACTCGGTTTTAAAAAAAAACATAATACTTATCACATAAAAACTAAATTCAATGTAATTTTTATAAAAAGAAAGAATTTTTACAGAAGAGCACAAAGCTCTGCACTTCCTAATTTCAATTATTTCTCGTGGCGCACTATATTTTCGTCGGACGAGGACATCACAGCCAGGGAGCGTCGTAACTATTTACAAGTTAGCCAACTGCAAACGAACGAATGGAGGAAGAAGAGTCTAATAAGATCAAGGACACAACGACCACAGAATCGTCAGTTGTGTTGCCAGCACTAGCTGTCAAATCATCCCATTCTAAAGAAAATCGGACAATAGCAAAGAAGGGCGCCAGGGAGGAGCGAGTCAGTGGTCCCGTTAGGTCCAGTTCGCACGCCACAGTTCGCGGCGGCGGCGGCAGAGCGCGTGCGAAAGGGGTCTGGGACGCATTGGCAGCGCGAGGGGGGGGGATCACCCTATTCCCTGCTTCGCACTGGTTTAATGTACGTTTTGACAATTCGGCTTAAGCGTTTCGTGTATCGATAATACCGCACTAAATGCTTGTGAATTTAGATGCACATACTACTTTCACTTTTAGTTTTACGAGGTTGCAATCTTAAGCAAGAAGATTCTATCAATGTGATTTGTATTTGCTTTTACAATTGGCGCTGACACGAACACTTTTATTTATTAGAGGTCGATTACGTCACTCTGTACTCGCTTTCCCTATATTAATAAATTACAATTATCACTGTTTCCGCGTAGCATTTTTGAAGTTATTCAATTAAGACGGAGTAAATGAGAACTATAATACGAAGAGTACAAGTTATTTCAGACGAAGACAGCCAACAACAATGATGACATATCGTAGTTCCGGCGAAAGGCTGCAAAAAGGGATGGCAAGTACGGAAATCCGCGCAGTTTCAGAAATAGAAGAAATTTTGTGTCGGTTCGGCTCCTAGCACCTCCGCCATTCATTTCCGGAAGCAGATGGCCATTCCGGATGGCTCTGCACGAAACACGGTGGCAGATGGTGGAGCGTCTGCACTTCCCAGATCGCCTCTTCACGTAGATTAATCTGCATTATTTTCCCTTCTTCCGCAGACGGTGGTTGCAACGTTATTGATAACGATGATTCAGTCCCTTGGACTAGCAAGAGCGAGATTCAGCGTCTTGGACAAGCAACAGCGAATTTCCCAAACAATATTTATGTAGAACGTTTAGAAATATAGGACGTGCACTACATTTTTGGGATAAGTTAATAACTTTTGTGATCCTGGGTTAGTTTCTTTATGTACTTTGGCGTTTTAGTTGTGACAACACATTGAAAAAAATAGAGTTACCTTGAATTAATACGACAAAGCATTTAGTAGGGTGGGGTTTCCCCAGTTACATGATTCAGCGTTTTAATCAGAAATGACAATATTTTCTAGCCTCAAATCCTTTCATTTCACAAAAGCATTTTTTCGCCATTACATCGAATCGTGATTACAGTTGTGTGCAACAGAATTTAGTTTTAAGATCTATCGAAATGTAAATTCACTGAATATTTTATTAGATGGAACGACAAAATATATCAAATCCGTCGCCTCTACTCTCGCGAGAGAATTGCCTTAAGAAAGCTATGAAATAAAGAGTACAGACGCAGGCAGAGAAAAGAGTTGAGAGCATTGCCCAAGAAAGCGAAGGCACGGGCAGGGTTTGAAAACCATGGAAGACAAATGCATCCATCTGAGCATCGATTCTCATCTCCCTGGTCAAGTCTACATCCGAGGAGCGAAGTCCCAAACAGAACTACTGGTGAGTGTGAGCGTGGTGTATGAGGCGTGGGGCGTGGGGTGTGGTGCCTGGGGCGTGAGGCGTGCGACGTGGGGCGCGGGGTGTGGGGCGTGAGGATTGGGAGGGGGGGAGGGGGTGGGGAGCGAGGGGCGGGGTGTAAAGGGCGGGGAGTGAGGGGCGGGACTGTGGGGCGGGGTGTGTGGGGCGGGGAGTGAGGGCCGAGGTACGAGGGGCGTGAGGCGGTGGCGATGGGTAAATGAGGCGGGGGAGGGGTGGGGCGGGGAGCGACAGACGCGGTTAGGGCCGGCCGGCGAAGCGTGCAGTTCCCCTCGCTTTCCCGCCCCCTTCTCTTCCAACGCCACCTGTTCCAGGCGCTTCGCCGTCCTGCACCTCCATCGCTGGGCGATGAGCAGCCAGGACGTCCCTCCAGTCTGCATGCACGCTGCTTCTGGACAAATCTGTCCTTCGCCAAAGAATTCTTAGCATTTGCTCAGCTTGGGAAGATGCTGCATCTTCCAGTATTTTTATTTAGCTATTATGTTTACAGTAAAGGGCAATTGGCCACGGCGCTCTTAGATTCCGGTTTTTCTAGGCGGTCACCCAACGAGGAACCCACGATGTCTCGAATTCGCTTATCCTTCGTGACTTCATGTAGTTAACGAATTCGACTAGCGACTCCAGTTACCTTTCAGTTGAACCATCACAGAAATCGCCTGGGTGACCGAGGGAAACCACGAAAACCCCGGTCAGGATGACAGGCACGGGGACTGAACCCGGAACTCCCGAATGCGAAGTAACCGCGTTACGCCTTGAGCCACTTCCCTCAGCGTTTTCCAGTATACTAGTCTAAAAAAATTCAAAATAGAATTTCTCGTGTAGCCACAAATCTTCCTAATGATCAGATCCTGGAATACATCCAATCGTCAGATCAAAAGACAACTAAATTACTTCCTTCTTCTCATGCTTGCCTTCAGTCGAAATAGTCTATTGTGCTTGGGAACTGACACTATCGATCACTGCTATTCCAGGATCGCTTCCATCTTCATCGCTTTCAATTCTTGCCTATTCTTAATAACACTGACTACTTTCCCATCCTTAATTATCTTCCATTCTACTACATTTCCTCTTTCTTCAGAATTACAATTTCTCACTCATCAAAAATATAATTTTTTTCTGTCTGATGCAATTTCTTGTTTGTTCGTTGATATTCGACTCTTTTATCACACAAACCTGAAGAGGTGTACCGCTGGAAAGCTACAAATTAAAAAAAAACATTACGAGTGGGTCTTACTAATTATCAAAGCGCTTACGTCGCATCAGATCCCACGCAATGGACGTGATTGTTATACCTGCGCTGTCGTGGGAAAATGGAACATGTCAGCTCTTCGTACAATTTTCGCTTGAAAGAACTACTTGACCGAACCTTTCGCTTGACCGAACTACGGTACAACATTCTAATCCCCTTCAGGCTATTCTTCGGATTATTATAGATTTACAGGAAGTGTCGAAAACCTGACCAAAGTTAATAAGCTCCACCTTAAATATTCCCAACGATAGATTTTTAGTGAGATTTTTGACAATATGTTTATGATTTCATTGTTACCGACAATAATGCAGTGAGCCATGTTACACAAATAATATAACATATTTAATTTTTTTCAACAAAGACCCCCCACCAAAGAAAGTTTGCAAGCATAATTAAATCGCGTTTATAATTTTTAATTTTAAAACGTCTACTTTGAGAATTGTGAAACGTTTATTAACCCATTAATGCCTTGGGTGTTCGTTTGATTATGAATACTTCTGAACAACACAAAGTTGTTTCTGTTGTACTAATAAGGAAATTTTATTTCTTCAATAGACGTACACTTCCTTAAGGTAGACGTGTTATTCAATTTTGGAGTTAATGCATGCTAGATGTATATTTAGCCGAGGTCGCTAAAGCAATGCGTAATGTAATGCGAAATGCACGCCCCAGACCAGGGCGTTGTCATGAAACTGCACGCACGGATGCGACGACCATGGGCGAGCGCTGGCGACAAAATTATGTCGGTTGTGAATGAGTTAATGTGGGAAGTGACTTACGAGCCATCATGCTCCCTCCTAAAAAGAAAAAAATAACAGTTCAGAATTTCACGATGTATTATCACACCAAACTAGGAAAGCACGTCACTTCTGCTTTGAGACCAAATAGGTCGACGCAGACCCAAGCGATGTATGTAGATGTAAGCAGAAAACAAGAATACGATTGCTTCTCATTTAGCGCGATCAATTACCATTAAATATTGATGAGTTGTTTGAGGCTTATATCAACGAGTACTGTGGGAAAGATAAAATTCATACAATTAGACCACAAAACGAACTCGTTGATATTTTTGTTGAGATTTTGTTAGATTCTTTTTAGGGAATAAAAGAATAATAAAATATTTCACATTATATTATACAAAGGGTTTATCTTTTTTTAGCACTTCTTAACAGATAATACTGTAGGACATTTGGTGATTCTGCAAGTTGCATTCAAACATTAACGAGCACAAAATATTAACATTTTTGTGTTGATCACAGTGAGATATGTTTTGCCAGTAGTACTTTAAGCGTCATATTTCATCTCAAAAAACAAGCGATACACTTCGTGTAAGTCATTAGAAGGGAAGTAAATTTAATTCATGGTCTGATTACTGCTTTCAAAGTTAACGCGTGTTTCTTAAGACAGGTAGGATTTCTCACAAGGTCGTCGTGCGAGTGTTTCGACCCACACGCGAGGGTGAATGGCGGACGCAGGGACGCGTCGAAGTTGCGTAAGCGGCCACTAGGGTCGCAGCGTCATTTTGTCGTCGCCGTCGCGACGAGCGTCTCACGTCACGCCACTCGCGAGAGGCAGGTGTCACGTGCGGTGACACGCGTGCACCTCGCTCGAAAAGTTATTTTATTGCTTTCTCACTGAAATCGGAAACCAAATTACTCGTATTAAAAGTAAAATGTCCGTGCTTTACATGTGTTAAAATGCGTAAATGTTAAAAAGTAGCCTGAATATCAATTGATTGAAAATTCGGAACGAGGTACTAGTACCTAGAATTGAAATCCTGAAGGGAGCGGGGCTATTTGTGTTCACCTTCAATTCCACACAGTTCACTAGATTTACAGCCACTCTTCGTTAATCAAATATACAGCCGATTGAGAAGACCAAAGAGCTTAGTAAGCAAATGAAATAACTACACGAGTCGTAATTGCCACAATATTGTTTATTACAATCGAAGCTTTCGATGGCTTAGCAATCAACATCAGTTTTGTAACTGATGATTTTCTTAGAAAAACTGACGATGGCTAAGCAAGACAAAAATGCTGGCGGCAAAAGCTTATGAGTATTCATATGAATAAAGAAAGAATATCATTTGTTTGGTCTAACGATGATTATATTTAAAAAATGCAAGAGGTTGATTGCTTCAATAGGCTTGAGTCGTTAATAAATGCTCAAAAAGGGTGTGCCAAGTATTAATAACGTTCTGTAAATTCGTTTTCACGTAGTTGGCAAATAAATGTACTTTATGAAAATGACTCTGTGTTTACATTAATATGCACAAGGGTGTAGGTTTCATAGACCTGCAGAATCGGCCGAGGGCGTTGACATTTGGATCTGCTTGTGTTGATCACGTGCCGATGCTCGCCGGCTCCTCCGCGTCTTCGCGGCGCCGGGGACGGGGCGGGGGCGGCGCGGTCGCACGCGCTTACGCAACGGGCGCGTTTCTCCGCGTCGAAGCGCGCCGCCCGCGGTGAAAACGTGGGTCGCGTTTCGCGGCGCACGGTCGCCTGGCGATTGTTCCGCCACGGCCCCCTGCGACGCGCTCCGCGACACCCGGGGCGGCGGGCGGCGGGCGGCGGCACCGCGACCCGGGAAGGCAAATTACGCTCACAGCACGCGGTTGTTATTAAACAAGATCTGATGCAATTGGGTGGACGAGAACGAGTGTTAAACAAGAGGGCTGGATGATTGCAAGAGTACACGCGGGTTCTTACTCTACTAACTTATGAACAAATAGTCATACCACGAGTGGTCCTACAACAGCACACACTTCCTCGTATTATTGCGAACTTTTACGTATTATTGTTATAAAACGAACAAGCGAGAAGAGGCCGAAATCCGAGATCACGAACACATGTGCGCCGACTTGATTGGCTCTGGAATATTCATTTGCTGGCCGATTGGTGGCTGTAGTAGTACTGATTGCTAGACGTCTGGTAGGTGGTATACTATTTCACCTTGACCTAATTAATCCAGCAGAAATAATACTGTGATCGAGAAGATCATAACAATAGAGTAACTACAACCAATAATTCTTAATTAGTCTTCTGAACATTACCCTTCACTGGAGGCTGATACAAATGCTACAGCAGACGATGAGTTTCCAGGTCATTAAGGACAAACAATGGCCGTATTTTCCAATTGTACTTGTCGAATTGTAATTGGATCTATACTCGATTATAATATAAACAATTTACTGGAACAAGATGTTGAAACTTCTCAAACATAAATATATTTGTACAAAACTATTCTTATTACGATTTTAAAATGTGGCACTATGACGAATTGATATTCACTGAAACCCGAAACAAAGAATTATTAAAAAAGAAAAATGAAAAATTTATTTTGAATGTACTATTTACAGTTTTTTATGTTAATATGAGATATGTATGAATTTTTTACTATATTCTGGTAATTTTCTATGAATGTTCATACTTGTGTTTTGGCTGAAAAGTACATGTTTTTGTTGTTTTTTCGCTTTATTTAGAGGTCGCATGAACAATACGTTTATAAGAGGGCAATTTCTTGATTCTCCCACATCGTGACTTTCCCGAGCTCTCTACACCTGCCATCCGGCCTTGCGATGCGGTCTGTGAAACATCCGAAAAGGCACGTTGGCAACGCTCGGCGTGCGCGTGACAGGGACGCCTTGTCCTGGCGCCATTGCGGCAAAATCCCGACATAAATCATGTGCTGGCCGGAACATGAAAAGAAGCGCGTTCTTTCAATTTGAAGGACAGTGACGTCTGAAAGAAATGTTTTTAATGAACTTTAGCAGCTCGAATTTATTCATTGTATCTTCAAGATATAGAGTAGTGATTCATGGAGAATGGAATTTATCAATATGAAGCTGATTTTGTCGAAAGCAAGTAGGCACACACAGCCTTTTCTGTTCGAATCAGCTGGCATACCGAGATAGGAACAGCGACGTGATGCATCCCACACAACGTACGAACGGATGTGGCGTATCTGCGCTGAAAATGATAGCCCTGAAGGTGTGTCTTGTGTCCTAATCGGCGCAAAATCACAATTCATTACATAAGAAAACTGCAGTTGACATTATCGACAAGAAAGAGGTTGAGATAGTAGAAGTTTGATAGATAGTTTGATAGTAGAAGTTGATACGTAACTTCAAATTAACTTCTCCCCATAGCACGTCATACATAGTTTTTAACTGTTTTTGACGTAAATAAATAAATATATAGATAGATTGCAACGTTCGAGCATTCGAGCAAAGATTTCTCAAATTATCAAATTTCGTGATCAATTAAACAGTTGTGGTACTTTCACCTGGTTCAGTGGAATGTTTTTTGCGCTTTTCTCTCAATACATTCATCTCTCTCTATTTTATCAATAGATACATAATCCGAGCACTCAGATATGCTTTTCAACTGGTAAATATTCCATGTGATAGCACAGATTTCGTACAATTTAGATGTATTAAGATATATTCCGTGTAGATGCACTTCTTTTTTATCAAACCGGAAACATTAGGACACGTCACTGCCCGCAGCACCAAGTGTTACGGGCAGCGCAAAGGAAGAAGCAAACAGCTGCTTACCGAGATGCGAGGAGTGACTGCGGCGTCGGGGCGGCGGCGGCGGCGGCGGCGGCGGCGGCGGCGGCGGCGGCGGCGGCGGCGGCGGCGACGGGGCGGCGGCGTCTGGGCGGCGGCGGGCGCGTATTTTTAGCGGCCTCCTGTAAACAAGAGCGGAAACTGAGAAGGAGGCGGTGGAGGGGGAGGCGGAGGGCCGCCGGCGTGGCCCTCCAGCGAGGAGGCTGCGTAGACGCCACGTGACCAGCGACGCCTGCGCGACGCCTAACGCACCCGTCGTTTTAATAGGCGTTCTTCATTATTGTTAGGCCATTATGTTCTTAACAGAACTGCACGGCAAGTCCAAAGGCTGTAGCACGTTTTGTAGCCCAACACGCATTCAGTTACAACAATGTATTTGTCATATATTGAAAATATCGGAGTATTTTATATCACTGTACGTGACAGAGGAATGGTAGTATAAACCGTTAATTTGTTTGTCTGGATCACATTTTAATATGTAAAAATTAGTTATTTTATGCATCAAGTCAGTTAAATACTAGAAAACGCACAATTAAGGAGCGTGGGCAAAGATTGTTATCATAGTTGTGCCACCAGCTACTACTAAAACTCTGACTGTGAGTTCACTTTTGTGTACAGAATTAAAATGTGACGAGTTTAAAAAAAAACTGCAAATGAAAATTATCACTCCTCCACGAATTCAAATGCACACTTCAATATCAACACTATAAATAGCAGTACATTATCCTACCTTTGAGGGAATATTACACAAGTCCAAGAGGAGTTTGATGCTTGTCACAGTTGACACACCACTACTATTTAAAACGCAGTCCTTTGTGAAACAAAACTAAATTACGAGTCGACTAAGGTTAGCGGCTAGGAAAAACCCGTCAAATAAGAGAACTAAATGAAAATAGGTAGGAAGCAGGTTTTCAAAACACACGTGCGTCAGTCGAAGTGGAATGTATCCATACGGAGACAAAGGCGACCGCGGAGCGACGCGGACGCCGACGCCGACGCGGACGCTCTCCCGCGGCGGGCACGGGCGGCGGCGCGCGGCGGCGCCGGGGGCACTTTCGCTGGCGAGCGGGCGCGCAAGTGGAGCACTCGGACGCGAGGCGGGGCGCCGCGGCGCCGGGCGCCGCCGAGCGCGACGCGAGACGCGAGGCGGCCGCCTCCGGCGCAAGCCACGACGGCGCGCGCGGAGAGACTGACGAGGGCGGAATCCGCCGAGGGCGCGGGCGATGGACGCAGAGCGGTTGGCGTCGAAGTCGAACGAAGAGAGATCCAGCGAATATCGATGCTCGCGGATGTTGGGAGAACGAGGATGCCCGAAGAAACCGTAGATGACGGGGTGCAAGGACGTGAGTTCAACAAATATTGGAATTAAAAATCGTACACCACTTTCGAAGGGGGCAGAGGAACGATCAGCGATGCCTGTGGCGGAGAAGAGAACAGCAGGTAATAAACACTATAGGAGAGAGTGCGGTAGGTGGATGGCAATCAGGCGACGTGAAGCCGATCGCGTGGAAGGCAGTTGGTCGACTGAGGGCTGAGCGTGCAGCCTCTGCGTGAGCGCTGCGCGTCGCACTGCAGCGCCAGACGCGCACGTGCGCCCCCCCCCCCGCCCCACGCACGCGACGGCCCTGCCGCCCCGGTCCCCACCCCCGCCGCCGGCGCTATTTCGGGAGCAGCCTCCGCGGCCCTCGGGCGCACGCCGCGCTGCTCACGCGAGGAGCTGCGACAAATGGAGAAAATCTCGCGGAGCACGAGGAAGAAGCAATACGAGTAAGTGGTTTGCAATAATTGTAAATAAACTGTTAGTGCTACGACCGAGCGAAGTGGCTCAGTGCGTTGCGCGCTGAGTACACAATCGAGAGCTCTAAGCTCGATCCCTAATCGGACTATCGTGACAGGCGTTTTGCGTGGTTTCCGTCGGTTATAATGCGAATGATGTACTGGGTCAAAAATGCACCCATTATCTCCCACCACCCCACCTGCCACCACTATCCTAATCCTATCACCACTCATCACCCTATCACTTCATTCAGCATTTCCTTACTAAAGGCGGGAGGCCCAAACCCTTAATAGAACCGTAGTTCGTTAATAATAATAATAATAATAATAATAATAATAATAATAATAATAATAACAATAATAATATGCTTCAACATCACAAACTTTCTTGCATTCTTTGTAACTTTCGCAATTTTCTAAAATTCAGAGTTCAACAAAAAGGAAACCTGTATCGTTTTTTTGTCGTTAGCTCTATCCGCAGAGAGCAAATATAATTTCAAAAAATTGGAGAAATTGAACAGTTTTGAAAAACAAAATCGAACATGTTCTTAAAGCTTCATGTTCAAAATATCCGTTTAAAATTTCGTTCGAATACGGACAGATTCATCAGGATATACTATTAGTTTTGGAGAAAATCGTCTGAAAGGTATTGCGTTGTTCGTAGACGGACAGACGTTTTACAGTCAACCAATTTATCATTATTAAGGACTTACAAAACGTCAATTATGAGTACACGACATATTAGAGGATGAACTTTACTGCACGTTGGAAAAAGAAATCCACTTTTACGGTATTCGTGCCCCACAATACATGATTTTTCTGTCCCCAAATCGCCATTTTTCGCCGCAGCATTGCAATATTTTCTGTATACTACTAAGTATTGTACGAGAAAGTAAAACGGAAAACATCGCGACGAAATGACCAAAAAATGCTTGGGAAGAAATGACAAAATACGGCCTATATGCTGCAATTCTACTAGTGTCGAAAATTCGCCACCGTCCTGACTGGAGCCATAGAACTTCCTGAGCAATACAGCTGTAGGATTGCCTTCGCTCACCTGTCACGAACGGTACGTGACAATTTTCTGGTAAAATGCAGTTGTAAATGGTACTACTAACGGGGTTCCTAATAAACTAAATGTAACTAGAACGATACAACTACTTTTACTTAATTTTAATAGGCTGATGCGACCTAAATTTCAAAGTTCGGGATGTACTATATAAACGAACGCTACTTGACCTCGGCCCAGTAGGCGTAGATGTAGATATAGGTAGTAGATCTGATAGAATACAAAGCGGCATTACAAGAAAGATGATGAAAATTTAAAAAAAAAAAACAAAAATAAGAAATTGTTTGGAATGAAATATACTCGAAGGAACAACGAAAGAGGCCAAAACGAGTCTTACAATGGATGACAGAATGAGAGAAAAGAGGAAAATCTGTAACGTTACTAAAGTGACAGCAGAGTTCAAGCTTCCATGTCAAAAAGAGATTTACAAGAATTATAGAGACATTAAACGAGAGAACAGAAAAACAATCTCAGCATTTTTTTTTCGATTCTAGCCGTTTATGCGTAATACAGAAAGTGTACAGGTAACATCACACTGTTTCAACAATTCTGTTAATTAGAAGCCAGATGTACCATTTCCGGTTATGGACACATGCTAACTAGAGAGCAATTAACATTTGGACGGTAACAAATGGCTTGTTTACTAACACCTCCATTGTTGTGGGAGCATATTCACAATGCTTCCCCTTCAGTATGACCTTGCTAAGAAGGACTGATGCATAACTTCTACCATGTTAAATACTCAATAACCTTACGACTGAAGGAAACAAAACACAAGCACACAAAATAATGTATGAAATGGTTGACGAAAATTATATTGCAAAGAAAAAATCGTACACGCAATAATTCCGAATGTTGAACAAACAAATAACATGTTCTCGAATATTTTGAATACGCATTCACTTATCATTTTGGTTTGGTAGCGTTGAGGACGAATTGACAAAATGTGATGGTTTGTGAATGATAACTGACACGGATGGCGTCAACTGCTAAGGTCGTTAGTCCCGTAAATGTAGTGCACGTTTTATTGTTGGAGTTGGCAGAGATCTCCCACTGGATGGCGACATCCGGCGTCGACCTACCGTCAGTCAGCGCTTTTTCCCTAACCAGTTATCTCCAACCAGACGAGCACCGCCTCAGCCGGGAGAAGCTCTAAGCTCCCGAATGGTCTTCCGGCATGTGTGCTAGTGCAGTACATGTCAGTGTGTGTAAATAAAGGGTGAAGATAGGACAAGGAAGAGAAAGGTTAGATTGAGAGCGGTCCGTGGCCCGTTTGTTAGGGTATTGCTCCGATATTCGCCTGGTATTGAGCGTACAAACCACGTAAAACTATCGATCAGTGCAGCCGGTCGCTAGAATTCTCCTCCAGACTGCGTTTGAATTCGACCTAACTTGATACCTAGTGACGAAAATCGTGCCAGCGTCGGGAGCGGAACTCTAGGACCTACCGTCCTGAGGCACTGCAGTGACATCAGTTGATGCCCTGAGCCACCGTTCCCGGTAAATGTGTGGTGGGGGGAAGTGGGGGAGGGGGAAGCGGCGGCGCTCCGGCGTAATGGCAGCGACGCGGCCCATCAGATGCACGCCCGCGCAGCCCCGCCCCTCCCTATCCCGCGCCGCCCCAGCCAGATCAGGTCCTAGAGCATGCATAATGCCCCGCGGAGGCTGCTTGGCAGGTCCTCGACCTTTCGACTGAGGAGCAGCGCACCGCACCGCACCGCACCGCAGCGGTGCCACCGGCCTTTCTCATGCAAATGCCCTCCGCCTTGCCAAACACACCGACACACGCCCCACAACAGGACGTGGTTCTCTTACGGAACGATCAGAGAGAGAGAGAGATGAACCACCCCAGTAACAAGGATTCAGACATCGACTAACGAAGTTATAGCTGTCCAATTTGATGCCACGCAAATCGTTTCTCTGGGCATTATCATTGCAGCCCAAGTTGCCCACCCACGGAGACGCGATCTTCTTACACCGAGATGAAGCAAAAACCGCCAATCCGTAGACCTCACCTTTCTCTTCCGCGTCTGTTCGGGGATGATTGTTTGTCCCAAAGAAACAAAGCGACACGAGTTACGAATCAGTATCAGCGATGCTACCTCTCTGGAGGGCCTTCATTCTGTCACCACATTCAGAATACTAGGAAACTAGTGTTGTTTTTTGTTTATGGGAGTGGGATCACCACTTTCTCTAAATTTGAAATTTTACATTCATCAAGCGCTAACTTCGCAAAACACCGGTTTAGGATATCAAAAACAAAGCTACTGGAAGTTTTCTTCTTCTTATTTTTCTTCTCTTCTTCTTCTTCTCTTCTTCTTCTTCTCTTCTTCTTCTTCTCTTCTTCTTCTTCTCTTCTTCTTCTTCTCTTCTTCTTCTTCTCTTCTTCTTTTTCTCTTCTTCTTCTTTTCTTCTTTCCTTCTTCTTCTTCTCTTCTTCTTCTTCTTCTTCTTTTCTTCTTTCCTTCTTCTTCTTCTGCTTCAATTTTTGTCCTGACGCGTCATATCATCTCGAGGCGAGATGTGATATGCGCCTCGTCTCGTCGTGCCGTATAACGTCGCATCTCGCCACGTAAGGTCACGAAGATCACGTCGGTCACTTCAGATCTCGCCACTACACACCTCGTCACGACGCGACTCGCCACGTTGCACCTCGTCAAGACTTGCTTCGCCACGTTGCGACTCGTTTCGCCACATCACGTCTCGTCACTTCGCTTCGTGTCTTTCGCGGCGCAGCACGTCTCGTTTCTCGACGTCATGTCTCCTCATGCAGCGGCACAGCACGTCCCGTTTCGTCACGTCGCGTCATGTCACGGGCGCCCCGCCGGGGGGCGACCGTGAATTGCGCGACCTTCGCTTGGCGACGCAGAAGATGTGACAGCCCGCGGCGCCAGTCGCAGGACCACTCGGAGAGGAGAGGGACAACTCGGACAGGGGGCCATCCGCGGAAGCACAACTATTGCGTCCGCGGCCGCTTTCCGCTTTGGGCGCACAGACTGCCGCCTCCACTCGCACCTCTGGGCCTTGGGTTCGCTTCGAGGGGGATCGGCGCTCATGGGGGTTAATGCTTTTCAACTTCTTGTGTGTAGAAGCATGCATAGCATATAAGATGGATAAAGAAGAAGAGAGAGGGGGAAGAAACAGGAAGTGAGAGAGAGAGGGAGGGAGAGAGAGAGGGAGAGCGAGAGAGGGAGAGCGAGAGAGGGAGAGCGAGAGAGGGAGAGCGAGAGAGGGAGAGCGAGAGAGGGAGAGCGAGAGAGGGAGAGCGAGAGAGGGAGAGCGAGAGAGGGAGAGCGAGAGAGGGAGAGCGAGAGAGGGAGAGCGAGAGAGGGAGAGCGAGAGAGGGAGAGCGAGAGAGGGAGAGCGAGAGAGGGAGAGCGAGAGAGGGAGAGCGAGAGAGGGAGAGCGAGAGAGGGGAGAGCGAGAGAGGGAGAGCGAGAGAGGGAGAGCGAGAGAGGGAGAGCGAGAGGGAGAGCGAGAGAAGGAGAGAGAGGGGGAGAGGGAGAGGGAGAGCGAGAGGGAGAGAGAGACAGAGAAGCAGGAAGGGAAAGGAGGGCCAGAGTGTGAAGAGTGGGAGAAATAAGGACATGGACGAGAGAGACACCGACATGCTAGAGGAGAGAGGGAAAGGGGGGCCAGCGCTAAATAAATCATTCTAAGGGATTCATTAACACCAATATATACTGAGAGACAACTTCTTCTAGCAGCTGCTCCAGAAAAGCCAAAATGTACAAATTTACAATATATGCGCCAGATGCCATTTAAAATATTCAGCAGATCTCCTCAAAGGGCATATCATAGCTACAAATGAAAAAATAAACGAACTGTATTATCAAAGGGCGTTAATTTTTTTCTAATCTCTCAGACGGGTTAAAGAAACAAAATCGATCTGATAATGGAAAGAATGTTTGAATATTCTTTTTTTGGGATTTGTAAAGAATACAGTTTCCAGATTTCTTCATGGTTACAGAATCCTCTACTGTTCGAAACTGACCCAAGAAGACTATGAGAAACGCGCACAACATGGTGTTATTTCAACTACGACATAGGACGAGAATATGGTGAATTTTATATCCATTATTCTATGATAAGCAAGTAACAAAACTCCTCATTTACAAATGTGATATACATTTAATTTCATCCGCCTTCAGGAAGAAGAGTATCAAACTTTAATAACGTCTTGTTGGGGTAAATACGATTTTTGTGATAACATATCTCGCAAGATAACGGTTTAGTTGTAAATGTCATATAGAATGTCAACGTACGACCATTTTTGTCTTTATTATATATTATGCAAGTAAACGCATACGCCCGATGTTTCATCAGTACGTATGTACGAGTACAATCTATTTCAGGATTGTCCAACTGGCGACCCGCGGTGCCATTTATTAAAGGTTATTCGTCAAGCGTGAAAGTCTCTTGCATACATGTCGGGCGAAACATCGTGCGCCTAATGCAAGCACTCTGCCGGGGTCATCACCCCCATTCATGTAAGAATACGGGTTAAGTTTAGATTTAAGATTTTTTTTTAGTAAATTCATAAATTCAAAATCATGTCAATTTGTTTCACTGTGTTACGCACGGAACGGCCTGATATCATGCAAGGCCCCGCCCCCCGTTTCAGAGCCACAGAGATCAACAACACGGGTGGATCGCCCGAGTAAAGAACCTCCGGCCCACAACCATAGTAAAGATTTTAGTTGTGGCCCTTGAGGCCTAGCTAGTTGAACATTCCTGATCTATTTCGCGCGATATGAGGCTACCGTAAGAAGCCCTATCTCTCTCCCGAACTCTGGCGCGTGGCGTCTTCCCAGGGGACGCGAGGGACCTCGTTGGCGGCGCGTGGCCGCGTCGAGTGCTTGCGCCGTGAGTCACAGGGGGCGCTGCGCGCATCCGCCGCCCGTGGCCGCGCGCCAGCGCGATCCTCCGCGTCGCGCCGTCGTCGCCTCGCGTCACGGCGCAGCGCTATCGCCCATCGCCCATCAGCCCGGCACGCCCCGCCCCGTCCCCACACCAGCCTGCACCGTCCAGCCCGCTCCAGACAGATCCGCCCCGTCCTTCCCCTCTCCTTAAAGGCACCTGCCTCTGACCGGGAGGCCCTCGGGTACGAGGCCTGACGGTGGCAGGATTCTTGACACTAGCCAGACAGCTAGGTCGAGTTCAGCCGCTGTCTGGAGGAGAATTATAGCGACCGGCTGCTCCGATCGGTAGAATACCGTGGTTTCACACCAGGCGAATGCCAGAGCAGGACACTAACAAACGGGCCATGGACCGTGAGCGATGTTTCCTTACTCTTCCTCGAGTTATGTGGACTATACTAGCACACATGCAAGGTGATCGGTCGGGAGCTTTGAGCTTGTCCCGGCTGGGGCGGTGTCCCGCTGGTGGGAGATACCTGGTTGGAGGAAAACCCACTAACCGACGTGTAGGTCGGCGCCGCTTATTACCATCCAGCGGAGGAAGATCACCGCCTCCTCCCGAGTAAAACATACATTTACAGGGCTAGTGACCCTAGCAGTTGAAGCGCCCTGAATCTCCAATCGATGAATCAATTTTAAAGGTTACGAACTCTATCCTCTCAATCTCGACAAGCCCTATTTTGACCGACTTCGACCCGCTACCTCGCGTTCTTCTCCCTTCCGCATCCTCTGTGCCTCACCTCGCCCGTCCATCGCGTTCCGCGGGTCGCCCCCGTCCCCTCGTGCGCCCGACGCCGCGGGACCGGCTGTGGGAGCCCTTGACTCCCGGATGCGAATACCTGCCCCGCCTCTCCCACCGGCTCCTCGGAATCCCAATCCCGAGCCAAAATACGCAACCTCGCGCTTACGACTCCCATTCACATCTTTACGCTCGGCCGAAATATTTATGCCCTCTCCAAATGCCGCGCAAGTAAGCAAAGTAAATAAAGAAATTACAATATATTTCGAGTGGTATTAATGAGACGTCTCTTACTCGAACATATCTACATGGAGGATACAGACTGCGCTAGTCAAATAGAATCGAAGTGAAATTACGATTGAATATATTTTAAAGAATATTCCACGTAAAAAATACTAATAAAAGAAATGAAAAGTGAGAAGCATAATATAATAACAAATGCAACTTCAATATGCACATTCGAACGAAACATTTACAAAACTATTCTCAATAATTAATTATGTGTCAATATTTGGTTTGTAAACTGCTCTACGATTGGTGAAGAATCCGTATCATAATGAGATCTTCACCGTAATGAGTATGCAACTGGCTGCATCCATCAAATGACAGAATTATACAATAGGAGTAGAACAATTAATATTAATAGAGTGATTGTGGAATATGAGGGAAGAGGAACAGTAGAATCCGGACGCAATCTGCCGCGATCACACTCGACAATCCACAGTGAGAGAAGGATCCAGCCACCCAGACGTTTTAATGTATTGCGTAGGTCGCCCTCACCCCTTCCAGATACAACAGCACCTCCCACACCGGCAGCAGAGAAGTTGAGGGACCTCTCTTCACCAGGCTGCCGCCTCCGCTCCCAGGTGAGCAGCCCCTGGAGCCCGCCCCCGCAGCATCGCCCACGCCGCGAGTGGGGACGACGAGGGCGGTTCAACGGCCGCAGCCAGACTCGCTCCCGGGCCACCCGCCTCCGCCCCACCCCCCATCCCTGCATCATTGCCACCGTCCCGCGCCACCGCTCCAGCTCCCGCCCGACGCTTCTGCCCCCGCCTCAGCTCCCGCCCCCGCGCCCCGCCCCGCTACGCCCTCGGGCCCCCGCCACCACGCCCGTATCCGCTCGCGCCCCCATACCCCCACTCCCGCCTTTTATCCCCACACCCCCGCCTCCGTCCAAGCTCCCGCTCCCCCGCCACCATACCCCCGCCCACGTCCGGCCTCCCCGCTCTCAATCCCCCGCTCCCTCGCTTTCGCCCTCGGCTCCCGGCCCCCGCGCCCACGCCACACAACCACACGGTACGGCGGCGTCTCCCCTCCCTCCGCGCCACCCGCACTGCAGTTGGCACACGTGCACGCAGAGGAGGAGGAGGCGACGAAAGGGAATGTGGAGCTGGCAGACTAGAGAGTACCACGTACTCAGAGACAGGCATCTCATATAATTGAGGGTAACATGGATATGAATTGTTATTATATTAAATTTGTGGTGAAGTCATGTGAAGAAAAGAGCGATAGAAGGAAGGAAGGCAATGGGAAGTTGTCAGAGAGTGCAATGGACCTTCAACTTGGGTCACCTTCACTCAGGGCACAGTCCTCCCACTGCGCGCAGATGCCTATCAGGGTTTTCATTAGCCTAAAAGCATCGTGGGAATCAGGCTCCGTTGCAAAGACAGGAACACTGTTCCCTAACGAAGAACGTTTAAGAAGAGAGTACATCTACATATCTTTTAAATTGAACTTGTAGTTCTAGGATTGGGTGACATGGGTTTTAATATTTTATTGTCTTATTATAATATAAAGTTTAATACAAATGCTCATAAATACATTGTTTGTACAGTTTTAGTTATTGACGTTGATTGTAAATTCGTTGTGGCCAAAATGAGTGATTCGTTGAGGTAAGTATGCAAAGTCAAATGTATTTGGATCGAACATAGAGGAGTGTTTTGCATGCGTTGGAAGATCACTGGCTGGTGCTCTGGTGCTCTGGGCTGGTCAGACTGATTCAAACGTGGCTGCCATATTTATCCAAGAGAATAGATATGTTGCCCAATGCCAAGAGAGTGACCGTAGACATGATGAGAACGCAACATTAAAATGTGGCAATGTTTGAAAATGAAACGTCGAGTGTTATGTCAACACAATGTCAGCCTTGAGCAAAGCTTATCTGGATCTTATCTCTGGGATCAAACTTCGCAAGAGTTGTCGAAGACGGCAGGAACCACACGTGATGTCGACTATGCTTTCTCAAACTGTAGAAGTAAACATAACTGAAACAAACTAGTAAGTGTGTGAGTGTGTGTGTGTGTGTGTGTGTGTGTGTGAGAGAGAGAGAGAGAGAAAGAGAGAGAGTGCGAGAATGATTGTACATATAAATTCATTCAAAAATTTTATAGACAACAAACATTGTAAAATAATACTTTTTAAATACACGACTACACAATTACTAATAAAAATAAAACGGATTAACAATAGCAGCAAATTCATACAACTCCTTCCTATTTATTTTCTCCAGTTTTATTTCTCTAATTTTGTCGTAAAAACATTTTTTCTGCCATTGTCTTATTTTTAATGTTGGGATTCAAACACTCTTGGATGATTTGGGGTTTTATTTCTGACGAATTGTATGTGACCATCTACAAATGAACCATGAACCGCCTCATAGGTAGAGAAATCATTCTTGCTTTACGTCGGTTTCGGACTGGCAACAATGCACACTCAATGCGCAGAGCGGTAACCACATCAGCCATCTGGGCAAGGTAGGCCGACGGCCATCAGTAAGAAATCGGAAAATACTGTTAATTTTGAAAATGAAAACTTCCTTCCGGGTTGAATGGGCACACCCGATGGGGTGTCCAGACTGCTCGCTTTCCACCGTTGGGAGGGGTACAAGGCCCAGCCGATCCGAGTGGAATTGATGGTGGGTTTCCCCAGGCACTGCGCCATCGTCTTTCACGTCAAATCTCCGCAATTGCCTCCCCATCGAAATCGTTCAGCCGCTTCCAGGAACGGCTATAAGGCAGTGGTATCGCCCGAGCGCCGGCTCCGCGGGCGCAGTCGGTGTCAGGCGGCGCGGGCGCGGGCGCGCAGCGAGGCGCAGCGAAGGGGGCGCAGCGGGGCGGGGCGGGGCGGGGCGCCGCCTGCGACGGCAGCTGCGCGCGTGCGGTGGGCGCAGGCGGCGGAGGCAGCGGAGCGCGAACGAACCCACGAACTGCACCTCGCGGCAGATGCGACTGCACCCCACCAACGAATTCGCACGCATAATGTCCACGTACGTATGATGTAGCATTTCGTGTTCTTGGGAGCGTCAACTGGTAGGGCCATGAGTCCCGAAAGTGAAGTCCTGTTGTATACTGGGAAATGGCGAAGTTCTAGCCCCGCTACATCATGATATCAGTCGCTTACCTACATGTCAGATAGGGGATTTTCCTTTTCCCGCCAGCACAACAACGCACCAGCCGGGACAAGCTCTAATCTCCCGGCAGATATCCCGACATGTGTGGTTGTATAGTTCAAGAAAGTGTGTCTCTGTGTGTGTTTGTGTGTGGGTTTGTGTTTGAGTGTTTGTGTTTGAGTGTTTGTGTTTGAGTGTTTGTGTTTGAGTGTTTGTGTTTGAGTGTTTGTGTTTGAGTGTTTGTGTTTGAGTGTTTGTGTTTGAGTGTTTGTGTTTGAGTGTTTGTGTTTGAGTGTTTGTGTTTGAGTGTTTGTGTTTGAGTGTTTGTGTTTGAGTGTTTGTGTTTGAGTGTTTGTGTTTGAGTGTTTGTGTTTGAGTGTTTGTGTTTGAGTGTTTGTGTTTGAGTGTTTGTGTTTGAGTGTTTGTGTTTGAGTGTTTGTGTTTGAGTGTTTGTGTTTGAGTGTTTGTGTTTGAGTGTTTGTGTTTGAGTGTTTGTGTTTGAGTGTGTGTGAGTGTGTGTGAGTGTGTTTGAGTGTGTGTGAGTGTGTTTGTGTTTGAGTGTGTGTTTGTGTTTGAGTGTGTGTTTGTGTTTGAGTGTGTGTTTGTGTTTGAGTGTGTGTTTGTGTTTGAGTGTGTGTTTGTGTTTGAGTGTGTGTTTGTGTTTGAGTGTGTGTTTGTGTTTGAGTGTGTGTTTGTGTTTGAGTGTGTGTTTGTGTTTGAGTGTGTGTTTGAGTGTTTGTGTGTGTTTGAGTGTTTGTGTGTGAGTGTTTGTGTGTGAGTGTTTGTGTGTGAGTGTTTGTGTGTGAGTGTTTGTGTGTGAGTGTTTGTGTGTGAGTGTTTGTGTGTGAGTGTTTGTGTGTGAGTGTTTGTGTGTGAGTGTTTGTGTGTGAGTGTTTGTGTGTGAGTGTTTGTGTGTGAGTGTTTGTGTGCGAGTGTTTGTGTGCGAGTGTTTGTGTGCGAGTGTTTGTGTGTGAGTGTTTGTGTGTGAGTGTTTGTGTGTGAGTGTTTGTGTGTGAGTGTTTGTGTGTGAGTGTTTGTGTGTGAGTGTTTGTGTGTGAGTGTTTGTGTGTGAGTGTTTGTGTGTGAGTGTTTGTGTGTGAGTGTTTGTGTGCGAGTGTTTGTGTGCGAGTGTTTGTGTGCGAGTGTTTGTGTGTGAGTGTTTGTGTGTGAGTGTTTGTGTGTGAGTGTTTGTGTGTGAGTGTTTGTGTGTGAGTGTTTGTGTGTGAGTGTTTGTGTGTGAGTGTTTGTGTGTGAGTGTTTGTGTGCGAGTGTTTGTGTGCGAGTGTTTGTGTGCGAGTGTTTGTGTGTGAGTGTTTGTGTGTGAGTGTTTGTGTGTGAGTGTTTGTGTGTGAGTGTTTGTGTGTGAGTGTTTGTGTGTGAGTGTTTGTGTGTGAGTGTTTGTGTGTGAGTGTTTGTGTGTGAGTGTTTGTGTGTGAGTGTTTGTGTGTGAGTGTTTGTGTGTGTGAGTAAAGGAGAAGACGACGACGATAAGGAATAGGGAGGAAATATTGCGGGCGGTTCGCTGCGCGTTTGTTAGGGCACCGTTCAGCATTCGTCTGGTACTGATCGGAGAAATACGGTTACAACAACCGGCAGATATAATTATCTTGCAAACACTACCTGAAATCGACATAGCTCTCCAGTTAGTGTCGAAAATGTGCCACCGTCGGGGCTCAAACAATAAATCTTCCCGGGAGAGATACTGGAGGAGTACGTACGAACAAGTACTCCTTGAAGTCGTCTGTCTTCGCGTTGACTCATTCGGAGGACGGGCCATCAAACAGCATTTTGACCAATCGTACCCCACTTGGTTTGAAAGCGCGAAGAATTTTTTGAGAGGAAAATGGAGAACTTGGAAACGATGCAACTAATAACTTCGAAAATATTCGTCCATGTACGTGGGCAGCAGTCAACCTTTCAACGATCGCCGTAAAAAAAAAGTCCTTCCCTTCGAATGCTTGGCGCACAGATAAGTGCCACAGGCGTCACAACGTCTGTTACTCACGGTTACGGCTCCAAACACGACGAGGCAGGATGTGCAGGAGCAAAACCACGTTGAACTGCGTCTTCTGCGTTGTCTGTGAGCTCGAAGTGCTATAACCTCACGCACGCTCTACGCTCAATATATTATAATCCTACGTTGGCTAGTTGATGTTTGTTATACTGATACCAGTATATTGTACTGGTACCAGTGTTGAGCTTGCAATATCCCGATGCTGGAAAAAGACGATAGAAAATGGGTTCTTTGATAATCAAATTCAATTCGTTCAAAAATAAAGAGGAAGGAAGGAAGCTCATAAAGTCTGCGGTGAAAAATCCTAAATCACCTTCCTCCTGGCGTAGCCAAACAAAACATAACATTTTATTCAATGATACTTTAAATTTCTCTGATATTATTTCCCGCTACAATTTCGTTTTAAATAATATTTCATGCCAACTAAGAAATACATTATATTCGTTCAGAAACGTCATATCACAATTTACCTAAATTATATATAAAATATTGTAATCACACGAATGAGAGCGTTGCACAAAAATAATTAAAATCCTTATCAATAATGTCAATTGTTGTGTGTCAATTTATGTCTATACAAGTAAGTAAAAGAAAGTCGGTAAGTAAGTAAAATGAACGGTATGTTGAAATGTCAATGTTGAAGATACATTAAATAAAATTGTAGTTAAATTTCAAATGAGAATCTGTGGAAAATTTGAGAAAGGTATAATAAAATAAAATTTCTAAATATTGTCACATTTAGAAAAAAATTAAAATGCGCGCGTTTCCAACTCTCACCTTTCTCCAGAACACATTGCACGTTGTAATGCACTCACTGCTTTCTGGCTCGTCACCGCTCAAGAAATGCGGCTCTCCTTGTAGGGATTCACAATCACGACGCCAAGGCAAACGCTGCACCGTTCAATTTCACCCATTGCCAGAAACACAAAGACGCGTTTCCTCTCATTCTACACGACCTTACACGTTCAATAGAGTACAACAACTGTGACGTTGGTAAAGCTAATAAAAAGGAAAGGAAATAACTAAAACAAATGTAACGCCCTCTTTAACGTTTTCTTTATCGATGTTCGAGGCATTTCATCATACAGCCAACATTTCTATCCATTGCAATTCCGAGAGAGGCCGTTATCTTTTCTCCGCACCATTGCACGCGTAGAATCTCTAGAAACTGCATTTTCCAGTCGGTGCATTTCATTTGAATGCGAAGTGGCACAAGGCGAGGCGAGGCGAGGCGAAGCGAGGCGAGAGTGTTTCCATTCGTACGTGACGCAACTCTTCGATTAATCGCCAGAGAGAGTCCAACAGAAA
This sequence comes from Gryllus longicercus, assembly GCA_038098605.1. NCBI lineage: Eukaryota > Metazoa > Arthropoda > Insecta > Orthoptera > Gryllidae > Gryllus > Gryllus longicercus. Next base: position 415,617 of record JAZDUA010000285.1, on the reverse strand, counting down.
CTACTCCAACCTTCATTACACACACTCCTCTCCGCGCGAAAAACAAATTTACACAAGTCCATTTATTTAATTAAATTTCACATCTTTATGGATATTAATTCTATGAAGTTCTAGGGAGATTTTGTATATTACCTACCAGTAATGACAATATCGCCAGACGCTATGAAATCATTTTGTATAACTCGCAAGGAAATAAAATATAGCATAATATTACGATAAATGTAATGTGCTTTATTCTGTTTTTGAATTAGATTTTGAAAAGATATATTTGAATATTTCACTTCAAACTTCCCTCAAAAATATCTCCAAATGTTTGGATTGAAGTTTTTTTATCAGGAGGAGAAGAGCACGCTTTCAAAAATGACGCAGGTCTGATTTTCGATGAAATCTCTAAATTTTTGGAAATTGAAACAGTTAAATTGTCTTCCTACAACTGCAATATTGAAGATCGAGATTTTTCTTCTAAAGGAAATCTGTTCTTGAAAATTAAATCTTTAAATGAGGTCATGTACAATTTTTTTGAAAAATATGAATCATGTTTGCGTACTCGTAATGTTGCGTGAAAAAGGCAATTTTAACAATAAAACTTTCTCAAAAACGTCTCAAAATTTTTCTTTCGTTTTTTATTACAGAATGTGAAGTACACTTAAAAAATTAAGCAAGTCCAATATGTATTGAACGCTTTGTATTTTGGAAAATTGTTACAAATCATATAAGAAAGTATGTGCTATTGTTGCGCCAATAGTTTAACTTTTCATGATTATGCAAGACTTTATATAGAAATAAAAAGAATTCAAAGAATGATTATACCGTTAATACCTCGGTAAACAGGAAATAATCACCCCCATTTCAGTATTTCATTGAATAGGCTAATTCATTATATTTGTTCCTTGATCCCTTTAAATCGTCTAGGAAAGAATTGTTCTTGAAGTTTATCCAATAATGAATGCAACACCGAAAACGCCTCGGAGACTTTCGGTAAAGCAATTGTATGAACCTATTATTTACTTTCTGAAGTAGGGCAATGTAAATCATTGTCATAATAATTCATTGACTGAATCGCTTGAAACTTCACCCACAGTCATTAATATGCATTTGACATCCTGAGTCACCACGAAATCTTCAGAACAAACTAAAGAGCGAAGTATTAAGTTGGTACTTTTATTCCACTTTTCACTCAGAGCTTCTGCTTTAGAATTTCATTGAGGTTAACGCCAGGCACTGTTCTCTATTATTTCATGGTAGTGGAATCTTCCTTGTTTTAAGATCTAATATTTCTTGCCGTTTAGGTTTCAGAAGCTATTCAGAGCAGAACTTGAAGTTCCAGCAGATTCACTCAAAACAATGAAGAAAATAAAGTGTACTTTTATCGTGAAGAATGTAAATAAAAAAATATATACGGAAATATCTGGCCATAAACGTTGTACCAGATCTTAGTTCATCGCTATTGGATGTAATATCAAAACGTTATTGACTTGCCAGTGTCTGGTCCTCTCACAATATATACAATATTGACAGCATGAACTTTCAGCCCAGGAAACCCTCTTAGAGACTAGCAATTTCTATTTACGTGTCTAACTATTCAGAAAGGCGCAGAAGACATGGTGCATCAGAGGATAGGCCAATGCAAATGTTCTCACAGGAAAGAGTGTTTCATCAGTGGTTAATTAATGCAAAGTACATCAGCGCGCCTTCTTAAATAGCCTTGCTCACGGCACTACTGGAGCGAGCTGGCTCGCGCATACGAGCTGGGAGACGCTCCACAGACTGCTTACGAAGGGGCGAGGAGGCGCGGTGGAGGGACAAGGGGAGAGACTTCCGAGGGAAAGCGAGTGGAAGAGAGAAGGAATGATGAGAGACAAGAGTAGTTCGAAGAAACGACAATTTAAGATTAAAGAGGTTTCGGGTTATTTTGACGAGTAGGGATTCAATTCAATTTAATGACGCCTGATTTTACGTGGCGAGACTCAGGCCTGCACTTCTTCCACCTGGTCAAGCAAATTTGGCTACGGTTCTTTCACCTTCTAGCGGAGAAAGATTGTACCATCGGGCGACAAAACAAGCTAATTGCTTTCAGCTCAGAGGTTTCTTTTAGGGTTGATCTTTTACACGCAGTACATCTACAACACTGGTCGGCCGGATTTAATTCCCCTCCGAAGAAAGGCGTACGAGTGACGCTTTCAACCTTAAAAATCCACGGCTTCGATAGATCTTGATCCCTCAAATTGTGTATAATACCCCGATATGTTAACCTTTATACCAACAAAGGTAAATCACCACTTAACGGAAGGGATTAAAGATGTATACCAATTACACTATATAACAAACTATTGCTTAAATTCGCAACGTTTTTACGCTAACTCTACCACGAAAATGGGAATGTCTGTAACAGTACAAAATTAAAAAGCGTTTATATTTTGCTATCCTATCAAGGTCGTAACAGGAGCGCTCGTTTGCCCACAGGCGAGCTGGCGATGCTGAAGTGGCTCTTTCAAAGAGCCCTTAACTGTATTTCCGCCTCCCACGGGCCCTCGCCTGCCCCAACGCAGTGCCCCATCGGGGCTTCCCCATCGGGACCGGCGGCGGTGCGCCCACGAAGCCCTTCGCGCGCGGCGCTCGGCACTTGTTCTCTCCCCAAGGCCCCCTGCACGCACGGCCCACCAAAGCGACGCCCACGCAACAAAGGCTCCTCTCGGATTAAATGCACTGGAACGGCATCCACGCGAGGCGGCTCGGCTTCTAATGAGGGAACGCGATACTTCACGTCTGACGCCAGCACGGTTTTTCACATGAACGTGAATTCAAACTGATAGCGTTCTTCACGACGAAAGCTGAACACATCGCTGCGCGAAGGCGAGAGATTTAACTTACGTTCCTTCGGCCGCCCTTTTCTTCTCACGTGATCGCAGAGGTGGCTTGCCGTTGCCTTCCAGTGTATGGATGATGGCAGGGAGAATACGAATGAGAGATGAGTGTTTATGGATGTGATTCGCGCTGGTAGGGGAAGCAACCATACCACAATGAGGAAGTGAAATCACTCATGCTTCGCCTACACCTCAAAATTGGAGTCTTCTGTTTTGCAATTCTCCAAGACTGCGCCCCCAAGGTCCAATGTGAAGTCACTTTCTCGACATTTGTATTCAACCGATAAGTATTTTTATATGGTTTTATCGATATAATAAAACCTGCCATGTACAGAACAGAAATTAGTCTATTCGAATCCACCGAAAGTTTACCGATTAAATAAAACATAGGATAAAGATATACACTCGATTTACAGACCAATATATAACTTTAGAGATTTATTTTGCTTCAATTTTTTTATTATTCTATTCAAGCTCTTACTTAGAGAGGTCTTTTGGACGAAAAAGGAATAAGGAAAGAAATTTTTGGATTGCATGTGTAACTATTACACCTGAATTCAGAACGAGCAACATGGCTTGATCTCTCGCTCTAATTTACCCTTTAAAACACTAAAATTGTGATTAGCAACTTCATACTCTTACGTTTCCAAACTCTCCAAATAAAAATTAATGGATAAGAAAGGTATAGATTTAAACTCGTTCTCTGCGAACTTAGAATATTACACTTCGTCTTCATCCTCTCGCCCAAGCTCAATCCTGAATGCTCTCGGTTAGGAATGAATGGAAATATTTGAGTCTTCAGAATTAATATGGAACCCTTCAACGTACAAATATGAGTTGGCTCTATTTAAAATAATCGTGTGCTACCGAATAGAAGAAATTATTTATTGCGATTTGTAAACAATGTTATCGTTACTTCTGGCCATTCATTCGATGATGCTAGAAAATTTGCTGAGACATCACGATGAATCTTAATCAACTTCTCTGTAAACACGACATTAATATCACTATGAATCATCAACACCTTTGTGTGGTTATAGCTTCCAAAATAGATTATATACCCAACAAGTGGGTACAACGATTCCATTTAGAAAATAATTCTACTTACTGCAAATAAAAAATCTGCGTTGAGATCAACTCATAAGAACACGATGCGCGGCTCGAAAGCCTCCTCCACGCAAGTGCAATGTCTGCAACTCTCGCCGAGCACGCGCACAAGCGTGACAGTGATGTTAGCAAATGCGAAGCGCGCTGCCCAGCAGATGAGAGGCATGACTTCTCATATCCCGAACCAACTAACATTCGTCCCTGCAAGTTGTCCCAGTCACCTCGATTGCGAATCAAAATAAATACTACCAATCCTGTTTTAAATATTGAAACGATTGTGTACATGAAATGAAAATAAGTGTGTTCCGTATATGGGAAAATATGTAAGTAAAAGTAATAAACTTTGCAAGATTATGTGGTTTATCTATAGATATGCAGATTTTCCCGAATGAAGGAATGTATTCTACATTAATTGAAGAATTACAGATATCAGGGATAAATTTCACCACTTGCCTAAAGACATTTACTTATTGTATTGAGTCACGTTTTTAGTAATTGACGTACTATCCAATTTGTCTTAACCATACTTCTTCTGATAACTCTTGTCGCGAAATGTTCTAATTGATTTTCTGTCGTTCCCGTGATCTCTATTTCTATCATCACTCCATTAAGCCATATCGTTCCAGCACGTCTCATATGTCATCTTCCTTGCGGAGTCATCGCAAGCAATTTCTAACAGCTCCCGGAAACGAGATAGAGTATGCAATAAAACATATTCTCACTAAAGGACGTTCGAGCTTCCACGCGGATTAACTGAATACGCAGATATGCATATCAAAAACAAGATAAAGCTGCCTTACGTACTTTTTACATTCACCATCTGACGATCGTGGATATAAATTCGCTGTGACTGAGAGCTATTACCATTCCCGGCCTGATTCACATATGTGCCAGATAATTTCTAGCAGAATATTATATCTAATACACCTCAAATGGAAATTAACGTGTGATTTTTTCCTCAGAATACCAGTAAGTATTATAGCGAAACCTATATTCCAGTTGCTGTAATATTTGAATCGAATATAATGTAAAGACATTAAATCGAATTTGTAATGTTAAAATATATTACACAATTAGACAATTACGACATTAAACAATCGAACACCCCCAATTAGCTAGTGCACTAGTGCGCGTTTCATCAGTAATTAATTTTTACCGAAGAGGCGGGCGACAGGTTTTTCGCTCGAGTGCGCAGTTTACCGGGCGTGTGCGTGCACTCCTGCAAGAGCCCCCACCCCCGCTAGGCTCGGCGCGTGCGTCGCAGAGCGTGCGTGCGTGCGTGCGTGCGTGCTTGGCGCGTCCAAGCGTCGCGGCGTCGGGCGTCGGCGTCTGCGTCTGCGCTCGAAAGCAGCTGGAAAGTCCTGCGACGCGACACGCGCGGCCCTGCAGCTGCTCCTCGCACTTCTATACTACTACTGCTACAAGTACGCACTTCTATACTTGAGATACTACTACAAACGCTCCGTCAGCGTCGGTAGTAGTATCTCCCCAAGACCATTCGATCCACACACACACACACACACATTCACACACACACATTCACACACACACACACACACACGCAAACGGGAAGAGCGAAAACGAAAAAAAAATGTTGAGAAACCTGGTCTAGTATCTTTTATGGTTGAATGCCTGTACATGAAGCTGTCCTAAACTAGGGACTTGGCCCAGAAAATGCCGGATTCTCACCGCTGCAAGAGCGGTTCGTATTGTGCACTACTGTGTGGACTACTAGTACTGGCTCGGTCGATGCTAGTGTTCGGAAGAGATTTCCACAAGACCGGCTGCTGTGCGTTTTTGTACTACAGCTCACAGGCGATCCCTCTCTACCTATCTCAACCTTAAGATCTCGGTGATCTCTAGAGACTCTAGCAGTACTGGGCGAAAGTGATCTGTTATGGACTGAGCGCGTAACTGTGTAGAAGCAACATTGGAAGAAGAAGATGATGAAGAGGGCTCATGGCGATTATGATACAGACATTACGAGGTACAGCAACTTTGAACGTGAAGGCATCTTCTGAAGGGGCCCACAGGCCGCCCTTCCAAAGTGTCGAGAGTGTTGCGTCGGCAGGGGTTACAATAAAAGCTCGTACGAGTATCTCGAAACAAAACACCTCTTAAGGTTCCTCAACCAACAATAAGTGAAGCGATGTCATCTTCTTTCTTTCCCGCTGTGAAAATCTATATCATAAACACTTCGAAACTATGCATTATCGTGTGACGATTAATTTCTAGTAAAGAAAAACGGAATGTTGTTTTAAGATGTCTATTGTCTACGTATACAGCCTGTGTCATTTCGTATGGTAGACAACAGAGCAACACCTGTTCCTTTTAATATTAGCAATAATTAATACCTTTATCGTTTTGATCTGGGGAAAATAGATTCTCTCAGAAAGTGTTTTGTAATTTTTCAATTTGGATGCTTTCAATTTGGACCGAAATTTTATGTGCCTTTCCTTTACTCGAAGCGCTATTGTAAACTGGGAGTAGGGGTCATTGAAGTCAGATGCAAACAGCAAGTACACTACAATTCTGACGTCCCCCTGTCCGGCTAAGGATGTCTCGACCTAATGACAGGCGCGACTACAGGGTCAACTCGATACAGGACTGTCGTAATGTCAACCAAATTTCGTCAATTCAGTAATTATGTTTCTTTTTTCATCGTTTATACACGAAAAAATAGTTTTCTTCAACAACACTTAGAAATATCCTCAGTGCTTCGACTTACTTTAAACACATCTTCTGGACGTGAGCACAACCTTCTGAAGATAAGAATACTAGTCAAAACACTGCAGTGCAGTAACGAAGCGTTTCTAAGCAAATTAAAATTCGAAACATTTATTTGACTGGTAGAGGAGAAGAAGCTGCTGCTAATTTTGCGCACGAAATTATTCACTCTGTGTGTAAGACTAAGTTCCAACAAAAGTAATGAACATAATAGAATTCTAAAATTTGGCAACTTTTGCTGAAAACCTCTTGAGGTCGAAAACTCATTTACAATATAAATATTTAACCAAATAAATGGAATTTTGGCGCATCTAGGGCATGCCAGAGGTGCTATGCAAATAAACAGAGCCTTGCGGCGGTGGCGCTAGCCTTTTCATATTCACAACTCCACAGTTACGTCTAGGTGCCTTCTGCCTGAGTTTTAGCACCCTTTCTGTTCTGTGTGAATAAGAATATCCCCAGAAAAATGTACTTTAACACGAGATTCTCCCTAAAATTTAAGGCTCTTTCATTACAGCGACGATGTTTGGAAATCTTTTTTTTTTTCAGTGTAATGACAGTTGTTGAATATGGTTTCAATGCAACAACTGTACAACAGGGCTGGACAAGACGCGTGGGGAGGGTGAATTTGGGACGGGGTGGGCGGGGACATTGCGATCGGGCAAGGATGTAAGTGACATATTAGTCCTATTTTACACAATGTTGTAGGCAGAATAGGGATCACAATGAATTATTCATTCACCCTACGGTCTAATAGGTGATTGTGATAAATGCACGGGCAACACCCGGTTCTTGAACTTGTTATTCAGATCTCAGATATAATAACCATCTTCCTTCATTGAAATAGCAGTTGTAAAACTCAAAAATTATCTATGACAAGTGACAGGTACAGAAAAAAGCCTATAAAACAGCACAAATATAATCACTTTATTTACTCATTACCAAATTAAAGTAAGTAACATTTTCATTCTGTAAGCGCTTCATACTGATCTGGAGACCATTGCAATGGAGAGGGCGGGAATTCAAAGCAACTGCGAATCACACATTTCAGTTACATCTAAGCTCTTCTAACCAAAGGATATTTTTAAAGTAAATATTTACGTTCATTGTGCAGTTCACAAATTAATTGTGCAGAATATATTCTAAACGTAATTTACCGAAAATAACTACTCCAATTAAAATTGAATGTTTGACAGCGTTTTCTTTATTCGTAGAACGGTTTGTAACATCTTTAAATATTACTATCCTGGTCTACAACAGAGGAACAACTATTATTGCTTTGTTTCATTCTATTTTCCTTATTCCACCTGGCTTGACAGGGTAAGCGAGTTCTTTATAGGCACCCAAACGAATACTAGGTTTCTCAATTCTCATGGTTTCCCAACATGTCTGTTTTTTTAAACAATTCATACTCTTTTACTAACTTAGAGGCATCATATGACCCCAAAAGAGAACCCACTTATCTCAAGGAAAGTGGAAATACAGGTATTCCGGGAGAATTTTTCAGGTGACTTAAGTACATAGAATGTGAATAAAAGCTGCATCATTTTCAGGAGCAATAATGAAGAACGGTGGTGTCAGTTAATGGAAAGAACGATTTTCCTTGTGATTCAGAGAATAAGGATATGCTGTTATAATGTTACAATAATTCCGCGAATGAATCTACGCAGAGTTGTTGTGTCAACAAGGTTGAAAGAGAAGGCGTTATCTTGCTAACTACATTTCACCTTCAAGCGTTTCTTGCGAAAAATTCTCAAGGTCAACGATGCTCTAATTGCGAACTCACGCACGCGCTTCTTTGGGACAAGCAGAAGCGGTTACTCAAAATTACCACGCGTTTCGGTTTATTCAAATGCATTAGAAACATTTCTTTTCCGTCCTGAAGAACATTTTCCTATCCTGTTCACATTAGTTTGATTCACCCACCTCACTTATCACAAACACACCTCTATGGGTAACATTTTCACTTTCTCTCGTCGCACAGATTTGTTTATCATTAGCAGACAACATACTAGTAAAAGGACTATTAATGAAAAGTATTTATTCAACACAAATTCATTACTTTGCAAAAGATACAAATTTTGAAAATTTTGGCAGCGTAGCAAAAACAAAAGACTGAATTTTGTCTTTCTCAAAAGCTACGAAATACGTATATTATACAAGAAGCTAATCTCGGTACCATCTGAACGTCTGTTGCTCAGAAGGATATTCCAAGAATTCAGGAGAACTACCACTCACTCATTTCCTTTGATCATGTGTTCACGAAACGCCTTTGCCTCATGGGTGTGACTCTTCTTGATAAAGAAAGGAGGTCATTTCTTTTTGATAAATGTTTGAATTGGGTTAAAACTAGTGACCTCTAGCCGCAGAATGCTTCCAAACAACACCACACAAAATTATTTCCCCAAAAGTTGCTCAAAGAACAAGAAATGAAATACTCTCATTTAACACTGCAACAAATTAAATACTTAAACTATCAGTCTTCACGGATACTGCAATATTTTATTATAGTTTATACGAGGACATGCACAATAGCTCTTTATATACCACGAATATGTAAAAGAGTTTGTTCCCTGTCACAACACCTGAGCAGAAAATACTTAAAGGCAGGGGGCCTTTTCCTTTACAGCTTTGCTGATGCGGTGCGTCAGCAGTGTTGTAAGTAGTGACTAAGTAGCACTAAATGTAATAATTGAAATATGAGAATGGGCAGAATAATCCAATCGAGTATTTGCATTTTTCAGACAAAATCGAAACTGTTTTATTGTTCTTGGATTTTTCTGAGTTCCTTGGTAACGAACAAAACTATAGAAACTTTTCAAAAGACCGAAAACTGGATAGTTTTCTTTCATTTTCTGCTTATTGGAAATTAATAATTTAGATGTTTAATCTTCTCTCGAAAGTCCTCATAAAATGTATAAAATAATCTGAGCACAAGGAATCTGAATCTCTTTCTTAATTTTGGGGAGAGTCAAACTGCACATCCAGAAATTCGTTGTAGGCTTGACCAAAAAGTAATATCGCAGAGAAAAACATACGTCTATCGTAATCATATATTTCTGGGAAAGAATACTTACACACTTGGTCCTCACAGTTGCAACATTCCAATGACTGCAAGCTGAAACAAGGCGAAATAAAAATTAGAACCACTGATGAACCAGTTATTGAAGCGTATTATATCCCGAGTCCCATACATTAGCATTTTCAACTCGTAACTACTTTTCATGTGTCATACATCTGTGATTAGTCAGTCTTATAATGCTTGCCACTGACCGAGGCTGATTCTCTGTAAGAGAAAAGATAAGGACACAACAGTCACAAATCAAAAGGAATTCTTAATTTGTTTAGAACAACACACGCAGTGAATGCAGCCAAGATATGCAAGGGAGCGAACTGAACATGTCTACTTCCCCATTTTTAATGAGGCAATGAGTACCTCCGTCACTGCAGCCTCCTCCCGCCGCCACGTGAGCGTGGAAGATTCAGCAGTACGTCGCGCGTTACCTCAGAGTAATTCTCCCGACAAGGACGCTAAAAAAACGCCTTAAAAAGCGCTGATGCTGTATTAAACATGACGAACACGGAGCCGACTATCTATGAATGAGATCAGACGGCCATAGCTCGGCACTGAAGCGTCTCCCGCGGCCGTGAACCCGCTCGCCGGCCACGAACGAGGCATGAGCCCGCCCGCCCGGACGCCCGCCCGCCGTTGCTCGCTCGCCCACTGTCGCTCGCTCGCTCGCCCGCCCGCTGTCGCCCGCCCGCCCACCGTCGCTCGCTCGCCCACCGTCGCTTGCTCGCCCACCGTCGCTCGCTCGCCCACCGTCGCTCGCTCGCCCACCGTCGCTCGCTCGCCCACCGTCGCTCGCTCGCTCGCTCGCCCGCCCGCCCGCTGTCGCCCGCCCTCCCGCCGTCGCCCGCCGTCGCCCGCCCGCCGGCGCGCCGTCGCTCGCCCGCCCGCCTTCGCCCGCCCACCGTCACCCGCCCGCCCACCGTCGCTCGCTCGCCCACCGTCGCCCGCCCGCCCACCGTCGCCCGCCCGCCCACCGTCGCCCGCCCGCCCACCGTCGCCCGCCCGCTCGACCTCCAGAGCGCTGACGGCGTCGAAGCCGGAACCTCGAGGCTGCCTCCGCAAAGATGTTGAGTGTCGTACTCGTTGCTGAGCCCAGGTGTGGGAAGAGGCAAATACGTTTATGACCTCTACTTCCTTCCTCCAGTAGCGGCTCGCCTTTGCTTTCCACTGGGCATTCAAGTACTGTACGTGAGGTGAGCATGACGGGTGACTGTCTATGATTGATTATGAATATGAACGGTGGGCGTAATTCAACCCAGCTCAAAGCCTCCGCTCCAAATGCATTGACGAAGACTAGAGAGACCAGAAGCAACACAGATAACTGAATTTTGAAAAACGTCGTGGCTGATCTTTTTAGGACACCTATTGAATATACAGACATCTGGTAATTAAATTAAATTGTACTTAACTTCTACCACAACGAAATGTATGTTGGTATTTTTTTGTCTTTTGATGTTTCCGATTGTTACTTCGACGTCATTTAGTGCGACTTGATTGAAAACTGAAAAACTAGAAAAGATGAGTATCAACGTTCAAGCTGTTCATCGTTTCAACATCATCAACAGCAACCAGCCACTCTACCAGCGACGTATTGGGTCCCTGCCATTGGCGCGGAGTTTAACCTCCCGTTCTGGCGCCTGCTGCGGGCGAGGATGCGGGTCCTGTTCTTGTTTCCGGTGGCGCGGTGCGCGGTAAAACTGTTGCGGCGAAGGCCGTCCGTCCGAGCGGCGGCGGCGGCGGCGGCGGCGTCTCTCCCAGGAGGCTGTGCTCATCTCTCGGCCCCCTGCCCTCCCCCGCGCGCGGGCTCCAGGGGGCCAAGGCCGCCGCCGGAGGCGAGCGGGCGAAGAGGCGCGCGCGTGGGAGCCGTCGCTCGCGAGTTCAGATTGGGCGAGAAGAGGGCGGATTGGGCGAGAAGAGGGCAGATTGGGCGAGAAGAGGGCGGATTGGGCCGCCGTCGAGGCTCCACCTGCGGGAACAATAGGTCTGGCCTGACGCCCGCTCTCCTAATATCCAGTAATAGCAGTGGGGTTTTCGAATAGATCTCCCAATATTTCAACAATCTCAGATAGGTTATATTCAAACCATCTAATTTTCCAGCCCAGAACATTTTTCATCCAGACAAAACTTCCGACCCTCTACAAACAAGAATCCGCTCCACACTTCCCAAGGACAAATTTTAAAACCGCCTTAAACCAATCCCACTACTCCTTCATTCCTACTCCAGTTTATAGGTACAATAAAAGGCTTCCAATTAACTAAAGAGTGAATCTAATTCCCAACTTCTAGATGGTTGAAGAGGATCCCAGACCATCCCACCTTCCTTATTTGTAATAATTTGAGCATAGCATATTACTATGTGTGAAATTCTCTTTAACTGATCTGCAAAGTGGTTAATCCTCTGCACCACAAAAAAGAAAAGAAAAAATAGTTAAGAGAATATTTTATTCATATGGTTCATATTTATGGACATATTTTATTCATATGTAAAATTTTTTAATGATCAATACCTAATATTGCCTAGATAAGTCATGATGGTCCAGTAATAGGAAGAGAAGCATCGAGACTAGGACATCTGACACGAAACTCTTTTGTGCTTACAAATTCTGCGAGCCTTGAGTAGGTTTCAAACTTCGGTTCGTAGTTGTGAAAAGGTGGCTGAAGCTCGTTGACCACCACGCTCGTTCGTTCAGCGCCTCTCACTTTTTAGCTGAATTCGAATTTATATTCCACCAGGTGAAGAACGTTTCTTAAATACGAAGATGCAGATAGTGCAGGCGATATTCAATATCTCAAGCAAATAAGATACTAATGCCTCTTCTATAAGACAACAATGCAAGTAGGTTGTTCTCTCAGTAGTCCTCTGGTCATTTGTTTCATATTTTGCAAATTAACGGCATAATTTTTCCCAAAAGTTGACAGAAATGTCTCACATATCGTGTAAATATTAGATTACATTATTTTTCTTACCTAATGTGGCTAAATGCTCTAGTTTCAAAGAAGTAATTAAATGTTATCATTATTATGCAGTCACTTTTTGACATTTATTGCAGGCATTTGTTTTAGAAAGCTCCCTTTGTAATTCGCTATTGAGAAATATGTAAGTTTACCTACCTCTATTCCGAAACACTTAAACATCATTAAAATTGTAGTAATTAGGGGCAGAATTAATGGAGAAGTAATGAACAGTGGTTAATTATTCAGACTCGGAAAAAGAAGGGGTTTCCATGGGAAGGGAATCTCTCCACTGCGTGAAATTCTTCAAGCGAGGAAGCTGCTTCGTGGTGAATCAGAGATAACAAGCGCATCGCGTTCTGCCTCATTTTCCATCCTTAGTCTTCCGGAAACCGAAAAGAGGTGCAACAATCTGCGAGTTAGATAGGGAAAGTGATAAATTCGCCTCTTCCCCAGGAAGTGGTGCTAGGGGAACAGCATAGTACAAATGCAATTCACCAGAGCCTTCCGTACCTTCTGCTCAATGTCAGCTTGAGGGTTCCCTAAAGCTGAACAGATGCGCAGCCAATCACGTCCCTCAGGGCCGAACAATCGAGAATCCCTGACCCCCAAGGCGGTGATCTTTCAAGAGGCTCCTTGGCCTCAACTCGCTGCTTCTGCTCTCTCCCCTCCATCGCGTTTGGGATTAATACCGTCACCACGCACTAAGCAGCGTTGCAAGAAGTACTACGAGTATCTCCATCGGTCCTTTTCTCGTTCTGGGAAATGTCTTTCATGGTCAGAGAGATTAAGAATCACAGCTAAAATATGTCTGCTGTTTCTCTTATTCCTCCCGAATTATGTGTAAATAAGCAGGTATCAACGCGGTATTTTATACATGACATTTGCCGAAAATGTACTTGAAAACACCGAAGGTCCAAAGGAATTGGTATTGTGTATTCTTATCCTATAATTTCAAGGTGCAACAGGAATCGAGTTTGCAAGTCAAATTGAAAAAAAAATAGTACACAGCTATTTTTGTTTATTTAAGGTCCCATTAACTGATATGTTATTAGCGATCACTATTGATTAACGTTAGGGGTATTAGGATACTGAATGAAGTGATACGGTAATGGTGAGGAGTGAAAGGACGAACACAGATACAACCATGCCCTAGGCGGAACTCGTACCCGCGATCCTTCAGCCCGAAATCGCCACGGCACTACTGCCTTAGCGATCTCAGCTACCAGTATCGGCAGTACACAGCTTTATTGATAGAGATAAACGTTTTCAGCGTTCTCGCTATCTTTTCAATAGAGACACAAAGAAAGTTAATAGTCTAAGCATGTTCTCAATGAAGCGTTCAAGTACTGTCATCGCCTAGGGCAAATTTATTTAGGACAAAAATATGAGGTATATGCAATGATATAGCATTGCATGTTCTTCCTGTTCTGCAACTGCCACAAGCTTGTATTGAATTTAGCAGAAAAAGTATCCGAATTTTATTTTTGTAAAAAATAGATATATATGGTGAGACTACGTCGTATTTTTGTTATAATTCTAAATTGACGCATTTCGTGCACAATTCAAGAACGATATTCGAAAAAATATATACGTAAGTGTTAAGTTATTGAAAATTAAGGATTTCTTCATCGCTCAGCGAACATGATTACGGACGATGAATATCGAAATGTTATATAGCAGATATTTAACAATACAACAGCATAATCATAATTTCGAATATTTCAAGACATCTATCGAAAGTATACGTTTTCGTTTGTTTGTTTTTGAAAGTATTTATTAAATTATTTGGTGCCCCGTTCGCTATAAACTCCAGCGCCTTGGGTGCCGACCCCGCTCACCGCGTCATCAGCAGTCCAACCTCGCAGGCGGCCGCTTATTACCTCACTCTCTTTCCCCAAGTCATGCAGGTACACGGAAAGCAAAGAGCTTCCTTCTCATCCTCCCGATTTTTAAGGTTTGAATACGTCATCATTCCTTGACATATAAAAGAAGAAAACATTTTTTTGTTATCCTGTTTCATTAATATATATTGTTTTTGCTTGTCAATGACTCAAACCGGTATATGATGCATATTCCCCGAGTGCAGAGCTGACAACACAAAATTCAGTTGGGTGAAGTCGCAGACATCCGCGGTCAGAGTCTTGCAAATGCTCTTGGCTGTCCGGGTGACGTCGTATAAGGTTGTGGCACCACAGCCTTCGATACACCGTCACACGGACAGCCAAGAGCATTCACACAATTCACTTGAATGTCTAAAAGCTCAATTTTATTGAAGGACTCGGTTCCAGATGCTACTACATATTTTCGATTAAAATAATACAACACCACTAATTTAATTCCCACATCGATAATTACATTTTGCGCGAGTTTTGTGGGTCAGATGTAACAAATACTCTGAATTCCGGAGTTATTTCTTCTCTACTCTGTAACGAGATTGAATGCCTTATCCTCCTATTCCTCAGAATGAATTCGATGTGACATAGAACTTTCTAGAGCGAAGCCCTTCCATTATCAACTTTGTATCCAGGTTCTAAGGTTAAAGGACACTACAGCTTTCCTCTGCGTCATCTTCGTATACAAATCTAGTTTCAGGACATAGGTTTAGATTATTTATTTATATTGCTCTCAGGTAGAACCCTATTTCCAAGTACAACTAAAAGTGTCTTATTTATATGGCGATACAGGTTAGTTCGAGCTCATGCCTCACGCATGCGTACTCGATATATTGTTGAAGCGTTTTCTAGAAGGCAAAGGCCGGGCCGTTCGGGACGAAGAGTCAGTTCCCCGCATAATAGGAACGAGGCAGCGGAGGGAAGGACGGCAGAGCGAGGTTTGTGGACCAATGACTCAGTCGCCGCCTAGAACTGGCCGAAGGAGACAACCAAAATGTCCGATCATAGTATCCGGTACCTAAAATGCTCACCCCGGCTATGCAATGACAGGGACAAGCTTTTTTCCTTGTTTGAGCCCACGACCGGCATAATTCGAACCTGAGTCTCTCGGATTACGAAGTTCAAGATGCAAACTCTTCCGAACGTGCCCGACAACGCATCCAGTTAAAAGAAAATATGGCTAAAGAGATTACCCATTTCTTCTGAAGAACACTTCTTGCATCTTTAAACGCCTTTCCTCAAGGACTGCCATTCTTATGTAAGGTAGTTATCGAAATGTACTGCAAATCGTAGGGAAATGTTTTATATGAAGGGTTTGGAACAATGACAAGATAAGTCACAAAGCCATTGCAAGCCTGCAGATTTTCGTAAAGGTTTAACTAGTATGAATTTTGCGATATTGTGTCACTTTGTTACTCTATTTGTCTTGTTACTGCTCCATGCCCTTCATGAACATCAACAAGAAGGACCGCATTTCGAGATATTAACATTGGCGAGTCGCAGCAACTTTTTGTGACTGACGTGTCATATGGTGTTTGCCCCAATAAACATCCGCTGACTTAGATTGGCGCGTGTGCGTCCAACGGGCGCCGGTCTCCGGCGAATGGAACCTTCCGCTGCGGAGGAAGACGCAGCACGCGACGGCGCCCGCACGCGCCGCGACCTTCGCTCCGCCCCGCCCCCCTCCCGCCCCCGCCCCCCGCGCACCTGCGAGGCCCCGGAGGAAGACGCCGCGGCGGAAGGAACGAGGCGCGGCCGCCCGGCCCAAAGAGAACCACAAAAAAAAAAAAAAAAACAGGAGGAGCAAAAGGAAGCGCGGAGAAAAACACGAAGATAATGACGGTTACGAGGATGCCGTCCGCGTCGAATACGGCTGACGTAGTGTTGGAGTAACAAGAGGCGCTGAGAACGGAACAAAGGAACGAATGAAAGGAAAAGAAACTGCAAGAGGGCTGAAACGGCCCGTTGAAATGAACTCGAAACATGACTACGAAAACAAAAAAAAAAAGACCGGTAAGAAAAGCAAACTTACATCAATGAGACTTACAATGAAACTTACATAAATGAAACTTACATCAAACTTATTCAAGAGAATTGTGAGAAGATGGAGCGGAAAACAAAATGCCACACAGGAGGAAGTGTTAGGTAGATTGCGTAATGTTGTAGAGTAGTAGAGGGCGGGCTGGAGAAGGAGAGCGCGAATGCCAGGCCCTGACGCGACCGCTGCCGCGCGTTGATGTCACTGGTCGCAATTCAAAGGCGGAGGTGCGGCGGTTGGGCGGCTCTGCAGCAACAGGTGCCACGGCATGCAGTGTGCGACTACAAGAAATAGTGGCATAGCTTAAGTCTCATAGCACCAAATAGGGTGCGAATGTACAGGTGAGATACGGACCCTCTCGCCTTGACAGTTTGATGTCCCCTGCTAGACACGTTTTAGTCAGAGATAGAGAAAGCGAGAGGTCAGGCGAGAGGGTCGGCGAAACGCTCAGGTCTCACAACGAGAGGTTACGCGAGAAAGCGGGAGAGTGATCAACAGGGTGCCTGAGAGGAGGGCGAGAGGGCGGGCGAGAGGGCGGGCGAGAGGGCGGGCGAGAGGGCGGGCGAGAGGGCGGGCGAGAGGGCGGGCGAGAAGGCGGGCGGGCGAGAAGGCGGGCGAGAGGGCCGGCGAGAGGGTCGGCGAGAGGGCCGGCGAGAGGGCCGGCGAGAGGGCCGGCGAGAGGGCCGGCGAGAGGGCCGGCGAGAGGGCCGGCGAGAGGGCCGGCGTGAGGGCCGGCGTGAGGGCCGGCGAGAGGGCCGGCGAGAGGGCCGGCGAGAGGGCCGGCGAGAGGGCCGGCGAGAGGGCCGGCGAGAGGGCCGGCGAGAAGGCCGGCGAGAAGGCCGGCGAGAGGGCCGGCGAGAAGGCCGGCGAGAGGGCCGGCGAGAGGGCGGGCGAGAGGGCGGGCGAGAAGGCGGGCGAGAGGGCGGAAATGGGGCGTGGAGCCACAGGAGGCAAGCCGAGGCACCAGGGACTTGTCGCTCTTACGTAAGGCGCAATGTGGCGCGTCGCGTCGCGTCTTTTGTCTCGTCGTCGCCGGCAGAGTCCGACCTCGGTGTGCGGAGCGACGAGGGCGGGAGAGGGGGGGCGTCCTCTGCGCGGTGCCAACGCGTGCAGGTGGTGATCTAACGCAGCGCCGTCGTCGTCGCCTCCGCCTCCGCCTCCCGCGCGGACGAGCGTTGCAAAATGCTCCCTGGAAGCGAAGCGAGGAGAAGCGAAGCCACTTCCTTTGCTCGCTGCTCGTCAGCCGCCCAACACAAAGCCACGCCCAGCTAATTGTAGTGTGTTTTTCTATTGCGAAGAAGCGGGAATGAGTAGAGGTATCGCCCAACTGTACAAGAAAATAATTATTGTTTAACAAAAATCACAGACTTGGACAGGACACCTGGCGACCACGTGACATCTGGTAATTACACTGCAAATCTCTTCACATGGAAGGGAGTGTCAAATACAGAAGAATACTAATAATGGTAAAATTTGGATGCATTGTGTGGTTGGGAACATAAATATGAGAAATGCTGACAGTGTCCAAGGCAACACTCACTTTAATGACCCACTATCGTTAGATCTTGCACTAATTAACTAATTGGATACCTAGAACGCTTAGTGATTCAAATAATAATTTATTCGTTTTGAGAAAATGACGAAAACATTTTTGCAGTTAATGCAAAGAATTGTTTGATAATTCTTATTTGTGATTTAATCTATTAGTTTATATTATTAATTATTATTAATGTGTGAATTTCCATTTTTACTTTGCAATTTTATTAAAAATATTATTTTTTTAAATCGATTAAACTTAAATCACTAATGAAACAAAATAAACATTTTATTTAATAACTATAACAGTTTCATATTTATAACGGTAAAAATGCTACGGAACAGAAGTAGCTTGCCGAAAATTCTCTCAAGTTCTGGACTTGCGAGAATCTAACATTGGCTTATAAAGTGATGAACAGAAACTGAACTTTATTTCAATTCCAGTCACTTTCATACTCGGCATATTCTTTTTGTGTCTGTTCACAGCTGTTCCCTTCTCCAGCGGCCCATCTCTGCTCAAATGGAAGGTAGAAGAAATGATATATATTTGTGTGGTATGCATTTCGACAACTTTCTCAGATCCATCATTTTGTTGTGGCTTATTGAATACGACTTCTCAATTTGTTTCGGAATAAACTTGCCAAGAGGTGTTAAACAAACCTCTCTATAATTTATGTTGTTCAGTTCCACTTCATTGTAATATTACTTATATCACAAGCCTCTTCACACAGGAGTACACCTTTGTCGCATTTTCGTGTGCGAAACATGGTTTCTCATGTTTATTTTCCTCACACAAAACAGCTAATAGTGAGCGAAACATTAAAAAGTGTGCTTTAAATATAAAGTCTATGGACGTGCTCGTCATTTGTCGCCCTCGTATACGTTCGGGCGTCTCATTCACTTATCACCTGCTTCGCACACATAACTTACCATTATCGTATTAAGATTTGTTAGATAGGGATTGTTTTATGTACTTTCTTGTTGTAATATTACCAACTTTGCATTTATTGAATTTGTATTCATTTATTATTGGGAAATTTGTAATTACTAAGTTTGAGCCGTATCGTTATACATTGCATACGGATCAATCAAGAATCGAAAAGTTGGCAATAAGAATGTAAACATCTAAAATTGATCTAAACGCGAGAATTACAACCGCAAATCACTAACAAATGTATTATATGAAACCTCACAAAGCAAAAGCGTTCGCCCCGAGGATCGTGTGTTTCTGAGATCCTCGTCCCTGGAGACTGAGTGGCAGCCACCGGTGCCCGCCCTTGGCAGCGCCTCCTCCACCGGCGGAGGGATGAGGGGAAGGGGAGGGGGAGGCGCGTGCGTCGAATGCCAATGTTACCCCCACTCCCCACCCCCGTCCCCACACGGAGAAAAGCAAGCGCTGCGACTACCAGATCTTATTCCACGCGAACCACATACTATGAATAATTTATTTAGCAAAAGAAAATGGAAAGTAAAAGCATACAATAACAGCTAGTATTTAACAAATATTTCAATGGACACATCAGAAAAATGCGTTTATAATTCCATGTCGACCTCTCCATTTTCCGTATCTCAAACGCGCACGTGACCGACTACTAAGCCCCCTATATTACCCCTGGTTCATTTCAAATTCACAAATCCACCGAGAGCTTCAAATACTTCTCCTCTCAGAATTCATCTCACTAACCCCTGAAAAATATTATTCTCTCCTCCCAGCATGCCCCAACACTCCAATATTCAATCTCGGCCAAAACGCACATTATCCATCACGCAGATCCAGATTCCCCAAAGATCTTTTTCACCCATCCCAATTCATAAAATAATTTGCCCTCTATTCCTACAAACACTCTCCACCTCCTCTAAACCACAAATGCAAACTTCGCTTAGTGAAGATACCCAAATATGAAATTTTAAAAATATAGTGAAGGGTTATTCCAAGACCCGCATTCGCCTGAGGATGACCAAGTAAAATCATTGTATGTAACATTGTACCCGTGAAAACCCTCGAAAGACAAAAGTCGAACGGGAAGAAAATAAATAAAAAAAGGGTTTATCATTATGTTCACTATTTGTAAATGACCGCTTCCTGACTCTCTAATCGATTACATACCGGCGGCAAGGAACTTTGCGGTAGTAACAAATGCTTCAAACAATCACTGGTTGTCCACGGACGACGATTCTGAAACAGATGCACGTTGGAATCCTCGCCATCCCATAGCTGCCAATACGACGTTCCAGACGCCTGCGCATAAAATATTAAATTCTTACCTCGCACAGAAAAAAAAAGCAAAGCGTGATGCCGCGTATGGGCACGTCCGCTTAAAAAGACGCGCCAACGACTGGTCGCGGAGCGCATGCGCGATGCGGGAGCGGAGACAGCTGACGCGCATGCGGCGAGCGTCGCGCGGAGGCGATGTTCATAATAAGCGTGCGCCGCCACGCCCCCTCTCCCTCCCCCACCCTCACCCCCGCCCCCTCCGCCGAGGTTTCTCTGGGCGGCGCGGCGCTAGCGATGCCGCGAGGCTAGTCTCTAGATACGAGCGCAACCGCCCTCTACCTCGATACCCTCTCACCCTCTAATACCCTCTCACTCGAGCAGAGTGAATTGAATTGAATTGAATTGAATTGAATTTGCCTTATTTTACGTGGCGAGACTCGGGCCACCAGGCCCGCTCTTCCGTCTGACCACACAAATTTCGCTACGCTCCTTTCATCAACTAGCAGAGAAAGGAGGTATTTCTTGGGCGAGAAACAGGCGATTTGAATTTAGCTCAGAGGCGTCATTTAGGCTTGAGGATCTTTTACATGCAAGTAAATCTACTAACATGGGACAGCCGGCTTTACTTCCCCTCCGAAGAAAGGCGTACGAAGGATTTTTTCGCCCTTAAAAATCGGGTTTGAACCCGCGAACTTGGGTACAACAGTTCGGTACGCTAACCGTTACACCATCGCCGCCGCCAAAGTGTTCAGGAGCCGAAGGAAAATTGTAAGAATTGGTGTCGTTATGGAGATTTTCAAGAATATTCATATAGGTTTGAAGGAGATTCATGGTTTACAACAAACGTACAGAATACTCCACAGTCAAATTCTCCTGACAGCTGGATAAAAAAGCTGGCGGGATCGGTGGAGCAATGGAATGCCCTGCTCTCTGGTGCGCCACTGTATCTAGGGACTCTACGCATGGCGATTGCCAGCAACCCGCTCTTTTCCACAGTCTCTTCGGATGCGATCTCATTTTTGAGTGATGCACATCTTGTCGAGTGTAGCCTTGTCTAGAAAAATAAAACTTCGAAAGGCGAATCACGAGTACTCTTCCCGATTCAACGAATCCGGGCTAATAACTGGCAAAACAAGATCGAAAATAATGAGAAAACAAAATATATTGAAATTAGTTCTGTTGATGGACGTAATTCATAGTGAAACTACACTTATTTATTACTAATCATGTTTCAATGGGAAAAATGCTGGTAAACAGAATGAATTTTGATTACCTCTTAAAGAACTTGTACATTTTATTTCCTGGCAGAAAAATATTCATTTCCGCATGGTCTACGCAATCACAACTGATATTGGAGAATTTAGCTTCGATACTATACGTATTATTATATAAGCTTCAATTAAACATGAACTCAAGGAGTTACATACAGGGAAGTCATCGCATTGAACCTTGAAATACTGATCTGATATCATGTCCTCCCTGTACGCAGTAATTAATAACATTTATTTACTACCAAACATCGTGGAAAAAGAATATTTAGCAGTACGCCTTAACATGTCGTTAAAAGGGCGACGGAAATGAGATTTATATGACCGGGAGATAGTTGCTATCGCGATTTGTTGTGATTTCGATTGTCAACTTCCGCTCTTCCCGGTTCGGAGGTTCACTGCACACCCGTCTCCTGCGAAGATCTGCCTTAATGAGGGGCGAAATATCGTAAGGAATAACGCGTGCAGCGTCGCGGGGCGGATACGATCGCCGCTTTCGTTGCGCTATCGCTAGGAACTGGTTCCTAGCGGCGGAAGAGCAGGGCGGTGATGGCATCGGATTCCTGGCGTATCTTTCCAGAACATCGCGGTGTATTGCCAAGTGTGAAACTCGGCGTCATGCAAATGAGTAAAATTTACATGCAAATCGAGTGTTGAAGCTGCATAAAATTTTACTGATACAGACAATGTTTAACCCGCGCCAAAATTATCTTATTTTATGTCGAACATTATTTCACAACAGAGTTATTTGAAGTTTGCAGGTGTGAAAAAAAGACGATGTTCCCTCAAATTAATTTTGGTCATTCTATTTCTTGTTAATTGTTAAATGCAAAGACTTTAAGTGACAAAATCCCGTGTGGTCGCCTATTTCCATTTATTATTTCACATTTTCCTGCCTCTTCAGTATTCACGAGCCATTTCAAGTTGTATACTTCTAACTTCCTGGATAATTTTCACATCGTATCTGGATCTAGTGTAGGTGTGCTTCTGGGGGGAGAGAAACGACGAGCAAACAACGAAAGTGACCATTTATTCGCCAATTAAAGAAACTCCTTGCATAAATTCTCAAAAATTTCAATGATGAATACCATCTATGAAAAATACCATCTATTCAAATATTCGCGGCAGAATTGAAGGAAAATTTGAAAAAGACGGACGGACAGACAGAACGACCCAGGTAGACACGCACAGACAGACTGCCGTCATTCGATTTTGCAGTATCAAGGACCACAAACGTGCATTCTGACTACACAATGTGTTAGAGGAAGTCATTTACTACATATAAGACAACATTTATCAACCATTTTGTTACCAGAGCCAGACATGAAATCGCCGAATCGAATATCGAAAAATCGTCGATTTCTGTCACAACATTAAAATATTTTTGTCTTTACTACGCACGTTCAAAGGCGAGAAAATAAAAATCAATACGATACTAGCCTTTTAGTGGCATGTTAAAGGAGCATTTCTGTCAATGATGTCTCCCATGAAACCAATTAAATGTAAAAAGACCATTTTCATACCTTTCTCAATAAAACCATAATAAACAGCAAAATCGTCATCTTGCAACCTTACACTCGCGGGACTCGCGAATGGCCCTTGAGCGGTGCCTGGGTCGAGCGGTGTCGCCTGCCGCGTGCGTGACCTGTCGCCTCCCGCGCGTGTCCGCTGCGGGGGAGCGACCTGTCGTTAGAGGGGTCGGCTGGCGCTTCCCAAGCGGCGACGCGGGTTTCGAGGGCGCGCGGCGGCGGCGGCGGCGGCGGCGGCGGCGGCAGGGAAATATTGTTAGGAAGCGTCATCACCGCCCGCGCGCCACAGTCTCTGCGGCGGCGTAATTGCAGCGAAAGCCGGCGGCGCGACGCGACGCGGCGCGGGCAGAGAGCCCCGCCAAGGGTGAAATGGGTGTCACGACACGGCTTCATTCATTCCCTTCCCACGGCACGGCGCGACACGGCACGGCACGGCACTCCGCGCACACGCCGTGCGGCGCCCCTGGGCGTGACTTCGCGCCTGGCGTCCGACTGGCGACGGCGCGAGCACGCGGCACACGCCTCGAGAAATTACTTTCAACGGGGCAATTGTGTGCTCAATGCTATGGTCGTACACAAAGCAGGAAGACGTGGGGCCAACTAGCTGTCCGTGTCCTCTTCCTTCGACGCTAAACAAATGCAAATGGAATCTAGAGCTAGGCGTCGGCTGGACGAAAGATTCCATTAACCTTTGATTGACTGAATTCCGGAGCCTACGCAAGGGTTAATCCGGTCATGCATGTAATAACGATGATGTGAATAATGAGAAACAAGTTGTGGCAGATGGTGGAATGAAGGGCAGGGAAAACTGAAGAACCCGCGGCGAACCCCCTTTGCCCACCGCAAATTCCACTTGGATGGAACGAGATTTGAAACCGGCCCCAGCGGAGAAAGGCGAATCTGACGGCGACCACACGGGTCGTCTTTTCTTTAAATGCAGAACGATATTCATGATCAGGTTTTAATCATCAGCTGGGTTCCTATGTTTCTTTCCTCATCTCGCATTTCAGTTACTCCAGCACCTTATCTTTATCCCCTCTTGCAGCGGTTTTCCCTGTTTCTTCGTCGTATTAATTAGTACCGTACTCTTCTTTTTTAACTCCTTTTTAATGTCTTCAGAAAAGAATCTCTCCAGAATTCAGGATGTGCCTGAGCCCACTGTTTACGACAAAGCAAGAGTGTCCTGGAGATCCTCTTTGTCTCGCAGACGCCGGCGTGCGCAGGAAATGTTTCGACAGCGCACAGGAGGGGCGTGTCCTGGGGGGGGGAAGAGGGGAGGGCGCAAGAAGGCGCAAGAAGGTGCAAGAAGGCGTGCGGAAGCGCCACGCGCGGCGCACGCCGCCACCGCCACAGCTTCCGCCTGCTCGCACGAGCCACGCGCACCACGCCGCGCTACGCAGCGCCGAGCACGGCACCGCACCGCACTTTCTCACTGTGCGCGCCCCTCCCTCAAAAGGGAGGACGGGCAGTGAGGACGGGCAGCGATGACGGGCAGTGATGACGGGCAGTGATGACGGGCAGCGATGACGGGCAGCGATGACGAGCAGCGATGACGGGCAGTGATGACGGGTAGTGATGACGGGTAGTGAGGGTGGACAGTGAAGGTGGGCAGGAGAGGACGAGCAATAAAAACGAGCTCTAATGACGGGCAGTTAAGGGTCATTCACAATGCAAACGTAAACATAAGCATAGTGCGTAGACATAAACATTAAGATAAGTGATAGACTGAAGTATTCACAATGTCTAACATAAACGTAAGCAAAAGTTTCTATTGGCTATGAGACATTCTGGTTTACTATTGTTTGGATTTGAGAATATATTCCAAGGTATCGACTGTGTCCATGGCCCATATAACGATAGTTTTTCTATCGACTTCGCTCCAAATTCGATTCTCGATTTTGAGTTACCGTTCTGTGATTGGTTCATTTCTTATGTCTTGCTTAAGCGTAAACACAGACGCTTGAAGCTTGCAAGCTTTTAAGTTAACGTCTTACATGTTATGCTTATGCGAACGTACGGTAAATGAGCCCGCTTATGGACGTAGTCCTAACTTTTATGTTAACGTCATGCTTATTAGGGTGCTTCAAAAAAAGGCATCATCCATATATTTATGGACGCACGCCTTTAAAATGTTCCAAATTAAATCTGGGTTAAAATGACCCCAAAAAAAACGAATTGAATGACATTTAGAGGTCGCTACCATCTATTTTTTATATATTTTATAATAATTCTAAAAAAATCCGTTCAAATGTAACTAGTGATATATCAGTTGATGGCAGTATAATTTTAACAAAATTTTAAGATAATGAAATAGGCATGTGAAAGTGTAATTTAATGTATAAAAGGCTTGATTTTAAAGGAATTTTAATTTCTTATGAATTTTTTAATAAAAAAATGAAATTGATAGAAACATGTAGAAGCCTCATAAATGTTGATTTGTTTTGTAACAAAATATCATTAAAATGACCTAACAAACAAGACTATTTGATAAAAAAGTTGCGCCTTCATAAATACTCAATTATATTTATCTATTTTCCCATAAAAAGGTGAAAAATCGCTAAATAATATTATTAAAAAATTTCAAAACAAAGGTATCAGTTTTGCAACGACACAGTTTCTAGATTTTAGAAAGTTAGGTAATAAATGAAGTTCAATTTTAGCCAGAGTCGTGAACTTATCATAATGTAATTTTTCGAAAGTATTATAATTATAGTAATTTGATATTACAATTATGAATTGGTATGTTTGCGAACGTACTTTTTTTTAACTATTATTATACATGTGTATAATAATTTAATTATCTAATTCATAAGTTGTTACATTTAATGTTTGAATTTGTGGCGCCAAAAGAGTCAAAAAATTTCGCGCGACTCGAGATGGAAGTGTTTTTTGGTTCAGGAATGCGTGAGCTTACCGACCGTGCGCTTGGAGAACTTCGAGAGCAGTAGATTTACGACGCAGTGATACTGGAGCATACATTTATATTTCGGGAACAGGTACTTGGTAAACCAAAGAACTATTTAAAAATGTGTATTTAATCTTTATTATTTCCATGTTTTTTAAGACTTAACAAATGAAAGTTTTTTAGGTTAGGTCAACAATGTGGTTGGTTGGCCCTTGCAAGAATGTCTTGCCAAAAGACAAATTGCCATCGCAATGTCAGACACTTGCCCTGTTTGGCTATCATCATTTCGAAAAACATAAAACAATCCATGAAAGTTCAAAACTGGTTGCTGAAGACATATCGAATTGCTGGAAACGTGTTTGTATTCCAATTCAAGAGAAGCATCGAATTGTTAAGAAAGTAAAAAATCTTTTTGATGCGAGGCGTTATTTAAAGAAAAATGAAAAAAAAAAACGATCTGCAACGTTAAAACTCAAGGAACAAAATTTCATCGCCAAAATTGATAATTTGTTTGCCATTGCTCATGGCAATGTACTCGATATATTAGAGAGTAAAAAATTGAAGGAATTTCTTTTGCTGCAAAGACAAAAAGGGCGACAGGGTCGTATATCTCATTTAAGAAATCATTTAGCCATTTTGAAGGAGAAAAATAAAAAAAACAGATTTCAAAGGAGAAAAATAGCCGACTTTCGAACCATGAAATTACAACACAGAGTAGAAAGTTATCTGAAATTAGCGGAAGTTCATCTAGTCAGACTTTGACGCCGGATACTGAATCTGCTGATATTTTTCTGAGCCCGAAAATGACACAGAAGTCAAATTTAAGTGCATCGAAAAAGCAGATTATGAAGCCGGAACTTGTAAGTGTACTTAATAGAACGAAGGTTAGCGATAGAAAAGCGGCAATGATTTTGCCCGCAGTAGCTAATTCACTTGGTTGTGACCTATCGACGGCAGTTTTTAGCCACTCCACAATTCGAAGAATAAGGGAAAGACAACGCATACAGAATGCTACAGAGATAAAAGAAACATTTAATATGGATCCTCCTTTAGTGGTTCATTGGGACAGTAAATTGCTACCATCAACAACAGGTAACATTTTGTTCAATTAATTATCTCTTAAATTTGTACAGAAATTAAACAAATATTCCAAAAATATATGACAATTTCATAGGATATTATTTCACTTTAAATGTTATTATATATACCATAAGTGTTAATGATGATATGTTTATCAAAATATTTGACTTTAAAAATTATTTAACTCTACTCCAAAATGATGTTTTAATTATTAAACATCAGTTAATCAATTAGAAAAACGTCTAAAATATAATATATAAAATATACTGCAAAACATTTTAATATTATTATTAGCATTATAGATATTTTTAGAAGTTTTTCTTAACAAAAAACTTTAAATTGCAATAGGTTCTGGACACCACGAAAGATTGCCGATTATATTGACAAACGGAGGTGGACAGGAACAACTTCTTGGCATTCCAACATTAAAAAATGGAACTGGCTCAGTTATATGCAATGCTGTGTTTGATGAATTGAAGAATTGGAACGTTGATAATAAAATTAGTGGAATGTGTTTTGATACTACAGCATCAAACACAGGTCTAAAAAATGGTGCTTGCATTGGCTTAGAAAATAAATTGGAGAAAGAATTACTTCATTTTGCCTGCAGACATCACATATTCGAATTAGTATTGGAATCGGTATTTTCAGTTTGCATGGGACCATCATCTGGACCAAATATTGCTATATTTAAACGTTTTCATGTCCAGAGGCAAGATCTGAACAAAGAAAATTTTAGATGCGGAGTAAGCGACGAATTTACGACAGCAGCAGTTGCATCTAAACGTGATGAAATTTTAACATTTGTTAAAAATATACTCGAATTAAAACAACCTAGAGACGACTACAAAGAACTGCTGGAACTAGTACTGATATTTCTAGGTAAAATAATTAAATATTTTTACTATAAGTAGGAGATTACACATTTAAACATTATGTAATACAATAAGCTATTATATAATATTAATGTCATGAAATATTATATTAAATGTAATATTGCATATATTTTTATTTATAAAATTGTATCTATTTTATAGGTGACACTACAAATCCACGATTTAAGGCCCTAAAAGCTATTCATCGTGCTCGATGGATGGCTAAAGCCATATATTCTTTGAAGATATATATGATGCAAGATGAATTCACACTAACACCACGTGAAAAAAAAATCTTTGGGCAGGATTTGCATATTCATCGTAACTGTGTACATTTTTCAATGGTACCAAGCTCCCTTTGCAACAGACGCACCTAAAAATGATTTAGCTTTTCTGAAAGATCTTGACTGTTACAAAGCTCTTGACTTAGAAGTGGCTAACGTTGCCATAAAGAAGTTTGTGCATCATTTGTGGTATCTGTCTGAGGACTTGATTCGTTTGTCTTTATTTGATAATAGAGTGTCACCATCTACGAAAGAAAATATTATTCAAGCTTTGAATATAAATGATGAACCTAAAAACAAAAGGGTAAAAACTTCTTCCGGTCGACAAGTCAGGGTTACTATAAACTGTGAAGGCATTAGTGAACTTAGTCTCGAGTCTTTTGTGACAGTAAACAGTATTCGTTTCTTTGAAATTTTACAATTTGAAGATTACAGCTTTCTACAAAAGGACATTCAACTGTGGCCTGATGACGATAATTATCGTAAATGTGAAGCTATATGCAAAAATTTGAAAGTTGTCAACGACGTGGCAGAACGGGGTGTAGCACTCATTCAAGAATACAACCTTCTGCATACCAAAGATGAGCAACAGAAGCAATGTCTTTTACTAGGTGTGCAGAAGCATCGCAAAGATGTACCAAACGTTAAGAAGAATACCGTTCTTAATTCAATAAAGAAAAACTAAAATAAAACATATTTAAACCGTAATTAGGTAACTCTGGCTAAAACTGAACTTCATTTATTACCTAACTTCCTAAAATCTAGAAACTGTGTCGTTGCAAAACTGATACCTTTGTTTTGAAATTTTTTAATAATATTATTTAGCGATTTTTCACCTTTTTATGGGAAAATACATAAATATAATTGAGTATTTATGAAGGCGCAACTTTTTTATCAAATAGTCTTGTTTGTTAGGTCATTTTAATGATATTTTGTTACAAAACAAATCAACATTTATGAGGCTTCTACATGTTTCTATCAATTTAATTTTTTTTATTAAAAAATTCATAAGACATTAAAATTCCTTTAAAATCAAGCTTTTTATACATTAAATTACACTTTCACATGCCTATTTCTTTATCTTAAAATTTTGTTAAAATTATACTGCCATCAACTGATATATCACTAGTTACATTTAAACGAATTTTTTTAGAATTATTATAAAATATATAAAAAATCGATGGTAGCGACCTCTAAATGTCATTCAATTCGTTTGTTTTTGGGGTCATTTTAACCCAAATTTAATTTGGAACATTTTAAAGGCGTGCGTCCATAAATATATGGATGATGCCTTTTTTTGAAGCACCCTAATGCTTATGTTTATGTTTGCATTGTGAATGGGCCTTTACGATGGACAATAACAACGGGCTTGAAACAAGAAATGACCTCTTCGATAGATCATAATCTATTAGTGTGATTGACCTAGATGAGATATTGGCGATAAATGGTTGAATACTTTGCTATTTACACGACAATGGTCAACTAAATGCGGTATTAGCAGTTAAAAGATCTGAAGTTCTCTTTTTGCCTTCTGTGTCAATCATCTTTGTCTTTAGTGGTACTCAAACCGAAAACTGTAGCCAAGAGCGGTTGTCATCTCAGTCTTTATACCGTCCAGGTTGTCAGGGGACTACGTGCTCCACAAACACCAGAAAAACTTTGAATATAATCCTCCGCTCGCCCTATTACCGAGAGATTCTTCTCATTCTTAAGTTGAGTGGATCAGAGAACTTTTATCTCGGGACGAAGCCCGTCTCGCCCAACGCCCAGCAGCAGCTGGCGCTCCGCGTGGCTCGCCAGGCCAGACGTCCCTGCTCGTCGAGCTGTTTGGTGCTGTTGACATAACGGGAAGCGGCGTGCCCGGGCGCGGGATCTGGCTCGACCGCTCCGAAGCGGCGCCTCGGATGAGTGGCCGGGCGGGCCGGCCGCGCTTCACGGCAGCGGGGGAGGGAGGAGGGGAGGCTGCCGTTGCGGCGCCCATCAACCCGTCCAGCGACGCAGGGCCGTTGCCGGTTCACTGTTCCAACAGGAAAATGATATTGAAAGGATTCGGGAGGTCCACCAAATGCCCTTTCAAGGCGTCTAATCATTAGGGAGCGGATTTTGATGACCTAATCCATCGCCAAAAATATCAATACAATGCTCTTAAAATATTTTTAAAATGCACCAAAAGCTAAGAAAAATGACTAAAAAAGGTGATGAGGATTGATTAAAAATGTTGATGAAAAACTCACACTCTAGGATACATCAATTATCAATTGTAATCAAGGCTTCTTCCCTTCGTTCAAGGCTTGGACTGTTCTTTACCAGGAAATATCTGTCTTCAGGTATCTGGAAACGGCCGAACCGTCTATGGCGCTGATAGGCGTCACAGGAACCATAGATTTCGTATTCACAACGACTAACATTACAATTTCCGAGCAAAGCAATCGAATAGGATACTCACGAAATCTGGGGAGAATATCTGTTGCATCTTGTAAATAATTTTTCAATACCATTATAAGTATATTAAAATCGATTAAATCAGCTAAGAATGCTTTAAAAATGACGGGAAAAGGTAAAAAAATACTTAGTAGTTGAAATCAACAAAAAAATGCAAAAAGAAAGTCGTATACAAATGGGTCATTTCCTTTTGTCATAATGTCATGCCCTTATGTCAGTTCCTTTTATAACTTAAAATTAAGATTCCACTAAATATCATTGAACTAAAATAAAAATAAAAACTTGACACTTCATGAAAATCAGCTCCCACTACTCATACTGGCCATTGGTGGCTCCTTGGTTAGCCTGCTCGCTTTCAACGTCGCAACCCCGGGCCCGATTCCTGGTCGTGGCAAAAAATAATTGTGCGCCTTGCTTGCAAATGTGCCAGCATCTGTTAGTGTGTTACGATGAGAAGCTCACTTCTCAGGTTGAGAATACCAGAAATACAGCGTAGGGATGGCTGTGTGCTAACCACACGTACCCCTAACCCATGGCCGCCTACGCTACCGGTAGGCCTTAGCTCGTGAACAGCTGTTGTGCAAAAATATATACATACATACTTACTAATCATACTGAAAGGCAAATACTGTGATTTTTCAACTAATACAGTGCACGAGAGAAACGCAGCTATCTCTGGGGTAGTTTTGATGTCTGACAAAGCTTGCTCAGAACAGCGGATAATCGAAAGCGAGTGCCATGTCTCCACTGACACGGTGCCGCGGTGCCCCCATTCCCTCTCCCGCTCGCCCCAACCCCACTGGCGCCAAAGCGAATGAATGGGTAGAATTACACAAAGCCGCTGGTCACCGAGCAGCTTTGTCGCCAATCCACACACAAACACTTTCCCCCAAAGCGCCGCCCGCGGTCGCCAAAGAAAGTAAAACGGTCCACTCTCTATGGAGCCTCTCCGTGAAAGGTGCTGCAAGCGCACCCAACCTGCTTGCGCGGCCGGCGGAGCGCGAAAACCGCGCCGGCTGGCCCCGAAATGTGGAGCGCTCGCAACGAGAGAAAGAACGTGTTTTCATGGAAATGACACGAATTAAAATTAAAGAGCACCATTAATCTCGGGCGAATGTTTACAACTCGTCGGGACTAAGCTTGTTCATTTCTGCTTTTGCTTCACAGAACAGGTCAGTTGTAATTGTTGAAGTGGTCATTTGGAAAGTCCGTGTTGACGAAAAATGTGGAATTGATAAGATTTATACGAGACAAGGGGATATATTTAATAAAAATTAACTGGAAAAGTCTTACCAAATGTAAATATAAAGAACTTATTATCAAGAAGTTATAAAACAAATATTTTAATTGTATTACGGAAATGTCATATTACGATGGAAGCATTTTTTATTGAAATTCTTATATTATTTATCGTTATGGAATACAAATACAGGAATAATATATTTTACAATCATATGGAACATGCACACCCCACATTTGTGTTACATCTTATTTTTTCAATGAAACACAAAATTTCGAGGTGAAAGTGATGCGTATGCCGTTTCTGATGTTAACTGAGAGAAGATGGTACATACTTTACACACAAATGAACACATATCTGGATACTCAGGACAAAAATCGATAGTGAAGAAAATGCTATTCAACGTCATCGTAGAAGAAGAAACCTCTGAATTTGTAGTAGATTTGTTTATCAAAGTTGTTATGAGTTGTCTTTCATTAGCACAAAGAGATGGACATTCGCTGTTCACATCACATTAAGATGATCATGATCTCTTCATATGCACCTGAAGTGAATAAGGAACTTTAAATGTGACTTAATAATGTGTCCATATTGTCAAAAATAATTGTTCAAAACAAGTGCAGCAGTTCTTTGCATTTAAAGAAATATTATATTTCGTATGACAAAGTAAATACGTAAAAAATTATTCCTTTTTTTGGTGACTCGTAATTTGTACTAGATCTTCTGAAACAAACCATTTTATTAAGGAGATCACCAACCAATGGCCATAGGAGCTAACCATAGATTGTGAACCAACCGCATCAAATAGCATTTTATGGGATACAGAAGACAAAATTGTACGCATTATTGCGTGGTCTGTCTTCTCGCATGAAAGTCAAACATGGACATTAGAAGAAGAAAAACGTAAAACGGGCGTATTTGATATACTGTGCTACTGGGGTTTTTCAAAATTATCTTCAATAGTGAGAATGACTAACGGTTAGGATACTTGGTTTAACCAGCGCTCTGACGATTCGATAGCAGCAGGCACATCCTCCAACGGAATGCAACTTTACATTCTCGAGGGTTCTATAAGTACGGAAAGACCTGGAACGGGCAAATAATATGGTAATGAAGCAAATCCCCCATGTTCGGGGTGACCAATCTTACTCCGAAACGCGAGAGGCCAGGAATCGAAAAAGCAGCAGCAGATCAGCCTCTGGATTGACGGTTCCAACGAGGTCGCCCGCCCGCCCGCCAGCCCACCCGCTGAGGGGCGACAGCCGCTAGCAGCGCCTTCGACCAGGAGCGCGCGCGCGCGAGGGGCCCTGCCAATTAGAGGAAGAATATTTGGGCGGCGGTGGCGGAGGCGGCGTGGCGTGGGGGACTTTCTTCCCGCGCGTGGGGCGTTCCGGCGCGCGGCCCCGAAGAAAGCATGACGCGAGAAACGCGCACTTTTCATCGCGGGAGCTGCTGCTGCTGCTGCTGCTGCTGCTGCTGTTGCTTCTTCCTTGGAACACGAGGCCCGCACCCCGCCCACTGCAACACGCGGCGCCATTGCCTCCGCGGGCGCGAGCGCCTGCGCAGCTACCGGCGGTGGAAATACGAGTAAGATGTGCGACATTGACAGCTCAACATCGACATTTCTAAACAGTAATGTTCAAAACCGAAACATCCATGTTGCTTTTTGTATACCAGCATTATAAAAGACCTTTTCTGTTTGCAATAAATCCTTCATAATCCGGAATTTTACGGTACAAGTGATGAAGTATTAGGTTTTTACGGCACGAATAATTGCGTCATCACACGTTCAACCAATCGCAGCGAGAGAATCGTGGGGAGGTAGAGGTAAACGGAACAGCCGACCAGATCAGAGAAGCCTGCAGGGTATGTTAACGTCTAGTGCATGGTCAAACATGTGTCTCATCGGGACGCAAAAGGTAACTGGCTGTTGTCAGCTGGAAAAAGCCCTAAGAAGAAGTCGAAAACGTAAAAATATCGAAGTTGGAAAAACGTTTGATTTATTAAAAAGTTGTTCAAAAAATCGACATCAATGTCACATCCCTAATGTGAGGGGGCGGCGCTACAGGCATCGCGCATTCAAATGCACTGCATAAGCTCACGGACGAGGGAATTGGACGAGAAAAGAATGACGAATGGATATAGCTTGATTCTTTGGTGTTTCCGGGCGTCAGCTGTTACGGATCAATAATTCCATAAGTATAGTGCATGTGATATATCCGGAGTTGACTGTATTCCTTCTCCGCCGGAAAGTGAGATCAGCCGCTAACCTACGTCTGCTGGCGGGGTACCGCCTCGAAGTATCCGCATCAGCGACGCACCGTCTGCGCGTGTGATGTGCTTATGAATACCATACTCGCGGTTCAAACCGTTAAGGAATAAAATGGTGTGAGCGACAATTTTCTCATGGATTTAATTTATTTATTCATCACTCTTTCATCGTACGTACATCATATAGACTTAAAATGTATGGCTAAAGCTTTAACTGATAAAACTGTCTGACGCGAGATATGATTTATTTCGCATGACCCTTGGGGGGCGGAATTCGCTGTCAACGTGACTCTGCACACCCCACGTTGACCTAAAAGATAGGCTGCTATTGTTTCTGCCTAACATCAAAATCTATCCACTAGGCCTCTCAGCTTCTCTTAGTACACGCCAGTCAAACAATGAATTTTTTTGGAGGCCTTGGATGAAAATGATTTATCTTAAACATAATAATACCACAATTTCTGTAAAGTGTCGATATTCCAAGAAGACAGGCAGCCATTCACACTATTCAAACTACCAGCAAAATACCACTATAAAGTTGCAAGAAACCAATTGTTCAACTGCCGTTTTGTTAAGAACAAGATTGACGGTTAAAAATTCATTTAATGAATGCTCAACTTTAAATAGCCTAGGTTTAATGCAACCTGTTTCCCATTCATATACCACAGCTCGTAAGTAATAAACACAAGCAACAGGAAAGCATAGCTTTCTTGAGCGTCCCTCATTTCTTTCGAGGCATCTTCAGGAAACTGAGGAGCAGCGACAGCAAAAGGGCGGCGGCGCGTGACGAGCGACTCAAGAAAGCGGAACAGGCGGAGAGTGTTACAGCTCCGTGGCGCCGATGAAACTTCCGGCAGAGAAGTCACAGGATGTAGTGCATATGACACGGAATCCACATGTCACCCTCAGGTGTGGAATAAACATCGCGGCAACACAGCAAAACTTACTAATAACCCGTACACGTAGGCTTCCGCGGCTCGAGTCCATTACTTCTAGGCTGTCCGGGTGACGCCGCGTCGTTGGCGCGCCGCGTCGTAGTGAGGTAGTTGATCACTACCCTGAAGAAGCCTGCGACATGACAGGCGAAACGTCGGCCTATCTGCCAACGACGCGGCGTCACCCGGACAGCCTAGAAGTAATTACTAATAACCCGTAACTTTACTTTTGGACTCTTGCAAAAGCTAAGTTTCGAGAGGAAATGGAAGAAGCAGACAGGAGTGTAACTGAAATAAACTACGTAAGAAAAAAGAGCTGCTTACCAATAAACGAAATTTAAGACCTTCCACCTCCCATCTACTTTTGATTGGAAAAACATATTCGCTCTTTGCACACTTTTAAACATTTTTACTTTAATGCTCATTTATTGAGAACTTCTCCACCCGTTTTTCCGAGAATTTGTTGAGGGAAAACGAATATCGAATTGTGGAACCGCCTTTAAAACATTCATCAAATTGTACATTTAATTATAGAATAAATATTGAAGATCCCAAAAATGATTTATCATTAAAATAACATTAACACATGTTTTCGCCTAAATTTCCATCAATCGATGTTTCAATAATGGTCAATATCCTTCGACAACATTGAGTAACAGATTCAGAAAATTGAACGGCTACGGCCAACAATGAGGTTTTGTTACGGTTTACTTCTGGTTGAACATGTGGTTCATCTCAAAACTGAATACATTGTTTTGACAATCGGACGCACTCTTGAACTTCATAAAAATCTTGCAACAGATACGGTCTGAACACAAGATGATTTTTCCGACCTCAAAAGCTTGGAAAAAGGCGTAACGTCATTATTCAGACGACCCGCATCGAAAAGCAGCCGAACATTGTAAACGGACACCAATGTTGATATCTGCGAGCGGAGAACAAAAGAAGTGCGGCTCGGCAATCGGAACGTGAAGACCGCTGATTGCAGGGTAGAACTGCGCAATACAAAATGAATTAGACATTCGTAAAACGTTTTCGAAAGTGTTGCGCAGTTTTTAAGCACGTGAAAGTACGAATCGTGATAGTCTTAAATCATGAAAACACACGAAAATGTCAAAACTCATTTCATTATATTAGATATTACATTCGATTATATTTAAGTACTATCTCTAGTTTCGACAGGTGTGATACCAATATCTAGAGATTTCAACTAACAACGTTTTTCATTCCACACTGTTTGCCACACAATTATACATTCTAGGCAGTATGCGACGCTGCGGCAGTAATTGACACGAACCTCACGAGGATCAAAGATTTCAGACTTACACGCCAGTTACTTGTCGATCACTGGGAACACCAAAGGTGGGAAATTGTTCCAGCATTCAGAACTCGCTAAGTCCTAAGAGAAACATCCTCTTAAAATATTAATTACACATTGCAGTATGTTGAATGTTTTGTTCTTGTCGTTATTTTTTTATGGTCGTGTGTAGTTTAACATTTTCAGTCCTCTTACCTGCCATCTAGCGGGCCTAAAATCCGCACATGGAGTACTGTGGTTGATTCAGTAAGTTGTAAAGTAAAGCCCGTGGACCCTCTCCCAAGATGCTTACATCTTTTTACAAGAACAGCAGGGCAGTTCCCCAGAACGCAATTGCGTTCCTAAACCTATTGAATGGCACGTACAATTATTACGGGCCCTGGTAACGGAAAAGTGGATAAATCCAGTTGCTAAATTTAGAAGAAAAAAATCCTCCAACACATTATGTACACAGAATCCATGTCTTGTGGGTCTTTCATAACGAAAAATAGATTGACGGCAAAACGTCTGTGCGTCCGACTGTCCATGCGTCCGTCTGTTTGTCAATGATAGTGGCTACACCGTTCAGCCCATTATCATTAAAACTCATATTTTATAATTGATCTGGCTGCTGTCGCGGCCCCTGTAATTTGTGACAGATATTTTATTTTAGGAGGTACTTTACATGAAGAACTTAGGGCACTTCAAAACTTTAAAAAAAAATGGCTGCAACGTTTTGGATTAAATTTTGTTGTTGAACTGAGTGAAGGATATTTGACAGAATGGTGAAGGTCTCATGTTAGTTAAAAACTCTAATTTTTCCAAAATTTCAAAAGTTCAAAATTTTTTCGCAGTCTGCCTCCAACTTAAATATTTAAAAAAAGTTTTTTCCTTAATAAAATATGTTCCTTAAAGATAGATATTGAAATAAGGCCACACACATTTTTTTTTTAAATCTGAGTATTGTTTGCGTAATTGCGCATAATATTACATAGCTATTAACAATATCGCGAGAAAGTACGTGCTGGAGTAGCTCCACTAGCTATATTTAACAGCTTCGCGCAAGGGTTAATAAAAAGCTAAAGCGTGTAAAGATGCGATCATGGTGAAATGCGATCTTGGCCAGATGGCAGCAAGTCTCTTGTGTTCTTGGTGAAGGCGATGCGTCCGTGAGGGTCCGCCGGGGGGAGGGGGGGACCGCTCACCCGGAGCCGCCGAAGCCGCACCCGCGAGCTGCGCGCCTGCGCAGAATCAGGCTAGAACCCTCCCCCCTGCGCGGCCCAGCCATGGCCAGTCTCTCCTAGCCCCATGCTGCCCCGCGCCGCGTCCCGTCTCTCGCCCCGCGCCCACCCCGCTCCGCGTCCCGCTGCCCGCCCCAGGGCCCCGCCCCCCCCTCCGTGCTCAACCCCGCGTTACATCTCTGGGCTACACCCCCGCGCCATACCCCTGGGCCACCCCACCTCCCCGCGACACGCCTCGCGCCGCGACCCGCCCCGCGCGTCACCGCGCCACTCAGCACCGCCCCTTGCTGCCCCGCCCCGCCCCGCCCAGGCTTCGTTCCGCGCCCCGCGCCCCGCCCCCAGTACCCAGCAGCCGCGCGCCGGGCAAAGAAGAGCGATCGCTGCGTTTTGCGTCCCGCGCGGCCCCGCTCCTCTCGCAGGCCCCGCTCGCGTCGCCTTGCGGTCGCGTCTCGGTCGCTTCGCTCCGCGACGGGGCGACCCGCTTTCGGGCAATTCGCGTCCCGGAGGCGCTGACCCGGCGCGCGCCGCCGCTCGGCTCCGACACGGCTGCGACGAGGCTCGGCACGCGGCGGAGGGGCGTGACACATACGTCACAATACGTCGTAATGAGCGCGAAAGCGGATGCGTGAATGGGTTGTGATGCAAAAGTAGCGCGTATCGTTCTGGATGGGGGTGGGGTCGGGGAACAACTGAGGTGCGACGGAGCACACGCCGTGTGACTTGTTTCGCCGCAGAGGAGGGGTGTGTGTGCAAGAGATAAGGGCCACGAGCAACGATGTGACTAAATAAGGTATACATAGACCTGACGAACAGTTCCGGGATGAAGACAATGGAGAGGTATATTAGACGAGATACCTGTGCCTTCGTGAGGCAGGAACGGCGCAGACAAAGGTATTGTTGAAGCAGGCAGAGAATGTTTAGGATGTGGTTCGTGGACGATTTAATAAAAAGATCCGCGACATTGTGTTTTCGTATTGTCCGTACATGGATCCTAAAGGAAGAATAATTGAAACAATCCCCCAAAGTATAACTTGGCATTGTGAAAATAATTCTTCACGCTGTTTTCTCTCAGATAATAGAATAATGTGTGGAAGATATTTGCGGACTCCCGGTAGTATTCGTGAAAGTATGTTATCCTTGATATTCAATGTTTATACTCACCAGAAGAGAATCCTCACCGGAACGCATACAAGCAACCTCATTTTTTGCGAAAAAGGCCGGAGTAGTTTAACCTGCGCGTACAGATATCTTTTCATTGATGAAATAATTATAGAAGATCCAACGATATACGAGCTTTGGCTCCATTGTCAATAAAGTCTCGCTTGATTACATACATGGAGGTAACTTCCCATTGCTCCACGTATTTCTCAAACGCCTATTATCCTCACAGTGAAGTGCAATGCAAACATCCAAGTGCGGAACAGAATTCTTCATTTGTTTAGAATTAAGCCAATACCTACTTATTCGAGAATACAAACTCTGTAGTATTCTCCTACAATATTTTCTGGGTTTTCATCGCTAAAATGTCCGTGATATTTAGAAAACAACCAGATGAAACTCAAGACCACTTCAATACCTATTTTTTTTAACTTTTTCAATTCTCATCGGAAGAGATCGAATCCAAAAGTGGATCGTAATCCACAAACTTTTGAACAATTATATTAAATCTATTTTCAAAGAATTCAAACAAATATAATTATTTTAACTTATTGATCATACTATATAATGTTCGTAATGCACATTGCAATAATTATTCAATACATTTTGAAATTTTAAAATACAAGGAGCAACTAGATATCTTTGTTGAAAGATTTTTTATGTCCACACAGAAAGTACTGACTATGCCGGGTGGAATAACATTTGGAAGCAACTGTGCATTTAAATTCGCGAGTGCAACTTGTGCGTAGATTTGGGCGTCGCCGGCGGTTCCAGGAGCGCGACGTCGAGCGTTACCGTGGCGTGGGCGGGGTACAGTGGAGAGGGGCGGGGCGGGGAAAGGATGGGTGGGGAGGAAACGAGCGAAGAGGAAAAGGTGGAGCGGAGAGTGGCGGGGCGTAGCAGAGCGGGACTAGGTGGATGGGGCGGGATGGGACGAGGCGGAGCGGCGCGAGGCGAGGCAGGGCGGGGCGGGACGGGTCGGAGAGGCGGGTGGGCGGACAGGAGTGGCACGGGGAGGAGCGGGATGGTGCAGGTTGGAGCGGGGCGGGATGGTGCAGGTTGGAGCGGGGCGGGGCGGAGCGGGGCGGGGCGGAGCGGGGCGGGGCGGAACGGGGCGGGCGGAGCGAGGTGGAGCGGGGCGGTGCTGGTTGGAGCGGGGCGGGGCGGGACAGGGCAGGTCGGGGTGAGACAGGGAGGGGCGAGGAAGGGGAGGAGCAGAGCGTAGCGGAGCGGGGAGGGGAGGGGAGGAGCGGCGCAGGGCGGGGAGTGGGCGGGGCGGGGCCACCTGAAGCGCCGTCCGTCGCGGGCGACAGCTCAAGGCCCGCCCACGTGCCACAGCGCTGGCCTAGCACAAGAGCACGCACTCATGGCCCACGCGAAGCCAGGCGGTACGAAGGAAAACACGCCCATAGACATTTAATATACTACCTACGAAGAGCTACATGAAAAACATGGTTGATCAGACAGGACTATCTTTGGTTTTTAGGTCAGAAAACAAATTACTAAATGTAAAACACTGAAATTTTCCAATTTATGAATGTGTTCTATTCGTAATTTGAATATACTTTGATTTCTACCTAAACACGAGAAGAAAGTGCAATTATTGGTGTTAATGTGAAGCAACATTGTGAAAAATTCCGGTTAACTCCTTGTACTTCAGCTATCTGGTAGATGATAAATAACTGCCCAAGCACTGCAGGATTTCTTAAGTTAGTTGTTTAATGGATTATTTAAATGTTTTATTACCATTATTATTCGTTCATCTCCCGACAAAATTTATGTTATCTAAATAAAATTGTACTTAACGAACACTTATGAATGAGAACATCAACGATTTTTGTTATGGAACTGTGCATCTAATTATTTCTCTCGCTTAAATTATTCAAAACGTTATGACGAAAGTAATATCAGTATTCCGTGTATGAATTTCCTTACTTGGATGTATAAAAAAATCCAAATATGATTTTGTTTAATTCGTTTCTATCTAATCTGCATAATTGGAAAGGCTTCCGAATGTGAAAATAATAACGGCAAGGGGTCTCTCAAGGCGTGAATTCGACCCTGACCACAACTGGTGGCGCGACAGCATTTCCCAAATTCGGTGAAACAACCTGCGGACCGACTTCCTTTTAGGTCTTTTGAGCGCGAACGCACAAACAAATGAGATTCACGAGCCTCGATCAGCATCTGGGATAAGAGACACTCGCCCTTGTCGCATCTAATTTACATGCGCATATCAATGTGTCCAGTTATATATTAGAACCTCACACATGTTTTGTTTATACACTTTACCTCTGAATACACTGATAACTCGGGAGAACTTCGCAACATACTGAGTTATAATTTTAAATTAATCTTCACGCGTAAATGAACAGACAACTCAGTTCTTTTAATCTTTAACAATGATTTCAAGTAATTTTTTTAGCACAACCAATAAACTCAAAATAACTTGTTTGTGTTTTTATAACTTCACTAAACTTACGTTTTGAAAAACGGACGTAAATACA
Organism: Gryllus longicercus; assembly: GCA_038098605.1. Classification (NCBI taxonomy): domain Eukaryota; kingdom Metazoa; phylum Arthropoda; class Insecta; order Orthoptera; family Gryllidae; genus Gryllus; species Gryllus longicercus. Next base: position 374,178 of record JAZDUA010000285.1, on the reverse strand, counting down.
CATATGTGACAGCTACTGAGCAAACAGAAGGAATTTAACACATCTTACCATTCACAAAAGTAGGTAATTATTAGGAGAATACAACAGTATACGTATTTCATTTTCGGAAGAAAGATTACTTCTGACTTCGTCACCTTATTCACTGGGATCAAAGAATTATTGCTCTAAAAACCTCTAAAAAAATAACATTCTTAATTTTTTTTAAAAATTGAGTAAGGTTGCCACGTATACCATATTACACTGAAATGACATTTCATTCCCAGTGTACAAGACTTTTGTTTCCTGCCGTGGGGTTCGTGACAGAGCTGCGTGGAACTGTCAACGGGGCGGCTATGAACCGCTCGAGCGCACTGCATGCAAACCGTTGCAGCAGCCGTCGACCCACCAGGCAGTGGACGTATGTTGCAGACACCTCGCATGTAGTAGATATGTTACGTGTTTGGCATGTACTTGAACTTCAAAACGTAATTTATTTCTTAACAACTATATAAGTCTTTACGAAAAACAATTGTAATAGTTGAAGAATCAGATGCAATGATAATATAGACGCATGTATTTTTTCTTATTTATTTATTTGTTTATTTATAATAATAAAACCTTCCTCGGTTATCATCGAAAGAGAACGAAATAACATCATGAACAAGTAAATGAATTGGTGGGTCACCATCTCAAAAGTATGATAAAGGAAGTCTAGTCATACACTAGTATGTTTCATTTGGCTCTCTTTTTATAACGCTGATGAAGTGATGACAATCGCGCGTCGCACAGTGCCTGCCGCCGTTACCGGCAATGCACGGCAGATTCCTATAAAGTGAACAGTTACGAGTTTCGTCCTATTCACTCTAGGACTATTTGGCTGTAGCGATCACTCCACCGCAGATCGAATCGCCACGACAATCAGGCCCGCGTTCTTTCCCCAACTCGATGACTGGGGAAGGGGGGCTCGAAACGACCCCTTCTTTTTGAACCTAAATTTCCATGATTTGCGGAGTGGTTTCTCGAGAACAGCGACGCAGCTTCCAGAAAAACAGGTTGCGACCCACTCATGACCTTCCTTCCCTCCTCCTCGTCTCCCCCTCCCCTCCCCCTCCCGCGGTCGTCCACCTGCGCAGCAACCGCCCACCGGCGCGGTTCAAGGTCCCGCGCAGCAGCCAAGGCCCCCTGCAGGCCTCCCGCCCGCCGCCACGGAGCATCGAAAGCTTCACGGCCCTGCACAAACGAACTAGTGGCGCTCAACAGCACACACTTTCACGCATTATTTCTACTTCCAAAGATATCTTCCGAAGTTCAGACGTTTCAAGGAAAATAAGACGTGCGCCAGTTTTTAAACGTCCTATGCGCTATCCGTGGAAAAATTAAAGAAAACATCAGGAGCAGTTTTTTAAGAATGTTTTGTAGTACATTAATTTCAAGCATAAATTTCGCGAAAATAACTTGTTTTAAAAAATATTGCAAGTGCCCTTTTTAAAGACATAATTTTTTAGAATAGATTTTAGTTAAGAAAACATATTAATTATCAATATTGTACTTTTTCAATGTAATTTTTGTTTAGTAGAGGTTCAGCGCTTAATTTTGGATCACTCCAATGATGAAACACGATTTCAAGTTGAACAATGCTTTATTCGATAAATTACAAACTCAAATATCCCGACACGATGTGTACCGATCGACTGATCGAGCTAGACTGAATAAAACAGTAATGGCGTAGAATGTTCTAGTTGAGCCAAAGAACTCTCGGTTATAGATGGCGACACATTCGTCATGCAACTCGTAATAAAAACATAAAATAGTTAACACCAAATGTAATAAGTCGAACATGTTTTGCAAATTTCGTAAACGGATAATTCAACGAAAATGGATCAGCACAGCTCTTTTACCGTTATGTACTGTAATTGAGGAAACCTTTTTTTTATTTCAACGTTTGGGATGAAACTTGTACAAAATTGCCCCCTATTTCACGTAAAATTATACGAAAAATATTTGTATATTCGAGCGATTTTACATCAACTTCTTTCGTGATCAATCATTGAACAGTAGATTTCATTAATGGAAATAATCTCTATCTTCAATGTTGTAGTTGCAGGAAGACGACAAAAAAAAACTGCAACTTAGAAAATTCAGAGATTTCAAGCCCTCTTTTACGGTATTCGAGGACAAAGTTGAATCAAAAAAATGGCTTCAACATTTAGGAAATTTTAAGAATGGATGTAGATGCCACATAGAGTTCATTCTGAAATAAAAAGATAAAGGTTTCATTCGCACATTCCACGTTACGGGTCAAGACGAAATGTATCCTTAGTACAGCATCATAACACTTAATTCAAATTAACTAAAATTTTCAATATTTTTATTCAGAGGATCCATTCTTTATATCCAACGTATTATGATTATTTCTGTTGTAATTTTAAGTTTATTTTAATGCTTATCAGTAGTTGACTGAATGTAGCAATAATTGTATGAAATATTTGTATAATGTATAATTTATTTAAACTTTAAACGCAATGAAATGACAAACAAGTATAAATACAGTAATGAATATTTGCGAATGCTGGGGTTGTAGTACGCTTTGTTATAATTAAGGTTGCGATGATACATTTATATAGACTGTGTTTTTAATTGACATTACGCCTCAAACAAATCATTACTAATTATGAACATATTTTGGATTGACCACGGCGAAGATGACTTGCAAAAACCTCAATGGCGAGGGAAGAAATGTAGTTAAAGAAATGTTTTGATGTGGGATGGATCAAAAAGCTCGTTTATCAAGCCGTTCCACCAGACTTGTTGGTGCGAAAGAAATATCGTATTTCGAACTCATAACCCATTTGCTCCCACATTTTTCATATTCACAAATTACAAGAGTAAGGCATGTATCACACCCTTCAAGATTTTGATATTTTGCAGAACTCTTGGATAATCAATAAAATTACATTAAAATTTACACTATAGTATCATAGAGATAAATAAGTACTATTTATACGTATTTCTTCCATGATACAACGCCTAAGTCTTTAATGTGCTTGGAAAAGGTTTCTGAAGTTTGCACACTATACGTAAAAGGAACTTTCCAGACAGTATCGCATATTTCTATCGAGGCCATTATTAGGTAGCAATTAGTTAGGGAAAGCAAAGTCGGAGTTAACGCGAAAGTTAGGAGTCATCGTTTCGTCCACCTCAGGGAAACGATGTGTCTCCAAAATTTCTAAAATGGTTCTTGTAGTTTTGTTAGAAGATTGTCCGGAGTGTCTACCTAGTGATCATGTTTTGGACCTGGGCAATTTATGATCTCATACTACATGACCTACCTGATGAAAGAAAACAACGCAATAATTTTCGGGTACAGTTGTAGATTATTGAACATACTACGCGCTTATTATGCATGCTTTACGTTATGGAGTACCTGGAAGCTCAGTGGTGGATCAGGGGAGAAGGGGGCCACGGCCTCCCCCCAAAAGGCATTAATTCTTCGTCTGTTGATTTAAATATTTATTCATGTTAGAATTATGTAATTATTTAAACAATAATATTTTATATTACCATATATACGCTACAAAGAGATTGTACAATATAATAACAAATGATGATTAACAAATATGTTTATTATTTTACAAAAATCAAGGAGCCCTCCCCCCACCCCACCCCCACCCAATGATCTGCTGGATCCACCCCTGTGGGTGTCTCTGTTTTAGTTCTTCGTTTAAGAGAAATACTGAATAATTCCTTCCTAGTAATTTCAATATGAGGCTAGTCTGGCATCCTTAACGCAGTGGAAACAGCGATTTTGAAGAATATTTCTTTTGTACGAGGGCTTATCGATCGTATGGGAATAAGCTTGAAGGAACTCGAGTTTGTCGGACATACATATCCAGGTTCGAACTACCTCGCCTAAAAGTTATTGTAATAAATATAGGTGTTGTGGCGCGTTATCGTTGGCATTTCTAATGAAATAATTATAAACGTTGTCAATGCCAACAATAGTTGGCACACTATTGTTGGCAATGACAACGTTTATAATTATTTTATTGTAATAAAACTTGATAATGTTGTGTTATCTTTTATAAAACTTCAATTATGAGTAATGTGACTAAGCTGTTTTCGTAACAGATCCCACAAATATGAACTATGGTCGATTGCGATGCAATTGAACATTCTTCACGAACCAATAAATTGTTCTTGGGATGGTTCTTCTTTTTCGACGACCTCAAAATATTTAAAAGCTTCTACAACGAGCGCATGTATTTTGCAGGCCACGTGTCCGTTTGTGGAGCGGCCGCCAGTCGCTCGGAGGCTGGATAATCGTCCGGAGGCCTTGGACCGGGCACGGCGACCGTTGGCCGCTGCCCGCCCCCGCCTCCGCCCCCGCCACCGGTCCAGCCCTGGCCCCGCGCCGCGTCGCGCCGCGGGGCGTGGCGGGGCTGAGCGGGGCGGGGCGGAGAAGGAAAGTTGCAAAGACGCGCCGCGCTCGCCCCGGCGCGGTGGGCGACGTCTTCTGTCAGGGCGGGCGCGCATCGACACTTCCGAATAACACTCTGCAACTCTCCACAGAAACGTCTCTTGCGTTAGAGATAACTGTCTCAGTCGGGATCCGACTCGCTGGTGCTGTCGTCCTATGTTCTACAGATTCGCCTAGTCATTGGGATTGCCGTCCTTCCGTGTAGGGATAATTTGAGCGTCCAAGCACGCTCATCTACTCAAAACACGCAGGAACCCATTGTAATCGTTTCCATTGACATTTCTTAACGATCACAGATCAAAACTGGCATAAATCCTCCACCAATTGGTCTACTGTACGTATTAACTCGCATTAATAGGCACATAATGTTCTTCATTACTCAAGGCGCCGTTTATTCATCGCATAGCACCACGTTCTTCTGTCTTTAACACACACACACACAAAATTATTCCTCTAGAAAAAGTGGCTCGTCAGTTGCCTGCAACTTACGCGATCATTTGTCGTGTCTCTTAATGATTTTTATTGTATACAAAATGCTCATATTTAAAAAAAAAAGTATACGCAGTTATGCACATAGCTTGTGAATGAGACATGAACCAGACAGGAAACTTCATTCATAAATTTATCATTATATTATAATCCAAGTGTAAAAACGCACATTTAAAACTTTCCCTAGGCTTACGGTGAAAAATCACACCATTTCTGCCCTACTTTATAAAAATCATTTTTGTCCTCTTCCACCAAAAAACCGACTAGTTGAGCGCTCGTTCACCTTTCTGTTTTTTTGTTGCCTTAGGTTCCCTAGGTCAGATACTTTCTTTTACTTATTTAAGGTCGCTTTTCAACCACTAAAGTCATATAGCAATCATTGTAAGTAACTCCAGGAGTAATGGTATTCGTATACAGACACACACAAACATCCAAGCCCCGATTCTGACTTTCAGACTTCGATTTAAATAGTGGATTTTCACAGATCATCAGCTGGACGCGATTATCCAATTGGGAGCTTCGTTAAGACTTGAATTTTTGGTATTGAAACTCCAGATTAGATAACCGCGTTCAGCTGATGATCTATTAGAAGTCACTATTTAAATCAGAGAATAGGCTTGGCTTGCCCCACTCTCGCTTTTCGTGCTTCACTGGGCCGCCGTCAGAGGCGCTGCCCGTGCCCTGCAAAAACGAAACGGCGACCGAAAGCTAGGCACGTTCTTCTGTCACTTACGTAATCGTAGCGATTAAGATCATGCGCTGGAAGATGAGGTCATTCCGATTAAACAACATGCTAAGGCGACAACTCGCAAGACTACGGACACACGCACTTTTCAACTAAATAGATATGATGTCACTGCTGAATACTATTAGCGTGAGTTCAGTAGTACGTAGGCAACCCGACGTTGTGGTAGATAAATCGAAGATTTAAAAGCACTCACGAAAAACAAAAACACGTTGCGTTTGGATTGGCATTGCTGAAGCATCATTAGAGTAGTTTGAAAGACATCCACTTCTTGATTGAGACAGGAAGTTTCTTCACTAAATTCTCGTTAAAATATTTATAAAAGGAAATTAGCTCTATTTGGTGATCTTAGTCCACAATATTACTAAGAGGTGACGTATTTCTCAAAACGTTTGTTCGTATGACGAAAGTGAATCCTCTCTTCCAAGTATTGCTTTTCCCACTCGCCTCCAAATACCTTTACATTTCAATTTTGATCTTTGCATTTATTTTTATGAGTTACAGGATACTAATTAAGGTCATTTAACCGATATATAGGATAAAACATACTCGGTAGAAGTTTGTAAACCGAGGCGACAGCCGAACGTATAAGTAACTAGTTATGATATTTGTGTTATCGGCCGTGTGACTTTCGATGATTTTCGCTGTATAATCCTATGAGAGAAAATCATTAACAAAAACAAAAAAAAATATTGTGATCAGGGTACTCACATACCATCTTTAGCTATAGCGTCCTGTTTTAAGTATGGATGTTTGTCCCTCTATCTTTTATGTACGTATAGCGGAGATTCGCATTCTGTTGATTTCAGATCCGCCAATGCAACTAACACGTAACTAATTTGTAAGATTTAAGAATATAGTCCGAAAAGCACTTCATAGGTAACTGGTTTGGTTTCAAAATGCCTGAAATACGAGCTGGACCGGGAGAGATGGCTCAGGACATCAACTGATGTCACTGCAGTCTCTCTGACCGAGACGTCCTAGGCTCGAGTCCCGACAGTGGCAGGATTTTCGACACTAGCTTGTCAGCTAGGTCGAACTCAGTCAATGTCTGGAGTAGCATTCTAGCGGCCGGCTGTTCGGATCGGTAGTTTTCCGTGGTTTCTCCTATCAACATCTAGTGAATACCGGACTAGTACCCTAATAAACGGGCCACGGACCGCGCGCTATATATCCTATCCTCTTCCCTTACACACACACACACACACACACTTACACTAACATTCACTACACAAGCACACATGCCAGGAAACTGGTCGGGAACATGGAGCTGGTCCCGCTTGAGCTGGTTGGGGAAAACTCCGCTAGCCAACGGTAGATCGGCGCCGGATCTCGCCATACAGCGAGGGAAAGATCACCGCCACCTCTTGAGTAAAAACATGCGTTACACTCACGGGACAAATAACCCTGATAGTTGACGTGCCCGGAATCACTAAAACAATCACTCAATCAAACGAGATGGAGGTCATCCGGAAGGAATGTACTCTATTGCCACCGGCACGTGCCGAGAGACACAGATACAGGGCAGCCTTGCGGGTGGGCGCGCGGGGACGGCGGCGGCGGAGGCGGCCAAAGCGTTGTCTTGCGCGTTTTGGCCCTCGCGGCGCGCAACCAGTTCGCCGGGGAGATATCGGGAGTCGGCGCGCGGAGCAGCTTTCGCCCGCGGCTGTTTCGGCGCAGCCCACAGCACGCGACAGCGCGCGCCAACACTCCGTTCAGGAAAAATAAGCTTTACAAATTAAAATACCATGTTGAAAGGTTTTTTAGGGGTAAATGTTATTTTTTAGGTAGACTAGTACGAGCGGTTACTTTTAGGGCAGGTACAACGTGATAAATGTTCAATTTATATTACAGTGCTAGTGCTATAAGTGAGACGATGCTCAAATGTTCAGATAAGCCTGTGTGCTGAGAATGCAACACTGAAAATAAAATACTTTCGTCCGATCAGATACAACGGATCTTAATGTAACATGCTATTCTGGTGTCCTATTAAGTGATTAGTGTACTGAAATTAAAATAAAAATAAGGCCAGTAATGCTGTCCAAATATTTATGATATATACGAGTGGCATTTTATTTTGCGAGTATGAAAGGTTGCGAGGCCGATAGGCGGAGTGGCGCAATCCTACGAACAAAATACAATCACTTTTACCACATGTGTCCTACACAATTTTTTAGACGGCATTTCTGACTTTCATTTTACTTCTGTTCAAGTACGCACATTACTTAATGGTAATGCACATTACTTAATGTCAATAGTTGCAGATGGATCAGACGTTTTTTTGTTGTTTTTTACTTTAAATATTTTAAATATGCTATTGCTATTTTGCTATTACAGATTTTGAGCATCGTCTCACTTTTAGCACTAGTGCAAAAAACTGAACTTATAGCTCGCTAAGCATGCCCTGCAAGAAGAGCTTTTTACTAGTGTCTGTCTAAACAATAATATATGTCACATGTAGTAAAAGAGATTTTATTGTGCTGGTAGGAAATAATAAAATGTCACTTTCACCATTAGTATCGTAAATAACGTTTTTCTACTCCCATTGAATAATTCTCTTATTTTATGTCCGCAGACCGTTGCATAATGATGGTCATTAGGACACAGACCCACTGTAGGGTATTTGACCAAGCACAGAGAAGTTGACAAATTTAACTTTGAGAAGTAATCAATCATTAATGGTGATACTTCTACTTAATGTTTCTTTGCGTTGTGTGTACTACAGTGCCGAGAAAACCTCAGGCGAGGTAATTGGAAACATCACATGCCCTCCCTGTTTCCAAAAATCAGAATTCCGAAGCCCTCGATGGGGGAGGGGGACTGAACCAGATATAAAGTTGATAAGAAATAGGAAGAGAGACTGAATTTTGATTTTTCTTTAATAAATTTGATTTTAACTTGACTCGTGTATTGCTCGTTTGCAGTCGAGCCAGTCAGACTGTGTTTATGCTTAACCAATGCCACCTGGAACACCTTGGTGGTTGTCTGTAGGTGGCGTTGGCTCAATCTTATATGCCAACTGCCACATAACCGTTCAAGGTAAAAGTTTAACTTATAATTGTTATCATTAGTAGTAGAAAAAGTTCGGTATAGAACTCGATGTAATGGAAATTAGTACACCACTGACAAGTACATTACACTAGTTCCTCGCTCGTCTATTATGTGTCGTACACATAATACTCGTGTATTGATATCCATCATTACGTCATCGTTTCATCATTTACGATTTCAATATTACACACAATTCGATAAGCAATTTAAAATGATATGTGTCCAAATCTTGTTTTGTAATGTACAGCTAAGTGGTGACCGCCCACCTTTGAATCCATCGCCTGTCGTAATTCACTCTGCTCCCACGCCCAGCGCTTTGAAATTCTCCGCAGTCAATGAAATTTAGGAGTTAGCCTCAGTCTTCCATATTACGTGATTTATGATCAGAATATTCAGTTACATCGAGTAGTTCTCGTTAAAACATTGATATGACGCACGTTTTACGAGAAAAAATGTTCTATTTTCCAGGAGTAATAAAATGTATCTCTGCATGTCATCTCAAGTTACAAAAGTGAGAGTGATTTGTCGTACAGGTAAAAGTAATGTACTTAAAGTAATTTTCTCAAGTATATGATGCTATCTTATCTCAATTTACCATTAATTACCCAAATTATAAATGCGCATTTGTAAACATACATTGGACTACTAGACAAGACTTTATCGTTGAACATTGGAAGCATGACCAGTGTTGAACATGAAACTAGTTATCTCGTGAACATCATTGAAATAATATCATTCATGTAAACTATGTATTATCATGTTTTAAAGTATGCATTTCTTCGAGTACACAAGTTCAATCGTGTAATACAGAAGTTAGTTCGCATATTATGCAAGGGAAGTGAAGACTGGCCTGATCCGTTGTAAGAAGCATTTAACGGATCTGGCAAGTACAATCAGTCAGACAGGAAGAGCTGCAGCAATCACTTGGGCTTGGGAAGCAGAATCCGATTCCCTCTCCGCAGCACAATCGCGTTTTCGCAGGAGTCGCCCGCACACACGCAGATTTTCCAATTGTCATAAATCGCCTTTGTGTGCAAATGGCCCGTCCAAACACTCCTACTTCCTTGTGAATTCAGTCGAACGTTTATCGCACGTCAACTACTTCAATTATTGAACATGTCATACAAATCAGTCTACGTATTTTCAGTTGGCGGAATTTCATTCACAATGTTCAGACAAACATCAATATAGTTTTGTTAGCATTCCAACTACGGTGATTCAATGTTTTTATTCCATTGTTTTACTACTTAATTATACATAAAGGAAAATAAAACGTTTTGCATCTGATGATTTATGTTTTCATCAAACAGGTACGAGGAAGTGATGCTAAGTTATCGTTTCTTCATCTTTCTCTCACTTTATCACTTTGCTCGCAATGAATCAGAACAGTGTCAGTTTCTTCTGAGAAACTATGAGCTAACGATGTTTCATTTTGTGGAGAAAAAAACTATTTGTGTGACCATTGGACTGTAGAGTCTTTCGAGTTATTTTACGTACCAGCTATCAAAACACACAGATCCAATGGATGAATGATATCCATGACATGTTCTCATCCCGTTTTTTTCACTGACGGAATTTTCTAGTTTTCCTTGGCTACCACCTTGTCAAGAGCACGTATTTAATTGAAGTATTACGTCACATACGAGCCAGACTTGAAGCAGGGAGAACAAAAACCCACTAACTATTTCTTTGTGAAAATGTTTGGTGAGCGTTTAATTCAATTTTTAACTATTTAAGAGAAAAATTTAAATTTTCAAATATTTAATGGATAAATCTCTACAATAGTACTCTACCTATTAATTTCTACAATAGGTTACTGGATAATATCTGTGATCACCGAGAGAGATGACTTTTTATTTTTCTCTGCTGTAAAACACGGTTGGGTGTTACAGAGTCTTTTATTTACCTGGTTGAATTGTCTGCACCACTACAACTGTGCATTTAATGCCGTGCGCGAGTGTTCCAAGAGGGCCGCTCTGGCGCATGGCCTGCAAGTCCGCTGCCGAAAGCGCCGTTGTGCGCTTCTGGGCGGAGCGGTGGCCGGGCGCAAGCGATCGAGGGCCCAGCCAGCCACGGCCGTGCATGAGGAGAAATCGCATCCGAGCAGCTTCCGTGGCGGTGCGGAGCGGCTCGAGGAAACAACAGCGAAGCGGCGCGGCGCGGGGCACTGAACGCTCCGTGGCGGACGGAACGGGCTGAGGGGGGCGGCGAGGGCGGCGACGGCGGCGAGGACGGCGAGGGCGGCGAGGGCGGCGAGGGCGGCGAGGGCGGCGAGGGCGGCGGCGCGACGCCACGCGACGATACGCGAGGCGAGGCAGCTCCGCGATCGGGGTTTTATCGTTTTTGTATATTACATTACATTTCATTATATGTATTATATTATATTGTTTTTAAACTAACGTCATTTATTCAGAGTGCATTAATGCACGTATTCCTTCTTTTTTCCAACGGCCTTAGTATTATAAATATTATAATTTCTATGGAATCTAAAAAGGGTTGTAGACGTGTTAAAATCGATTAAAAATGTACTCGTATATCAGACAAAACCATACAAGTATAGCCGTTCACACGCTGTGTTCTGAGAACAGGGGCTAGCCCCAGAGTCTTCGTCACCTTCCCTTGTAGCACCGTTACCGCCAGATGGAACCATTGAAAAAATAAATAAAAAAGAATACATTGGTAATAATATCGAAAGCCAGAAGGATCGGTCATGGGCGGTTTGCTAGCTCTCCGTGGTGTGGTCCCGGGATCGATTTCCGGTCGAGACTAAAATAGAATTGTAGTTTTCCTTTAAAATCGTCTCACTTTCTTTAGCTGTATGTCGAAAGAAAGCTCAGGCGAGTGGTTTACTAGTCACGGTGAATGAAATTCATCACGTTTGCCACAGGTCTCTCTCTCTCTCTCTCCCCTCAAGCGCGGGAATTACATTAGTCCTAGGCACGGTGACTTCGTTAGCTGACCGGCGAAGTAGGACAATGACCCAAAATACCATATACATACAATAATATCGGCACCCCAACCGAGCACTGGGGCTGCAATGAGGGCGGTAGTGCGGCCGGCAGCGGGTGCGATGTTGAGCGGTCCACACGACCTCACAAACGAAGTTAAGCGGCCCATTTAACCTGAAGCCAGTTTTGACCATCCTGCGACGTAACAATCGTAAATCCGTCGCGACCCGCGTGCGAACGATATAGCAGGTAGCGCCAGTGGCAGTTTTACAAGCGGCGGATCGCGATCTCGTCAAACCTGGCTTGTCTGTTTGCAGGGCCCACTTGTGCCGTCGAAGCTTTCACTCTATCGGTGGTCCAACTGAAATGCGCAGCAGCCTCGTTGAACATCTATTCGGAGGTACAAGCTCGAGTCGGAGTATATTCACAGTTATTTTGCTCAATCCCAGACATTTTTCAAGGACGGTCAGCAAAGTATTTATTGCTGTGACACAGAAAATACTGAAGAATTCATGTAAATATATGTGGAATATCAGCTTATTGTTGCTGACATTATATAAATAATAATAAATAATACAAAAAGCAATTACTCTGGCCTGTTACATTACACGAAAAACTGCCACTGATATGACTGACATGTGTTGAAGGCCACAAGAGAAAATAAAGATCTTGGTCGTGACTTGCTCATTTGAGCCGTACGAGTGAGCTTAGCCACAACATCAGTGGCAGGTGAAAATGTCCCCTCCCCGAGGGAGAAGTACACAAGTCATTATAATACTCGTGTACCGTGAGAGCAAAGAGGATAGGAGTTGATGTTGACATAAATCACTTTGACATACGCGCTTAAGTGGTCCTATTTGTTTTCAAACACTTTTTCAGGGAGTCCTGAATCAAGGCCTAGCGCACAGACGATGAAAATAAAATTACTTTCATGTTATATTATAGATGAGTATTTTATTTTCTCGTCAAAACGTAATAATGATAAATAAACGTACAAGCAACGCCAGGCTGTTTCAGCCATTATACATAATTATTACATGTAAACTAGAAGCAAACAAAATCACGAAAATGGCGAACAGTGTAACAATCGCAAGACTAAGTTTAATACTAATGAATAATACTGATACAAAATGAACGTATTTCACAACCAAATTGTACTTATTCCAGTAGAACTTGCAGTTAAAAAAGAAATCTTCCTGACTTTTAGTTATATTTGAATCAATAAAAAACTGTGGATAAGCTTTATATTGATAGTGTACTTATTCCATCTTCTTTGGCACAAAGAGTTTATATCCGTAATTATCATTGAATGATTTCTCGCAAAGAAGGGAATCTGACGGCGCTCGTTGCCAGTAGCTAGTGCCAGCACCCAGCCATCCCAAGGGGGGTGTGGCACCTCATTTCCTTTATTAACTACCACCCCCAGAAAATTTTAGGGCACCACACGCCGCGAGGTGAGGTCAGTTGATACAAAAACCGCAAACTTGCAAAGCTGAAAACAGAAGTATCATATTAAACTGTACCTCTTCAATGCTTTTTTTATATGAGCCTAATAATGTACATCGTTTCCTATTCACTAACTCTAAACATAATTTACTCTAAAAATAGTGAAGAAGACTGTTTGAAAAAGTAAAAATGTAAAGAGTCCGCATAACATCAATAATAGTATACATAATTGGCAAATAGTAGATTTCTGTATCACTGTGATAATTAAATTCTAAATACAATTTCCTTTTACATCAACGTACACAATACATATAATATGAGCCTTCATCTATTTCATTAATGCAATAAACTTTTATGACAATATATCTTACGCTTTTGATGTGTTCTTGCTTAACCCGGGAATGGGCGCGTGGGATGCATGACTCATCCCAACACTGTTTCGGAGCCCACTCTATTTTTAGATATGTTTATAATATTTTAAGCTTCTCAACACCTTTCGGGGAACGCTTTATGCGCGTAACTAGCCGCTTATCTTTCAACTGCTTCTTTCCGAGAAACTTCATCGCAAAGAAAAGTGTCGCGGTGTGGAATCACTGAGTCACCCCATGCCTCTTTCCTTTTCTGCTCCTTGCCGCGCAATTCACAGCAGTTGACGATCCTAACAGGTTGTACGATCACGAAACACCACTAAAACATTTTACTTAGACCCTAGCGGCGGTGATGGTGTAACGGTTAGCGTTTCGGACTGTTGTACCCAAGTTGGCGGGTTCAAACCCGATCGAAGCCCTGGATTTTTAAGGGCGAAAAAATCCTTCGTACTCCTTCCTTCGGAGGGGAAGTAAAGCCGGCTGTCCCATGTTAGTAGATTTACTTGCATGTAAAAGATCCTCAAGCCTAAATGACGCCTCTGAGCTAAATTCAAATCGCCTGTTTCTCGCCCAAGAAATACCTCCTTTCTCTGCTAGTTGGTGAAAGGAGCGTAGCGAAATTTGCGTGGTCAGACGGAAGAGCAGGCCTAATGGCCTGAGTCTCGCCACGTAAAATAAGGCATTAATTCAATTCAATTATTGTCTGTAGTGTGTTTATATTATGCCAATTTGTGCGTTTACTTTTGTTTTTCTCTTTTGTGTAGGGCCTTTCTATGTTTGTTTCTGTTCATTCAAATTAAATATGCATGTGTGAAACATACATTAACTGTTCTTAGGTTGACTAATATATTTATGTTATGATACTCTATTCACATCGCGTTTTTTACATTACATTATATATGTTATTATATTAGTAGTATTATAAAATCCCCGGGTTCGATTCCCGGCCAGGACAAATTAATAATTGTGCGCTTTCCTTACAAATGACTCGTTGCTAGGTGACGATGAGAAAGTCCGCCCTTAGATTAAGAAGACCAGTATATACGGTGGAGGGGGTCTTCGTGCTAACCACACGAACCCCTTATCCTATGGCCGAAAGGTTGGGTCAGCGCTGGTCGGCCGAGGCCCGTCGCGGGCAGTCGAGCCACAGGAGAGTACAAAACTGTGTTATAAAATGTTTCTTCGTACATAGTTTCTTACCTTTTACGTGAAGAAAAACTACATTATTCTGCCCAAAGTGTGAAAATAACACTTTATGTTAATTAAACATAAGAAGTACTACATACTGTAACGCTTATTTAAAAAGCAAATTCAAAGACATTAGTGAACCACTTTCTGGTTCTTTATCCTTTATATAAACTTTAAAATAACGACGTATTTGTTAAAGAAACATAACAGTATTATTCGCCTTTTCTAGTTAATTTTAATGCAGAATGAATGAGTTCCCCAACACCTCAATACATTGCGAAACATGGTGCGCTTACTGCCAGGTTAAGTAGACTAAGACCTAAAAGTTGGCCACAGCCCTAAATTCTCTGATCAAAAGCCACTTAAAAATTCCTGCGTAAATACGTAGCTTAGGGCATCCATTGATGCCACTGCAGTGTCTATGACGGAGAGGTTCTACAGTTAGTATCCCGGCGGTGCGGTGTTAGTATTTTTGACGCTAGCTACTAGATACGAGCTAGATCGAGTTCAGCCGCTGTCAGGAGAAGAATTCTAGCGGCTGGCTGCTCTAATCGGTAGTTTTCCGTGGTTTCTCCGCTCAACATCAGGCGAATGCCTGAGCAGTACCCTAACAAACGGGCCACGCTATTTCCTTCCTCTTCTTTGTCCTATCCTAACCCCTTATTTCCACACACTTACTCTAACTACTACTTGCCCGGTGCCCGGTCGGCCACCACTACACTACCAAACTTGCCGGGAGACCGGTCGGGAGCTTAGAGCTTGTCCCGGCTGTAGCGGTGCAAGATACCTGGTGGGAGATACCTGGATGGGGAAAATCCTGCTAGCAGACGGTAGGTCGGCGCCGGATTTTGTTCTCCAGCGTGGGATAACCGCGGCAATCCAAAGAAAAGGGTGTTCTACCTCTTACGGGCCTGACGACCTTAGGAGTTGAAGCTAGTCAATCAATCACTAATCAATCGCGCGTAAAGCGCCGCAACCGCGGCCGTGGCCCAGCGGTTGGGAGTTTGGGAGTTGAGCCTCTGGGGGAGCCTGGCGTCGGGCGGCGCTTTCCCCGGCGCACGCGCGGCACTCCCACGCCTTTCCCCGAGACCCCGCGATTGGCAGCCCGTCCCAATCAACAAGCATCTCGTCTTCCGGGATTAAAAATATTGCGTGGGAAGCGATTCGTCAATCACTTCATTAGCGTCCATCAAACGTATCATGAAGATGTCAAGAGTATGATTCCAATCAAGTCGTAAAATGGAGGTACTTCAAGCGGACAACGATTGAATCATTAGGCACAATAGTAGATCGTTGAGTTGTGATGAACCGTTCCTTTTAAAAGCACAAAACAAGAAGAAACGTTGCAAGGATCATGTGATTCACGTGGAAGTGTATGAACATGACATCCATCAACAAACCGTCAATCGCCTGTCAAGTCATAAAAGATATACAGAGATAAGTTTGAAAATAAAATACACTCAATCCTATCCTCACAAACACAAACAGTTCAAGGAAACAAAGAATTCTCATATCATCTGGATCAGTGTCTCAGGTCAGGGTAAGTTTTTAATAAGTGCCACAATATAGCTTTGATTTTAACTAAAAGGTTACAATAAAATGACTATTTCATTAAATAATTAGTAGGTACTCAAAGTTATAGAAGCAAAAAATACTGTTTACTCCGCACAACGATATAGAAGAGTTCTAACATTAATATCTGACAAATGAATCAATAGCGAAACACAATAAAAGTCATTCAATGTATTTAAGAATATGAAATCGCATACTCAACCACAAATGGCCACCTTATTCACACATACTCTAGGCATTTTCTTGAAATTGAGGTCGAGTGTTTACAGTGACGACAAGAAATGAATACAGATGCCCACGACGAGGTTCGAACAGGCGACCTACATAAACAGGGACGATGAGTAGGTTCATTCGAAATGACTCCTAAACACTAACTTTCAAATGTCCATAAAGAGGAAAAAATCGAGACACTACTTACGTCGAAAATGTTAATAAAACTTTATATTCGGGCCACATACAACAATAACCTGATATTCGAATATCAAAATCATACGCAGTATATGATAGAAAAGCGTCACAACCGAGCACGTTTCTAGGCAAACGACTGCACACAGTCATCGTGTACCTTCTGCAGATTTCGCAGGCTTGTCAAAACGAGCTTTCACAGAAGGCATCCAATATTTTCATCGGGGAAAGATCCAACTATATGCGAAGAAGAAGAGGAAACTTACGTAGAAATCGTTTATTGCAATCGCGCAGATAATTATGTTTCAAATCCACGAAATGACAGGATTCATCTTCCGCCAGACGCTTCCTTCAACCAAAAACCACAATTGACGATCCGCGCCATGTTCAAATCTCAACGACCCTCCCTCAACAGTGCATCAGGTTCAGAAGACTGCGGGGAAATCTTCGTCTTCCATATAAATGCTCCTTTGGTCATCAAGAGCAAGCAGCTTTTCAGAGCCATCTGGAATGTTAACGCCATTCCCAGCCAGAGCACGCAGGGCAGCCGCTTTAGCAGAAGCCCGCTTTAGCCATAGCGCGCGGCGCCGCGTGCTACTGACACACAAACAGGGGAATAACGCGCCTGCGGTTGCGGAATCAATCGCCCGCATGTGGACTGCGGGCCGGGCGCAGGTGGGGACCATAAGACTCAGTGGGTTTGGAGGAGATGACCTGGGTGGCCGAGGTGGCGAAGAGCGTGTACCGATTGAGCGCTTCGGACCGAACGGTCGCAGATTCGAGCCCCGCCTTGGGCATGGTTGATTATCCCTTGTGCTTCATGTATGTGTGGATGTCGCGGAGAGCCTCGCGTTCTGCTGACATCAGATCAGAGGAGCCCGCAAGTGTGTAGGCGTCTCGTGTATAATCGAATATGTGCACCCCATCGGAACGCAAAGGGTAACCGACTATCGGCTGGATAAAAAGCCTCAGTAGGGGGCAGGGGAGATTAGAAAATCTCGATGAAATAGGAAAACGTCCTTACCATCGATACTTAATGATCGAGGCTAGGATTTACATGGGAAAACATGTACCTATACATGTACACATATAAGAAATAAAATGTTAAAAATACGATTGAAAAGTGCAATAACACTATAATAAAAAGTTTAAAATAGTGTATCAATTAAGTGTTTAAGTTACTTAAATAGTATGATCAAAGAACTTAATTATAGTTTTAGTTGTAGCACAAGAATTAATCATGCAATAATAGAAACTCTAAATAACAGTGTTGCTGAAAGTTCCATAATCCTTTTCCAATAATGGCCTTACAAAACAGTGGGTTACACAGAACGGTTTTATGTTTTCAAATGTGAAACTCCCCTTTGTACTCCTTAATATTGCTTTGACCCACTTAATATGCCGCTCTACATGAAAGTGGAGTACATGTTGAGTACGTCGAAAAAAAAAATATGACAAGTCTGATTGGAATTAATGTAAATACAAATCTTAGTACTGATGATAATTATGAGTGTAACCTGTTGAGTTGCCAAGGAAACCAAGGAAACCATACATGTTCATCCGAATATCATTGGAATAATAATTCGAAAATATCAAAATCTGTTGATAAAAACAGGATTTTATGTGGGTCGTTCACCCTCAGTTTTATAAACGAGACCTCTCTCACGACCATCTGGAGCTCACATCCTCCGACGACAGGTGACACATCCAACGAAGACGGACCTTCTGTCACACGACTAGAACGAGAACATTCGAGAACAGGTTCCGCTGAGCGGCCGACAGCCGTTGACACGGCGTCCACGTCAATGAACGGCAAGAAGCCGTACGTGCGGAGAAGTCCCGCAGCTGCGGGTCCGCGGCAGAAAAACAAAGCGCATTTGAATTCCTCGCTCCGCGCCGGCCGGTTTTCTCTCTTCGACAAATAAGGCCGCCTCCGGCGGTTCGATTCTGCGCGGCGGATTTCTCGCGGCCTTGCCCAGGCAGATGCGCCGTCCGCGTCGCCGCCCGCGTCGCCGCCCGCACCCGCAAGGTCGTGTCGGTGCTGCGGGCCGCCCTTCGCAGGCGCCACGTGCGCCCGGCGCGCGCCCGCACCCGTGCGTGGTGACGGCTCATTTCAGCAAAAACATCGGTACATCATCCAAAGGTTTTTGATGTCGATGATGTAAACATCGTTGTTTTAAATATTATGAAATATTTCGAAGTAAAATATCCTAGTTCTTGTGTGACACGTTACACGTCGAACGTTTAAGCAACGTCACAGTCTAAGGTAACGGTTTAAAGTATATTCAGCCTTAAAGTTGACTGTCATCTTAGTTCTGTAATCAATGTTCTATGTAGTCAATGTTCAAAATGCAGTTTAACGATATTACCACGTAAAAAATGTCAAAAAATGTAATAATACTGGGGAAAAGTATCAAATAGCAAATGCCGCCTGGGAATCGACAAGTGACAGTGGTGAATGGCTATCCCTAGCCGAGCAGCTGCTGCACCTTTCACATCCAGACATACACATTACTTATTAATGTTATGGAGTTTAGGACATGATTGGGGTGCATGATCGACAGAGTAGAAACGATATCGATAATGATGGTGAGAATTGGTGAAATGAATGGTAGGAAAACCTTCAAAACCTTTTGAGAGAGAGCTTTGCCCCACCAATTCCACAAGGGTTAGTAACTAGATTTGTAGGAGGAAGCGCGCTGAAACGAACTGAGCAATGGCGCCTGCGGGCTCGCAAAACCCACCCAGAGAGGTCATAGCTTCCAATGCGACCGTCAGTGGCGAATTTGAGACAGCGGTCATGCGGGGGGGGGGGGAGTGCTTTGGTACAGTGGTCACCGTCCATTTCCCATATCTTGTAAGAATTCTAATGAGGTATGTTGTCGTAATTACACGACGAAATAAAAGATGTCATCTCCGTCAACTTAACAGTTCCGTCAATATTAAGTTGGCAGAGATGACATCTTTCATTTCTTCATTCCATATCTTGGTACAGGTGTGATTTTTCTATTGATTCCTTTGGAGCTTGAGATGAACAATGCGTTTCACGAGATGTAAGTACTGACTATCCAATGCATATTCACACAGAAGGTTTTTGAAATTTCAAAGATCAATTTTGCGACGGACACGGCAAAATCAATGAAATTTATATAACTCCCAGAAAATTAAAAGCGAGGAATCAATTTGAACCCAATTACATAGATATTTAATTTCCGGCGCCCCCCGCTCGTCTCCTCACTGCGATCGACCTTCGCTAACGATGTGAGTCCCCCCTTCCTCACAACCTGAGAACCGGGCGGGAGATTCCAATTTCCCGCCACGGCATCCCCAAGTGGGGACCACACCACAAGGCCGTGGCCCCAACACCAGCCGCAGGGGCTACGAAATGGCAATCCAGCGGCGGTTTCGCAGGCGTTGCGGTACCCGCTGATTCCGCCGCCGGGGAATGTGTGATGCGGACGGCTTCCCCCCCCTCCCTCCTAGGTGGTGGGGGAGGGGTGGGGAGGGGAGGGGCGCGGCGCCGATGGAGAAACGCGGTGGGGCAACGCTCGGCGGAGGCCGCGAGAAATCCGCTCCCGCGCGTTCGCGACTCCGCTTTCCTGTCATCGCGCCTTCGCGTAAAGGCCTCAGGCCTTTGCCTCCGCCGACAACCACGGGCACGAAAACTATTATTGTTCTATCACCTCTCACACCAATTTTGATAAGATAAATATACATTTAAACTGCAATTGTGTATAACCCGATGGCAGCTATTTACGTAAATAAGGTCATGTAACTAACATAAAAGTGATATAATAATAATGGAACAATAATAAAAATAAAGGTCAAATAATAATAATAATAATAATATAAAAATGACTTATTTATAACATATTAACTTCCATTAAGAAAAAGAAATTTGTTTTCTGTAATTTAACTCCGCACTGAATGTTTGTACAATTAAGACCACACTGTACTGACACTGCACTGTACTTCACTTCACTATGGCCCTGAAATCACTTCCTTTGTTATTTCTCTTCACTTCACTTCACAATATAACACTTTTGCATCGCTATATAACATACTATCGCAATATAACTCAAATCTTCAACCTCGTCAAATGTACGAAAATACCATAAACAGATAACAGTTGAAAGGATTTCAAAATGAAATTTGAGTGCCACAAAACAAATACGAAGAAAATAAAATAATTCGTATTTTTTCTCGCTAAATTTTGTTTTTAGACACTTTTTACGTATATTCTCCGAAAAGATATTCAAATGAGAGTCATGTTCTCATCTGTACGGGCAGTTTTTAATCACTCCCTTTCTGCTATCTACACTACTTCTAACACTAAGTGACCAATAACCTCCGCCCCTCTAACGTGTATTTTTTTAATGATTTCTCCCAGAGCGTCACGGAGTTCATTAGAAAGGCGCGATGGCGTATGTAGTTGTCTCCACAAACAAAACTTCACATTCCCAGAGGTCCCAGGTACCAGTCTGGACAGAGGAGGATGTGCGGTATAAGTACCTGTTCTGCCACCGCCTAGACGTGAATTCTCTACCCCTGCCGTTCACCGGTTTGTGCCGCTCGTTTCAGGCGGATGCTGCAGCAGAATCTTTAACACCGGGCCTCACACAGCGCTCTCCCTTCACATCTACTTCTCACAGGGGTCACTTGATGGGATGGGGCTTATTCCTCAAGATGCCGAGAACGACAAGACTGAGAGTTCGCGGGTGCAATGCTAAAGTACGAGGATCGCGGATTCAGAGAAGGAAATAAAAAGAAGAACGAGGAGACTCCAATTTTTGTTCTTAACGGAAATTGCGGAATTTAAGGAGTTGATGTTTGGCAGGTAAGCTAATGAAGCAAATACGACCGAAGAGCAGAGGCGAACACGGAAAGGATGAATTACGCAGACGCAGATTAAGACATGAAATTTTCAAGCTGTAACGAAAGAGCCTGAGTCAGTCGGTTAATCACCCCCTTAATCGCAACGAAAAATGCAAGAGAAAGAAGATAAATAAATAAACTAAATCATATTTTCTATTTTTTTTATAATCTTGATTATTCGGTGCCGTGTAGATTCACATGCCACTGAAAGTTTACACTGAAATATTTCAAGTATATGAATACTAATGACTGCTTCGAAGATATGTCGTCAAATGGTACAACTATGAGAAGTAGAAGAATGTTTAAAAGACAAAGATACTCTCATCCGACTTCAAGGAGAAAATTAATATTAACCCGATTCCTACTACACAGGTATAGAAACCTTATATTGTAGAAGGCTAGGAGCCGATATGCAGCCTCATTGTCTTAAACATGTTTCGCTTAACACTGCATACCCTGGCACATAGTTGAACCAGTTGATGGTAACAAATAATAAATACAAGGTGGTTCAAATATGACCGGGACTGATTTTTTTTACGAAATACTTTATTGGCAAAATTTTATTTGTACATGTCATTCTTCAAAGTACTCCCCTCCAGATTCTATACATTTTTTCCAACGTCCTGGGAGCATCCTAATGCCCTTTTCATAAAAGTCTTTTGGTTGTCGGCATATCCACTCCCGAACACTGTGGATGACTGCGTCATTATCCGCAAATCGCATGCCTTGCAAATGTGATTTAAGCTGTCCAAAAAGGTAAAAATCACTTGGGGCCAAATCTGGACTGTACGGCAGATGTGGTAGAAGGTCCCACTTCAATTTGCTGATGGTTGCCATGGTTGTTTTAGCAGTATGAGGCCGTGCATTGTCTTGAAGGAATGCTACCCGTTTCCCACCTCTCTTCCGTTTGGATCGGATCTTTTCTTTGATTTCTGTTTCCAAAAGTGCTGAATAATAAGCTGCATTGATGGTGTTAGCTTCTGTAAGAAAGTCTACATGGATAACACCCATCCAGTCCCAAAAAATTTTGCCATCACTTTTCCCGCCGAACGGATCTTCCGCGCTCTCTTGGGTTTTGGAGAAGAGGCGTGTCGCCATTCACGTGATGCCTGCTGGGACTCAGGAATAAAATAGTGAACCCACGTTTCATCAGTGGTTACAATGGACTTCAAAAATGCATCTCCTTCATTTTCAAACCGCATTAGAAGAACACTGGCAGCTTGCATGCGCATCAATTTGTTCTCGTCCGTCAAAGTGCGTGGAACCCACCTAGCATTCACTTTTCTATATTTTAGGTGTTTTTTTATCATGTCTTCTACACTACCCACACTGATGCCAATTACTGATGCAACTTCTTTGATAGTGATGCGCCTGTTCTCACAAATAACCGCACTAACACGATCAATGTTTGTTAGGGTTATGGATGTTTGCGGCCGACGATTATGAGGTTCATTCTCAACGCGCTCTCGTCCCTCTCTGAAATACTTACACCATTCAAACACACGGGTCCGTGAGAGGCACTCTTCCCTGTACTGTTTTTTGAGTCTCTGCAAAATTTCCGACGGTTGAACGTTTTCTCCAACGAGAAATTTGATGATAATGCGTTGTTCCACGCTCCGCGGCACCTTTTGTTCACTCATCGTTCTAGCAAGACCCAGACGCGACTGAACAGGTTCTAACCTGCAAAGGAGGGAGGTGGGGGTTGTGGCTAGATTCTCTCCAGGCGGCGCAGTTAATGCGTATGTCGGGGTATTTGAAAAAAATCAGTCCCGGTCATATTTGAACCACCTTGTACAAAACAAACATCAAGATATAAACATTCCTAGAGGTGTCTCACAGCCCCCAGCGGAAGGACCCCCGACGTGTGTGTGCCTCGCCGCTCCAGACGCCATCCGCGTGCGGCCTAGCGAAGGGCCTTCCGGACGGCAAGTGGCGGGGGCGGGGGCGGCAGAAGCGGCCTTGCGGTGTCGAAGGCCTGGCAGCCATCGGGTGTAAATCAAAGCGCCTTATGCGGCAGCCGGAATGCCACCGCGCGACCTACTTCCCCCCCTCCGCCGCCGCCGCTGCCCGGCGCTAACGGCACCCGGCGCGCGCGCCCTCGCCGCGCTAACGGGCCGCGAACCCCGACCCTGCCGCCCCGCCCCGCCCCGCCCCATCGGACACTTCCCCTCGCTCGCCCAAGATCAGCAGGCGAGACGCAGACTAGCGGCCAGTGAGAAAGCGCGGTGCAAGGGATCACGTTTCCGTCTCCCCTTTCGTCTGGGGCCAAATGGATTCGAGACAGGTTGGTTGCCCTTTCCTCGACCCTCCACCCTTCGTTGCCGCCTTCGGTGCACGGAATGCTAACTGAAATGAACAACCCCCATCGGGCTCAATTTCTCCGCTGTCCACATAGCAAATGCTCAGATAGTTTACATCTGAGCAGAATTATACAGCTCCCTTCCCTCCAAACATCATGTATTAAAAAAAAAACACTTTCCACTCAAATTAATCGACCCTCCACCCTTCGTTGCCGCCCCAGGTGCAGGGAATGCTAACTGAAATAAATAACCCCATCGTAATCGGGCCTAATTTCTCTGCTGTCCATAGAGCAAATGCTCAGATAGTTTACATCTGAACAGAATTATATAGCTCCCCTCCTTCAAACATGTAAAAAAAACACTTTCCACACAAATGAATAAAATAAATACCTTACGTACCCACTGTTCATTGGATATTTCTTACTCTGAATTTATTTCCATTATCAAACTCATTGAATAATTATATTTATCAATAGGAGAGTGTCGCCTTGCATGAAATATTTCCTCGCTCCACGAAATATTTTATCTCGTAGGTGGCAAGATGTGTAGTCACATTTAACTGCACGCTGCAGGCATCGTGACCTAGCAAGGTCACACACCACCTGAATGCTCGAAACGCCGTTTGCCTCCGCGGTTCCTTTTCATTTCCTCCTCCATTGCCCAGGAGAAGTCTGAGATGAGAAACCACCTGTCACGATTTTTTTTGTGCTAAAACTGACAACTGCAATGACAAAGTAAAAAACATTTTGTGGTGACCTGTCGAGTTAACTGCTGTAAAATGCTCGCAGCTTTTAACGCTCTAGCTAATGAAACTCGTAAGTTAAGAACCAGATGGTCACACAAATTTTCTTATCCGCACTCGCACAAAATTTACGGGTCATGGGAGATAAAGGCCGGCCGAGCGAGTCCAGCGCCAGGCAAGTGAAAGGAAAGGCTGGTCTTCACTCGCGATCCTCCTTTTCTTGGAGCTGCTTTACGATTCCAGTGGATGGACCGGCAAAACCACCGAAATTGGAACCGCGGTAGCCGGTCTTCGGATTCCCCACTCTTACTGCGGCAAAATGTGTCGTGCATAAAAAAAGGAAGTACATGGCGAAGTCTGTGGAATCTAAGGCTTCTTTTGCAGAGGGTTTCCCTGCAACCACCTCCCGCATACTTCTTAAGAAAGCGCAATTTCCCAATCGCTACGGAGCTACCTGTATCTCAGTACGTGAGGCAACTGGTTCCTCACAACACGATCTGGATTTGAATCATCGTTCGGAACCCAACAGAGCAAAGACTCGGCTTCCTCTTCAATTAGTTCAGCTTTCTTCTTGATCTTGAAATGTATAATAGAAAAAAATTGCATGCCCCTTGTTATGCCGTCCTATTCCCGCAGAGGTAAGTAACATTTGAAACCCCAAAACTTTCTCTCCTTAGTAAAACGCGAAAACTGTAGCACATTTTTTCATCTAACTACAAATTTGATTTTACTGTATTGCTAATGAAACAGCAGCCCACTTCGTCACGCATTGAAGCTATCATGAATCATTTGCATGCTCACGAAACTAAAGCATCAGTTTTCTCTCCCTGCTCCCATCACTTCGTTAAAGTATGTATAACAAGGGGCCGCTTTAATAGCTGCTGCTTGGCCAATGCCGGTAATATAATAAGTTACGTCTACGCAATCATTGTGTCAGAGCGTTCATTTATAGATAACACATTTGTAAATGGGTTCATCACCTTCTCTTGCAACGTCATCGCCCTGCATGACGATCATTTATTTCCCGACCTGTCAAAGTGGTCCCTTCTTAGAGTAATTTCACCATATACACCACCAGAGGAGGGATTTTTGGGGAAACATCTACATGGAGAATCACTTCCAGTAATCAATCTGTTCGGCTCTGAATCCTTCACTTCAGGGCCTTGCAGTAATAACTGCCCTGCGCCTCCTTGCTTTCCGAAGCGACGCCCCCTACCAGCGCCGAGCGCTCGGGCAGAAGGCTGCCGGCATCGAAGGACGAGACATGGCCTGCCCCCCCCCCCCCCCCCCCCCCACCTTCTTCCTAGACAGTGGCGCAGCGCCGCGCGCCAATGGCCGGCGGTTGCGTCACCGTGCGTTTCAGGCCACTCCGGAACGCGCGCGCGTGGGCACAAATGCGCTTTCAGATTTACCCTGCACGAACGTCTCACGACGTATTACGATATGGGTAGGTATAGGGAAGTAATCTCCATCAAATGAATGAGTGAAAACAAAACATTTTTAAAATTCTGAGAAATCTCTTTAAGTTAATATCACTGTAAAGTTGTAGTGCTTTGTTTCATCATTAAAACCACGGCATTTTAATTGTTCATTAAAACCACGAACATACATTGCCACTGACATATGCATTCTTAGCTATCCGGGATAGCCGCGTCTCGGTCAATTGTGCTGACGTTTCGGCCATCTTGCTGCGGCCTTCTTCAGAGCTATACAATTTTTTCAGAATTTTTAAAATGTTTTTTATACGCTTCTGATTTTCAACAATTCAAATTAAATGATTATCTGATATATGTACGTTTCATTTGAAAACAACGTCGTGTTCTCAAGTTTGCAAAGCGTTTACCGTGATAAAGATCGTACGATAACTGCTGGAGTCCTAAATTCGAAAACGAAAATATAAAATAATATTAAAAAACTTATATTTAACGTACATCTAGTTACACGAAATCTTGTCCTGCGTCCTCGAAACGAATCATATCTGTTTCAAGAACCGATTCAGCCAAATCGTCTTAACAGAGGCTTTCGCTTTCCTCAGAAGTGGCAAACAACTTACGATTCCGCGCGTTCGCCACGAAATTTTAAAACAGCCGCTCACAGTCTCACTCAGCAACACCGGAAACTTCCGCGAGCGGTGCCGTACCGCCGACTGCCAGAAGCGCAGCCTCACGCCCATTATGTCGCCGTTTACGCGAATGCAGCGTCCAGCGAAAGTGCTGCTCCGCGGAGCGCCCACTGGGTAACGGAGTAACCGGGTAAAGGCGATGACGCCGGCGCAAGGAGGTCGACCGCGCTTTCCAATCGAGTAACCGGAAGGAAGCGAGGGAGCCGCTTGCAGTCACTCGCCCGGCGAGTCGCCGCGGTGGAGAAAGGTTCTGGCGTGTCCTCGGCACGAGAGGTAACCGGCCAATGAGTTTCTTTCATCGCACCGAAACAATAGACGTCGTAATCGAGACGCGTATCTTCATCACGAGACTCTGGACCAATTGAAAGGCGATGCGCTAAACGATAAGCGCGAGGTGAACGGCAAAAGGAGCGGAGGACGCAACTGGAAGAACTCACTGCTTGTGAATGGGCATCGGCAGATACAAGAAGCAGCAGACGGGGGAGGGGGATGAAGGTTCTGCGTTGGGGTGCTGAAAAACACGAGAATGGAAGACCGGGCAATCATTGGTTGGATGAATGGATTGGCAACTCCACTGTGTATTCATTGCTGCGTTTCATTGCGTGCTATCCACTTAGTTTCATTACTCGAAGGTTTCCACTCACTGTGTTTACCGAAAACCGAATGACAACATTACATTATTACGGCGTTTCTAACACAGAAAAGTGCGCAGTGAAAAACGATCATCATCTACGTATAATAACAAGGTGGTTATGGGACGAGAATTATATGAATATCATCATATCTTGTCAGCGACAAGTAATCTTGGCATTTGAATCCCCGTGTATCCACACTAGCCCCAGGGATTGGCTTAATTCACGGATTTCCTGCGAGACTTCAAAGGTAACAAGAGGTTATGACTTTTCCTCATTGCGACTTTTCACTTACTAGAGTTTTGGCATTTCAATAAATCTCCCCCGCCTATGCAGGCGTGTACTAAGAATCCACCCCCCAACAAAACAGGCGAATGTTCTGAGCGCAGGCCCGCAGCTGAGGGCCCGCAGCTGAGGGCAGTGCTGTTCACTTCGCTGTGCATTTTACGGAATGACGAAAGCAATTCTAAAAGCGATTCCTTCTCAAGGAAAAGCGAGTGCGTACACGATGCGTTTGAAGACTCCCCCTCCCCCCGCCCCGCCCCGCCCCGCCCCGCCCCGCACCGCCCCGCACCGCCCCGCACCGCCCCGCACCGCCCCGCCCCGCCCCGCCCCGCCCCGCCCTGCCGCACGCGACCACTTCAGCTGTGGATGAGTAACCAACCAGAAAACCCACTTGGAGGCGGCAATTAACAGCCAGGATGGGCGAGGTGCGGTCTTTCTGCCTCACGGATAAAGCGACGGCGGTGCATTTCCAAATGGAACCATCACTTAGAGAGCTCACGAACAATCAAGAAATCGCTTTTATTTGCCCCCAAATTTGCATATACAGCCTCAGCTCAAGAAATTATGGTTTAATTTATTTCTTAAGAAGGCTCTAATAATTTGGCAAAGGGATCATATATGTTCTTCCCAAGCACCTATTTTAACATGTAGCTTCAAAATGGCTCTAACAAACTCGCAAAACATTTGCGCCACTAACTTTTCTCCTCGTCGTTAAAGTTTCTACTAGCATTTTAAAATCAAAGCGGGGCATTCTGAACATATACACTCAGAAACAACTGCAAGCATGGAAAGTATACGATAAACTATTTCTTTTTATGACTCATTTGTATTATCTCAAACGAATGTGTGTAGTCTATCTCGACTCTCGATTAGATCTCTCGATTAGATAAAAATATTTGAGGTTTCATCTTCTTGCAAATGGTACTTTATTAGTCTAGCAAAACACCATCTTCACAAAAAATTTACAATTACGTCAAATGTCTTATCTTTCTGTGTACAAGGAGAGAAGTTTATAATTAAAAATAAAAAACTTAAAAAAATTTTGTTTTATTCGTTTTTTTGTTTCATAAACCGTCTGAAATAAAGGAATCTGTGAAAGCGCAGAATTAACTCCAAATGCGTCCTCTAAACAAACACGGTCGTGAAGATGAGGCGCGAAGTTTTAAAAAGGAAGCTACGGAGTAATGTGAAGGATAATCATGACGCAGTAGTGGAGGCAAACATTGAGTAAGTCTGCAACCCTTTTGGGGAACAGGAAGATGTCGGAGCAACGACAGAGCTAAGAGTAGAGGGAAAACAAACTCCAGCACAAAGGATGCTCTTCTGTTTAAAGTAACGACTAACATCTCAGCAAACAATAATAAAGTCTATTAATTAGCTGTGTATTTACCAACAGAATTACAGCTTACGTCGGATACGCCTAAAAGGTTTCAGCTCACATTATTGCATTTGCAAACTTTAACCTTTGTGAGTGTCTGTTTCAAACCGAGTAATTTCATGACCCGATGTACACGATGCAAACAAACATCTTGAGAGCTAGGGTATATTCTGAACCGTAATAAATGTATAGCAAGAAAAATAAGCATACCTCATAAGAACGTAACTCTAGAGGACCAAACAGCGAGTCGCAATGTAATAAATTTGAGAACGGTTTTGGACTGAGAAAATACTTTTTTGTTGATGTAGCGAAAACAGATTCGCGACATAGATTGCAGGCCAGGAACGTCGTCTCAGCAACGCCATTCAGCAGTCTAGATCGCAAGAGCGTCTACAGTGGCCACACTCAACACCCGCCCCTCTTTACTCTCTCCTGTGGCCTTCGTAGGATTTCTTCATGAACGTCCCCACGAGGCAAAAAAATCTACTGTCGCAGCACACTCCTCACATACCGTGAGCCCTAAAATAATAAATATTGGAATCAAATGCGAAGCAGAAAGGATAGAAGCAGTTAAGACAACATCTGAGTATTGAGGGTGCTGATGACTGGAAAGTGAGGGTTCGACCTCGGTCGGGTGATAGAAATGTGTTTCACGTGTCAACCATTAACGACTTTGTGACGCCCGACGGCATCGAGTTCGTAGGTCGACCGCTGTGATCGGGGGCTACACTGTTTTCTTCCAGGCGAATGGCCGGGCACCAGCCTATACCGACGGACTATGTCCCAGAGGATATATTCCCGCTCTATGTAAGGACCATTTCCCACAAAACTGTAAGAGAATTGTAGTAAACAGTCGAAATGCTTCTAATTTATTCATTTATTTCATGGAACTCAAGGGTCCTTCGACTACTAAGGTCATTGAGCCCCAAGAGGAATGATCTAGTGATGACAGAGATAATGAAGATGAGGAGAATGATGATGGAGCAAAGGCTTTGTCCATGGATTGGCCGCCGTAGAACAAGGGCTCCAGCTCTTGAAGGTGCTCGTGCTAGCTACTACCTCACGGGCCTACCACTCAAAATTGTTTCTTGACCTGTTCCTCAGTTCCGTGACTTCAGACGTCCGAGAGGACAATGATTGTCTCCACGCAGGAAAATGGATGACACACGGAACTGCGTGGGATAGTTCCATCGGCGATATCGCTTCTGGATTCCTCCACGCCATGCCACGCCACGCCACGCCACGCCACGCCACGCCACTTCCTCGCTGACCGCCGCAGCTCCCTTTAATATTTATATTACTTTTTATCCTTTATCTTGTGCTTTCCTTCGGTAGTATACTTGGTGAGGAACACGGAAGAACGAATCATTCTACTTGCATTCAGAGATTTATGCAAAGTTGGCGTTTACAAAACTCTTCAAGACCTTACGTCCACGCTATTTATACAACAGTGAGACCTACTGAACTTTACACAATCACGAGTAGAATACCAACAGCAGAAAGCTGTTAAGATTAAAAGATGATGGGCAGGGTCTAAGAGGAGGGTGCCTCTACAACGATGGCATTTCAAACGCCTGAGAATCTACATATCAATGGAAAAATAAATGGATGAAGAAGGGAATAGAAATCCCATATCGGCAGAACTTAATACACGTGTATAGTGCAGGTTACGTTCTGAAGCAGTCAAGGGAATTTCAGGTACCGACCCAACATGTGTGCGTAATGGATTGCTGTCAGGGGAAAATGCAGCATGAATGCTAGAGAATAACTCCGTTTTATTAAATTTACCAAGTGCTTAGCCAAAAAGTTCTCATTTTCGTCTCCTGTGTAAGCCTTAAAAGTTTATAACATTTACTCTCAGACCATGAGTATATAAGAGGCTTTTCATCTTCAAAACAAAGTAGGAAAAGTGGAGAAACTAAACAATATATTCGTTTTAGACAGTCAATATCAAAGATTTAACGATCTGAAAACGTAACGAAGGAAAAAATAATGTTAATTAATATAATGCGGGCAAACCGGTTGTCATGAAGTATTTTCGTTCGATCGAGACAAGTGCAATAAAATTAAACAAAAAACTATGATATCAAACTAATAATGAATTTAATATTAAGAATCTTTAAAATCTATTTCTACATTTATTTTCCTAGTATTAGAGAGAAAATCGCTTCATTCCGAACGTTAGAGGCCGCAGTGTGTCATCAGAAACATTCTTTGCTGAAGGCCATTTCGTAAAACGTCAAACACATTATACAACCGATTTACCTGGAACGGAAACATTGCCCGTGCATTAGAAATTAAGAAGTGTGTAAAGAATTAGAAGTGAATTGGTGACGTCAATGAATTATCTGCTACTAGATTGGTAATATACAAAGCCCATCATCCAAAACCTATATTTATTTAAAACAACGTTCGCTTGATCGGGTAACAATGAGGATTGAATATTTTATGAAACTTGCAATTATTTTTTAATGAAACTGAATGTAGATTATTTTAAATAAAAATATGTGAGAAAATATACTTATTGTCATTACATTAGGGCCATTACAACATCACTATTAAAGTTTGCTTTGTTCTTCTCTGTTGCCACGTTTCTCCGAACTTGATTGTACATAATAGCAGCTGAAGTGTGGTGAGCTGTGAAGGAAAAAACGATGTTACGTACAATAATGAGTCAATCGAGCCCCCTTTCGACAAGCACACGCCTAAAGATTCGTCACAAACGAATAAGCAAAACATCCTATGTGTACAAAAAATATTTGTGTTCCGTAGAAGGAGGATCTGGCCATGCCTTGATACACAATTTTCGAACTATTCTCAAGTCAAAATTACAAATATTTAGCTTTATAAGTATTTTATTTTGTAATGCAAGTTTAAAAAGTATGAAAGCTTCCCTATTTGATTAATCGAATAAAAGTTGATGTATTAATTCAAATAATCACTTATTAACTCAGAAACTTCTGGCTAGTTAAGTTTTTTCTAAAAAAAATAATGTTAAAAATTAAGTTTACTTGTTTTTTATAGTTTCGTAGGCTCGTAGTCGTCAAGTTAGGAACATCTTGTTTCATTATTTCTGAATAAAAGGGTAATTTATTTTGCAAATGTATTTATCGTAAAACGATTTTGAGGCATAATACAAGTTTGTGCCATGAGATGGATTACTTTGTGTAGTATGATATGGGTGACTTTGCAAACATGATACACACATTCTCGAAAATTTCCCTTTACGTGAGACACAATTTCGAATATTTGTATTTCCAAATTCTCCCCACAATGGGGACCACCGTCATTTGAAACTGAAGTAGTAGCTGATTGAGAATTCGACAAGTTACAAGTTTCAATAAATGAGAAATACAGAACGGCCTCGACGCTTCTTTTGGTCACAGAACTTTTCAACGTCGTGGCAGCAATTTTTGTGTGGACCCCACTCGTGAGTAAAACAATTTCCCCGGGACGTCCGCGCGCCTTCCGCTGCAGGTGGGGGCGCCGGCGTGGCGTGGCGTCGCGTGCGCCGCTGTCGGAGGAATTCGAAGCTCGCGCCTCCCTTATCGCCCTCCCCCCCCCCCTCCCCCCAGATGCCTCTCGTGGAGCGCGAGGGGCTGCTGCGCCGCGTCAAGCCGCACCGGGCGAAGCGATTGTCCGTAATGGCCATCGGCCGCTGGAACTTGACCCATTTCCTCGCAGCCTCGTGGAGGAGAAAGCAAACGCCAGGCACGGCGCGGCGAGTGCCCCGGGCGGCAGGTTACCGCCCCTCCCCCTCCCCTCCCCCGCTACCACCGCCGCCGCAGAGACAGGTTCCGCGTCGGAGGCCTCTGCTGCCTCCCGTCCCGTCCCGTCCCGGTCGCCGCTCCCATGCGAGCCTCGCCGCGCGCCGCCGAACATCAACGCCTCCACGACCGTCCTCCCGACAGCAGCTCACGTTTCTCGTCAACAGGGAGCGGATTTCTATGATATTGCATATTTTTGTCTACTGCTTCAGTGCATAGCTAAGTGAAATGCCTTGACATTTGCTTCGAATATGATGCTATATAGATTAATATGTTAGTCCATATTTGCCCGATTTTCCAATTGGTGCGTATTCGTGAAATCATAGGCGCATATTTTGCATGTTTCATTACAATAAAGACTTATCTATAACATGTTTCATGTTTTCATAGAATCACTTTATTGGTGAGTATTCATTGATTCGAAAGTGCGTGGCATACTTTTCTCCCTGTAGATAGTAAAATACTTTTGTAAATGTACAATATTTCTTGAAAACATTTTTTAAACCAGTCAGAAGAAGTACAAAAAGACATACAATGTACTTCACTAAGGTGAATATTTACTTCAATTATTTCGCTTGCGAAGTAGGGTAGATTATATTATATTTGCACAAAAATATATGTTTTCACTCCAAGCATGCATTTACTGAATTTTATCAAGACAGGTTTATAGAGGAAATGAAATATTGGTTATTTTAATTGCGTATTAAAGTGGGTATTTCAGAATTTTTAGGTCAAAAATGAATATTTTTAAAAACTATTTTTAGGGGTATACAAATTATTACAAAATAAAACACTGTCTTTAGCCACGAAATGAACGGCTCAGTTGAAAGCCGTTCTCTGCAAAATGACATTTTTTAAGGTATCTTTTCCCTTGTACAGTGCCTATATAATTTATCCCATTACTTTCCATCATTCCTTGAATTTCATTCTAACGACTAATGTAAGCATGTGGAATTTTGGGAAGAACGTTAGACACTCCCTGTCCAAGTATTTACGCACGACCCGCAACGCGAAGAGACGGGTGCGATGAATGCCAAAACAGAGGAGGTATTTGACAAACACATCACGCTGGGTGATGAAACGACATATTACAGCACTGCTCTTTTCAGCAATTTGAAAATTTGAAAACGTCTTGATGCACCGTTTCGATAATCATATTGAGTGTACTTTTATTAGTAACAGTAACATAACATCTATCAATAAAACTTTGCATAAAATACATAATAAATTGCTGATAAAACAACAAACGTAGATACAAAAAAGGCTACGTATCTTCATAGAATTTTATTTTAATCGAAGACGCAAAACACAAACATACGACTTAAGAATGAGTGTTATATTTTTTCATTCGAAAAGTGCAACTATGAATTGAATAGTTCCTTATCTTATTCATTCAACTTTGTTAATAAATCCCTTGTTACAATGTCAATGTGTGTCGTTTTGCACAGTCTCGCTTCGTCGCTTGAAGTGCATTTCAGCGGGAGGGAGGCTTCACTTCCCCCTATTAACAAGAGCAGCCGAACAGAATAGACAGCGCTCTGGGACGCCAGGGAGATCCGGAGACTTTACGAGCGCAAACGAGGCAACAAAGATGAAATAGAGGCCATTACGTCGGGGCGGTCGGCGGTTCTAGATAGAGACTTGGTGGGGTCAGCTAAACCAAGCATTGATCTGTATTGCGTCCGCTTCGACTCGTGAGGCGCGAGAAATGAAAACTAAACACAGAACACTAAATGACCTCTCCGGTTAGTTGAAAAGCAAGGCTCGTTCAGGGATGAAAGGAATGCTGGGACTGGCTACGCTTGTGAGCAATAGTCATGGCGAGTCAGCTGGTAGTCAATGCGAATTCAACTCTCCATTCTACTCGTCACTTTCCGGACCCTTCAACCTTATATTCTTCCACCCACTCTTTTCCTTCATCTTACTGTACCTTCGTTATAATTCAATTTAATTTTATAATTTTATCCACTTCCGTTCACAAAATTTGCTTTTCTATAGAAATTCCAGGGGTCCAGACAATTTTGTAACCTTTATTCAAGTTTGCAGTAAATAATTGTAGTTGTTTTTTACTAGAAAACGAAGTAGTATTGTATATTAGCCTAGAATTTTCGGTTTCACCCACATTCAACCGTTACTTCGACTAATGTTCCAAAAACCAGTCCCCCGGCACAAATTCCCATGGTCACCTGGGTATTTGTGGTCAGCGCCATGTTCCACAGAGCGTGTTGGTTGAGGTCATGTCGAACTAGCACCTCGGGACCCACTTTGTGGTTTGGAGTGGTCTTCAGTCCGCATCCTTTCTTGTGCCGTTCGAGTTTATCGAAGAAACTCTCAATACATATTTTTGTAGCACGCTTGAACCAATGAAACTATCAGCTGTTTATTTATTCTCAATTTTATTTTAAATATTTCATAATTTGATCATCACATGCAAACGACATTGCAGTTGAGAAGTGATTTTGTAATTTATGTATTCGGGTTCTGATCTCAAATTGTTTTACAGTTTTCGTGATAAAACTGAATATTTCTTTAGCTTCCGGCGAAGGAACAGACAATTATACGTGGCCCTAAGACATTTGTTATAATAATAATAATAATAATAATAATAATATGCCTTTATTAATATGGCGATTTGTTCCCGAAAGCACGCTATTTAAACTTTTTTTATTAGTGAACGCAGCAATATTCACATCAAATGTTTTTTTCTGTATTTTTATGCACATTGCGAGGACTGGAACAGCGATTCTAAGGCCACAGCAGTGGGCTAATTTATTTCGCAAACTTAGGCGCGTCTCTCCATTCTCACAGCATTGGCAGTAGGCACGTGGACTGAGCGGTGGGCAGTGCTTGGTGTCAAAGCCGCCCAGCAGCGTCAGCAAGCACTGGAGCGCCGAGAAAGCAGCCGTGGAGGTTGACGCGGTGGCGCGGGCCGGAGGCTGTGTGCGCGCGCGTTCGCTTTCGGGTCCCGACCTTCGCTCCTCACCTCTCGCCTCCGCGGCCACAGGTGGCGTGGCGCTGCGCAGTCCCCAACTGACCGCGCACGCACACACGGCGTGTGGCGTGGAGGGCTGGAGCGGGGAGGGGCGGGGTTGGGCGGGGGATCTAGAGGCCCAAAAAATGCAGCCACGAGCAAAGAAAAATGTTTAACTTTTTGAATATTACAATGGTACGATTAGTTAAAAACACGTGTTGAAATGATGATAAATAACTTGAAAAAATTATAAGGAAATAAGGATACTTTGCCGTTGTCTTTTTCATCACAATCTCCCCATCAAAATATTCTGAACTCTCGGCTTTTGCAAATTGCAATAGTTAAATAATTATACTGTTGAACTACATATTGAATAACGTTATCTATTGATTTACAGAGAATTTAAATTATAAACAGTTCAGAGACGATTCAAATGCTTTAATGTAGAGTAACAAGTCAAAATTACTTTCAATGGATTTTAAAACGAATTCTTAAACCAATTTGAAGATTTCCGAACGTACCAAAGATGGGTAAAGAATATAATTTTCTTTTCAATAACGAAGAAAAATTCGTTAAATCAGAATATGTTAAAGAGAGTGACCACTTGAAAGCACTTCATACTTCAAGGCCGAGCAGTCCGTTGGAGATTCTCGCAAGAGAGGTACGGGAGAGGTGCGTTACGCCAGCGCGCGCTTTCGTGGCCCCGTTTGTCCCCGCGCCGTCCACCTGCGCGACCATCACACGTCCGGCCTGGGGGCGGGGGAGGCGGCGGGGGCCTTCTCGCTTTCGGTGCCTCGGGGAGGGGAGGGGACGGCGTCTCGTTTCGCGAGAGTGGATCTGAGGACAGGGCCGGTCCTCGCGCTCATGGAAGGGGTGGCGGGGGGGGGGGGGAGTCGGTTCGCCTGCAGCTGCGTGCAGCGCGCGGCGCCTCTCGCTCTCTTCTGCCAAGACGACCACCTCAGCCCACAAGTAGCTCACGGCGCCTTCTATGGAATTTCAACTTCACTCGTCTGCATTACTAATTTCCAAAACAGCATTCATTGACGGAGAACTAAGGAGACTCTAGCCATGTGAGAGACGCCAAAGGATTCGTTACATACATAGGAAAATCGGGAAAAAATACAAAAACAATGAAACAGTTTCCGTTTTCACTGAAAAATGCAAATATTTGATTATCTCAATCCGCAATTTTCCATTCATGATGTTATGATTATAGTCTCATACTAGTTAGTTGCCTCACTGCAAATCACACGTGCCTTCAGATGAAGAAAAAAGGTTCAGTTTTCCCGTGTGCAATTTCAAAACAGCCAATTTTTGCTGCACCAGCGACCCATTTTCCACTAACTATACAACAGCATTTTTCTACTGCAGCCCACTAGAAGTATGTATATCAATACTGTTTGTTGTGGCTGTGAGCTAAAGAATATAAGAGTTTCATGAGCAAAGTCAAATCTTAAAGTCGCAAGACTACAAACCCGTTTCCACCTCACTCTTGAGCTCGTGCATAAGCACGTCCTTATTTCCCTTTTTAAAATATTTATTTGTTTATTTCTTATTTAGTTTTTGAATTCTCCTTATGAGTCGAACCGACTTTGGTTATCTTGCCGGGCTAAAGATCCCAAGTTCGCGGATTCAAGCCCAGTCAAAGTCGGGGGATTTTTGAGGTGCCAAAACTCGAAGGTATGCATGTGGGCGCTTGTCGGCATGTAAAACGGATCCCAGGAAAGGCACGTAGTCAATCCTAGAAAAATTAAATCCTCTAGCAATTTAGCACCAATCGTAGTTTTGATTTGAATTACTGGATAGGCTTGAGGATATTTTATCTTGAACTGCACCAATTGGAATCCACATCAAACGTCATAAGTGGTGCACTAGCACCCCTAGGGAAAGTAATGGCAAATTAGCCTAAGTATCCTTGCTCAGAATGTCTCACAAGAAGGCGCAAGGGGCTTCTGGAGACTAGCCTAAGCACTAATCAGTATACGCCATTTAAAGAAGATTGAGAGGCCGATTGATTTCTGAAACGAAGAAAATCAAGGAGCGAGGAATTTTCGATCAATCATAATTGCGTAAGTAAATATGTATTAATAAATAAATAAGTAAATATGCGATGAGAAAAAGATTGCACTTGCTTTAGGCGCGAGTTCTAGAAATGGAGTTGTCATTGATCAGGAAGGCGTTGACGGGAGCCTTACACCTCCGCCAGCCACCGCCAACCGCAAGGTCTACCCACCCACCAGCGCCACCGGATGCTGTTCCACGAACGCTCTCTCCCTCCCTCACTCCCCCTCCCCCTCCCCCCTCTCCCGCGAAGAAGGCGACGGAGTGCAGAACGCCGCCAGTCATTTGAATTTTCAACGGCTGCGGTTCCCAGAAACTCTTCCCATCCTATTGTCTGCTTCCGTATTTATCGAGTTCTTCTCTTTCCTCGCCATTTCAAGACGAAGAGCGGCGGCGGCTGCTGCTGGAATTCGTTAGACCGCAAAGGCGCGGTTACAAAATAATCTCAAGATGAGCTTTGTCAGTAAGGATCACAACATTTCTAAACTTCTTCTTCATTTATAAGTCCGTAGTGGTGGTAGATCAAAGCAAACAAGCAAGCAAGCAGGCAATCGAAGAAGCAATTCAAACGGTGGACTAATATGTATACAAGTTTCGTCGACATCTAAGAGACGTTGCTGAAGAGGCAAACGTTGTGAAAGTCATCATCCTAATTTCTCCTCCGTGATAGCTGCTTGTACATTGCGTACACCATCCAAAGAACATGATTATACATTTTACGTTCACGTTGACTTCAAATAGATCGGGACTTCGTGGGTTTGGAACTTTTGCAGAAAAAGAACATTTGTGTCGTAGTTTTCTCCATTATTTCTGACAAGAATATTTTTAAAAAAAACCTTTCACACTTAAGTGTTCTAATCTGCGATATGTCAGAGGACTGTTTTTCCTTTTATCGTATGACTAACCTTACAAGAACACAGCCACGTAACGATGCAATGCATTCCTAAACACTTTAAACGACCAC
Organism: Gryllus longicercus; assembly: GCA_038098605.1. NCBI lineage: Eukaryota > Metazoa > Arthropoda > Insecta > Orthoptera > Gryllidae > Gryllus > Gryllus longicercus. The sequence goes on along the minus strand of JAZDUA010000285.1, from coordinate 335,413 downwards.
ATTCTAATCATGTCAATGGATTTTCCAAGATCGTTTGGTCTCATTAACAGTAAACGTTCGATTGTTTAGAAAAAAAATACCACCTGAAAGATGTTACCTACGCGAACATGCATGCGTGTTTCCCCACACAATTCATATACATTCAATTTCTCTTTAAGATTTAACAAATACAGCATATCGCCTTTTGTGTTTCCATTATTTCGGGTATAGTTTGATACTGCGTTCTCAGAGGGCCTGTTTTTTCTGGCTTGAGGAAAGGTCCATAATGTTAGTCATCTGACTGACCTAAAGGTGTAGGTAATAAAAAATTGTGATAAAGAATGACCTTTGATATTTTTATTTACTTCTCCTCCAGCATGCGCTCGACGCCACAAGAAACAACTGAGAAATGTCCTCGGGAAGATGTTAGTACAAGACGACTCAAGAATATGTGTACCATTCAACATTTCCCTTTTCCACATATTTAAGGGATTGTAGGTTATGGATTACGTAAACTTTGAGCTTCTTCAATCCGAGGTCCATGGCTTCATTTTTGTCAGCCGCAAACACTCATTTTAACTACAATGCACCTGTTGTTTGCATTTTGACTGCCTGCAAACAAACACCACTCACTTTATTTAGCCAATATTGACAATTTAGTTACAAAGAAACAATGTAAGGACTCACATTCAATTTAAGAATGTTATTGTGCCTGTTATTCATTAACATCGCAATGTGAAAAACAAAATATGAAACATACTACACATGCAGGCTCTGTAATATTAAGTAAGCCGCACAGATATTGTAATATAATTATAATACAGAGGAGTTACTCTAAGAAGGGACAACTTTGATTCGCCGGGAAACAAACGAAAGTCACGTAGGGCGATGACATTGCAAGAGATATTGGTGAAGCCACTTACAAATGAAGTAAATCTAAACGAACGCACTGACAAAATACGTGCGTAGCCATACACCTATTTTGTCAGTGCGTTCGTTATGTTGTCAGCCGTGGCGAAGCAGTAGCTAGGGAGTTTGCGCACACTCGAACGTTAAAGCAATCGAAAGCACAATCGATCTTCTGCGCATGCGCAGTTCAAGTTTCGCATCCCTGTCGCGTATGTGCGCATGCGCAGAAGATGGAGATTGCTGCCCGCGTGCCAAACTCCCTGCTGGCAAAACGGTCCTTCTTATAGTAATCTCTCTATTTGTCTTATGAAAGTATCGTGCTACTTTGTTAGCAGTACATTGCCGCGGCCCGAAAGTGTTCCACATGAAAACTGTCCATTGTTAAAAAGGACGAAGAGCTCTCGTCTGCTGCGGAACGGGGCGAGGCGCGGCGTAGGGCTCGTGAACGCGCGCCGATTACGAAGCGCCGTTTCGTCAGAAGCCGTATTCGGGGCGCGAGCGGCCGCCCGCCAGCGCCACCTGCGCGGGGTGTCACCCGCCCCTTTTGGGCCAAGGGCTCCCAGACACGTGCGGCGCGCGGCCAACGGCGACGCTGCGCCATAAGGCGCGACACGTGCACGCGGCCGCGCGACAGTTACGACCGCTGGGCCGGCGCGGAGGACAGCGGCGGGCGGCGGTTCCGGTCACGCGTCGTTGGGCTGAGGCGCGGCCCTGATCTGTTGTTCTTATATAAACGCCGGAGCAGGCGTTATAATTACGGAGCGGATTTCAATGATATTGCATATTTTTGTCTTTTGCATTGAGGCATATCTAAGAGAAATGTCTTAACATTTGGTTAGAATCGGATGCTACGTTGATTCATATGTTAGTGCTTATTTGGCTCACTTTTCCTTTTGGTACTTATTCGTGTAATTACATGTGCGTATATTGCATATTTCTTTAAAATTGGGACTTTTTAGTTCAATTATTTTCCTGGAAAAATAAGGTATATTATTTATTAAGTTTGCACAAAATATACATTTTCATTCCAGGCACGCTTCTCCTGAAATTTTATCAAAAAAGATTTGTAAAGGAAATGAAATATTGTTAATTTTAATTGCATATTTATGTGCATATTTCTGAATTTTTAGGCCATAAAAATCTTCTCTTTAAGTATAATACTGAAGATGTCTTTCTTGATCTATCAATATACAAAATGAGATCCGATTTCCTGAATGTCAATATTCGAGATCCTAAAATAATATCCTTCACAAATTGCGCCGTCAATTTAATACTGAACAATGTAGCAGGCGCCACAACTTAACATCATACTATCGTACTTCATTATATTTCCAATTTTGCGTGATCTGCAAGAGCGAGTCCTCTACCCTAGCAGCAAGCACATTTACACGACAAAAGCTTGTCAGCTTATTTTCCGTACTCCCATGCGAACAATATTAACACTATCAAGGGCACTTTGTGTCCGGACATCAGTTTTTGGTATGACTCTGACAGCTGTCGTAAGCATTGAAGTATAGAGAAAGCAGCTGTCGTCACTGCCCGCCGCGGCGCGCAGCGGCCGAAAAGCGAGACACGTTCGCGCGGCGCGCAACAGTTATTACCGCCTCGACACGCCCCCCCCCCCCTGCCCCGCCCCACCCCCCTGCCCCACCCCACCCACCACACAATTCAGGCCGAAACGGAGGGCGGCGAATGTTCCGGTCTGGCTTCGCGTGTCTAGAGGTGTCGTGCCGACTCAAAGTTCACAACACACGGGTTCAAGTTAGGGTAGGATTAAGTTCAAGTGAGGGCAAAGTTTTAAACGTAACAAACAAAAACATAATTACAGTCCACACATTATAAAATAATGCAATCTTTTAATCTACACTTACGTGTAAATGCCATTTTACACGCCGTACACGAAACACAGTTTTCGTGCTTGTTTTCCGTGTGCGATACAGCTACTTGTTCATTGAAACTAATAGTTTGCGAAACATCGTGTGTGCAAAACTACTGTAACGTTTGGAAAATGTATTTCGTCTTATCATCTCCTTTATTTATTATTTACATACAACAGGTCCAATCCATTTACTTCTGTAAAAGTAATTTTAGAAATGAGTTAAAGCGTGTCATTAACGTCGTGGAGCGTGTTATAGGCATGCGGCGACAATACAACGTTCTCTTTGTGGCGTGTTGAATTCGTTTGAATTCGCCGCACAGCGTTGTTGGCCACGGAGCGGCCAAGGGAGAAGACAGGTGGAGCAAGTTGCAAAGGCGACCGCCAGGAGGGTGTCGAGGGTGCAGCAGGCGCGGGAGCAGGGCTCAGGCTCCACAGAGCACCACACGAACGCGCTCTGGAAGAGGCACGATGGCGGTGCTTGGCTCGAATGACGGGATTCTCTTGCAGGTCGCGAACTGAAGACAGAACGTGCCCGAAGTTTATTTGGGAAAAATCTGATGCGTTGAACGATAACTTTCCTCCTCTTTCAAATGTCAAAATATTATCATGAACCTTCTTCGAATGAAACAATACATGGAAGTGTTTTGTACTTTTATTCAAATCGATGCTGCTTTCACAATTAATTAGATTAATCAAGGCGTGAAGAAAACTTCCGAGGGTTTCATGACTACGCCCCCCGAGTGCAAGCCTCTTTTCTGGGGCCTCTCGGGGGTTAGCAGTGCAGGTAGCTTCCACCTTATTGGCCTGCAGCCGTCCCGAACCGTCCACCGCGGAGGCCAGGCGGCGAGGACGAGGGACGGGGACGGGGCCAGGCTGACGCGGCTTTGACCCCGCGGGGCGGCGGGTCCCGTTACGCGCCTGCGCAGCACGGTGCTCGCCCCTCCCCGCCCCGCCCCGCCCCGCCCCGCCCCGCCCCGCCCCGCCCCACCCCACCCAGACCACCCGGCCCCGCCCCGCCGAGACCGCTCGGCCCAGACCGCCCCGCCCAGACCGCCCCGCCCAGACCGCCCCACCCAGACCGCCCCGTCCAGACTGCCCCGCCCACACCGCCCCGTCCAGACCGCCCCGCCCTACCGTGCTCCCTCAGGCCCATCACCTTCGCTGCAAGTGAAACATTTCTCACTCTCCACTCCCGACGGCCGCGCCCATTTTGTGTCGCCATTGACAAACAAATGCGCCTTTCAACTTTTTCGTCCCCGCACGCAAAGCCGCACTGTATCCTATTCCCTACATCACCCAGCACGCCGTCTCGGAGCCACGTCGCCCCGCCCAGCCCGCGCCGCGCCGCACCGCGCCGCGCCCGGTCATTCACATAGCAGCGCGTCCGGCTCCACCTTACCTGCCGCCCCGCCCCGCCCCGCCCCGCCCCGCCCCGCGGCGCCCGAGGAATGCTCCCCCCTCCCCCGCCACGCAGCCGAATGCAGGCGGCGCCGCGGGTGGCAGGGGGCAGGCAGGGCCTCTCCGCGGGCACAAGTGCACCGCCTTCACAGGTCGCGCCGGCAGAGGGGACCCCGCGCACTGACCAGCCCGGAGCACAGCCAACGCCGCGCGTGATCTGAGGGGTTGTGGGCCGGTAACCCACCTGAGGCTGGTTTTGCGCCAACAGCGATGCTACCGTCAATGATAAACAAAGCAAAAATTTAATTTTGTTTAAAACTTTTGTTTTAAGAACCGCTTAGTTTCATTCTCTCGAGAAATATATCCCAAGACGAAAACTTTCGATGCACAAGGGACTTCAAAGGCACTATTCATAATTATTATTTTCATTTGTAAATATTGTGGGTTACCATGTTATTGCCCACAGCCCTTCAATTGCTACAACAAGGGGCTATCCTTCATTTTTGTCAAATTCCCACATATCCATTACCCAAAATCCCACATATTAGCATTACACAAAACTTCAAGTTTCATTCTTTTAGTGTAATAAGTTATTTAAACCCTGAATGGACTTATACGCAAGTGTATGGTGTTTTAAAGTTTAAAAATGTAATGAGTTATATGAGGGACGTTCAGGGAAAATTCTCATTATCTCAGAACTATGACTATGTGTTGGTCAACTTGTTCTACTGAGTCTTTCAATTTACGGAACGAACGAGTGCGAAAGTAAAAAAACAAAGCGTCCAACAGACCCGAATAATAGAGACGTTTAAAAATCATGAATAAGAAAATGTAATAATAATACACAATATTACAGCAAAGTGTGAATGATGCAGTGTTGCATACGTTTAAATTTAATGAAGAGCATCTCACCAATTCTATTTTTCTTTCATTAAATATAGTGTAAATTATTAAAGACCTCATGTTCCAAAATCTCAAAAGATGTTGACCAGCATTCTTACAAATATGTGTGCTGTTCGTTCATATCATAAACTTCTATTCTGTAATGTATATCGAGAATGGCCAAACAATGTGCTGTGATAATTACACTATGTTATTTGTAAATAACATTGCTTACAATAAATGAAATGTCCAAAATAATGAAAGTAAATTAAGAACTAATATAAGTCTCTTCAACCGTAAATATCCATTTCTTGTTGCTAAGTTAAAAAAAATAGCAAAAGAAATACCGTTCATGCACGTCGGTGTTTTTTTCCAAGGATGTAATACCTACATGGTTGCAAAAAAATATTAAAGCGTATTTCGTAGGGTAAGGGTAATATCGAAGTGACATTTTATATTAGGATTTCAAAACCACGATTCCGTTCACTGACAAAAGCCGGAGTGACAGCGGGTTAGCGGGTTCGACAGGGAACAATACACGCACAGCGCCCGGATTTCCGGGGGAGATAACTCCGGTGGCACACTTGCCACCGCTCAGTGGATAACGCGCTGAATCACCGCTCCTTGAGCGCAAGCGTATTTGCGTCTTGTCCAAAAATACGAACCCCCACGCTATTCCTTCCGGATTCATTTACTTGCCTTGTATTTGAGCACGAGATTTGCCACCCTATTCTCAAATATTTTATCTGCGCGTTTAGAGGCTGGAACCCGCACGTCCACATCTTTCCCCCTATGACGCGGTATCTCGCGAGGCGAGGAGGTGCGCGATCGCTGGCCGCCGGGGGTGCGCGGCGGCCGCGGGTCTCCGATGCCACGAGCACTGACGCGTGCAAACTCTGTGCACAGCCGTCGTATTTATATTTGGCGCTTGGCCCCCGTCCAGAGCGATTAAACCGAAATGGCTCGGATGTGTAACAGGCCCTCGAATGTCATCTACTTCGCAAGGGCAATGCCAGGCTGAGAGGATGGCGAACTCCCGTACGCATCCCACCTCTGTCTCCCATCTTACCAATTCTTTCTTTCATAATTGCGATATTGTTGTATAGAGTAGTGATTACATTGCATAAAAATTCTTTAAAAATATAAATTTATGAAATGACAGTGATTTTGTTATTGCATCTAGCGCTAGATGAAACTCCTAACAATGGGATTCAGCGTGAGAGTAGTAATTTGATTATTGAACACTAGAGATCCAGCATTCGACGGAGTTGAACGCCCCGTTCTCTCGTGTTTCGCTCGCGCATGGAGCATAGTAGAGGTGTGTTGCGCACCTCAAAGTTGCCCAGTCGCCCCCAAGGTCCATGTCGCCCCGCATCTATTCCTCTTGCCATTCACCTATCCCGAAGCCCCATAACCATCTCTCCATTCGCGGCCCGCCCCGCCCTATCCTGGAGAGAAGGGATGCGACATCGAAATCGATGTTTTTAACACATCTATGTTTTTGTAGAAACGTGATTCCTGTGATCACAAAACTGTAGAAATTAAAATATGAAATAATAACTGATGATAACTCCGTTAGTTCATGTGTTAAAACCAAAGGGACGCTGTTTGTTTTATACGTTCATCGACCGAACTCTCTCGCCCGAGATGACCTCCACGCCCTTATATTTCCTCTTTCTTGATATTCACTTCGCATATTGAGATGCCGGTAACAAATGCGCTGTGGGGTCTCTCTTCTTATAGTACCATTATTGGTCGAATTTATAAAGATGAACACTCAAATTAAATTTTAATGCTCACGAATTTCATATTAGCGGTTCCTAAGGCAGACTAAAACATCGATGATTTTTAGTCGGTGTATTTTGTACATCGATGTTTAGTAATACCGATGTCGCATCTCCACTGGAGAGTCGCTTCGCGCTGTATTGCGTGGCGTCGTCTCGCCGAGTGAGGGAAGGGGCGGGGGAGGGCCCGCTCCGCTTCCTCAATCAGCGCCTCCCGCGGCGTCCGCCGGAAGGAAGCGCCCGCGCCCGCGCCCTCTCCCCGAGGCGCAGCCCAGCGCCTCGCGAGACTCACTTGTTGCGGCCTGTGGGCTCTTATTTAAACAGGTTGGAACGACACCCTTCGTAAAATGTTTCAATGTTTACCTCTTCCAACAACGACAATTAAGCCTCGATTGATCGATTTGTTGCTTGGCGATTCCCGGCTGCTTAAGCAATTAGACCCATGGTTTGAAGTCGCCAACTACTAATGTCCTTGGGCCCGTACATGTAGAGCATTTTTCATTGGCGGGGGTGGCAGAGATGGATGAGATCTTTCGTCGCTGGATGGCGAGTTCCGACGCCAACCTTCCCGTATGCTTGCGAGGTTTTCCCCAACCAGGTATCTCCCATCAGTAGGGCACGGCCCCAGTGGGCAGAAGTTCAAAGCTACCGACCGGTCTCCCGGCGTGTGCGGTAGTGCAATGCATGTTGCTGTGTGTGTAAGTAAGGGGTCAAAATAGGATAATGAAGAGAAAGGAAAGATCGCGCGCGGGATGTGACCCGTTTATTAGGGTACTGCTCTAGCATTCACCTTGCGTTGATCGGAAAAAACACGGAAAACTGCCGATCAGAGCAGCCGGCCGCTAGAATTCTTCTCAGGACCGCGGCTGAACTCGACCTAGGTCGAGTACATCAGTTGATGCCTAGAGTTGTGTTGAGTGTTTGTTCAACATTTACAGGGATAACTTATTTTTCGTTTACTTCAAATCACTGAACACATCTGCAAATCAAGTGGTTATATTAACTCACAAATACTGAACATCCGTTCGAGGGTTTGGGGCTTATCTAAGATATTCAATGTAGCAAGAACAAAGGAGGTCTCCCAGAATCGCTTCGGAATTTCCAGCCCTAATTTCGTTACCATTAGTCTTCGATAACTCCTATGATAGTCCTACAGTCCACAGAATGGTCAGCGCGCCAAGAGAACAAAACAACCATTGAGGATTTCTGTCATTGCCGACTCTACCTTACTGTGTACATACAGCACACATGAATGAGACTTGGAAACATTGTTTCATGTGAATTTCTTATACCACAAAGTTATTCATATTATTTGCGAAGCATCTACTTCTGATATTCACTGAATAGCATAATGTAGAGAATGTTTCTGTGATTCTAAGTGATGAAAAACCAGCGATCTCTCCACTCACGATTAGTTTTCCATTTTGCACCGAATCATGACGCTTTACCATCCTACATACGAAAGACTCGTTAGAAATGCTGACGCTGTTCAACCTTTCACATACCAGTTTGTTGGTGCACTGCACTTGCAGGAATTTCGCGTTGCAGCAAAGTCGTTTCTACACGATGTGTATACACGCATACACTGCCACTTTATATAATATTAGTTCTACCAGCCGTTGGATTTTGAATTAAAGGAATCATTCATTCAGAAACTGCAGACTTAATAACATAACTGATTCTGATATGAAGCTCGATTGCTGCAACTCATGTATTTCATGAGATTCACAATAAAAAGAGTACCAGTTTTCAGTCACACTTGCAACTCGAACAAGAAATTCTCTGTCACGTGTCGTTGAAGCCGTCACCACAAAAGTTTATTAACTGAATGTACAAAGAGACCAAAGCGATCATTCAAAATGTTGTGGATCGCTAGTTTCTCGGTTCTATTTCGCAATTAAGTGTTCCGTATTCTCATTCACTCGCTCTTCCACAACCACTAACGAGCGACGAATATTTTTTACCCACATTATCATAATGCTACAATTTTATTTATCTTGGCATGAATTTTCTTTCATAGCTACGACCGGCTTGTCAAAGTAGAAATTCGGGACATCATTTCCAATGAATTCATTTAAAATAAATCATTCACATTTTAGTAAGCCTACTTTACTAAACAGTAATTAAATATTTCATTGCATCATCTTGAAAGTATTATCACTGTTTTGAAAACGCAGCGAAACTAACCAACATGCATTTAAACTAGAATAAAATTCAGCAGCGTAGTGGACATAATGATGTCCACGCACTGTTTTAATGATGACGAACCGAACAGGCAGTCGACGCGTGAGCACATTGACGCCGCGTGCATTTCGAAAACTCCGTTCGCAACACCTGCGAGACACGCGACGGGAGCGCTGCTATCGGGAACTTGGAAAGAGGCTTCGACGGGCGCGGAAGTGACGCAGCCCTGCGGGGCGCAGAGGCCGTGATTCAGCGCTTGGGAAAGGGCCGGCCGGACGAAGCCAGGTGAAGTCACCTCCACCCGCTCTTCAGATCCGGGCGACTCCGCATCTTTCCGCGGAATAGAAAGCGTTCGCCCGACTGCGCGGCGGAGGAAGCGAGGACGAGCACGCCATGGGCTTTTCTTCCCGCACTCGTCTCATATTGAATGGATCCACAGATTTTAATGCGCGAAAAACAAAACGTTCGAATTTCAGCGGGAAGTGCTAGAGTAAAAAAAAAAAAAAGTTAATCATAGCCAGCTAGATGGTAACAAATAAGGTAAAGGGTAACTAATTTACCTTTCTTTGGCCATTCTACCATTATATCAGACGTGCTTTTCGTTTTCTATGTGTACGACGATCTCTTTTAGAGTGACCACTCATGACTATACAGTTTTATGAATCCTTTAATGAATAAAATGAAATAAAATCTTGTTTCCAGAAACAAATAAACCCATTAATTCCTGTATATCGAATACAATGCTGAAATATTTGTAATGAGTGAAGGTCTATCAGAAAGAGAGCAGTAAAAACGCGTTCGTAGAATGCACTTCTAAACGAGAAATATCTTGACATCTTGGCTGTCTGGGAGTTGCAGCGTCGTTGGCTCAGAGACCGACGTTTCGCCTGTCATATCGCAGGCTTCCTGAGGGTAGTGGCTGCTAGTGACGCGGCGTCACCCAGACAGCCAAGAAGTCATGAACTCGAGGCGCGGAAGCCTACGTGTACGCGAGAAATATATTCTTGTCACCTGTAAATTTCAAGTTCAATTTTGTTGTGTAACAATAAAAAGGTTTTGGTTATAAGAATGTTGGCTTTTAAACTCAATACCAAAGTAAACAAAAAACAAAAATTTCACAGTTAAAACACAGAATATAAAAACTTTAAGCGTTTATAACTGGACCCCTTATTGATTTTTCCGGAAATTTCATTTAACAGTCTTTCTATCTTAAAGGTACACAATTCGTTTTTATGAAAAAAAAAAAAGACTTGTGTTGAAAGATATAATAACTTTCTTTGTCGGCAAAACCTACAAGACCAAAACTAAGCTATTCTTTCTCTTCCTCAACTATCATTTCTAAACGAGAAACATACAAACTGAATCTCGAATCATTAATTCGTAAGTTACTTGAATCATTAATACACGTCGCTATATCGAGGTTGCTTTCTATTAATCCCCTCCTTTAATTTCCTCTTTTTTTGTGAATGACCCCTTTTTTCTTTCCTCGTCCATATCCAATGTTACACAAACATGAAGAGTGGTTTTCAAAATAATGTTTAAATATCAGAGTGAAATCCTCTATTCATGCTGAACTTGTCATAACATGATACTCTAAATTACGCAGGTGCATTGCATCAGTGAATGGAGATTCAGGGATGGGAATGGAGAAACCATTACAATGCAACCACTGATGTCAACGCCAGCTTACGATAAAAGAGAAGATTCTGACTTGACCCCTTTGATATGTGTTTCTTCTTTATATATTTCATCTTCCTAAAATAAATATGTTTTTCGGTTTTGGCGTCCCGAACTTTTCTGTTAGAAAGTCCCCAACTTTTGCATCACTGACGCTGGCGTGATAAATAAGGTGAAGGTATTCACCAATTTTCTTAGAAGAACAATCTAAAATAAAAATAACAGTAATTAATGATTAGGGCAAACTCATCGACTAGTTTCAGCGAGAGGCGAATTTTAGATTAAATGGCCTAGTTTATAAATGGAGCCTTCTTCTATTCTGCAATTCTGACTTTCTGTCGACGTGTGAACTGGGTCTTTGTGCTTGACATAGACATTTCACGAAAAACAACGTAAAACTCATCACAGTAGAGAGGTTGGAAGATAGTTTCAACTCGGAAGCGGGTAGCAGGCGGAGGGAAGTAGTTAATGAACAGCAAGATGTGGGATGCAGTGAACTGCGAGATCTTTCAGCGCACAGTACCATTTTCGGATGTCCGGTTTTCGAACATCGCCCCCCTTAGCAAGCAATTTCCTCTTGGTTCCCTCGTATAAAACTGGTACGTTTGAAAACTTCCATCGAGGAGAACGAGAAATACACATCACCCGATGTGTACGAACATCATTAACTTTCTACTATATAATTTAGATTAACATTTTTACAAGACTCGGTTAAATAAAATGTTACAATAGAAACAGGCAAAACTATCTATAAATACTGGACCTGATAAGACTCGACCATAATTTTCTATTCTCATATAATATTTCAATTATATTCAAATATAATACACATTTCTATTCTAATTGCAAATAAATGCTTCCAAACAACGTTTCGTTTCTAATAAAAATATGGAAAAAACGTGGAAACTTGTATTGTACCACAGAAAATGAAGACTGATTGAATAATACTTGATCATAATCGACACAAAAATGGAAGGATTCTACAGAAATACTTACACCTGTTGTTTGGATCACTTTCGCGATGTATCTTCTTCCTGAAAATAAATAAAATTTTGTATGAATATGCGAAGCTTTCCTAGTGCTATTTTTGTACACTATCAAAAACAGTCCTGCATTAAATGCAATATTGAAATCACGGGCTATAAAATGACACAAATGATGTTCACAAATATTTGCCCCAGAAGATGATTTCACACACACATACGCCTCATTTCCTAAGGAAAAGAAAAGTTACTTAATTAAAAATTGTTTGTTTATTATATATTACTACAATTTATTTTAAATTTAAATAGGTGGTAAGTTTTCGAGTAATTTAAATATTAAGTCATTCTTTAAAGTTAATAATATAGGCTAATAGTATCGCTAGAGATTGAAGTCAATAAAACTTTTTTTTTATTTTTGAAAAGTTAGCTTTGTGAATAGTTAGATATTTCGGTTTCCGCTCTTTTGTGTACTTTGATCAAAAATCGAAAGCAATGTATTAAATTTTGTTGAATAAAGAGATTGGAAGACTATATTTAATTTTGAATATATTTCCGAAATTTGTAATGACAAATTTTTTATTTGAGTTCCTGTTTGGGCACAACTCTTACTGCATTTGTTTCTGTTCTGTTCTGTTCTGTTCTGTACTGTTCATAAATGTGTCCTGTCTGCAAGCCAATAGTTCCTGAGACTTCCTCGCTCAGAAACGTTAGCAGCACATTAATTTTACTGCTCTGTAACGAGTAACCTCGAAATAAAACGCTGAACAGTGCTGCCAAGGAAAGGCGAGGAATAATGACGATGTGCCCGTGCATTTAAAGGGTTGACAACATCGGGCGAGCAGCGACTAGGTGGGGAAGAATACCGTAAGCCACGCCTTTACATTCGCATACACACGTCATCACCGCTTACTAAGAGACTCGCAAAGAGACGAAAACGGACTGCAGAATTCACTCCAATACATTCATCAAAATTTAAAATCCTGGGGCATTTAGAGACATGGTGATATAATAAAAACCTTGAAAGAACTAAATAATGTATTTTTTACTACCTTACAGTGCTAGAAAATTCGATGTACGTCAAGAACATGTTTAGAGCTGAATCATTACGAATCTCTTTGCAGCAAAAAGGGAAGTGAGAACTTAATCAAGTCAGTCGTGTATATCTTACGGAAAGAGCGCATACGAAAGACAGGGTGAGGAGGCGAAGGCGAGATGGCAGACGCGAGGTGGCGTAGGCGAGATAACGAGGGCGATAAGGCGAGGGCGATATGGCGAGAGCGAGATGGCGAGAGCGAGATGGCGAGAGCGAGATGGCGAGAGCGAAATGGCGTGACGAGATGGCGTGGACGAGATGGCGTGGACGAGATGGCGTGGACGAGATGGCGTGGACGAGATGGCGTGGACGAGATGGCGTGGACGAGATGGCGTGGACGAGATGGCGTGGACGAGATGGCGTGGACGAGATGGCGTGGACGAGATGGCGTGGACGAGATGGCGTGGACGAGATGGCGTGGACGAGATGGCGTGGACGAGATGGCGTGGACGAGATGGCGTGGGCGAAATGGGAAGGGCGAGCTGATGTTGGCGAGATGGGGAGGGCTAGATGATGCGGGCGATGGCAGTGGTGAGGTCTGCTCTGAGATGGAGCCCCAGTGCGGTGCATCGAGCGAGGACCGGCCGATCGAGTCGCGGTGGGACGGGCCGGTTGGCAGCTTCCGTCCGGCGCGCAACGTTAAGCTCTTGATCTTGCGTCATACTACGTAGTTAGCATGCATTTACACGCCAGGCCAACACTCGCGGAGCAACAAGTGCCGCAACGGGTTCGAAAGAACCAATAAAACTAATAGTTTCAATTCATCCCGTTTTCATAACACGCATTAACAGAAAGTAAACACTAAACGATATCCACCTTTTTCCTACCTTCAGAACTACATTTTTATTACTTTTCGTACAACGTTTGCGATCTAAATTATTATACTGAAGTTAAATTTTGAATGAAATATTTTTTGCGTTTAGGCGTTTTTTTAAATTAAATTGTATTAAAACGATTTAATTTAAGAAATTGCATTTTCTTTTAATGAGCGCACCTTCCGAACACACAAAATAGCAACTCTGAAGAATATCTATATCTTTGAATAACACAAAATTATCCGAGTCAGAGGGAAATTCTCAGGAATGACTAGATCAGTTCTGCCCGACTGGCGTCAGTGGAACGCGAAAGGCCGAGATGGTTCCGAGCGGAGACGAGTTATCGCGGGGGAAGGGTCGCTTATGGTGAGGAGGGAAGGTTTAAATAGAGTGAGAACTCGAAGGCACGAAGGCACTTTGTTTCGCGAACCCGATGACAAGTTCCCAGTGATGGGGAAGCTGCAAATTGGACGCAACAAACCCTTTACTTTCATTATCTTAATTACACTAAATTTTTAATATTAATTTATGTGTAAACAAACATACAAATTTCAATAGTAATTCAAGCATTGTTCATTTTCAAAAAAATATTCTAGCCGGATACCAGAGTAAACAAAACCAAACAAAGTACAGGTGAACAATTAGCTATATTCTAGCCGGATACCAGAGCAAAAAGATCAAACAAAGTACATTTGTCACAAATAAATTTTTAATTGATTGCTATCACACTCGTCCATGAAAAACGAGGTTCGTACATTATATTTTTAACGTATTTATATTTTGTACTTTTAAAAAATTAAAAAAAACTTTTCATTTTTTAATGAATTATATTACTAATTAAAATAAAAATATATTTCTCAAGAACAAAACATTTCGAAATTTTTGGAATCAAAATTTTTTACATACATTTCACTAAAAACAATTAAGTTTATCAGTCAAATATGCAACTTGACACTGTCTTGTGATCTGATTTTTTCTATGTCCGCAACGAAAAGATGCGAAAGATTCTTCTCTTAAAATCAATACACCTACTGTATGGTTTCTAATCCTATTCCCGCCATATGCGTGTTTGCGCACACTGCCCTATATGAAGGCCGGAAAGCGAAAGGCAATTCGCGTTGCCTCTTCGGTCATGCGTTTCGGAACCGATGGCTGTTAGGCGTTAAACCGCCCCGCACTCCCCTCCCGAAGCCATTTGCCCCGCCGCAGACCAACGCCCATCTCCTCGACACCTGTTGCTGGCAAATGTCTGTGCTCGTGCGCCTGATTCAGTTCGGGCGGGATCGCGGAACCCGAGTTGAGCAGGCCTCGAGTAGATAGTAAAACTACACTTCTTCGTAATCATAAGTGGTGAAATGATACTTAAAAAGTATTCCTGGATGTCGGTTTCTTTCAATCATCGAACCGACTACTGTTCTTTTTCACCTATATATTTGTATTTAATACAATGACAGCTATAAACAACACATTTGAATTCTCGGTAACGAAGGGAATCCTAATGAAGGAAAGTGCAGCTCAGACACGCGCCCGCGACAAACCGTTTGCATTGAATTCCAGATACGGGATAACGGCGCCTCGTTAGCGAACGCACTTCCGGGTGGGGGCGGGCGGGCGGGCGCTTCCGGCCGCCCACGCGCGGAGCGTGGCGGGGGGGGCGGGGGCGGGAGCGGAAGCGCATGCGCAGATAAGGCGCCGCGACACCTCAGCGCTAGACCTCCTTCGCTCGAGGTCTCCGCCGTGCGTGAAGCAGCGGGCTGGATAATGTGGGAAGAAGCGAAAGCTTTGGCATCGCGTGGGCCGGGCACACGATCGCACTGCACTGGGAAAGCAAACGGACATCTACGACACACAGACACACTCTTCACTTTGGATTAGTTATATAGAGCGACAGCAGACTTTTTTGTTGCAAATGTACCACATAAGATAGCAAAACAAGGCCCAACGGGTATTATCAACTCCGATTATGGAATCCGTGTTTTATAAATATATGAGAATATTTATTAATGAACGGTTGTACATTGTTCGGTATTA
This sequence comes from Gryllus longicercus, assembly GCA_038098605.1. Lineage (NCBI taxonomy): Eukaryota > Metazoa > Arthropoda > Insecta > Orthoptera > Gryllidae > Gryllus > Gryllus longicercus. The sequence continues at coordinate 319,799 of JAZDUA010000285.1, read as the reverse complement.
TATATACTTCATCAAATATATTTCCCCGACTCAATATTTAACTCAAATGCTAATCTTACAATTATATGTAACTGCACATGAATAGGAAACTCACAGAGTATCTTTGGGATTAATTCAGGTGTGAAAATATGCTGAGGAATGACTCTAATTGGTACACGAAAAAAAGTGCAGAAAAAAAGAGCAGAAAAAAAGAGCAGAACAAGTTCCCTTGTTACAGTATCATGGATTTGGTATACTACAACTGTTCTTTTTTTCGTATATCTATTTCATATTCCAGTTAGAAGCTGGTAGGTGGTAGCAAATTCGTAAGGTTATTATGTTTATTTTGGGGAAGAAATTTGTTGGACTGGAGCACAATGTGGTGAACTACAGGGGGGAAATCCAATTCTTTGTGCAGTTGAAAGTTTAAGTTGACCCAGGGTGCATGAGTGGCAAGTCGGAGGAGATGGTGTTGGATGATCTGTAATTTACTGATGATGAGGCTTTGATCCAGAAAGGACATGCATGCATAATCTGCATTCCAGACCATTAATTTCCATTCCAGAGCCTTGTCGTCCAAACCCTCAAATCGGGCTGAGAGCAGAGTGGCTCGCCGCGTGTGTGTGTCGCGTGAGAACGACAGGAGCCGCGAGCAGAGGTCGGGGCGCGGCGTGGAACAGTTAGGCTAAGCGCTTAGGCAAAAAAGGCGCTTGGGCTGCGCGGCGTAGAGCCGGCACGCGGCGGCCCGTTAGGCGCCAGGCCGGCGGCCTGCCTGGGCCGCGCCCCCGCGCGCGGACGGCGCTCGCCCGCGCCCCTCTCGGCGGCTAGCTCTCGTCGCGCTCAAGGGGGCGAATGGTCATGGAGGGGATCGTCCAAGAATCGCCCCCCTCTGGGGAGTGTATTGTCCTTTGCTGCAAAAGTAGTGATCCCCCTTAGGGCGCCTTCCCACGCCGCCACGGCAGCGCGCGTACGTCAATCGGCAGGACTCTTCGCCGACCCTCCGGCGACGACGGACAAAGGGACCGAAGCAGATATAAACAGCAGCTCTGCGCTGCGGCCGTGGCGCAGTGGGAAGGCTCCCATTTAAAGCTGTATTCTGCTAGCGGTGGCGGGTACGCCCTCCTCCGCTTCGCGTAGCGAGAGCCCGCCGCCGCTTGCCGCAGCAGCGGACACCCGCTGCACGTGGGAAGAGGCCCTTACCAGGGACTCAATCCACATTAGGTGCCTCATTAATGATTTCCACATTTTGAAATATTTAAGTCAAAGGCCGATCCGGATAGCCGAAATCGCTAAGGCAGTGCGAGCCGTAGCAGCCTCGAACTGAAGGATCGTGGATTCGAATCCAGCCTCGAGCCTGGTTGTGTGTATTGTCTATGTGCAATGTGCTTGTATGTCCCGTGTGGTTGGCTCAGGAAGGGCATCCAGCCGAAAAAACATCGCCAAATCATATGAAATCAAACGAAACTGATCTGCCCCCACTGGCACCGTCCCCGCAGAAACGGGAAGTAAGGCTAGGATGAAAAAGAAAAAAAGTTAAAATAAAAGAATTCAATTCAAGGAAAATAGTCAAGAAAACATTCCCTGGAGTATTCTTAGAATTCACCCAGCCTGCGTGGCTCGGTGAAGATGACCTTCAGTAATTCTTCAGTGCGTGCCCTCTTGGACTTTTGAATGCCCTAAGAACGTAGCACTTTCTTCACCACTCTTGTCGCCGCTTCACTCGGTGAGTACTTCAACGCCAGTTCGTCGTGATACCATTTCTCGTGGGAGGCACTTTAATACCATTGGGGAACCGTAGCTCGCCTAAATTATCGGTTCGTTTCCGGCGTAATCCGCCATCCTCCTTCAGTGTTTCTTTTTTTTTTTTTTTTAATTTATTTTCCTGCCTGTTCGGCATAGTATGCCTTTCAGGGGTTTTAATTTACAGTTTATAATTACAGAATTTTTTGGCCATTCGGCTGACAGTATATGAGGAGGACCACACGGCTACCTCGTCAACAGAGTCTGCAGAGCAGTAATTCAAAGAAATTTATTAATTTATTTATTTATTTATTTTAATTAATGTATTTATTTAATTTTTCAGCAGCGGAATTGATTAATGGGAGGGGATGGAAATTATTCTAATTTAAGGTGGTTTAAGAGAGTCTTTGGGGTATCGAGAGATAATGCGGGTTGGGATGGAAGCATTTTTGCCTAGATCAAATATTTGTGCACTTGTACACGACGGAAGAAGGGTGAAAAATCTGTTACTCATCCGTTGAATGTATTCGCTAATGGAAGGAATGTTAAGCTCTCTGTGAATTTGCATATTTGGAATAAACCAAGGGGCTTGCACGGCTTTTCTTAGATACTTGTTTTGAATGATTTGTAGTTTCTTTAGATGTGTGTTTGCTATATTGTTCCAAATTTGACAGGCGTATGTTAATGAGGGACGTATTATCGTTTTAAAAATTGATAATGCGCAGTCCAGACTAAGCGATGATTTGTTGTTAATTATTGGGTAAAGTTTGTTCATTTTTGCGTAGGTTTTGTTCGTTATTTCTTGAATGTGGTTTTTCCAAGTTAATTTTTGATCCAGTAATACACCCAGATATTTTACGGGCGTTTCATTATTAAGCCAAGGAATTGCAGAATTATTAATTTTGATTTGTAGTGGTTTATGTATTTTCCTTAGTGAGAATATTTTAGGCTGTGATTTGGTAGGGTTTATGGCAATTCTCCATTTCAATGTCCATTCGACAAATTCATTTAAGTCCGACTGGAGATCTTTGCAAGCGTTGGTAATGTTTGAATTTGCATTGAATAATACTGTATCATCTGCATAGAGTGCTATTTCTGAGTAAGTCATTTGTGGATAGTCAGCTATATATATGTTGAACAATAAGGGAGAAAGTGGGGAACCTTGCGGCACGCCGGCTTTGATGATATGTGCTCTTGATTTATTGTTGTTTATACTAACTTTAAAATCCCTCTCTGACAGGAAGCTTTTAATGATGTTTTGGAGATAATCGGGGGTTCCCAAGGTTTGCAACTTGTAAAGTAGTCCATGATGCCACACTTTATCAAAGGCATGTGCGATGTCGAGAAAAATTGCAGCTGTGTACTTTCGGTTGTGAAATGCTTCAGCAATGTACTCTGTTACTCTTAATAGTTGATGACTTGTGGAGTGGTTTGGACGGAATCCGAACTGCGTATTTGGAAGTGCATTGGTTTCGGTGAAAAATTTAGATAGTCGGGATTTTATAAGTTTTTCAAACATTTTGGCAAAGGTCGGTAACAAACTAATTGGTCTATAGCTAAGAGGGTCTTGTGGATTTTTGTTCGGCTTGCATACTGGTGTTATAATGGCAGTTTTCCAGGTCTTTGGATAATATCCTAATCTTAAACAAGCGTTATAGAGCGCTGTTAATGCTGCAATTGCATTGCGAGGTAATTCTTTCATCATTTTATTATTTAATAAGTCATGTCCTGCTGATTTTCTCGGTTTTAAAGCCTTGATTATTTGATATGTCTCAGACGGGGCTATAAATTTAGTTTTTATTGGGACGGAATATCGCGGTATTGACAAGTTTGTTTCCACTTTTAATTGGAAATCAAAGTCGGTTACCGGGTTAGTTGTAAATATTTTCTCAAAATGTTCCGCTAAAGTTTCAGCTTTTTCGAAATCCGTCGTTGCTAGACCTGAGTTAGAGGATAACTGCGGGATGAAAGATTTTTCCTTTGTAATCATTTTAATTGTGTTCCACATTGTCCTGGAGTTTGGAGGGATGCTGCCTAAAAAATTTTGGAAATGTGTACACCTCACTTTATGTAGTTCTTGTTTAATTTTTACCGATATGCTGTTTAATTTTTGTTTCACTATTTTATTGCGTGAATATTGCCACAATCTACGAAGGTTATGTTTTTCTTTAATTAAATTTAGAAGTGGTTTAGGAAGCGGAATATAATTTTTGGTGAAATTCCTAACTTTAGTAGATGACCTTTTAATAGCATTTTTAATAATGTTTTCGAGAGAGTTGATACAACTGTCGATATCAGATGATGTTTTAAGATTCTCAGGAAACTGACATTCGTTTATTAGTATGTTTCTATACATGTCCCAATTTACTTTACCCTCTATAATTTTTTCGTTTTGATAAGTCTGAAGTTCGGCTTTGAAAGAAATTATTACTGGATTGTGGTCTGAGTCTAATTCTGGTTTTACATTTTGGTAAATCGGAATGTTTAAATTTTGTGTAATAAGTATATCTAGAATATCAGGAACTACATTTGGGTTATAAGGGTAGTATGTGGGCTCTGGAGGAGCTAGTATATTAAGATTTCTTTGCAATGCGAATTTATGAAGAAGTTTTCCATTATATGAAGTAGAATTACAGTTCCAAATTTGGTTTTTACAATTTAGGTCTCCTGCTAAAATTATTTGTGACCTACCATCAAACAATGCTTTCAAGAAACTTGACGGAAACTTTTTGTTGGGAGGTTTATATGCAGCAATCAAGGTTATGTTAGAAGAGATCAGTTCGATATTGATAATAATTGTTTCTATTTCATTTGAGGATGGGGATTGTATCAGTGTATGTTTAATTTTTCTATTAATGAGAATTGCTACCCCACCTGATGCTATATGCGAAATTCGATCATTGCGGTATGCTAAATATTTTGGGATCGAAAATTTTTCTACCGGCTTTAAGTGTGTTTCTGACATACACGCAACATCTATGTCGTGGACTTGTAGAAAGTATCTTAGTTCGTTCTCTTGGCGCTTTATGCCATTTGCATTCCAGTTGAGAATTTTAAAGTTTTCTATTTTATTTTGAGCCATTGAAATGAACAGAAATAAGTTTTTGAACCATTTGTTGCAACTGTGGAATGATTGCAGAAAGAATATTATTTATAATTGTTTGGATTAGGTTTTCGTTTATTACGTTCAAATTTTGGAGGACTGGGGGAGAATTCCTGTTATCTGGCCTAGGCGGCTGGCTAGCGCGATAAGCAAAAGAATGCAAGGGCGTTGAATTAAGCGGCAGAGGAGGAAACTCTTGTGGGGCATAGTGATAAGGTTGTGTGTTTTGGTTTAATTGGCGATTTGAGAACTGCCTATTTGGCAGGTTGTAAGCTGAAAATTTATGATTAGCCTGATTTAAATTATATTTTTTAACTGCTTCTTTGTAAGCTTTGCAGCCTTTGTAGTTAGCCGTGTGTTCCCCATTGCAGTTACAACACTTTGGTACATTATTATGTTTAGGTTTGTCACATTTCGAGTAATGATGGCTTTTTAAGCATCTCACACATCTAGGTCTCCTTCCGCAATTTGCCTGTGAATGACCGAAAGTCTGACAATTTTTGCACATTATTGGAGTTTTAGACTTTACACGCATTTGAACTCTGACAATGCTATATATAAGCTGATTTATTTTTAAAATTGCTTTGTTATTTTCATTATCAGTTAGATCGACCGCAACGGTAGTTAACGGTTTACGTTCTCTTCCGAACAGTCTAACAACTTTTAACACTTCAAAGTTTTTCGAAAGTTCATTAAATATTTCCTCTTCTGAATAGGTAATTGGCAGATCTTTTATGACAACTGAAAAAGTTTTTTGGGTAGGATCCCTATATGTGTGATGCTCGATTTTCTCTTTTTCACAGAATTTTCGATATTCTCTATAGTCCTCTATTGAGTTGAATTTAATTTTTATAGTGTCTTTTTCTAATTTAGTAGAAAAATTGTTTTTTGTAATACTTTTTAGTTCACTGATAAATAGGGGATAATCGAGTACTTTATGGACATAAAAGGGGGGTATTTTAATGATGGATTCTTCACTTTCTTCCCTTTCGTTTGGCGAATTTTCTTCGGTCATATTTTGAAGACCTTGGTACCTATTTTTGACGGTCACGTTATACAGTATTCTTTTAGAAGCATTGTTTTCATCTGGTAAATCTACGTGCATGCGTTTTAGATTTTTACTGTTTTCATTAAAACCACTGGTTGACTGTTGAATAACTGTTTGTTGCGGGGCAGCACCATACCTGTTATAATAAGCATCTTTAGTGCTTACTGACTGAAGGTTGGTCAGAGTCCCTTCCGGCTCTCCATCCAGCTGCAGGGCAGGCGGTTGTGATGTGTTGAACTGTTCCAAGGGTTGAATATTTTCCATTTGTGGTGGAAAAGGAAGCACATCTCCATTCATTGCTGTGAACTGATCTGGTGTGCCACCATTTAAAACGTGGGCTGCAGCCACCAATTGGCCCCCAAAAGCGGGGGCACTTGTTGCGAACATACAGCTTTCGCTGCACCACTACACTTTCACTGGATAACACAATATTTCGTTATTAGCAATAAACAAATCTATTGCACAAAAACAATCACTGTTAGAAATATGGGGATCCGCAGGTAGCGGCGCCCGTTTGTACTTGCACTAAACACGAGTTTGAGCGTAACACCGAAGCACAGCGATAAGCTCAGTGTTTCTGTTTTTCACCCAACTCCTAATTGATTTGTAATCCCATTCACATTTTACACTCCTATAGTTTTGGATTTGTTATGTACTTGATTGAAAATGGTGAAGTAGATGAACACGCCTAACTGCCTGAAATCGCATAAAATCATCATTTGTATTTATCAATTACTAATCTTACTATAACATTATTCCGACTCATAACTGACAAGCTGAATGACAGATTGGATGAACATGATATGGCATTTCAAAACAAACAACTATCGTGAAAATACGCAATGAAGAGAATGATTAAGCTTCGTTCGCGGATAATTCCAGACACTTTCCATCATGATCACGTGATAATCTTTGGCATCCGCGTACAGCAAATATACTTAGCTGGAGAAGGGGAGCGGAAACTTCGCTTCCCGTGGTTCACACACAAACAACACGCTTTCCTCCTTGTGGACCGCTATTTGAGAACGAAAGAAAGCGATACGCATTTGCTCTTGCTCTGTAGGACGCACGGGAAGTGAGGAACCAGATGCATCTTCCTAACGAGCACAATGCATCTGGCAGAGAATGATGTGCAACTAGCGTCTGTGATGTAACCACCACTAACGGAATGGATCGCGGTAATAAATTGACATCTAGGGACATAATATATCCAGTCTTTCATTACTCTCAAAAACAGAATGGCAAAGACTATTGCGTCAAAATAGGTTCATTTAATAAAATGGCAAATCATGAATTAAAACTGTGCGATTATATTATTTTATTAAGTACAAAGACACCAACTATATTATAACGTATGTCCACATGTAAAAGTAAAGCGATAGCGTTCATATCTTAAAAAAATATTTTATGTACTCGTATTATTATACGCGTGTTTGTATGTACGTGCCTTGAAATACGTTCCTAGAAAATAAAATCGGGAATGTCAAAATGACGAAAACGTCTTACAATGGAGCTAACCCTGCTTTAATTCCCAATTGCTTGGGGGAGGGGGTGCATATCGTGACTGATCAAAACCTGTTCTTCGGACGGGAAGAAAAAGGTAGTGGAACTGTGGCATATTTACAACAACAACTAACGTGAATACAGTTATTGAAATAAAACTTTCCTTCGGCCCCAAATATTAGACTCCACGGACGAGCAGAAAAACAGGTCTGGCGTGAAAGAGCAAATTGCGACGTTCATCAGACGCTAGGTCTGCTTCAGCCACCATTACCAGGAGATCTAAGAAAACTAGGCATACAACTCGAAAACGTGAAATATTTTCGACATTAAAAATATATTGAAAATACACTCTGTAAATTGGAGTAGAACGATATAATATAGAAAATTACTCATAGAAAAGTGGTATGTGTAGCAATAGGTTCTTAGATAGCTTAAAGGAATTAATTTTTTTTCTACAAGAAGTGTATATTCGCGCTCGTTCATTTAACATCAATACGGAAAAGATGTGTCCATGACACGCAGTTCGGAAGGGAGAGGAAAACTACACTGAGAATTCAGAAAGAAAACAAGATATATCAACATTAGCCGCCAAAATTTACTTAATGGAAGATCGTCAAAAATCAATCTAAGTGGAACATGTTTTTCCGGAAACATATTCCACTTAGAAAATGTAAATCCAACTACAATAATCTGACTTGCAATTATGAAGATGTTTCAAAAAAGATACTGCATGGGATGCAAACGATGAACTGGGCTGTCGCCCGCGCACCTGCTCAGCGACTCAGGCGCAGCCAAGTTCACGCGCGCAACCTTCGAGCGCCGCCCACACCTCCCCTTGCCCCGTGGCGAAGCCCAGTGCTCCGCGGCGACCCCCCTTGCCCCGCGTCCACGCCCCGCCTCGCCTCGCCCCGCCCGGCCCGCCCCGCCCGGCCCGCCCCGCCCCGCCCGGCCCGCCCCGCCCGGCACGCCCCGCCCGGCCCGCCCCGGCCCGCCCCGGCCCGCCCCGGCCCGCCCCGGCCCGCCCCGGCCCGCCCCGGCCCGCCCCGGCCCGCCCCGCGCCCGCCCCGCGCCCGCGCCACGAGCCAGCGCCCTAGCGCTCGCAACCACCCCTGGCGCGCTACTGCCCGGCGCGTTACCGCCCTGCGCCCTCCGCCCCATTCCCCACGCCACAGCCCCGCGCCTCATTCTACGACGTCCGGCCCGCGCCCCCGTCCCGCCCTCCACGCCTACCGCCCGCCCCCGCCACGCGCCAACGCCCCGCGCCCTGCGGCCGCGAGCCCCCTCGCCCCCCCCCCGCCCCTCGCCTCACGCCACGCCACCTGCCCCGCGCCAACGCCCCGCGCCACGCGCCACGCGCCACCGCCTCGCCCCCCGCTCCCCGCACCCAGCGCCCAGAGCCCATACTTAGGCGCTGAATATTCAACGCGGCGGTAAGTCACCCACCGGCAACGCGAGGACAGCAGCACGCACACGATGCGCGGATTTGCGCGTTTAAATACCCCAGCATTGCATAGTGAAACGACATCGACAACAAAACATTGATGTTGCCAAACATCCATGATCAAAATTAAACCATCGAATGTTAATATTACATCGACCCCAAACTATCGATTATCTAAAGTTGACTTAGTTGCCTGTAACATTAAATTCGTGCCACCGAAATTGAATTTGACAGTGGTCGTGCATATTCATTTATATTTACAATTTAACTGTTAAAAAAGTTTTAAAAAACTCCTCCCCTTGTGTGAAATACGAGGAAAGACGAAGAAGATACCAGGGCATCACGATCATCTCTGGGGAGGGATAGTAGTCTGTTTAATGGAGTACAAATCGAACTCGAACAGTCGTACCATCAGTTATTATTTATTTTTTGAAGTTTTACAAAATTAGTAACTATGGACATTTTTCATTTACGAACAAAACTTCTAAAACGTAAAACCATCAATGTTAAAAAACATATCAGCTTCAACGATTTGTTTATATATTGATGTTTAAAATACCGTTTTTTTATAGAAATATCGATTAAAAACATCAGCATCAATGTCGCACGCCTGGTTCTAATTTCGCACTGTAAAACGTTGTTATGAATGCTTGCGTGAAATGGCTACACACATAGAATTCGACCTGAACATTAGGTTCAGTGTTTTCGACGCACCGGGAAATACGGAACACGACGTTCATGTTTTCTCAGATTAAATATTGTCGGTGCACACAAGCAAGGTGACATCTGAGAAATATTGATGTGAACCCCAATACACACGAATTATTCGCACGACTATTTAAAGAATTGAAATGAGATTTTTGAAGTTATTTGTAAAGTTGACGTGGGTACAACAGCTCACGCCAGCAGCTCTTGTTTTGTTATTGTTGAAGGAAATGAGAACAGGGCTTGAGCTTCTCGGACTGTCTGAGGTCACTATTTTTTCCCCATCGAAAAAAAAGCAACAAAAAATAAACTAATGGGCCATCCTTAAATTACAAACGAACGGTAGAATGCGTGCAGTGATTTCCTTCCCCTAGAAGTATACAAATCGGGGCACACTGCATTCTCGTCAACTACGTCGCTGCCACAATGAATCTCCTCAGCTCTGTGAACTCAGATCATCGAATTCGTGTTAATGTTGGCACGACGACAGTGTATTAATGCACACGCAGAAGGCCCTTAATATTTGTTAAAACAATATTTGTATTTGTTCATGAATATCTACAAAGTAACATATTTTTTTGATTTCCAAAGCTAACATTTGTTTTCGCAATAATGTTGATTACATATGTTTAATGTATTGATGACCGACGCCTTTGCCCTCCCCATTGGCGAACAGACACACTGCGCGCCGCCTCCGGAACCATGGGAGGCCTTCGCCGCGCCACGCCACGCGCGAGTGTTTTGTTTGTTTCTCGGCGCATTTGCATCGCATTTACGCGCGATGCCATGCGCCAGAGGACAGCCTCCGGAGCGCGCGCATTGTCTCAGAACCACAACAGAGCCTCGGCGGGGTGGGGGGTTAAGGCCAACCTGCACTGCCACACGTCCCGCTTCTGACAAAACTCGAATATGTCTTGTAGACCTACATAAGTTTAATTAGTTGTATTTACAATAAATTTGCATAAAACTGTACCTCGGTGAGGTATTTGATTGATTGAGTGATCGATAGATTGATCGGTTGATTTATTGATTAGTGACTATGGACGCGACAACTGCAAACATAATTACTCTTGTAAGTGTGGTGCGTGTTTTTTGCTCCGGAGGCAGCGGTCTTTTCCCGGTGGATGGTTTAGATCCGGAGGCGATATACCAGCGGCTACCGGGGTTCTCCCCGATCAGGTATCTACCACCAGCGAGGTACCGCCTCAGCCGGTGCAAGCTCAAAGCTCCCGGTATGTGTGGTAGTGCATACAAGTGTGTGTGTGTAAGTGAGAGTAGGATAGGACAAGAAATGGGAAGGAAAGATCTCGCGCGATCCGTGGTCAATTTGTTAGGGTACTGCTCTGGCATTCGCCTGGTATTGAACGGATAATCCACCTACCTCGGTTTAGAGATGCAATAGCAAATTGATCTCGTACTTACCATTCAAAACAAAGCATACCATCGAAATGTGTGATAAGCAGCACATAGTACTTATGTACTTATGTGCTCCTGAGTGGTATAAACAATTGTATTTAAGATATTGCTGTTGAGCGGATAAGAAAATTAAAATTTGTATACATCTGCCTTTTTGTTTGCTTTACCAAATTAGAAATATCGACTGGGATCTCCGCGTTTTCATTCTGTGACAAGCCGTGCCTTGGTGTAGGCGGAGGTTTACAAGGCTGCTGTCCGGAAACGCGAACAGCGCGGGAGGTGGGCTGGACCTGCGCCACGGAGGCCTCGTACTCGCACGGCCGCTGCGACGTTCACTTGAGAAGCCAATTCACAAGACCGCTACATCACGTGCGCTGCCAACGAGAAATCTTCCCGTTTTGTGCATCGAATGCGAGTGCATGGCTGCGTTGGGCGAAGTGTAATAGGTGACATTGCTGGGGTCAACGCGGACATAGCCGTGCGGGGTGGGAGGGGCAGCTTAATAGATGATTGTAATAAATAAGAGCCTCCCTGGGTAACGCCCAGTAGACGCCTAGTGCCTAATGAAATGGGAAGTCGCTCTTTTCACTTTCGCATGGCCATGCGCCTGTGGCTTCGCCGAACCGCACCCGGACTTCTGCGAATGAGGTGAGGGGGAAGGCAAGGGCGAGGGAGAGGGCGGGGACGAGGGCAGGGACGAGGGCGGGAACGAGGGCGAGAGCACGGACGAGGGCGGGAACGAGGGCGAGAGCGAGGGCGAGGGCGGGAGCGAGGGCGAGGGCGGGAGCGAGGGCGGGAGCGAGGGCGAGAGCGAGGGCGAGGGCGAGGGCGAGGGCGCGGGCGAAGGCGCGGGCGAGGGCGAGGGCGAGGGCGAGGGCGAGGGCGAGGGCGAGGGCGAGGGCGAGGGCGAGGGCGAGTGCGCGGGCGAGGGCGCGGGCAAGGGAGAGGGAGAGGGAGAGGGAGAGGGAGAGGGCGAGGGCGAGGGCGCGAGGGCGAGGGCACGGGCGAGGGCACGGGCGAGGGCGAGGGCGAGGGCGCGGGCGAGGGCGCGGGCGAGGGCGCGGGCGAGGGCGCGGGCGAGGGCGAGGTTCGAGGGGCGACGCTCTCATCCAACTTGTCCTCCCAAATATGGGCGGCGGCCACTGCAAGCAGGCAAACACAGGTGACGCAACCGCGCGGAATAGACGCGCCCGGTGCTCGCTCCCGGAGCTGCAGGACGAGGCTTTTGGCAGAGAGCTCCACACACCACCACCAACCCCCCTCGGCTAAACCTGGGCTGCAAAACTAAAAGGAGAAGTAATAACTGCAATTATTAATAAATTTCTTAATAAATTTCCTATACATGTTTGTACCAAAATATATATTAAAACATTAAATATCGCCACTAAGAAGCAATGTCTCTTGTTATTTTTAAAAAAAAATTACAAACCCCGTTTTTTCAACTTCTGATGAGTGTATATCAAAAAGGCTACAAAAAAGGAATTAATTACCAAAAACAGTGATTTTCAGTCATAATCGTCTAAAGGATTCAGACATTTTTCTTATCTGCGAACAAGCTTTCGATTCCCCCTTCGACAAAAGTTACCGCCAGTGATGTGAGTTGGCCAGAATTTTGCTATGAAGCTCTCATTGCTCTGGAAACGTAGGTCTCTTAGCCCATTCTTTAACTCGAGCACGAAAAGAAAATTAATCGGCACTAAGTCAGGATTTCGTATAAACCGACTGATAATGCAAGCTCCGTCTGCCCCAGTTGTTTGTTGCAGTAAACATGGTGAGCAGACCTCTTCTTTCATTTGAAATCTATTATCGTTCACTCGGCTCGTTATTCTGTGGCGAATATCTGCTGCATTATTCGCTTCTCTCTGAAGAAAGCGAATAACACATCGCAGCCCGCACTTGGTGGGAGCTTCCATCTCCACGATCCTACAGCTCAGCTCAAATCGGCGATATGGCGCCGGCAGAGCCAGACGATATGGTGAAAGCGACGCGCGAACGACCTCCACACACTCGGGAATCCTCCTCATTGTGTAGTTTAACGGCTTCAACAGAGGCTGAAAATAATGGCCTACGTATTTAATGCCGAAAAAAGCCAGTCCCTGTCGTTAGAGAAGAAACTAGCAAACTACACTCGCTGTTGAAGGCACACCGTTGACAACATGTACTCAAAATATAGGATGTGTTAAAGCATCCAAGGACATACGTGTTATTTGCAATAATATGCACATTTGTCTTAGTTGTGCCGACTCAAGGATGTTACATATTACTCGTCCACGTCGAAGGCTGCAGCCTCGCCGAGTTTACCCGCTAGGGGAAGTGAAGCGAGACCTTAATATTGTCTCAATGCTGTGGACAGCGCCCTCACGTGTTGTTTGCAATAATGCGCGCGACACTTTTCAGAACATTCAGCATGAATCGCGGAGGCGGAAAGATCAGAGCCTTACAACATTCAATTCGCTGTTTTCAGTATTGTAGACGTCAATACAGTAAACTCTCGCTTTCGAGGACCTCATGGCCCCTCTCGCTAAGGAGCTTATTACATCCAACAATCTAATTAGACATATAATACAATACCTCCACATGTTAGATAGCTGGGCTTCCAAACTCAAGATCCAGTTAAACACAAGCAAAACTTCCGCCAAAATATTTACACTACGACCTTACACTCCACCCTATGACACTGAACAACAACCCAATAGAATGGCTACCCCCCACAAACCGGTTAAATATCTCGGACTTCAACTAGACACCAAACTAAACTGGAAGCAACACATAGATAACAAACTAACTCAAGCCAAAATAAAATGACTGCAGCTAAAATCATTAATTCATAGAAATAGCTCCGTACCATTCAATTCCACCATATTCATATACAAAACAGTCATAAGACCTCTGTTACTGTACGCCTGCCCAATATGGATTATCGCCGCCAAAACCAACACTAATAAAATTCAAGAAATTCAGAATCAGTTCCTTAAGACAACAGCCAACGCCCCATGGTTGGTTACCAATCTCCAACTCCATAAGGAATTCTAGTTATCACAGCACATTACTTATCTATCCACAAACGTTTACTCCAGCCTAAATCAAATCCCCTCCAAGGTGCCCTTCAGACTCGGCAAAACTCCTATTTAACAGACCAGAATTAAAAACAAATACCCCTATCACTCATTTCTCATCACATTTGCTGTATTACATCCTAATTAGTGGACCCATAAGGGTATCCTCTCTCATTGTAATAGCTTTAAGTTAGTTAATAAGACATAAATACATATGTAGAGTTATTTAATAACTAATCTATGTACCTATCATCAAATATCAATAAATTGAAGGGGGGGAAATGGAGCTTATTAGGCCGTGACCCGCTCTTGATGCACTTGCCCCTGCCCCTCCAGCAAAAATAGTAAGTCACAGATTTTTGGCAAAAGATACCTTATGGAGGATTTTTACTAACTGGGGAATGATTTCGATGTTAACTTTAGCGCAGCTGGTTAAAGTATGACTGACACCCCTTTAACACCCAGCACTGCACTCATTCCTATATCCGAAAGTCCATCGGGCACGTTTTGCACGCCCCTGCGGTTGCTCGCACGAGCCGAAGATCACCCTCAATTCGGACTTCTTTTCTTCTTGGAATCTACATTAATCATAAAGGAATGGTTGTATTTTGTATGTATTGAGAGAAAACTCCATCCGTAGTCATCCGATTTTTTTTGGCGAAGCAGCGACATTTCGTTTGTGGCCTTTTGGTTCTGTTCCGATTATAACGCTGTGTTCACGACGAGAAAGAAAACTCAGGCCAAACTTCCATGACATGTAGGATACTACATTGCACTCGTCCGCGCGCACTTTCTCGCAGGGCTCGTAAATCTCTTCTTCTCCATGACGCCCCCCCCCCCCCCCCCTCTCCCCCGACGCCCCTCGAACCGCCCTCCCACCCATCGGAGGGGGCGCAAGCCTTCGTTTGCTCCTGCCCAAATACTCATGCGAAAATGCTTTGGAATAATAATAATAATAATAATAATAATAATAATAATAATAATAATAATAATAATAATAATAATAATAATAATGCCAATTCGATGGCAGAGATCGCTAAGGCAGTAGTGCGATAGCGGTCTCGGACCAGAAGATCGCGGGCTCTAGTCCCGCCTCGTGCATGGTTGTGTTGTGTGTCTCTAAGTTTGTGTGTATTTCATTATGCATCATTATAATCACAACTTCACCCCATCTCCTAGGGCTAAATACCTTGAAGAAGTAGTAAAAATGGAATCAGTGTTAACATGCTGATCCCCCCAATAGAAAGTAACGTGCACCTAACCCGATATCCCAGATTGAGTGCCGGTGGGATGCACCATTATGACTGATTCATGAAACTAATAATAATAATAATAATAATAATAATAATAATAATAAGAAGAAGAAGAAGAAGAAGATGATGATGATGATAATGATGATGATGATGAATGGTTAAAGGCAAGAAGGAATCCCACTAAATCAAAACAATTGTGAAAAATCATAGACGTGCGCTATGGAGGGGGGGGGGGCAGAGTCACACTCTATAAAACATTTTTTCGTAAATATTTTCAATCTCTGATTTTCCCTTTATAACCGAAGTAAATTAGGGAATTTAATGTACGACTTTTGAGGTAGAGTCTCTTCAAGTCCGATAGCGCTGTAAAAGCTCCACGTAAAACCATTTGTATTTATTTATAGTAATCATTAAAGTTATACTTTAACTCTCTTTAAAGTCTATTGAATTTAATGACTAATATAATACGTCATATATTAATATTAAAAAAGTTCTTTCAAAAGGGGCCCCAGAAATGTAGTTGGTCATGTTTTAGCCTGCGCACGTTTATGTGAAGAATTCAATGACGGGATAGGCACCATTGCAAACTAGTTAAATAACGCCTCCGTTATAACCTTAAAGGATACATTATGTATATTAATATAAAAGAAACCCCTTAGAAAGCTTAGAATGAGTTAAAGAGAGAACAGAGCATTTTGAAGGATTCAAGTGGAAGAAAGGAATAAATACACGAAGCAAAGCACTTTAAATCCTTAATTCGTTTGAGAATTCGAGAGCTTCCAACGTGTCTCCCATCAGCAATTTACTCTCAACACATTCATTGCTAACCCTTGCTTTGTTGTTACATAACATTCGTATATCGCGGGATCAAACATGTAACAATATTTGCAATAAGTAATCATTCACAGTAATTAATGAACAGTCACAAATAGGTCACACCGGTTGTTTTAAGTGGTATAGGTCTGTAAACACACATTGATGTGTTTCATAATTGATACACATTGATCTTCATTCATAATTTCTTCCGTAATAATAAAATGATGTAAAATATGATAGATGAACATAACGTAACATATGAAAGTAGTATTAAATTAATTACGTTACAAACGTACATTATATTTATCTTTCCAATTTGGTAACATTTCATTTAATTCATGAAAAGATCTACACTATCGTTCCAATACTTTCATTGTAAGGCTTTTCACAGACTACTTTCTAAAATGATTTATTTTAGCCAGTTCATCAAAATACAGTTGTTTGAAATAGATTTCAAAGTTACTCATTTTTATTGGTGTACTGGCCTACTAGGGCAGTACAATTTCAATTTCGCGGACTTTGTGTTTCAGTTTATGACAATGTTTTCAAATTCAAATATGTCTGAAGAAGAGAGATTTTTGTAGTTGGAAGAATTCGTTAAAATTTGCAGGAAGCATCCAAGAGACTATTGAAAATTAGAAACTTCATTACTTCATGTTGATTACATGAACTTTACTTGGTATGTGAATGTTTCATAAACATGCTTTCTGCCTATAACTCCTAGAGGCAATGAAAAAGTCATTGTGATATGGACAATAACTATCTCGTTTTCTAAAACAAAACCAGTGAAACTGGAATGATTTCGCTCTAGTGGTATACAAAGAATATTAAATAACATTTAACTATTTCAGAAAACAATCTCATGTAGCCATTTTTGACTACTTTGGAGAAAACAAACTACAAGCGGTATTCCACAATACGTCTTTTCAACAAAGTCTAAAATTCTCAGTCCGAAGCAGAAGGAAATACAGGTATTATGTTGAACTTGAACTGTAAAACGTATTATGTTGAACTTCAAGACCACAAGAAGATAAGCAAAAGGATGTTGACGGGTTTTGGTCGGTTAAATAAAAGTATTGTTTTGAC
Organism: Gryllus longicercus; assembly: GCA_038098605.1. Classification (NCBI taxonomy): domain Eukaryota; kingdom Metazoa; phylum Arthropoda; class Insecta; order Orthoptera; family Gryllidae; genus Gryllus; species Gryllus longicercus. The sequence continues at coordinate 302,653 of JAZDUA010000285.1, read as the reverse complement.
TTCTGTTTGTCGTTCAAAATAATGTTTCTTCGCCTCGATGTGTACTATACTTTCATTGATGTTTGAAGTAATTACGATACTATTGTAATTTTTAATGATATTCTGTGTTGTTCTGTCCCAACAGCCCTGATGATGCACTACTTTCGAAAGGGTTTTTTGCAAGCTAAAAAATTGTAATTTTACTTTTCCGACCAATTCCTGTCAACATCCTACAGCCAAAAACATGTTAATAGGGAAATCTAAATTACCCAAGGTAATACCTCGAATGAATGCGGTAATAAGTAGTGATAAAAGTAATCTTCAGACAGAAAGATAGGTATACATGCAAATGAAAATCATAATTGTAAAAATACATTCACACAAACCAAAGATTTTTAAATCTGGAAATATTATCATTGAACTTGTATTTATGCATTGAAACAGCAGAATGGTCTGACTGGACTCACAAAATATGTTTTTTTTTTTAGAAATAGACATTTCTTTCTTGATTCTAAACTTAAACAAACAATACCATATTGTAAAACGCCAAACATTATTTTGTATTTTATTTTCTTTCCTTCGAAACTTCCTAATATTTTCAATAGTTAGATGTTACAATGCTCTTTTCTTAACATAATACATTTCTCAGTTTCAATTTTCATTATGACACATCCTACATCAGCTCCTTAGGCTGATAACCTACCTATCTCGCGACGCAAGTTTCCCAATATCGTAAATTCTAGGCTTTTTCTTAGAACAGTGGTCGGTTTTCCGTTTGATTTACTCTACCAAATTAAAGAAAAGACTACAAAAGTAGGCAAATCCTAAACTGAAGTATACAGTAATTTACAGCTCCTATCCTGTCATTGATTTTACGATGTTTTCGTTGATAAGACCATCGTAAAGAATGAAAGAATGCATGTCTGCGATTGTTCTCTCATCTCTTCACTTTGATACAGTGAAACTTATAGCTCTTTCGTCGATCGAAATTGTTTTTTTTTAAGCACTAAGATACCTGCACATCATGTGCATATGCCTTGAATAGCCGTAGTAAAGTTCAATATTTAGACTAAGTCTCCAAGAAAATTGTGATCCTCGAATGGGTTTTTGGCAATTTGAAGTTAACCTCAATATCACACAGAATAGAATGGTTGAAAGAAAGCACTACAAGTAGCTACAATAGTAATGGAGTATTGACACACAGCAGATTATTATTGTACAAGCTGTTGTTGGTACGAAAAATCTGAAAATACAATTACCCGATTCCTATTCACAGTTCAATGAAAACTGTGTAAATATTTCTGTGTAAATATTACTGTGTAAATATTTCAGAGAGTACAGGAAGCAAATTTACAACTCTGTAAGACATCTTCATTTCATAACTTTGTACGCGAAATTCACGAAAGAAATTGACAACGCCGTGAAGCCATTCGAATGCCCGCGCAGTCACATGGACGCCCCGTTGTCATCTAAAAACAATGTGGTGGTTGCTTACCAGCTGTCACCTCCAGCAACGCAGGGCTTGCAGGCCAATTGTCCCAAACACTAAGACACTCTGCAACACACACCTTAACAAGATCTCGAGGAACGAACCGAAGACTGCGTCACAAACTCACGAACTGTTCGCGCGCACTGCGCCGACGTGGGTGCGCCGAGCGAGCTGCGGCGAGTGGCGAAGACGACGTCTCGGGGCCGCCCTGCCCGCCACCGCCTTCGCTCGCTCCCACCCATTCACTCGCCGCGCGTGCCATCTGTTGAGCCAATGTAGAAGTACATCCGCGAACGGAGAAGCCAGCCGGACTCCTTGGTCTCCACGAAGTAGGAAATGCGCGAGCATGGCGTTTGATTGCAGTATTAATTGGTTGTATACTTTATTAGAGGTGGAAAGAACATTGAAATCAATAATACCTTAGGGAAACCAATCACTATTTTGAAGTCAATATTCAAATGAATGTATTAAGTATAATTACTAAAGCTCGGACGATGCCCTATTTGCCTATTTTATTCTTTGAATGTATTTTCAGGTAACTTCATTATCCATGTTCACCTAATAAATGGCTTTTGCGAGTGCTTTATAGTGCCTAAAATGCCCATATTAGAGATAATTGCCTATTCCGATTCAAGCGTTAAGAACCTATTGGTGCCTGTTTTGATTTTTCCGCACTTATTTTGTATACTTTATATTTTGTATTCTACAATAGTTTTTTTGAGAGATCACTGTTGGGAATTTTTTACCAAACTAGAAACAACCTCGTAAAATGTATAGGCGGTTTCCAATCGAGAAGCTCTACGACCTGTGTTCTTGCTTGTGAAGCGGCGAGCAGGGACGCCGCTTAGAATGTATGTGAATTTGACACCGTGCAGAATAAGCTTATCTATTTCGCCAAAGTTGGTTAAGCCGCATCCGCAGAATTACTAATGCACCGTAGTTTATTTCCAACCAATGAATTCCAACTCGAAACAATAGAAAACCACATCATGCATCTCTCCACACAGTTGTACCGTATGCTTTCCTCAAATTACCGGAATACGTCCTGTCCGATTAGGCAGAAATCCTACTCATATTACCCGTACTAAAAATAGATTTCCCTTCCTTACAACGTTTTCCGAAATGTAACTCCCTTGAGGTCTCCCCGTAAAGGATACCTCCTGCAAAAATGTGATTTTTACAATTACGTTATTGGTATTAAGTTTATACAATAGAAATGTAGAGTGTGAACTGAACTTTGTAAAACCTGAAAATGTTTATAATAAGAAATGGCGCTCTAGAGAACAGGAAATTGCTCTCTTCTCTCCGATCTTCGCTATCATTAGTGAGCTAGTATCTGTACCTTACCATGAACACAACTCTTCAAGATTAGCACTCCTGGCGTCTTTCGCTTTTTTAGAAATAGATTTATCCAAGATGGGCGAAGTTTTCTTCGATAATAATTTAGTATTGGTGTCGAAGCCAGATATGTGGCAGATCAGAACGTTTGCTGGTCCTGTTAAGCACGCTTGCTACAATTCCAAAAGTATCAAGACGTGCCTTACAAAAGAGTGGATTCGTGGAGAAGAAGGTTTCACGACGGACGGAAATGTAATTTTTTGACAGTGATGTGAATAAATGGTAAACTGTGCCAAAAATATATCTTACAACCTAAAACACTGCAACTCATGCAAAAATGCGGGAAACGTGAGGAAAACTATTCAACCCCTTCTTCAGCAAGTGTAGTCCCAAGACGAAGACAAGAAAAACTGACTTGTGCCGACCGATTGCCGCGAACATTCCTACTTTAAAACTTGAAAATCCAACTTGAAGTGTACCCATTTATTGACAAAATATAAATTTCTACACTAGTCGACTCTCAGGAAATATTATCTAATTCCGTAATATGTATTTGCAATAGAAGAAATCCGGTTTCTAGAGAATTGTGTCCATCCTCAATGTTATTACGTCTAAATTTGAATATTGAGGAACTTTTGAGCCTATCAATTATTATGCCTATTTCCCAGACGGTTTTTTAAAGTTTAGTTCCTCTAATTAAATACCTATCCGCGTGAACCCTACGTGCATGGGCTACGCCGGGGGAACGCGCTCCTCCCCCAATAGTTTTTGGTGAATGCGCAGAGGAACGACTAATAACTTTTCTCTGTGCTATGTGATATATTGGAGGGTACTCCCTGGTATTCTGTACCTTTTCCACTGACCCCCGCCCCCCACAAACTCTCACGTGTTAATCTGGAAAATAACTGAATTATCTATTTCTAGTCTATAAATAAAAGGAAATGTGCGTATGTGTGTCGCATATAGATGCAAACACTACTCGATCGATATTGCTAAAATTTCCAAACGTTGTTCTTATTAGTAAAGGGAGCGTTTAAAGTGGTTTGAATTAAATCGGACATGTGGGGGCGTTGTTGATAATTTGTTAGTTTATGACGACTCAAGCGTCCTCGAGCTCTTCGCAACCCGCCAGGTCAATGAAGCTGGCCCGCCCACCATAGAAGAATCAAACCAAATTTGTACCAGAATGTATTACTAATTTCTTACCGCAAAACCAATTTCTTAACGCTCATCTTCACCCTAAAAAAGGAAATGAGTGGCTAGCATGATATCAAGCTGGCCTGCCCACCATAGCAGAACCAAATCGAACTAGTGCCAGAATTTTTTAACCTACCCCCCCCCCCCCCACACACACACACACACAAACAAAAAACGGGAGGCGGACAGATTACACAGGCACGCCAAAAAATATAATATTAATTGCATAAATGGTTATTTGTAATGTAAGTGAAACGGGACCAATGACTTAAGTTCACAATAAACGAGAGTTCACTATATCCTAGTTCATTACTACAGAAGTTGACTGTATTAATGTAGTGAAAGATATTAAAAAATACATTTGTTTAATTTTTGGAAAAACAAAAGAAGACACCACACTGGAATTAAATATATTATTCAGAGCATTGAGCATTATCGGTACAAAACGTTTAAAGAAATCTAGTAGTTCCATAGAATGGCACAGACTTTCTCGTACTAGTTAACATTTTTCCTCAGTCTAGGTTTTTCGCTTTTGCCCCACTCTTTCTTTGCTACCATCTATTAGCGCCTAAGCGTCATTTCTTCAAATTTTCTGTCCCAAAATGGTAAAATTTAAATATGATTATGAATATTATACTCGCAGAAGAGCAAAACCTGGTCCTGAATGGAAATTATTGAGCCGTTTTTGAGAAAATGTCGTTTGATCATTTCTGAAAATGTGCATTTTGAAGCTCATTAATATTTATTTTGGAAAAATATCTACGAATAGTTCAGGCGCTAGTGTGGTTCACAGATAGATGGACGTTAAAAGAAGCTCTTTTTCGTTATCGGAGGACCCCAAAATACCCCTAAGGGTATTTAGGTGGAAATACAGAAAGCAATGTGTGTACGCTCGTGTTCCAGCAACTCTTCAACACGGAAACAATTTCATTCCAACAAAACACAGAATACAGTATTACTAGTGAATTACAATGGGGAAAAAGAATACTGTGTGTGTAAAACACCTCTAGAGATGCGGATGGGAAGGAATCATTATGCAATTCACAATACACGTACTGTGTGTATGCGCACCGAGGGGGCACAGTGCTCTTGATTGTGATAAATAAACCCAAATTTACAGGGAATAAAATTTCCTATGAAGTACAATTTCTTTTTAACATAACACTAAGCGAACTACAGCCCAAACACACAGAACAAAGCAAAAAAAGCTTTAGTTCCCAGATTGATATTCGGGGCCTGGCCGGCCTATTTTCTCCTTATAATCTTTTGGTTACTTTGTTAGTTGCTGCTGCCCTAACTTTGTAAATTGCCCACACATTTTGTCATACTTTGCAAAATTACTGCTGTAATATAACATTCATTGAGGAAGAGAATTTTAAGTACTACACAAATTTGACGGGCTGTGGGGTTGTTGTGGAAACGAAAAGTTTCCAGGATTCAAAATCCATATTTTAAAAAATGGTTGTTCAACAGTTATCATAACGATTGGAGCAGTTTACTGATTATAGTGCTTGTCAGAAAAGCCACGACTGTAAATACTGCTATGAAGTCTTTAAGTCAGATACTGATATCTTCCTAACAGTGCTAGTAGCTTATCAAGGCATTTTTTTTCTAGGCAATGGGGGCAAGTCTCATTAATCAAAATCATTTAAATATGACCCAGAACATATCCCTTTCCTTGGTGCTTTTAGTAGATGTGATACATTCACACACTGTAGGCAGTAGAAGGATATATTTTGCAGTACTTGAGCTTTTTAGTGTAAGCAACTGCTGGGGGCAATTAATATTAAGTACTAATATTGTTTTGGAATCAATGCAGATAATTTGCTATTACTCCAGGAACAAAATATCAATAATATCATTTTCTTTAATGCCTTATAATATTAGAAAAAGTAATGGGTGAACTATCTGGAAATAAGTTCAAATCAAAATGAATAAAAGTGTCTACAGGCAGGTCAGGAAAAAATAAAAACAAAATAATACCAATGATGCATTTATTTAAAATTCTTCTCAAATTAACAGTAAAATTCCACATACTTTTGTAATCAATACTCTTAAAATGTGCAAAGTTCAATCTTCATGAATGCATTCAGTAATTTTCCTGATACATACATAGAAAGAAAAAAAAAATCATTGCAAGCACAAAATTCTGAAGTATTTCAGTTCAACAAGTTTCTTAATTATTATGCTAAACAGAATACCCTTGTTAAAAAATTAAATCTATCAGTCTTGGCTATTGAAGTAAAATTATCTTACATGAACATACAATAAACATTAGATGAGATATGAATTTAAAATATGTTTTGATCCATTAAAGTAATTATGAAGCAGTTCTGAAAATTAAAGAGGTATTTTTTTCAAACTCTCCTTTTCCAAAAATAAAGGTTAAAGTAATTTTAAAAAACACAAATACCCATTAAAAAATGTTTCTTCATCAACTTTTGTAATGTCTTATAGTTAGCAAATATTGTATACCAGCCTTATCAAGGGCAGAGAAAAATAATTAATACTTGCATAATTTAACAAGTAGCAAACCACATTAACAATTACATTAATTAATATATTCAAGTACCTGAGAACACTTTTAACTTAATCTCATTCTATGAATGTGGTCCTAGGTTTGATTGCCAGAAGGAATTGTTGTTTCAGATGATGAAGCAGGCTTATGACAACAATCAAAGAGTTCTGGATTTAATGAAACCTAAATTCTGTTTTTAAACCAAAAATTATCAGAAACCATAAGTAGCCTGACACAAAGTAATCCCATACTCTTTCAGGAGTGTCCTGTAAGAGAACAGTAAAGAAATAATCCCAAAATATGGATTAATTTCCAGTTAAAAATATACAAAGTTTTAGGAAAAGTCTCATGATTTGTTGGAAAAAAATAAATTAATACCACTACAAATGCATACCCTCTTTTTAAGGAATTTAAGTAAATTTTAAAGGAGGTATACATCTTCACCAAGCATATAATGCAAATAAAAAACAACATTTGAAAAAGGATCAGATTCTGCATAAAATTAATTTTAATAAGCAATCATGCTTTATGGCAACCTTGTCACCAAGCAAAAGTCCACTTTTATTATTGTTCTTTGATTGAAATGCCAACAGTAAAGATGTTTGTAACAATAAGCAAGTTTAACAATTTCATTCACAATCATCTAGCAATAACAACTTAATTATTCCAAATATTCCCATAAAGACTACTAGTCTGGTACATTGGAATATAATAGAAATTCTGTCTTCTACCGTTCAAAAGACTACAATCTTGAATTTCAACACAAAAAATCTTTCCAGTTCTCTTCCTCTCTTGTGGAAATTTATTTTCATTTAAATTAATAAACTGAATAAAAATCAATTAATATTCTAATTGTATGATTATATTTTACCTTTACTAATTTAGCTAAATTGAGTTAGTGAACCACAACACCTATTCCAATATCCTGCATTGAAAGATATTACGCAATATGCACAATACAACAGAAGATATGAAAATCCATGAAGTGGTTCCCAGAAAATACACTGCATTTAGTTGGGTTTCAGTTGGCATAATTTTTTTGAATCATGAACTCTGTACAATAATTAGATGTGCAATTTCATCACAGGAACTGCTATTTTGTCAAGATTTTAAACACAATATTACCTAAACAAAAGAAACAATTATTTCCTCATCATTGCAAATGCAAAATCATCAGTGTTGTCCTCATATCCTCAAAGGGTGAAATGTTAAAAAGAAATATATTACAAACATTTTTTAATTACAAAAATAACACAATCTTAATTCGGTTATTTTAAAAGTAATTAGCACAAAATAATCAGCATATTTAGAAACTCATTGAATAAATAAAAGAAAAACCAATCAACACATCTTACGGTAAAAAAACAAAGTTCTGAATACTTTCTGCACTAACTACAGAATAAAAACAAAAGAAATCACACTATTTTGAAATAAATGTCTTAGAATTCTAATAACATCAATGCACTGTGACAATTTTAAACAAGTGGAGCTACAATAGCTTATGCTTTCTCACATTTGTAATTTTTGCAATTTTCAAACATTCAGAGAGTTCAACAAAAATCGGATCTGTGCCATTTTTATAAGCATATTTCACACCAAGAGATAAAAAGTTTGAGCAGTTTTTGAGGAAAACTTATTTCCAAAATTGCCTTTATTTCACACCAAATCAAATTACACGAAAAACCACTCATATTTTGAAGAAATTGTATATGTAATACGCATATATACCTCTTTCAAAGATCTAATTTTGAAGAACAAATTTCATTAAGGAAAATATCCCTATTTTCCAAATTTCATTAGGGAATATCCCCATTTTCAACATTGTAGTAGCAGGAAGACACCAAAAAATTAATTACTTCTGCAATTTTTGAAAATTTTGAGGGTTTAATGACAATTGGACCTGCACTGTTTTATAACTGTACTTTGCTCTATTTAAGAAAAAACAGAAAAAAAATTTGCGCCATTTTTGAGAAAAACTTCAGAGAATCCTTGAGGCATCATATAAAGAACACCCAAACATCGAAATAGCTGTTCTAATTCAAAGGGCTGTGACATCAGCCAGATCGATCACAGATTATTAATTATGGTGAAAATGCTCCCGACCATTTAGCCACTAGCCTTGTTTGCGGTCACACAGTCACTTGGACATACTTTTTGCCATAAACCAATTTTTTGGCTGCATTCATTTCTCCACAAAACGTGGATTCTGATTACACAAATATTAGAAAAAGCTATTTACCACATATAGGAACAAGAATTATCCACTTTTACGGTTTCAGGGACCCCTCACAAAATGAGTTTTTATGTTGAGATACTGCTGTTTTTTGCTGCAGTATTACATTACTTACTCTTTACTATTTAAGTAGTATGAGAGAAAGTTATTTATTGGTTATAGTTAAAAAGTTAAGTTGTTATATATTTGGTATTTACAAAATAGGGGTAGAAAATATTCTTTAACAAACGGTGGGATCAATACAACCATTTCGTACTCTTACACAGTTATTACTCTTCTTAAACTTATAAAATGTAAAAATCGTTAAAAAGCAAGGATTTCTTTTAAAAATTACATAACTAATATCTGCAACTATTTAGATAACTGCAGTCTTTCAATGACTAGTCTGGAGGCTATTTGTTATTCTAAGGCCTTTTAGAAATGTTGAGTATTGAGTGTATCTTATTAGAAGGTAGCATGACAAGAGTGGTCATTAAACATTACCTACCAAACCCAAATAATGGAGTAAGCAGAATTACTTGATTCAAAAGATGCTCAACAAAGAATTTATTTAAACATAGTTCAAAATAATAAGATAAGAGAAATATTAATAGCTCATGAATGATGATAACATATCAAAATGAAACCTAATTTATGCTACTTTCAAAAGCCCATCTACTAGTACATCACTTTTAATTGTGGTATAATTAATCAATTGCAGAAGCTCATCAAGAATTTTTCTGTGTGTGTGTGTGTGTGTGTGTGGGGGGGGTGCATGTGCACACACAAGCGCATGGAGGGGGATAACTAGAGGTACAGTTTGCCAATTTGATGTTTTCTTATAAAGAATATCCCTTTATGCTGAATATAAAATGTATTTTAATTCATTGATTTAAAGTTAATTTAAGAATTTTAAAGCTCACTTATTTACAATGTTAAAAATCAATATTTTGAATGACTTTTGGTAGTACAGAAAATTAGTTACATTTGTATTTTTCAATGTATCATTGACTTTCGGGACGGTTGAACCTCCACCCCCTCCATAAGAACACCATTGATCAATTACAAACTTTTAAATAGTAAATAAAATTTTAAATCATAAAAAGAAAAGAACACTAATGTCAATTAAGGTTTTTGTTTAGTTTCCTTTGATACACTACGCAAATTTTGTGATAGTCCCATAGTTTCTTTCTGAATACTGAATGTAGCTTTTCTCCTTCACAATGCCAAGCAGCTCTACAATTTTCATTGTTTTCATCTCAAATAAATAAATATAAAATTTTACCTTTTTAGCTTTTATATTTGAACACAGATCCTATTTTTCAAATACTTCAAGTAAAGCAAATGCATGTGAACCACTCTTCCAAGAAGGCTAACATACACATGGCATTTAATACCAATGCAATTAATACAATGGCAAAAATACACAGATATTTGATATTAAGTGGCTATGTAAAAGGTTGAGATTTATAAATAACACTGTTAATCATGCCTCTTATTCTCTGATTCCAGAACTCTTATTCCGGTTAAGTTGTAGTAATAGCAGATACAAAATGCAACAAACTTCTACAAAACTCTTTTACCTTACAACAGTTTGTTGTTATACTTTTAAAAACAGCTATGTGAAGGAATGTCATTTTTACAGGGAGCACATAAAACACAAAAATATCTGTATTTCTATGTATCACACAGATTGATACCACTTTTTGTTTCTTATAATTTATGTGTAATTAAGTTACAATGAAGTTACCAATTCCAAGTATTTTCTTCTCCTGGAATACATGTAACACATATTCATAAAATGTGCACGTATCTGATTTTGTAGGCATAACAATGATGTACTGTTTCAACACAAAATCATTTGAATTAATAAATCCAAATTTGTTCTCAGAATATAAGCAATGGATTGAAGGAACATCACCACTTTTTTTTTAACCAATGCAAGGTCAAGAAAATCAGCCAGATGTTATCTTTCCATTTGATGACAAAATGTAAACTTTTGTCATAAAATGGGAAGAGAGCAATGTCGTATCCTCAAATTGAAATATTAAAAAATTGTGGCTTATGACCATCTGCCATTGATCCCTTTGTATAGACGACTCAAATCATGATCATGAATTTACTGTATTCATCAAGACGTTTCAATTTCGTAATGTTTTAATAAGACAGTTCTGGGCAAATATATCTAACACTTGTACTAGGCTACAGTGTACTAATAGTCTTTTCCACTGCGAGAACCAATAACTGAGAAAATTAAATTTTGTTCCACACAGATATTTCTATACCATTTTGACCATTATATTTGTATTTACAAACTGCAAAACAATATATCAATGGTCTTCTTGCAAAACCTCATATGTTAGTTTTCAATAATTTTTCAGGAGAGCCAAACAACTTTGTGACTCTATAAGCCAGTGAAACATTGAGTACTTTGAATCGCCAATAAAAGGCACTACTTTACCTTCTGAGGGCTTGTCAGTGAGTGCCAGACAGCCGGATGAATCTAACGTCATCAAAACTCCATTTTCAGACTTATGAGGTTTTGCAAGTAGACCATTGATATATAAGTAGTTCTGTACACAGTAGACCTCACATTTCATAAAATATAATTATGAATTATATATATGAATTGGCCATACATTTTATGAACAGAATGTTTAATTGATGAAAACTTAACATTTCAGAGGTCAGAAGTCAAAAGAAACCATAAATATGTTCTTACAATGGGTGCAACGTTTCAGGAAAGGTGTAAGTGGCATCTTAATAATCCAACATTCTGACACCTAATACCCTTTCAACAACCTTTGAGAAGAGGCACAAGAGACCAAGGCTTACCAGAGTTACTCCATCTGAGCATACCAGTTTGGATCACAAAATGATTGAATGTAAGTATGCAGGCCATATGTCACCAGGCTCACCTGAATTTCCTGACTGTCACAAATTGAGATTCATTCCTGACATTATAAAGCATATTACTAAAATTTGCATACCATTTCATTTGCCAAAATGAACCATGTTTCCTTCAAATTATATGAGAAGGTTTCAAAATAAGATAACAAATGTATGTATGTATTTCAGATGTTTGTTCTTAGATCTTTAATATTAGGATTGCATAAAATTGAAATTTATTTGAATTTCTTTTTCAAACTAGAAATTTTAGATTATTACCCCTCAAAGACTATGCTTAAATTACCTCTGTACTTATACAATAATATTCTAAAATCCTGGGATTACTACAGAATGAGGGTAGAAACCATGGTTCTGTCAGTCATGCCTAACAACATTCTAGACCCTCAGTTTAAACTCTCAAATAAAGTCATAAATTTAATTTTCCTATTATGAATCAGGATAAAAAAAGAACACATCTTATAATAAAGATTGTGAGGCCAAGGTAATATACTTAATAAAACAGATCATTAAGAATGTAAAAAGAACAGAGTGTTACTTTGTAATACATCGCAATTTCTTTCAGTCAATACAATCATACTACTTTTTAACTCTTTAGTTAGACCTGTCTTAGAATATGCTACAGTTGTCTGGTTCTCCTATAATAAAAAATCAATTGATAAATGAGAAAGTCTCCAGCACAGGTTACTGCAGAATCTTGTTTATTAGAAAAACACACCCATCTATTGATTTTGTCACAATTTCTCCAATTTTTATAAATTGTATAAAACTTCATATCTTGGTGACAGAAGAATTATATGTGACCTCATTTTCTTGCATAAAATTGTATCCATGATATCGTTAAGAATTTTTATAGAAAATGTTAGACTCTTGGTTCTGCAAAAAACCACTAGAAAAAGTCAAGACTTTCTTTGTAGAATGATGTAAAACTGATTATGGTCAGAACAAAACATTCAACAGACTTCTATCTTTAGCTAACAAGTACTGCAACCAAAAAAGTCCTTTTCAATACTTCTACTTCATGCTTTAGAAAACTTGTAAATAACATTGGATTTCATCACTAATCTGCAGTACTTGATCACTATTATTTCTTTTCTTTATATTTTGTTATTTTAATTTTATATATACTTCAAGCAATATGTATACTACACACTTATATTTTAATTATTAAAGGGATATCCCATTAAATAAATAAAAAAAGATAGAAATTCCTGCTTTGACCCCTACTGTAGCATATGGATAGGGTTTTATTACAATCCATAAATAAGATCATCCTACAGGATCAGTACTGCCATACATTGGACAACTGACTATGAAAATTTCTAAACAAATTTGTTAAAGCATTCATGCATAAAGACTATACTACACTGCAATGTGACAGCATTGAAGTAATGTACAAATTACAACAACTTAAAATAAAACCCAACTATGGACTCATTTCCCTTCATGTTAATTGAATGTTTTCATCCATTCATCAACTAATTATCTTCAATTTGGAAGATTTATTATCTATTCATGAACGAAATATTAAAACACCCTATAGGAAACATTGTAAGCAGTTAGAGCAACTCTTAACAATATGGAGTTTACATTTAATGAAAAATTTTACTATAAAATACTACGAACTCCAATCGGAAGACCATCGAGTTCTTCAGTGAAAACTGTTTAAAGACAATTAGAGCTAGAGATTTTACAATGCATTGCGTATGACTCAACAGATACTGTCAGAGAAAAATGAAATTTCTTTAATAAAAAGTAGTTTACAATTGAATTGGAAGCGCATCGCAAATTAAATTTTCTGGATAAATCAATAATGAAAAATAACTATAGCATTGATACATGTGGGAATATAAAACCCTCTTTTGCTGATCTTTCATGAAACTACTTAACAAAACATCTGAGATCAGTGAAAAAGTCAAGTCATACGGAATATTATTGACAGGAAGGTGAAGTTGTCTTCTCCTTAATATCGTACTCGTATGTCCAAATACTAATCTTAAACAATTATCCTTTGAACATTACATACCAAGAAATGTACACAAAATTGAATAAATTAAGATGCAGCTGTGTACCATGCATTGCTACTGACGAGGATGATTTTATCAATTATTTTATTAATATTTGCTTATTTGCTTACTCTTTATTCTAACAATTAATGCAACTCTGAAAGAAGTTTTCAAACAACATTTGATCACAGAATACTAAATGAGTAATAAACACCCCTTCTGTAGTAAATAATTTAACCATTTTACCAAAAGAAGAATCAAGAAATATATTGTTGTGCACGATTAATTTGGTCCATGTAAGCAAAACTAAGAAAAATTTGAAAACCTATTTAACTGAATATCGAAGAAATATTAAGAAACATCCAAATAAGTAAGTTGTTGACAGAACATTAGTTAACAGCAGGGTGTGATATCAATTTCAAAGAGACTACAGTGTTAGCCAACAAGAATAAATTCTACACTCTCATTTTGGAGACTCTGCTAATTAAAAAACCAAACCTTTAAACATGCAAATAGAATCCAATTTATTGACAAGTGTGTATAATTCAGGTTTCAATAATTTTATTGGCCATTACAATTCCAAAGATTTGATACTTAAAAAAATGTTTGCCTTCCAATTCAGTGCAATAATTTTAAAAATTGACTATTCCTTTCCTAGCCTTTCTCTCCTTCTAACCTTTACACAATGCTCCCTCCCATTTATTGTATTTTATAGTAAAATTTTCCTTCAAATCCCCTCTCCGATTCTACTTCCTTGCCAAGGTGCCATGACTGCTGTCCTGATCTACGGAATTTCATAGCTGGGCTGGAGGCCACTGAATACTATATATCAACCACAAACTTCTTTACAATGTTGTTTATAACTTTGTAAATTAATGGACTTTAACATGAATTTAAATAAACCATTTTCTTACTTCATAATGAATCGTGATATAATAAAAATATATAAGAAAGTTTTTTAAAACGAGTTACTGAACTTCTACTACTTGCACACAATTTAGAATTAGTTAATTTAATTTCTGAAACAAGATCTTATTCTAGTGTTGTATTACTCTATTTCACAGTATCTGCTGCCTAATGATGGGAATTAACCTTTCCGAAAACATTGCACCCATTATAACATTATTTAAGCATTCAAATAAATCTTAAGTTACTGCTGACTACATGTTTACATAGTGTGTTTACATCGGTCTAGTTTATATGGTTGTCCCTAAAATGTATGGCCAAAATACCCAAAACTCAAAATTGTTATATCAGAAATGGCCAATTATTTTGATAAAAATAAAATAAAAATTTAAAAAAGAAAAAGATTGAACAACACATTTGCTTGCAAACGAATAACAAACCAATTTACACACAAAATGATGAAGGATCAAGTTGTATTTGGCTACAACGTTAAATGAAAAGGAACCATTAAAAGAGCCACCATCTTGAAATTTTGACATTACAAAATAGAAATCCATAAACGTACAAAATTTACAGACACACTCATGCCAGATTTGAAGAAAATCAAATAGTTTTGCCTGTGAATGCATTACGAAAAAAAACTCACAGATCGGACAAATTAAAACAGGATCTCATTTTGCTCGTCAATAAATAATTTTTTTAGGCAGCAGTAAAAACGGTTGCTTTTAGGGGAAGCAGCGCATGCTAAAGGTCAACGTTTAGAACTAGTGCTATAACTGAGACAATCCTCAAATATTCAAATAAAACTAAGAATATAACAAAGAAAACAAAATACAGTGAAACCTCTTTATGCCAACCATGTGATTAGCACCTTAAAATTGGTCTTTTAGAGGAGTGGTCTTCTTAAAGAGAACTTTGCACTATTAAACTGCTCTCGCCATTGCCGCTGTGACTACTACAATAGGTATAGTAACACTATTCTGGTTTCAAATGAATGCTTTATTTTATACTCTGATCAACTGTGTTTATTAATTAATATGAATATAAAAAGATTAGTTCACTGTATTTACGAATTGTCCTTCAGATAACGTGTTATTGAAATAAGGTGGTCTGATTATTGTAATCCAGGGGTATTGTTTTGCTTCTGTGAAATTATCTTTCAATTTATAATGCTATAGTTTCTGTACCTTTTCTGGAAGGCCTCTCCTTCAGAGTTATCACGAAACATCATGTGCCCAATCAGTGTCCCTTATCTAGAAGTCACCGGTAACAGTTTAGCTCACAGTACACAAACTGTCGGGCTTATTATTTCATACGAGGTTTTTTGATCATCTTAAAGGGAATGCAATGTTACTTTATTACAAAAATTCATGGTTGTTGGTCTGGAAGCGGGGTAAAATACATTGGTCATATGAATCATTATTCCATTCCATAGAGTACTGGTCTCGAAAAAGGGTGGTCTTCTTAAAGAAGATGTCCTGTCAAGTGGTTTCACTGTACTTTTATCTGATCAGCTACAACTGATCTTAATGTAACATAATATCCAATGAAGTGATTTGTATACTTCAATTAAAATGAAAGGGCAGTCAGTATGGCTGTCTAAAAAAGTATATAACATATATGGTTGAAATAAGTATTATGCTCTTAGGATTGGGCCAGTCAGCCTATTGGCCTTTTGTTGCAACATTTCCTACTTGCAACATACAATGCCACTTGTATAATAAATAGTAATTAGTTATAAGCACCCGTATCATACACTTACAGAAATCATTCCATTGATGGAAGTTCTCAAAACGTTTCTGGGTAAGGAAGTGGTTCAGCATGTAAACCTTATTGGTACAGGGAATTATCAGTTATTCACTAATCAGTTCTAGTAGTAATGAAAACCACATTCAAAAACGAGAGTCCAGAAAATATACTTCTGCAAGTTAGAGCAAAATAATAGTTTGCCATCAGAGGAAGAAAAGAATTTTAAAAAACAATTCATCCAGGTTCACTAGAACAGAAACCAACAAATTGTTGTAATTTCTTAAATAAACAAAACATGTTTAAGAAATTAAAAAGTTAGGGAAAGTGGAAGCCAATACAACATTCAACATGTACCCAGAGAAGAAAAATCTATGCACAGAATAAAATTAATGGCATTTATCAACAGTAACAGATTAGCCAAAACTGTATGGGAACATGTGTTGGTAATGATATGAGTTACTACAAAAATATCATGTTATCCAGTGCTCCTAATTTCACAATGCAGGTGTTTTAAAATTATCCACAAAGATTTAATTTGAAGCCTTCATTTAAAAGTACACAAAAAATATTGTTATCAATTATTAAGGGGCCCAGGACATTTAAGTAAAAAGACACAAAGAGAAAAGAGATTCTAAAAGGTAATTCTGAATGCTTTTTAATTATATTTTCCCATTCCCAAACACATAGCAAATGATTTCATGTGATGCAATTACGAAAAACATGTTTGACAGTTTAAACCATATTGAGAAAACACAATAAAATCAAATACATTCCACTAATATGATTTTATACCTTACACTTCTACATTGTCATCCAAATATTTGCTTTCACAATGGTCAAATTACAAATTCTTGTTCCCCATTTCACTTACCATATAAGTTTCCTTCACTTTAAAAATTACAAAGTTAAGAGTACACTACTTTGTCGCTGCCTGAGCACTGTTTTAATTAAAATGCAGAATGATTTTGAACGAAGGCCGAGTAAAATTGCCTTAGCTCCGGTTCATTCTGTTGCCCCAGCCACGCCGGTGGTCGTCCTTCCAGTCGTCCCACTCGCGAGCTCGCTCCAAGTTCTCCGGGTCATCCACCTCCTCCTTCCGCTCCTTATCAGCCCTCTCCTCCTCACTGGGGTCAGTTAGTTCCCCTAGTGTGCCCTGAGGAGCTCGATCTTGGAGCGCATTACGGTTCGAAGGCTTGGTTGGGTCAGGAAATCTGGAATACGAGCAAAATATGAGCTACATACAACACTAATCAATTTCTATTTTAAAAATGAATTTAAATAAAACAAAATGTGCTTTCAAATCTACTGACATTTAACTCTTCCTTTTTTTTCTTCTTTTTTATTAGTGCAGGAATACAGTTAACATATCTACTCCACAAAAGAAAATAACTTTTCCTCACTATATGTAGTAATATAATAGATTGAGAAAGACTAATAGACTTTTGCATTTTCAATTACTTACAAATAACAAATACTTATTTTAAATATGAAGACAAACACAAGCATACATGGGAAGGACATGGTTCCAAATCAATTATATATCATATTATTGTTAATGGAAAATTGAAAGAAGGCTCAAAAATATGCAGAGATAGTGAAATGGACCTAGACCATTGCCTTTTAGAAATCAAACTAAATATCAAAAGAGAATTAAAAGTTCATATTCTTCAGGAAGAAGAAAGTAGGAAATAAGAGAAAAACTGCACCAAATGCAGAGAGAAAGCATCAAGATAAATCATAAAAGTGGCAAAACAAAGTTTGGGTTACAGCAAGGCTAAAAACAAAATATGGCTAAGAATATTAAATAAAAACATCAAAAATAATGATACAAAAGAAGACAAAGGCATATCAACAGTACATAAAAAATTAACAGAAGAAACAAATACAAGATACAAATTATTGAGAAACAGAGTAAGAAAACTTTGCACAGAGAGACCAAACAGAAAAATTATGAAAAGAGGAGTCAATTGAAAAGAAAATTAGAGGACCACAGGGAAAGGTATTTAAAACCTTCAGGTCTCTTTAAATACAAATCAGAGGCCAAAAACAAACACCAAGAGCACCAGAAAAACAATGGGTTAAACACTACTCTGAATTACTGAAAGGAAAAGAAATAGAAACCACCATCCTACAAAGATAAAACAAGCTGGAAAAGCAAAGCAATCTTGAATAAATGGATCCTCATTAAAATCCATTTGAACAAAAACAACGCCCAGACGTCCTAAGAAAAGTAAAAATTGAAAAAGCCCAAAAATGGACTTAGTAATCACATTAGTGATTAAGTATGGTACATTCCTATTACACAGCCTGATAGTAGAACTATTCAACAAAAATGCTCAATGCTGGACAAGGAGCTTCGAGACGCTTTGCATCCATTAATGGACTAATGATTAAAAGGGTGGAAAAAAAAAAAAGAAAGAAAAGAAGAGACACCTTTTTGTTATTTTCAGCATCATTAAAAACAAATTTAGCTCCATTTTTAATACACAATAGTTTTAATTACACAAGAGCAAAAACTTCTGGTCATCAAATCAATGCTTATCGCTTCTTTTATTATTAATTCAATTAATGCTGGCACAGGAATGCAGGCAGGGATTCACAGGCTCAAGAAAATTTGTACATATGCTAAGTAGTAAACAGTGCTTAGGAGAAGAACGATGCAGGCTTAGAAAAGGAAAATTCCCTCTTCAAATGATAAGGACAGACAGAGACAAGAACAGGCCAATATTAATTTTATTCATAGACTATGAGAAAATTTATGACTTGAGTCATGAGTCAGGATTTCTATGCATTATCAAAAGCAAAAATGGGCATGCAAACATGCACCATCAAGTAGCTAAATATGCACAATGCAGGGGAAAAATGAATAAAATGTGCACAATCAAACATTTGTTGACATTTTTGTTGTGATCCTTCTATCCAAACACTAACTCCAAAGAAATTTAAGGTTATCAGCAATCTTAATGACTTTAATAGAGGTAAACTTGCTGTTGGTAAGTGCAATTTTTCAAACTTTAAATTAATATGCTACATCATGTCAGTGGCAGCGAGACATTGCAAAATTTAGAATACAAAATCAAAAATGCAGCATTCTCATTATCTCCTTTGAATTTAATACTATGGTATTGAAAAACAAGCTAAACCTTCATTAACGGTTCTAGAAAATTTTATTGTAAATATACCATGCATTTCATACAATTTTAAATTTCAAACATTAATAAAAATAAAGAAATATTAAACTTACTCTCCATCCTTAACTTTTTTATCATAAAATTCAGCAACTGTCATAGTAGGAATACTAGGGTAACCAGCACCATATACTTTCTTCTGGACTTCATCTCTAGTTATTATAATTGGCATTAAAGGTTTCTTTTCATATCTTCTTACTTTGTCTCTTCTTTCTCTTCTTTCTTGCTTGCCAAATGGGGGATCCTTCTTCACTTTTGCCATATGTGCCAAAAGAGGTTTTTCCACTTTCAGGCATGCCAGTTCATCAAATGATTGATTGATATACATATTAATTGTTGTCAAATAATATTTTCTCTCCACTTCTTCTGGTACATCAGGTAAAGCCATTAATGCCTTTAGATCTTTTAATTTACTCTCTAGTTCTTTCAATTCTTTGAACCGTTGAATTTTCATTGAACGTTCCCGAGCCATTGATGCAAGATCAAATGAGCATGGCCTGTGTGGTTGTTCAAAAGGATCTGGCTGATCCTCTGAAGTGTCATCTGGTTCTGGCATTTCAAATTCAGATATTCCATAATCTTTACATCGCTGAAGAAAATCTCTAAAATATACTTCAGCAGTCCTTACAACTTCCATTCTTTCATCAACACATAATTTTAGAATCAATGTTCCTAAAAAAGCAGGTAGAAGAAGGTATTTGACATTGTTTGTAGCAATTTCTTCAACAGATTCATTTCTACTAAAGATTCCAGCTGCAGAAACTAGCCTAGTTGCCTCTTCAAACAAGTTCATTGCCTTTTTAACTTTTGCCTGAAATAATAACAAATATTGAAAGGGTTAAAAAACATCAAATTAAATAAATGAGCAATTAAGTACACTATATTATCAACCAAGTTACAAAAGTTGACAATGAAGTCTAACATCTTAAAATTTCTTACAGTAATATTATAAGCTAATTCACATCTTTACTTATAGTAAATAAGTTGAGTTAAATATGGTTCAATTATTTTGTAAATAAACCACTACAAAATATACATGCCTGTGTTTCAACGCTGTTCGTAGGAGCATCACTATTTGCAATGAAATCGAAAAGGTTAAGACCTTCCTTATAAATATCTGACAATTTTCTGTTTTCATCATGTACTTCGGTGGATTTCAAGGAAGGATACAACTCCGGTGCGTGCAAACAACACCCTTCAAATTTATTCGTGACATTTATATCAGAGTTGCTAGGGTCCCTCGAACTTGAATTGCTCGAAGTGACAGTTTCACATTGGCTTGAAGTTTCATCAGCCATTGCGGAAAAATAATACCACCAACCCAATTTGTCACTGATGTGAAAACACAATCAACTCAAAATCTTGCCAACTTTGACTACTTCTTAACGGTCTAATTCAAGTGCACAACAGACCGAACAAAACTAATCAAGCACGGTCAAGCAACAATGTCGTAGGTTATGTCGACTTAACGCACACATCTCAGTGGCAAAGCTCTGAATTATAATGGTTATTTTGCAGACAAAACTACCGTACAATTAATTCATTCGTGCACATGACATAAATCAGCTGTTGCAGTTTTATCCAATCGAGAGCTCAATATCGCTGCAGTGACGTCAGTGTAGGAACGTTCAAGCTTCCAATTAGATGAACCCGTGATTTATGTCAAGTGTATAGTTAATAGAATCCTAGTGTAACTGCTGATAGGCCGAACAATCCTGGAACTGGAACCATATAGTGAACGAATCAACGCATTCAGTGAAACGGTGAACGATCTTCAATCTTCAACTCACTATATTGCTGTTGCCGCATAATATTAACAGAGCGCTCTGATGTTCTAATTATGTCCTATATTTCAAATAGTAATTACTTTCAAAAATTGTGTAATCCCACGTGCATACAGTTAGTGCAAAAAGTGAGTGGACACTTCGGTCTTTTTTTAATTTTTTAAAAAGTTTATTTGTTGCGTCTGGATTGAGGCAACGCGTCTCCAAGCCCTAGAGGTCGTTGAGCGCTTTGCGCGTGGGAGTAATCTTCCATTAATAATCGCACTATTTATTCGAGTAATCCTCCATTAACATTATCTGTCATTTAATGTCACGTCTCGTCGCAGTCAGTTGTCAAGAGGACCGCCAGGTAGCATCTCCAAGTACGCGCCTCCTGCGTCAGTACCCTGCGGCCCGAATTGGGAAGGAATTAGGATAGAGGTAGGGTTTAGGACACTTTACAGGGGTTGGTCTAATTCCTGGGAAGCATGTAAACTAGTTTTGTCGCAACGAATTTCACATGAAGTTCTACGGGACTCGAACTCGGAACCTCGGTGATGAAAGACTAGCGACTTCGCCACTGAGCATTATTTATGTTGCATATCTGTGGTACCTATGTAGTGTGAGTAACATCAATAATGATGGAAATTCGAACATATCGTGCAGTTAGTTTGCGACGGCATACATGGTTAGAGATTTGGTCCGTTTGGTGCAATTTATTATGTGATAACGTTCACACTGTCTTTCACATTCACTGCATATACATTTGTCATTTGGTTTGTGGAAACTCTGTCTGACATAGCCGGTGCTGGAACCCGTGCACTGCAAGGTGCGTAATACCATGCCTTTGCTTGTACCCCGCCTCTGTCCATTCTCTATTGATCATCCATCAGAACAGTAGAAATCTATCCATATTTCTTCCTGACTTTTTTTTTTTTTTTTTCGTTTGTTCAGCACTTCTCTTGCTGCAATGAAGTCTTACATCTTCCAAAAGGGGAAGTTTCTTTTACCATTACATACGCCAGTCTTGACCGCGCATACTTGGACATTCCTATAACTTTTTTTTAGGAAGTTGCTCTTATATTTTCTATCATTTCTAACTCCTTGAGTGTGAGATAGTTCCATATTATTTCTAAACCGTATGTCGATACAGGGAATACTTTGTGGGTAAACAATTTCATGGCTGTTTCATGAGTTAACACCATCGTCAGTGAATATCATACTAATCTCGTCAACAAATTTATTTCTTTATTTTTACAAAAATAGTTTCACAATACTAAACCAATGCCATTGAATTAATGAAACCAAGAAACTGGGTCGAAATAGGGTGCAAAAATACTTTATACACATAGAAGTAAATGTTAAATAATATGAATTACGTTATAGGAATGGGGAAGTAAATGGTCTATGTCATTCTCCGATTTCCTCCACCATCGGCTGCACCCCTTCGCTGTCTATTTATTTATGTCAAAAACAGTTTAAAACTGTGAATGACGTGCTAAGGGGAGAAGTTAATTTGAAGTTACATAAGTGTAATAAATAAATGGGGGAGGAATATTGGAGAATGACATAGACCGTTTACTTCCCCATTTCTACAACGTAATGTTGGTTGCCGTATAAGCTCTGAAGAGGTAAGTTCGCTGTGGTGAAATGGTTCCGAGGTGGGAATTTACTATTGAAAAATGCAAAGGTGTAATCTGTTGTCACAAGGAGTGCACATCAATACGGGAGATATCTCGAGGGACTGGAATCCCGAAATTAACGGCACATGTAATGGCAGGTGTAAATTTATTGCTCTACTTCCGTGAAAGGGCTATCAAATAAGGCTATTTTCAGAAGAAAATTCCTTTTCCATTTTTCCCAAAAGCGAAGCCCCTTGCGATACACAGGTATGATTCTCTTACAGGTCAATAGTAATAATCGTGCATACTTTGAATGCACCTTGCACTTAAAACGTTGTATGTGAATGTACCTGCGATCACAGTTTAGAAAAATATTATTTGCGTTTGCTACAACGCGTCTATAGTGTTCAACAATTTGCAATTCAAACGGCACCTGAAGTTTTTAAAATTGTTTTTATGTGCTCTATTTTTTCGGTCGCATGAACTGCAAGGACATTTGAGACTATTTACCCAATATTTTAAATTACCCCGCCCCACTCGCTTCCGTCCGACTTTCTGTCCTCTTTTAAGAGTCGCACTCCAGAAAAAAGCGCAGAACTTTGTTTTCCACCCGGACTCTGCAAGGTACGATCCAGTTTGCTTACGCATCTGGTTTACTCATACTACGTTAACATATTGTGTATCATTTTTGTAAATAATTAGTATAATTTATATTTTATGTATTCCTTTAATTTTTCAGATAACTCTGATGTCGCCATTGAAAATATCTTAAGCTTAAATATATATTTGATACCGGACGATATATTTTATTTATTTAATTATTAGAAGGTATCTACCTCACCAGTGATCGTATTAATTTTACAATTCATCAAACTATTTTATAACTTTTATAAATTTGAAGACATTATAAATGTGACATGTTTCCCTTAGTAATTTGGAAAGACAATTTGGAAGTGAATATGACGTACGTAGTAGCTCTCCATACACTAGGGAATCTATTCTTTATATTAACATATGATGAATTGTTATTGGGATATTACATGATGTATAAAGTGGTGGAGATTCTTCCTTGAAGAGACATGAGTGAGTAAGCCGGTTATGTCTCCTATGCGAAAAGTTTTAGTTTAATTTCTTCTTTTCTTGTTTACAGGGAAGGAACATCATTATGAAAAATATTTCTCCTGATTAGGGGAGGTGACAGGGAAGATTATTCCACGTAGTGTTCCATTAGAGCTTAAGACGTTTATGGACTTCTTTATGTCGTAATGTTACATTATTTTATCCTGGGGAGGGAGTTAGGTTGTTGGCTTAACAGCTGAATCCGTGAAAAAATAATGTATATTTTCTAATATGCCAAATCTTTGTAAATGTTGATGCCATGTATAATTCTTTCATTTTTATTTAAATTACTCACCTGCATTGTGAAATAGTTGCAAATCATCCCGCCGGCACTGCGGCGCTAAATAATTGAGTTTAGCGCGCAACAGAAGGGCGCGTCACCTTAGAAAATCTGAACTTTCAATAGTGTTAATTTTGCACTTCTCAATTATTGTACCTCAAATATTATTATCTCAATTATTACGAATAAAAAAGAAACAACAGATGTTCTTCTCCGTCATTTTCATGTATCAAAGAGAGAAAAATAAACAGGCATAGAAAAAGAAAAACTTGAGGAAAACGAAGATAATATAGGGTTTCAAGCAGCTCAAAGGACAATGATTGGTTGATTTGAATTTAAGGGGACAGCCAATGGAATCGCCAGGGACAGCTCATGTTGTTCGCTATAACTAGGACGTCACCTTTTGCGTTTCAAAATTGCGTTTCAAAATTGGGGAATTTTGTTGCATTGGAGAGGTTATTTGGGGGAATTCCGAAGTAGTGGTGGGGAAAGAGCTCGAAACGCACCCGGCAACCCTGGCGCTGGGGAAGTAGGTGGCGCTCGCCACCGGTGAACTGCGCGTCGCAACACGCGGCTGCAACTGACTAAATATTGAATGCTTTGTGACATGACCAAGAGCAGGAGTGTTTTTAAAATACACGAGCAGAAATATCTCAATTTCACACAATTTAATTTAAGAGCGAACTATTAAATGAAATTTATATTAAGTATTTCTCACAAGTCCAAAATTCATTTCGACTCCCCGATGCCTTGGAGAACCTTGGTGTTTGGAACTACTGAAGTTCATTCATCCTGCGAATTTAAAGAAAGGATATTTACATGTTCATACATTTTGATATTCGTTTAGTTCTTTGTAATAAAAATACATCAGACGTTAAATTTTAGGAAATGCCCATTTTATTCTTAAGAACACATTGAAAGGTTTATGGTATATTTGCATGAATCATGTACAATTGACAATTCTGACAAATATTTATTCTTATTTTGAGTGAATGTATATTCAGGAATTTGAAGCCTCTTTTCATGATATTGATTTATTTTCTGCTAATTTTCGATAATAATAAATGTTTAAATCATTTTCACTTTTACTCTAATCTCATAAATCGGAATCGAAGTTGTATTTTTGGTCCAGCTTCAGACTGAACGTGTCATTTGACTTTGAATATGACATTCTGTATCTAGAGATCAGACAGAACCTTTCTTGTTCTTTGCCCGCAATTCTTCACACAAGTTAAAAGGAAGTGTTGGGTCGTAGGTGAGCAGCTCAGCTGAGTAACATGTGTGTGCGCTGGGCTCAGATTCGCAATGCAACTACAACACTCGCGTCTGAGAGGGCAAGTTGATAACCCCGACTTCTGACATTGATATCTTGCCCTTCCAGATGTTCTTCCTGAAAGATACGTTCCAATAAGTTCCAGTTGCTACAATGTGCAACTCTGGACAAATCGTTGTTTAGTCTTTAGATACTCGTATGCATTAATTCAAAAACAAAGATCTATTTGATTTGGGACATATAGTTCTTGGTAGAGATGAGCTGATCACGCTAATCTCGGAGCATATTAATTGAGATTTGAGTAATTAATTTATGCCAAAATTTTGAAGAAAGGTGGTATAAATTTAAAAAAAACCGCCCAGAACAATCAGAAAAATTGTGTTTTGGCGACAATCTTAAAAAAAGCATACTTCGCGTATACATTCCTTTGGATTTTGATCAAAACCGTTGAGCCAGCGGCTCTCCTACATGAAGACCGACTCGAAGTAGACTCTTCGCTAAGACCTCTGCTTGCTTGAAGATCCTTCCTCATGGCATTGCGACCCTGCACGAGGCATCGCCTTCTCACTCTGAAGCGGACTGCTACTCATCGTCTCCCCTCCATTGGCCGTTTGCAAAGTCGTCAACTAGAGCTCGCCTCCAACGAGCGAGCGGAGGACGTACGAGCACCCCGCAAGAGGCGCCACCTCCCACGGCCAAACAAAATGGAGGCGATTCGGAAGACGAAATGAACTCCACCGCTACGAATGCATACTTGGTAAGCTAGTTTCCATTGAATGCAACCTTCAAGACCGTCCCAGGATGCAGAAACTCCTCCCTCACTCTTGGTTGGGTCAGAATACCTCGCAACCTTCGTCACCAACCCTTACAAAAAATACTCAAAGACTTCAACAGCACACTCTCCCCTATCCATTCCTCTCTAAAACAGATTTTTCCCGCTAGCTAACAAAGACTAAGATGCAATCATCCCAACAACAATTATCAACAGACATCGTAAGAACCCAGAGCGAACCCCACTCTCAATCAATTGTTCCAACCACAAGGACAAAACCAAAAATAGGATTATTTAAAATCGACCTGGCCTCGCTATTCAGCGCAAACAAACTGAACAAAGATCTCATGAAGACCACAGGTAAACAAATGACGGCAAAATGAGCCAGGAATGAATTACGTATACAACTAGTGACAATCACGGTTCACAATAAGAGAACTATTTGACTAAATACGTACTGATCCACAACTTAAAGACTCTCTGCTTTATGCACGTTTCATGACACTTTTACTGGGCGACAGAGGAGGCCTAAGACAAGACTTCTTATTTAAGGACTGTAATCGAACTCCGACCCGAACAACACAAAAGACTCAGTGACCAAACATAACATTACACACTTTCACATAGGAAAAATTAGACGAGACGACGAACAATTACAATTTCTAGGAATCTACACGATTGAAATCCCACGGAAAGACGTCGCCAAGACAAAAGCTAACTTACTTTACATTGTCTACTATAAGATACGCACGGAAAAGTACAATACGACTGATGCATTTGACTGACGACTTCAAAGACGAAACAGCCAGAAACTTCACGAAAAACGTACTACTGACGATCCACCGTCATATTCATTCACCGGCCATTGAATGTCACCCCTCTGAGTCCTGCCTACTTCTATACTCCCAGTATCCCAACTTAACGCCAAAATGAAATAATTGCCGCCAAACCACCCTGCCTATGACACTTCTTGTCCCTCTATACTACAAGCCAGACGCCTGAGACAAAATCAAAATCATAGACCACTCCATTCAACCCCGAAGATTTAATTCATGATCTTTCCCAACTCTCCGTCCCCAAACCCAATCCTACGCAAATTCATGTCCTCAGCTTTACACACTCTCCAGTAAACTCAACAATCCAATGCTCCTATACAAGACAACGAACTCATCTTCCTACTACAATCATCCCACCTAAAGTAAAATCTCATCCATTTTAATCCCCTAATAGATATCCTCCGCGACCCAGAGGACTCCCTTATTAAAATCATCAACACTGGCATCTAAGAAGTAGATCCTCACTTTTTAAGGGGCTTCTACATCCCGCCTCCTTACCATTTATTCATGGATCGTGCGCTGCGGTATCAATCAGAAGAAACCCCTCCTCCACCAATTGCTTAAAGACTGAACTAATCGACTGAACCATATTCCAAAACGTACCTAACACATAAATCACCTTCCGTTCCAGAAACCGACTGGAATTCCTACAAGCACTTCATTTCTAAGAAAATACAAACTAGCTCCAAAAACCCATCCATAAAGTATACTAATAATTTCATTCACCATCTTATACATCACACCGAAATACCAACCGAAAACTCCTACTCCCTACACCTCCATCCATCTCTTCGTGACAAAGTAGTAATTACTTGAAAACTAAAACAAGTGAGGAGTAAACATTCAAAACGCGTCTTCTTGACTCTTTTACAATAAAAATGAAAATCATACCACAAATTTTGCACTTTTCAACACCAACTTAAACTCAGCAAATACTTAATCTAGTGTAAGACATTTTACTTTTATTCTATAAAAAAGGGTCTAGGTAAAAACGACTGAAAAACTATTTACAAATGGACATGCCACTTTTGAATGTTTGCTCCTCCAATACGAAGACATTATTACAAATACACACATAACAAAGATAAAACACAATTTAAACAGGCGCAACGTAGAATGCAGACATTACTTACACACTACGAGACGCGCGAATGCAATTTAATGAACGCAAATGCAACATAAACACAGTCCACGAAGTAATGAAGGCTGTGCGCAAGAATCCCACCACCATATCCCATCTCCAAACTTCACCCAACTCCCTCACCTTTGACCCGCAATCACCTCCTTTACTAGACTCCCGAGCCCAATTCTTCGCCGATCACTCCATTCCCATAAATATCCTTATCCCTGGTCCGCTATTCTTTACCTTTAGAATAACGTAAATAACACCAAACTCCCTCCCCTCCCGAACAACAGAGTTGGACAACGAATCGCGACATTAGTAAGGCGATGGGATCCTCCAGTACCTCCCAACTTAAACATCTAACCAAAAAAACGCCATCAGTGTTACCCTAATCCTAAACTCCTGCAAGTGTTTGGAAATCGCTCCATTTTTTGCATCTCAATAAATTCCAGTCCGGTCAACATTACGCTTATTATAATGACGCAAAGTTGCTGGCAGATGTCAAACACAGGTACCTCTGCTGTTGGGGGACTTTTACAACACAAGAGTTCAAACGTTGATCACACAATATGACAGATGTCTTCATTCTGGTTGTTGTTGTTGTTGGGAAATAGTACATATACTGTACCTAAAACCATGAAGTTTTCCCAAGAATTTTGTTTCTTTTTGTTAAAAGTTACTTTCTGGATGTACCTCGTGTTTCATCTAGTTTGTTTCTTTTCTTTACAATAAATAAGTTGATGTCAACATTCTTTAACAATTGACAAATTAGGTTGAATTTGTCTTTGCGTAATGTCCCTCCACACACATAGTTTGATCAAACGATTGTGACTAGACCCGAATTCTGTTCGTATGTATCACTGATGTATTTATGCTTTGAATTCCACAAAAATCTGGAGTAATCACGTGATTCTTGAACGACGTATCTCCTCTCAATTAAAAACTGAAGAATTTGCCTGATTCCATTCCAGAAGGTGCGATACGAGACGTCTAAAATGCAAATAAGACACTCACAGTCGGCAAATATGACTATCATGATCTTAACACTGTGTCAATACAGACTTACTGATGAATGTCGGCCAAATAGATGACTAACTTACCTTTCGTTGTCCCACGATATTCTGTCTCTTCTATTCTACGCTGTTCATGCTGCAAATAAATCTCGTTCCTTCATTTCCTATGGAACTTAGTTTAGAATTAGTTTACAACTAGTAGCTCCAGTGTCATGATCAAATGAGTGTATATACTTTTTCGCAATTCTGAATTTATATATCGGCTTAATGCCAAAGAGGCTCTCTTAATGACCAACGTCTGTTAAGAACAGTCGAAACAAACGAGCCATAACTGGGGTCGGGTTATGTTGACCTAAATCATCGGCAAAATATGATCAATAAAGTGCTCTTAAAACGTTTTTAAAATTCCCTAAAAATCTCATCTAAACCAGTTCAAATGACAACTCAAGCAGTTCAAATGACAACTCAAGCTGTTGAATATACTGCTGATGTAATCGAGGCTTATTCCTTTCATTCAAATGAACTCGGTTTGCAAACTTTTTGTTTGAATTGGTTCTTTACCAAGAAATATGTCTTATAATGAAACATGACATTTCATTAAAATATGTCTCCTAGTCATAACTAAAGCCAGAAGTTTTATGTGCTATATATTTATACTTTCTCACCTTAGTAGTATATGTAGTAGTTCTCTAACACTTTTGTGTAGTCAGAATCAACGTTTTGTGGCCCCTTTATACCGAATATTTCACTCGTGAAATTAAAACCAATAGTGTTTACCTGTACATATAAAACGTCTCAATCAGGACGGTTTATCTAAAAAATTTTATCGCCTTTTCTATCCGATTTTTCTTACCACTTCTCCCTATTGGGCAATAATACGATACGACTAATCTATTTTAGTAGACGGTATGTATCGATCATTGTATTGTCGTCCAATAAACCGCGAATGTACTATTATATAACCGCTTTGATTTTAACATGCTTTCAGTTATTTACAATATTTGGCACGTTTTGAAACTTTGTTGGACGTAATTTCATTCGTGGAATAGCCCTATTAAGTACCATTCGTGCTTTGGAAATTCTCAGATAAATCCCACCTTCGCTTCGCGAGTCGGGGATTTATCGACAATTTTCAAAGCATCGTGGAATTATCATAGGGAAGTGTATTGCACTACAGCCTTGAAGAAGACCACGGTATGATGGTCGAAAAGTCGGCACTTCAGCCTTCGACGCGACGTCACCCGGACAGCCCAGATTATGACTTTGACCGCGGTAGCCTACGACGACATCATCGAATGTGAGCTCAGTTACGAAAACACTAACTATACATTTCGAATAAATTAAAAAAATATTTCTTGAACCTTAAATTTCAGGTCTGTTATCTCGTACTAAGCTTTCTATAAGAACTAAGACTACATTATGTTTCAAAGACAATGTGATCGGACGACGTTTGTTAACTGTAAATCTATTTAGTCTAAATTTGATGTAACTACACAGTTCGCGCAAAGAATACTGTATGCAACACGTATTTGGTTTTGGTTACAGAAAAATCATAAAATTAGCACTAATCATTTATTCGTTTTCTTTTCATCTCATTCACGCACGTTTTGAATAAATTACCATTGCAGTATAGCGTAATCCAACATAGAGGACGGAAAACAAAAACAATTTGATAAGTCATTATTTAATCAATGTTTCAAGCAAATGTAAAGAGGATAAATAATTAGGACTTGGAAAAATTAAGAAAAATAAGGAAAGAACACACTTGAAGTAGTACTGTGCATTCCATCAAAACTGTCTTGCTCTGATCGCGTTTGGAAGTCAGTACCTAGCACTATAGTAGATCAGCATAATAATTTCTTTCTGCATCCCATAGGAAAAAAGGAACACAAATGCGTAGTGGTTCGTACACAAACGTGATGATTACAGCACTAGAGGTGAACCATTTGCCTAAATGACGCCCAAAAGTTGCTTTTCATTGGAGGTCTGTGTGAACGTCCCCAGAGCAATAGAAGAGCGTGGAATGCACAGCTCCACGGCGCCAGCGACTTGTTTGAGTTGAATTTATTTACATCAAAACGTTACAACTATATGATACAGAGACGCGTGGAGGGATGGGGGCGGGGGGGGGCGTGCGCGGCGGTCAGCGCTGCGGCCGCGGGGCAGCTAGGGGGCGTCGGGGGCGGGGGCGGGCGCGGGCGTGGGCGGGTCGTCGGCGCCCGCCCCCGCCGCCGCGCCGCCGCCGCCGCCCGGCCGCCGGCGCTTGCCCTTCTTGGCCGCCTGGCGCTTCTTCTGCGCCTTGGGCACGATCTCGCAGGCGCAGCCGCTGCGCACGCGGATGTAGTCCATGCGCCACGAGTCGTTGCGGTGCGCGTGCGCATGCGCGCCGCGGCGGCTGTGGCGTGGCGGCTCCTCGCGCACCAGCGCGTACGAGTACGAGTACTTCTGCACGCAGCGCGACTGCGCCTGCAGCCGGCGGTCGATGAAGCGGCATGGCTTGTCGCGCACGCTGTCCAGGCACGACACCTCGTAGAAGGACTGCTCCTGCAGCTGGAACAGCTCCACGTAGAGCCCGTCGACGCGGATGCCCCCGCCGGGCATCACCATGTCCATGCGCGACGGGCAGCACTCGGCGGCGCCCGACTCGCCGCTGGCGTTGCGCAGCAGCGTCTGCAGCTCGCGCCCGCTCAGGCGCCGCAGGTCCCACTCGGCGGCGGCGGCGGCCAGCGTCCTGCGCACACGCGCGCGCGCGCACTCACTCACACGGCTAGCGTCGGGGGTTAGGGGGCTTGCGCCTCCTGGTAGAAAAAGATGCAGTGGTAGCCAACGCAGCGTTCCGATTCCCTCGACACAGAGCGTTCGCCTTCCACGTGGCGACGTTTGGCGTTGAAGGTAGTGCATATTTTGCCTCACACGGACAGTGGAAGGCGGAAGCTTTCCCGTGCCCACCTTCTTTGACAAACATCTCCACGAGACTACGTGAAAGGCGAGTGCTCGTTAACTATTTTTCGCTCAGAATATTCTTGCTCTCATTTTATTTTAAAACACGGAAACAATCTGCTACCTATGCCAATCACAGATGACATGTGGTTTGCATTTATATAGCCCTTAATTCTGAATACAAATGTGAATTTGCATCTTTCATCCCTTATTAACAGGGCTTGGATTCTGATGACCTAAAAATACCTATAAAATAACTTAAAAACCTTGCAAGCACCTGCTACCGCGATAATAAATAAAAACTGAGCCACGGTAAATGCAGGATGCTTGCTTGCGTGGTCCTAGTCGGCCGATTAACGGAAAAAAGGCTTTATTTTAGGAAGAAATGTAATCTTTAGCTCCAATCTTTTAATCGTCAGTTTCGAGGAAGTTAGCTAAGATTTGTATTCTTTTGAGAGCTCGTAAAACAGAGTCCATTGCAGTATTGAATTTCGTCATGAACTCATGATACTATAAAAACTATAAAATACTATACTACTATAAAAACTTCGTTTTAGTGTGCCATTGTAAACTCGAGAAACATTCACAAAAAAACATGAAAAGGAAACAAAATGCGTAAAATGACAAAAATGACGCGAAGCTACTACAAAATGACCTAAAAATTGAAAGCTAGCACAACATGACCAAAAATTACCCAATAACTATACATTTCTATCACCTGTATGTTGTGATGAACATTCATTAACAAGTTAGCTACATGTAGAACGCACCAATGAAAAGATGACATGTCATCAGAATCCGAGCCCTGCTCATTTACGTCTCTTGGCTACCTACTCAAGCTTCGAATTGAAGCGACCCATTTAGCATTTGCGACTGTAAGTATGCCGCAAACATTCTTGGTATTGTACCAGTTCATTGCAAACACAAGGGTCTCCTAGGATCAGTGTGCCAGGAAAGTCTCTCCGTAGTGTCACCATGAAGGTGAGAGTACTCGCCAATGAAATTATGTTGGTATCACCAGCACTAGGCAGCGTAGGATAGTACAGACACGTCGGGAGAGGAGGGGCGAGGTTACGGCACGCGTGCGACACTAGCGCCGCCCATGGCAGAAAAATCACAGAGCGAAAGCTGAGGCATTGGAAGACTTTGACTCGAAGAGACTTGGAGAGAATTTCCTGGCGTGCGTTAGTTTTTTGCTCTGGTTGTATCACAGGAAGAAGACCTATTCAAGAAATGCAGTTGATAATAAAACACCAGCCACATTACAAATGGCCTCATTCAGTTATAAAATTAATAACAAAAACTATTCTCTATTTAAAGGAACCATGTATTCGGCCATGTTTAAATTTACCATTCATTAAAAGTACAATTTCGAAATATTTTTCACGTATCCTTAGAAATTCTTAAGGAAGAAACTTTTTATATCGACATATTACTTTGTGTAGAAAGCTAAATTGTACTGTATTATAAGAATTCATTATTTTTCAGTGAGGAAATACTTTTAAAATATAATTTAGTTTCCTGTACTGGAAGTCACATACGTCGATTATTTGCAATATTGGGATGAAATAAAATATCTTGCAATACGTTTTCTGTTCTGAACACTTGACGCTTGCAGGCTTTTTGAAGGGCAGCGCAGCGCCTTACAAAGACTTGGTCACGCAACCCGCAACACACTGCTGTACTGCAGGTTGAATGCTGCCAGCAGTCAGCGTTCTTTTAACCTAGTATCTGCCACAGACGAAACATTTTGCTAAGGGCATGCCCAGTATATCATATTTCACTACAACGTGTAAATTACTTCGAGTATTTCCACACTCAAATTGCTATCGAAAGAATATGTGTAAGATATCCCACAACGAAAATAGTTTTTTTATAACAATTAGACAGAAAAGGTAAAAGAATCGTACATACACACTTTCCATTGGAACGCACGTAACCCTACAAAAATGTCCCTCAATGTTGGGATAGAAATAATTTCTTCTAGATGTTCTTTCTCTTACCTCAAGCAGAACAAATGTTTAACTCTGACTGATCCTAAGGAAATATATTAAATGTAAACTCATAAAACAATTGTTTTGCGGCAATACATTAACTACACCGGAAGCAATACAGCAAAATACTTGATTTGAAAATTCGTAATTCAATTACTAATAATAAAAATTGCATTGAAAATGGTTTAGACACTTCCTAGGACAAAGCTGGTAGTAGAAGGGAGTTTTCTCGCACTGTGAGAGCGAATGAGACCGGACATTCGACCGAGGCATGTGGATATACACGCGGCCTTTCTGCTTGCCGGTCTCTCGCGAGGAGGGGGGGGGGATCGCGCACGCACTGACCTGTCGCCGGCGCTGTCGCCGATCTGCCAGGCACCGGAGGTGGCGGCCCGCAGAAGCACACTGGCCACCAGGCAGAGCACCTGCAACACACGCCCACGCCCCCGCTCGCACCACACACTCAGGCTTTTCATTCCATCCCGGCTCGCAGCATAGAGAACATGGCATTTAGTTATTTATCACAATACAGTAGCAAGAATAATAATTAGTAGTATAACAATATGATTATATTAATATTAACTTGTGACACGAGACGTTCGATATAAGAAAGGGGTAAATAACGCAATTTTTTAAAAAGCTAAAATAAAAAAATACACTATTCTCCATCGTCCTCGTTTCTGTGAATAGTTTTGATCGTCGATGAATTGCTTTCTTACATATAAATAGTGTCAATTCTAATATATAACAGAACTTAGACAGCAATTAACATTACGGCATGTACATTAAAAAAGAGTTACTATATATTCTTAGTGCAATTCTGAAAGAAAGAAAGAAAGAAAGAAAACAACTCTTACTAGGAGTGAAGCGACTATTGTACTATATTTGCTTTTTAAACACGAAATTACAGCAACCTCCCATATTTTTTTATTTTCTCACATACTGCTTACGCAGATTAGAGAATATAGTATATTGCTGCGGGGAAAAAAGCGTTCTTTACTAAACTTTATCCTCGAATAGCGTACAGAATTCTTACAAAATGGCACAAGTATCATTTTCGTTTAAATTCTTGATTTTTTTTAAATTGCAAAAGTTCAATTTTTGCTGCGTGTTCCTACAACTGTAATATTGAATAAATATATTTTCTTAATGAAATCTGTAAAAGACTGATCTTCAAACAAGGTCATGTACAATTTTTCGATGAGTAGTTTTCGCGTAATTTTGCGAGAAATATAAGCAATTAAAAACTCTAAGGAACGGCTCCAAACTTTTAAATAAAATCTGTTCTAAAAATCAGTTCTTTAAAATAATCATGTATTACATTTTTTTTAAATATGAGCGATTTTTTGTTGATGTATTAGTATTATATGAATTAAATTTTCGCGCTACGAATGATAATGCGTTTTACAACTGGTGTCTGAGATGTGTGAATATAGACAAAATTGAGGTGTTGTAATTTTAGTACCCGTTAGTGACGCGAGAACATAAGTGTTCTTGCAGCACCATCAATTTATTATACCTGTTTTCCTACTAACATAAATCTTCCATTTCTAGTATCACGAACTTTCACGGTTTGTCTTCACTCATACATATGCAGTCAAATAGTATTGAATAAAAAAATTGAACATATTTTGAAATTAAATACGAAATAATTTGCAATATTAATTAGGAATAAATATCATGCATATATTTATTATTATTGTTACTTTTTATAATTTAATTTCTTCAAACACACAATTTATTTATTTTACCCCAACGCCTTGTAACATCTCAACATAGTGTTTGTTGAGGCCGCTAGATCGCGACTGCGGAGCGATAGAGCGGCACTGCAAAACTGCCAACAGAGCGAGCGTGGTGCAGAGCACGCATGGAACCTGTTGATAATACCAGGGGCTAACAGAAAGAAGCTAGCACATATACAGGAAACTTCCACTGCCTTGCGCCCCACGAACCAGAGCCGTAACGAGAAGTTTCTTCCGGGAGAAGTTCGGCGGGTTAACTTTCAGCATAAAAATATTATGAACAAGACTAGATAAACAAAGAACTTTTCGCGTTACAAAACGAGTTGCGAAACAAATAGAAACTCGATGTGAAGGATTTTGTAACTTCATTTAACGGATTATTTTAGACTGTAAAAGAAAAATGAATTTACTTAGCATTTGAAATTGCCTAAAGATATAGCCAGAAACTGATCACCCACCAAAATAGTGGATTTTTTTGAGTAGCTCTTACCCCTCGTTTAGATAAGTACATGCCACAAGGGCTCAATTTTTAATCAACTATGTAATTCTTTCAACCCATGAATGCCAAAAAGTCTTCTGAATCAAATTGCGACATTGTCAAATATTCTAATGGTCTTTTATGATGTATCTCCATTGTCCGGACGCTTGTATAAATGGAAGAAGGATAGTAAAAAAATCAAAACAAGAAAGATGTGTATTCTATATAGTTTTCGTTAATGTTCTTCTACTAAACCTTCAAAATAGTAATTCTCTTATGTTATTGAGAATATTTGAAATTGCGCTCCAATATTACGGACAACACATTTGTTCATCCAATGTGAATAATTATAAACGCAAATTATAGTATCGTTTTCGTAGAGCGTCAGCAGAAAAGCAGGGGAGCCAAGAGAATGAGTCAAGAACTTCCTTCCCCACTTTTCTTTCGTGTTCATTTCCAACTTCCAAAAGTTTTTGTAACTAACACCAGAAAATTATTAATTCTGACAGAGAAAATTAATTTTATTAAACCGTGTAGAAGTTTTCTCTATCGGAAAAAGTGTAGGGGTTTTAGATGTGAAGTGTCAAAAAATCGAGATCGACACTTCCTGTTTGTTTCGCAAACTTTGAAATCCAGAACGTATTGCAGGATACGTCATGAAACAGTATTTATCTAAAAATGTGTTGATGTTCTACCTTTTGAATAATCTAAATCAAGTATAAATCACGGACATGAATAACTATTCCTCCATTCAATGAAGAGCAATAGTGAACGGTGAATTTCATCGATGAAACGACAGTACAGCAGCCTCAAAATAACTTCCTGTGTAGACACTGTGAATGCTCGCGAGTTTATTGCGTGGAGTAGACGATGTGTGGGGTCTGCGAAGGCCAAAACGTGGCATGGAGCGATAAACGGGCCACAGAGTTATATGCAATGGACATTAAGTAGGCAAAGGTCGTATTTCAACCTTTTTCTAGTTTGTTTGTACGTCTCTGCAGACGATAACTCTGAAACAAGTTGAGATTTTTTTAAAAATCTGTTTTCGTTGGGAGGTATTTAAGCATATCTTCATATATTACTCGGTTCTAAATTATCATGAATTAAACATTTCGGTTAATACTTTTATTTTCACATTTCAAACACTTGTCAGATGTGATATACAACTGCATAAACTTACAAGATTCCATTCCAAATCGTTTATTTCCTTCCAGCTTGTGAAAAGTATTTTTATTTACTATTCTTATGACGTACTATCTACCAAATGGCTTGAAATAAGTAATTGTCTCAACAATTACACACTTATGAACCATCTAGAAACTAGCATCTTTCCGACAAATCTTGTTGGAGCTCGAGCCCGACCGCGGTCCGGGGAGTCGAGGAACGGCGCCTCCTCCAAAGACTATTTCCTTGCTGCCTAGAGGAACTGAAGATTTACTCTCTAGTCGTGTATTGAGGTGCACCTCGATTTATGACGCGTAAACGTCAATGGAAACAAATGTTGTGCCATTCTTCTAATTGCTTTGCAGTTGGGCCTTGGAAGAGGAATCATCGCCGCGCTTTTCTGACCTTGCCACATGCGCCATGCGCGATCTTTCGCGAGAAATTTGAAGAGAATACTAGATTAAGTACTATACTTTTGATATTTGTCAGTCCGATACCTATACTGTGTGGTTACTTT
Organism: Gryllus longicercus; assembly: GCA_038098605.1. NCBI lineage: Eukaryota > Metazoa > Arthropoda > Insecta > Orthoptera > Gryllidae > Gryllus > Gryllus longicercus. The sequence continues at coordinate 264,528 of JAZDUA010000285.1, read as the reverse complement.
CAACGAGGTGATTTTTTTTTATTTTTGGCCCCAAAAATGCCTTTACGTGGTACAACGCTGTATAATTTATTCATCACAAGTTGGTGGCAATAAGGGTAGATTACGTCATTGGAAAAGCTGGTGTTATTACGTGTCGCTACGTAATCACTGACAGATTCTCAAAAGTCAAGACCAGAGAATTTCGATATACTATAAAATTTTCGTTTATGCGTCATTATTACAATTTATCGTTCCTCGAAATCATGGTTATTGTATCGTGATATTAACGTAACTTGAGCCGTCCTGGTAACATATGTAGGAGACATTACACGTTTGCTTTTGTACTAAACCAAGGGGAATCGAGGCAATGACAGACACTGAAGGAGGCTTCAACCAGTATTAAACAGATTCCTTACTGCAGGAGACGTTTGTCAAATGTTATGGTGCCTACTGTAAATGATGAAAAGAAGTGAAAGTAACATTTATAATATGCGAATATAAAATTGATGTTTCCTTAATAAAAACTTCCATTTAATCCCTGATTTGCGGTGCATGTAACATTTTGGTGCCCGAGATCGCTCTGTTGGCAATATGCAATCCGCGGAGTAGCTGTGGTGCGAGTCGCTGCTGGCTGTACTCACCGCGACGCAGCTGGGCCGGGCGACTATGCGCATAGTAGAGCGGAGAGGCGTGGCCGGGGGCGTGGCCGGGGGCGGGGGCGCGGGCGGCAGGCCGGGTCCTCAGGGGCGGCTCGCCGTCGCCATCGCTGGGCGCCGCGCCTGCAACACGCCTTATGTAGCCGCGGCGGGCGCGTGGGGGCCTGCGCCCTGCGCGACAAGCCAGGTCAAGCCGAGCACGCGCAGGCGCCGCGCGACTCCTCGGCTCCCACACAAGGCCCTTCTCTAGGGATGCGACATCGCCGACAAAACATCCATGTTAATAAAGCATTGACCCCAAACCATCTATATGTCTAAACATCGATGTTTTAATACTACTCAATGTTTTTTTACTTAATGTAATAACTGAATAGACTATTAAAACACTTTTATTATTATTATTATTATTATTATTATTATTATTATTATTATTATTATTATTATTATTATTATTATTATTATTGAAGTGATAGGGTGATAATGAGGGGTGAATGGACTAGGATAATTGTGGGAGAGGTGAGACTAAAACCATCCAGTCAGAATGGCCGGCCCGGGGATAGAAGCGGGACCTTATGATTGCGAATTCAGCGCGCCCTGCACTGAGCCACTTCACTCGGTGTTGTTATTATTATTATTATTATTATTATTATTATTATTATTATTAATTATTATTATTATTATACACATGTAAAATCGTTCACCATTATTTTTCCGTTACTATTAAGGCTTGAACTCTTGAGTAAATGTGTTTTCGCTTGTATGCTGACGAGATTCCCCCCTTTCTTGCTTTTTTAGTGTTAATTCAAAATTACGTACGCAATTTTAGTTTCTTTGAAACAATTAGTAGTATGTATTAACATTTCACTGATTTAAACAATTTCTTTCCAAGCCTCTTCTGTACCTAACTTGCTGAGTCACAAAAATATAATTTTTCCAAATTTGAGTAAAATTTCGTAGTGCTCAACCTCATATAGTGATTAATTTTTAATACATCCCTAACTTGAAATTAATAAGTTTAATCGAACAAACGTTGTATGAGCAATCCTTTTCCTACCATCTCCTTTCTCCTTCGCTTTCACTCCTGTCTTCCACATCTGATCGGATTATTAAAAAAATATACAGATTTCATTAATCAGAAATTAAAACTCGATTTTGATTGGTTCTCACTCTTGATCGCTTTGATATAAAGAATGTTCAATTTATGAATACCAGAAAATCATTACCGGTTTCTATTATGATGGTACCTTCTGCATGAAAAAATTAAATATGAACCACAGAAAAAACGTCGAGCACAAAACATAGATGTTACAAAAACGTCGGCTTAAAAACTCCATGTTAAATCCATCATGGATATTATAAAAACATCGATGCTTGGAAATCATTGACATCGATGCCGTATCCTTATTCTCTACACTAACTAACAGTGAGGTGTTTTTTCAGCGAATGGGGCTGATATTTTTGAGCATTCTTGCACGCCCTACTAACGCTTTCATTCAAATCAGCACTCTATTGTTTTGTAGTTTTCAATTTCCTGATACTGCTATCAGGAATAGTTATTTTTGATAAGAATTGTGAAGGTGACATTTTATTTTGCGAATAAGAATGGTTGTAACACGAGGCCGAGAAACCGAATGGCGCAATCCTACGATAAATAAAATCAATTTACCACATATCATACGCTATCATTTTATTTTTATTCCAGTATACAAATCAATTAATTATACATCAGTGTTAGCTCTTGCGGTTTGACGAAATTATTTTGTTTTCTTTGTTGCAATCACAGATTTACCTGAACACTTGAGCATCGTCTCACTTTTAGAACTAGTGCTAAAAATTGAACATTTAGCACGCTACGCATTTGAACCAACCATGAAAGAACAGCTTTTACTAGTGTCTGTCTTTAAGTATGATTATTTCTTACTGATACGTTTTTGCTTGTTATTTCCTTCGATAGGAAGCTCGATATACATTGCATAACTTACCTAGATCGAGAGGATCATGGTTGCAAGGGAAATATGAAAACAGTTGAATGATACATGTTCTCCAATGATAGGAATTATGAGAGAAAATTATGTGAGGGAAATAGGAAAAGACAAATCGAGTCAAGCTGACATCTTTTCCATTAGTAAATAATTAGATTTGGCGCATACTTAACTATTATGTACAGATAACGAGAATAGCGATTGAAATAAATACGTTCATCCAAGAGGACTGTTAGAAAGTTGGGCTTAATAAAGAGAGAAAATGAGAAACATAAAACAAATATGTACAATGTTATACTCAACATAGATTTTTTTATGTTCTTAAAACGTCAGTTCCACATTACTGGAGATTATTAGACAAAAAATCTGTTGCTTCAGAGGATGCAGAATGTGAAAGTTCGTTTGCTCATACGTTTCAGACATATTCATCGAAAACACGTAAGAAAGCTTGAAATATTAATTATTACCGAGAATCCTTTACCTATTGAATATATTATATATTTTGACTAACATAGCGGTCTCACTGCGTGTCTTCTATGATAAGTAATATCACAGCACTTCCAGTGTTATTTAGCGTGACGTATTTCACGAATTAACTCATTACATGACAAGAATGGATAATTAAAAACACAGCAATTACGAAAGAGAGAAATGTAACACAAAACTGTTATCGAAATATGTGAAACTTTCATTCAGCTTCGACTTCACAGCCCCCTAGAATAACATATATCCAAGGAAAATATGAAAAACATTCTGTTGCAGAAAATGATTTCAACTACGTTTTAATTTTATGATCACAAAACATTCAAAAACAATTATAAGGAAGATACTTAAAAGAACATTTATTAAATCACAATTATTAAAGTTGTCGGAAGTTGAGTCATTCAGGTCTTGGGATTCCTTGGAAGTAGTTGAAATTGACGATGTAGAAGCTGAATTTGGAGCGGGAGTCCTCGATTTGGAAAGGATTGAACACACAACTTAAGAGTAATTTTCCTGTGCAATTTTGGCTGTAATGTTCTAAATAGTTTTGATAGTATATTTTACGTATTTATTACCATCTAATCTTCACATATTAATTGCCCAATCTTTCAAAATGTTTGTAATTTCTTCATTTGCAGTTTGTGTTGTCAACTTGTATTTTATTTCTTCACAAAATTCTTAAAATTGCTATCACACACTTTCAACAATAACAAGAAAAAGATAAACAAAGTGATTACAGCGGTGTGCAAAGTCGATAATTATATGGCTATAGATATCTTGTATTGGTTTAATTATAATATATTCTTACATTGGTTACTTATGACACGGGCAGCCACGAGTGAAATAGACATTGTGAAATATAGCGAATGCCACAAAGTCACCGTCACTGACTATATGACAAAAAAGCATTGCAAAGGATGATTTTCAAACAAGGAGACATTACTTTCTCGTATACATACGGGGTAATATACTTTCAAATATATTTTACTCTTATGTAATATTCATAGATATATTTCAATTCCAGTAGAAGACAGAAAATACAGAAAATATGAAAAAAATATCGTATGGTCGTTTCGTACGACATTTTCGTATCGTAAAACTTGTCTTTTGGCATCGGTAGGTAACAGCTGGGAAGAGGGTGGAGCAAAACCAATAACCTAGCATATATTAAATAGATTAGAAAACTGTCAAGTGCGAGACAGTGTGTGCTATGCTGTAGTACCACTAGTTTATACTTTTTGGCATATTGAAGAACAAGAGATTCAACTAATTTCTTACGAAGTATCTCGAAAATTCACGTTTTCATCGGAAAGCGAGATAACAATTGCACATCATCAGAAACGCTCAATCGCCGTTTCTGGAAAACAGCTCCAAGTTATTTCTTTATATTTTTTGTACAGGCAGTGTTAAAAACACTGAATAACATGACAAAAAGGCTACATTGATGTATACTACGTTTCTCAAACAATTCTGAAATGTAAATGTAATTTGTTTAAATATCTCTCACATTGTCAATATTTAAATTACAGGCATTTCATATAGATTATCGCATTTGTGTTCGCAATTTGGAAAGTTTTTGGTGAAAATGAGCTTCAAATTGCGCATTTTCAAATACGCTCACACGACATTTTCTTAAAACCGGCTCCAATTTTTTCACTGAAAATTTTCGCAAAGGACTAGGGGTTACCGTTCTGGAATAGTTTTAAAATTATATTTCAATTCTACTCTTCGGGATAAGGAAAAAAATTGAGAAAACGTGAAAGATATCTTTTAGGCGTCAATAGATGGTACATGAGAAGAGGACGGGCAAAACCAAAAAGATAGCACAGACTAAAGCGATAAGGAAACAAAACAGTACGAGAAAGTCTGGGCCATTCTGTAGGCCCACTAATTTTTGTTACGGCAAATAAATATATTCCCGAGCTGAATGGCAGGAAAATGTTTCCTGGCCGAACAATGTGTTGATTTGCTGGCTTACAAAAGCCATCCTTGCTGGCTTTCGCTCGGGGACATTAGAAGGCAGCATCAGGGAAGACCTACCACAGCGTTGTCCTTCATACCACAGCTATCTCCACAGTCATTTCTCGGGCGCCTTCCAGAAAACGTTCTGCTTTTGAAAGACACGCGACACCTACGATTTGGGGTGCTCCGAGGTTTAAATGGAGGTAAATGCCTCAGAAGTTCGAGAATATCCTTGAAATCGAATGGGACACGCAGTGTGGAATTTCGGTACAAAATTGATCGAAAAGGGACGTTAGGCTCCGAGAAGTGCTATTTCGTCATTGAATGAAAACGTACAAAACCCTTGCATAATTTTAGCGCTTTGATACTTTTAGACAGAGGACTTATGGCGAACGTCTCAGGAGCAGGAGTGCACCCGGTTCTCCATCTGCCGATCCTGTTGGTGGTAGGCGCGAAGACAATTTCAGAAATAAAACCCTTTGATGCTGCACGATGTTTTACTGTTTTAAAATTTTATTTGCAAACACATCTTGGGCCAATTTTTAATCCGTCATGGATTTGAACATTTCCTCTGTATCGGAGATAATTTGATGAAATGTCTAAACATTGGGACCCGTTTATACGGATCAGGGCATGTGAAAGGGAGGTTCTAGGATTTGAGTCCCAACGCTGTCACGATTTCGACATTAGCTAAGTGCCAGGTTCAATTCTACTGCTGTCTGGAGGAAAATTCTAGCGGCCGGCTGCTTTGGTCGGTAGTTTTCCATGATTTGTCCGATCAATACCAGATGAATGCCGGAGCAGTACTTATCAAATAGCCCTCGGATCGCGATTGATCGTTCCTATCTCTTCCTTGTCCTATCCTCACCCCTTACACACACACTAACATGCACTACACAACCACACATGCCGGGAGACCTGTCGGGAGCTTAGAGCTTGTCCCGTCTGGGGCGGTGCCCCTGGCTTGTCCCGCTGGTGGGATATACATGGTTGCGGGAAAACCCCGCTAGGTGACGGTAGGTCGGCACCGGATCTCGCCATCGAGAGGGGAAAATCATCGCCACCTTCCGCGATAAAATTCTACACTGCACTTACGGGACTAATGGCCGTAGAAGTTGATGTGCTCGGAAACACGAAACATTCAATCAATCAAACACATCACGACTGAAAAACCGGCAAGTTTCAGCATGGCAGACAACGGTAATGATTTATCTCGCAAGAAACGTATGAACGAAGTTGATGAGCTGAAACGAAACTGACAAAATGAATTGTTTTTTCAATATAACTCACACATGTTCAATGCAATATCTTAGGAGTAATCCATACAAATACTAATCGTGAAGGCTGCAAAACGAAACCGTCAAAAGAGTTATCTGCAAAACACGTATCTGTCTGTCGACAGCGTGGTGAGGCACTTAAAACGAGGACAGTTCACAAACATTTCGTGTAACTTGTCGCAGCACTTTAGCCAAGAAGTGTCACCGAAGGTTGAAAGAAAACAGATAAATTCTGTTAAGGCCTCAAAGATGAATGTATATCCGCTATTAATATTGATAAAATAAATTAAATTATTTAAATTATAGCAAAACAGATAGTATTTAAACTAATGTTAACTGGATGCAAGCCTGATTTCGCCGTGAGGAAGTTGAGGGTAGGGCGTCCGCAACGTTGGTAACAACTTACGTCGCGACGTTTGACGCATAGCAACGAATCGATTAACTCCCCTGTGCAAGCCTACGTTTGCATTTAGGATGCCGACCTCTGTATCTAAGATCGTCAGGAAGTAGAATCCTCGGCTCGAATCCAGCATTGGGCATGGGTTGTTTTGCTTGTATGATGTGTCGTGGTGGGGTTCTTGCAACCTCAATGAATCACCTTTAACATTCTTTCTTCCTTTCTCTCCATACTCTCCCCGGAATCGGCATTGATAGTTGCGATAGGCATACGATATGCTCAAAGCTCTCGACTGGTCTCGCGACATGTGCAGTAAAGCAGAGCATGTAAGAGGAAGTGTATGTATGCGTGTCAGGGGAGAGGGGGGACAAGGATAAACATAAAGAACGGAAAGACGTGAGATCCATGGCTCTTTTGTTAAGGAACCCGTCCGGCATTCCCTTGGTTTTGATGGAAGAAATCACGGGGAACAACCGGTCAGAGACGTCGAAAACTAGAATTCAGCTGACAGCTAAATATCTTCTTACTATATGGTATAGATCGTGTCGAAAATCCACCACCATCGGGACACGAAAGCTAGGACATCCCCGCACACGTCACTGCAGTTCAATCAGTTATTGCCCTGGGCTATCTATGCTCAGGTGCCTGTGACACCTGTGGAAAATGAGAAATAGCTGGGATGGGGTCCACTAAAATAAGGTCATAACAACAGTAATATAATGTACAAAATGCCGAATTTCAATAAAAGTGCTACCTTGAGTGAGACAGTGGAGAATGACAGTGAGAATCTGGCGTAATTCAGATGCGATGACAACAAACGTTGCCGACGAGAGACTGTACAGCCTGGCCCAGAGAGCGGCACAAAAGTCGGTTGGCATGGGGCAGGGGGGGAGGATCGTGGAGCACGGGGCGTGGGGCATGGGGCGTGGGGCATGGAGCGTGGGGCATGGAGCGTGGGGCATAGGGCGGGGGGCCGTGGGAAGGGGCGGGGAGTATGGCGGGTGGGAAGCGTTACGGCGGGTGGATGAGCGCGGTGGGGCCGGGAGGTGAGGGGCAGAGGGCGGGAGACGGGGCATGAGGCGGGAGGGGAATGAAGCATGGGGCTTGGGATGGGGAAATGGGGCGGAGGAGTGGGCGGGAAAGTGGGTAGGGTGGCCGCAAAGCGTAGCGTTGGGCGGAGGCACGGTTGTGAGGTAGGGGCGGGCGTGGGGGGCATGGGGCGGAAGGAGCGTTGAGCATGGGGCGTGGGGCATGGGGCGGGGGGCCGTGAGGTGGGGCGGGGGAATATGTTGGGTGGGGAGTGTGACGGAGTGTGGCAGGGCCGGGCGGTGGGGTGGGGCGGGGAGGTGAGGGGCAGAGGGCGGGATGGGCTTGAAGCATGGGGATTGGGATGGCAAAATGGGGCAGGGGAGTGGGCGGGAAAGTGGGAAGGGTGGCTGCAGAGCGGAGCGGTTGGCGGAGGCAGGGTTGTGAGGTAAGGGAGGGCGTGGGAGGCATGGGGGGAGAGGTACATGGGGCGGGCTGCGGGCGACCGCCGGCGGGCGGCGGGCGGCGGGCGGCGGGCGGCGGGCGGCGGGCGGCGGGCGGCGGGCGGCGGGCGGCGGGCTGCGGGCGGGCGAGCGCGGCAGCCGCCGTCATGACCATTGTGAGGCGCCTTTTAACAGCTCGTAAAGCGCGTAACAACTTGCGCATCTGCCGCGCCGCTTCCCCTCTCCACTTATCGCTCTATTGGCAACGAAACAACGCTACAGCCGCACCGCTGCCCTTCGCGCACCACGCTCTACACAATACGCGCGGCGGATGAAAATATCACGGCAAAGAGTAAACGGGGCGGTGTAATGAAGGCGAGGAGGGGACTGGGAAAAGAAGTTCCCGAGAGAGTTTGTTGGCTCACGGCCGGAGGAGTGGGAGTGAAAGAGTCGACCAGCAGTGTGCCCAGCGCATTAGAGGGTTTTCAATTGTTTGTGGGCTGCATCTGTTTGTTCGGTCGGCGCTGTAAAACGGTATCGCGCCAGTTTCAAGAGGCATTTCTTCTGGGAAGCGGGGCGGGGCGGGGCGGGGGCGGGGGCGGTTAGCGATTCCGGTGCGGTTCTCACGGTGCGCGGCCGTTGTGGTGGGCAAGAGGGAGGGAGAGGGGAGAAAGGGGAGGGAAGGGGGAGGCTGAGTTGGCCACGCCCCTACGGCGCGGAGGCTCGCGCACGTCCCCTGCACATACGTTCCTTTTTCACAATCCATTTACTGCTCTTTTTTATTATTTTCACTTTCTCACCTTACTACGCACGTCGTACAGAGAAAGCATTGTAATGATGCGGCGAAAAAACCAAAAAACGATTTTCCACAGAAAAAATCATATTGCGCTTATCTTCAGGAAGTAATTTACTAGTACAGAAATACGATTTAGGTTCATTTAGTTGTAATGCAAGTTCATGTAGCGTATAATGTTACGCGGACGTTACATAGAAATGATGGGAGAAAGTAAGTGCTCTTGTAGCACTTCTAGTTTCATTCGCTGGCAATGTAAGTACCGAATACGCATCTTCTTCCTTGGTGTACAACCTTGCGACTGCGTTTGCATCAGGTCTCCACGCAAATTTATTTAGTGATTTCTCATATTGTGTACAGCTCTTGCGACCCACATTGTGCATAGCAAGATAAGGGTATTTTGTATACCTCGATCTTCCTTTCGTATGTTCCTCCATAATCATATTAAGAATTATTCCAAAAACGTGTTTGTGTTCAGTTAATTACCCTGTTGTTTCTGTTAACATTTCCCACAACGACCTTTTTTATGCTGTTATTCTCAAAACTACCTCAGTACCTATTCAATTTTCTGCACAACTATTCCTCAACAGCTTTTTTAGTTAGCTTCTTTTTCTTTTGCAATAACGTATCTCTCGTATGCACATTTTGCACTAAATATGTCATTAAATGCTGGCCACCCTTGTGAGGAATTATTTGCAAGTCCAGGAGATTTTTTCTCGGCGTTCTCACATTTCAATGGTGTGCCATTAACACCACAAACATTTATTAAGCCACCCTTCTCACCCTGCTTTGCCCGCTAATAACTCCCTCCCGCACAGCAGATCCAATCGCACACATTCCGCAGTGAAATTAAAATTGGGAAAACACCCTCACCAATGTTCTTATCACTTCCTCAAAAGTATTACGGCGAAAATTGGAAGCAACAGCTTCAGTGGTTCGAACATTGTGTAATAAATACCCACACATATACTATACCAACATTCTTCTATTAGTCGATAATTACATTTTTCTTAGACATGAACACCAGCAACCGATATATTAAGAGTAAATGCTTTTCAAAGCACAATACGTATCTATGTACACCAATGAAATAACTGGACTCAGTAATTGAAGTAAATTGAGCATAAAAATGCGTCGGGTCATTTTCTACAGTTCCAAGAACATTACTGAAACAAGAGACGGTAGTAGTGGAGTGACAGCGAGCAACATCTGTATTCTGCGCAATTGACCTTTCCCTTATGCCGCGTCATACTCGCAACGCGATGCAGCCTCGCAATTCGAGATATGACGTGCATTGCACGGATTGCCTCAGGCAGCTGGTCAGCGGCCTCTAGAACTCCGCAGCTCAGTAAACAAGCTGAAGACAGCATCGCACCTAAATCACCGCCGCTCTTTTAGAACATCTGTGAGTGACTCATTCAACTTTCAACACATTACTAATTCTCAATTACTCGACAATTAACAAACTTTTGTGACAATGCTTCTCGATAGCTCCTCCTCCTCCTCAGCTGCCGGAGCCCCTCCGCTTGGGCTGTCCGGACTGAGTGATTATTTCGTGGTCCACTACTACGTAAAACTACTATGGGCATTACTCCCATAAGTGCAGTGCATGTTTTTATCCAGGGAGGCGGTGGTATTATTTTCGAACTGGATTGTGAGATCCGCCATTGAATTACACGCTTTGCAGGTGGTTTTCCCATCTAGGTATCTCCCACCAGTTGGGCACCGCGTCAAGTGCTATGGCCGGGACAAGATCTAAGCTCCCTACCTCTCTCCTGCCATGTGTGGTAGTGTGGTGCATTTATGTGTGTGTGTGTGTGTGAGAGAGTGTGTGTGTAAGGGGTGAGGATAGAACAAGGAATAAAAGAGAAAAATCGCACGCGGTTTGTTAGGGTTCTTCACCGGCATACACCTGGATCGGATAAAACCACAGGAATCCACCGACCAGCGCAGCCGGCCGCTAGAATTCTCCTCCAGACAGCGACTGAATTCAACGCAGCTAGGAAGCTAGAGTGGGAAATCGTGCCCCCGTCGGAACTCAAACCCCGTCAGACGCAGTGCGGTGGCTGCGACTCAGCTGATGCCCTGAGCCACCTCATCCGGTTCGGGCGCTCGGGATTCCTCCGGCTCGGCTCAGCGCGGCGCGACGGGAGCAGAAGCGAAGCGCTCATAAGGAAGCAGGGCGGGGAGGGGGAGGGGGAGGGGGAGGAGGGGGCTCGTTGCCCAATTAAGCCATTCCGATCACCTTCGTTATCTCCAGAATGCGTGTCTCCGGGGCGCCCTTCGGCCCGCGGGGGCGCTTAAACAACGCGAGGCCGGTTCCTCGCTCGGCACCGCCGCCTGGGACATCGACTGCCTCGCACCGGGCGGCGACACTGGGCACGCACTGCCTGCCAGTGCAGTGAAGTGCGAATGAAAGGAAAGAATGAATGGTGATGAATATAATGAAACTAGTATGAATGATGTGTGAATGTAGAAAAAAAATTACCAACCCATATAATAACAATTTACGTAGTGTATATAATATAGTATAACGAAACTGATCTTAGTGTAAGTTAGCAATGCCAAAGTGCAAGCAAGTTAACTTTAGGTCTAGAATGTAAAATTAGTTGTAAGAAAAAGCCCCGCCTCTAGCTGATTAAGCCGTAAGGCACCAGCAAAATGTATAAAAATTTATAGATAATAAATTCCCCTTCTTCACAGGGTTTCTGTGGAGGGGACAAAAGAAAAAAAACACTGCCTGCCATGCTTCCTACTCGTGCATACGGAAATGGCTGCCCTGCTCGCACGACAAAGTCAAGTAGCGCGTTAGGTAGCCAACACGAAGAATCGAAATGAATTGAAGACGTAAATTTAGCTTCATGAAGTCAGCCTTAGCAATCGGAACACGCGGCGCGGAGAGAGTGAAAGAGACAAAGATATTGTGAGTAAAGAAGGTTGCGTTTTAGTGTGGTTGGGTTGGGTATTTACCGGCGGAAACTGTAACGTCTTGTATATTTTCGCTTGGTCACTAGAATTCGCGTGGAAATACTCACGCAGGAAAAATTCAATGATTTTTTTCATTGTGTGATTGTAAATACGTTGTTTGGACTGCTTCTTTTAGAAAGAAAAAAACACCAAAATTACTACTTTCCCATAAATTATCTAAAACTTAAATTAATTTTTATAACTATTGTAGAACAATATTTTCAAACTGGTGTCGTGGCCACTTCCTTTATTATTTCATTTCGTTTAATTAAAACAAGTGAGTGAAGCACTTTGTACAAACGTATATTTTTATAATTCGATAACTATTATATTATATTGTTGATTTGAAAATATTAATATTTAAGGTGTAAAACTAGAATAAAATATTGGTGTTTCGTTCTTGTCAGAATAGGTAACCACATTACACTACAGCAATAAGTAGCGTAGTTTTTCCTGATATCCGAAACGCTATCGATACTGCGACATAACTACACTATTGTTATCCGAATCAAGACCAATAGCTGCTGATCATTTGTTACAATCACCTTATCCCTTACATCAAGCCGTGCATTTTCTAATAATAATTACATTTTCACCCCATTAACAATGCAGACACGCACTATTAGATGAAACACATTCCATGAGGCATCGTTTTCGGGTGGTGTAGAAATTCTGATATTCTTTTGAACATTCACGCTGGAATAAATACTGAAAAAGAAAAATTCGCATTCAAACAATTCTAAAATGATTTTGTATTTTTAGGGAAATCTCGAGAAGAGATTACTTTAATTTACATTTTTTTAAAAGAAATGCTAATCAGATGAAAACAAAAATATTATTTTACGGTTTTTTCTCTTCCATTCTGGAAGAGATTGAAGACGAGTTTGCCGATGTCTCACTCCGTCTGCGAGAGTAAAGAATCAATGCGATTCGCAGCGCAGGTTTGCGAGATGGCGAACGCCCTTCCCTCTCGCCCAGGGGTGTTGGGGCGGTGCGGGGCGGAGTCTATTTTGATGGGCCGCTGGCGCCGCGGGCCGTCTGCTTGTTTGAAAACAATTAACTCGGCTAACGACGCGGGGGCGGCGAATGGCGGAGGTGCCGCGGGCCGCCTCCTGACCGACTGAAAGGTCGCTCGCAGACAACACCCCCGCCGGCCTTCTCTTTCCCCTCCGGCGCGAGCGCGCGCGCGCGGCTGCAGCAGAGGCGGACGCCTTTTTGTATTCTCAGCAAAGTAAATTTCCTGTTTTATAACAAAATAATTAGTAAATGTATTCAAATTGACAGTTGACGATGACAAATTATTTTGGATGAAGTATCCCAGTGGTACATATCACCGTCTTCTCATGTCTTGAACAAAAAGAATGCTGTTAGTTAGGAGTCAAAGTTGAGAAATATATGTAATTCGATATTGTGTGACTGATTTGAAAATCTATAATGGAGTTTTAAGGGTGTAATTTTGGGTATTTTGTAGGTTTATTCACTATTATCGATGAGGTTGACGGCTAGAGAATTTGAGTGATTTTTTAGACGTCGAAGATAGCTTGAGTTGCTTGTTTCGATTATTTTAAAGGCTGTTGGCACTTTTAGGTCTCTGTGCAGCGCTGTTTTTTTGAGATATACTACGGTGCTCATTCTAAGTGTTGTTTTATTGAAATCTCTGTAAAATGTAGAGATTTCAATAAAAAAAACACTTAGGAGGCAGGCAAGTGCACAAAAAGAGTGCGCGGCAGTTTGTTTTGCCTCCCGTTCCATCATTCATTCACCAGCACTCGTTAAACCTAAGCGACTAGGATACAAATGGCTGGATTATCAGATGTGCGACAAATGTCAAGCAGGCTAACTTGGAAAAAATACAGTCGAGTAATAACACATTCAACGTACGTTAAAATATCGAAACTTAATCCTTTAATACATTTCTGTTTCAGCTTTATTTAAATCCTTTATTACGCCATCACTGACATGGCTGCCCGGTCTGAAATAACACGGCAAGAACCAATATTGAAAAACTCCAGATTGTACAGAACAAATTTCTACGAAAATGTGCAAAGGCTACTTGGTTCATTTGGAACACACATATTCAAAGAGAACTTCAAATAGAACCATTAAATGAATACATAAGAAAGAAATTTCACAAACTCTTTACATTTCTTCCATCTCCTTGCAGCATAAAATTTATAATGGGGAACATTAAACAATTCTACAGGAATACTCAGATATTAGAAATATACAAAGGAAATTTGATGCAAATTTAGAAGAATAATAGCTTATTTAAGGACATTGGAGGCCTAAAATGACAATATACAAGGGTATAACATATTTACAAACGATGGAATATTGGACATTACACAAATATAACGTAACTATGGCAACAAGAGTTTCAGAACTCATGAGTGTTGGAGGCTGAAATAGACCATTAATATTGTACATTGGATACTTGTGATATAAATGAAACAGTAATGACTTAGAACGAGGCTGATTTTAAAATATACAATTTTATTAGATAGCGTCATATGAAGGAATGAAAGAAAGATGTACGACCAAAGATTACACGTTTTATTGCCGGTAAAGGCATCAGGACAGATTAAGTAGCTCTCCGTAGACGGGTTAAGGCCAATGATAAAACTAGTTATAAAAACTTAAAAGACAAGTGAAACCGGAGATAACATTGTACTTGAAAAACCTTGATTTTGTCAGGGGCTATTTAGATTCGAAAGGTGGCACTTCGGAGGTTTTCGGATCCGGAAGCGAATGCTTGTAGATGGTGTAGACGGAGAAACATCATCAAACAGTTAATGGTGCAGGGACGTTTAGGCAACGCGAGTGTAAAAAAGCCAGTCAATATAGAAACGTCCATCCGAGACATTCGTGGAAGTAACCAAGAGTAATAAATATCATATGTAAAGAGTGAGTGTTATATTATTAAGGTTAGGAAATTAATTTTGTTTATCTAATAATTTTATAAGTATCACGGCAGTTTGATATTCAGATTAGAGAACAATAATTTTCAATCTCAACATCAAGATACAAGAACAGAAGATTACTGGTGAACTTCCAATATTCTCCGTTGGAAAACTTCTCTTTCGCAGCGTAGCAATCTAAAAACATCTACACAAATTTTAAGCTCCGCGGAAAATAACGAACGAATAAATTTAACAAGCCTTTGCAAAGAGAATTATCAGATAGGCAATTAAAAGACCTTAGTAATGAAAGTGTCAAGACTTGAATAGTTTTAGTTGATGAATTTAGTTTAAGATAACATATGGCATATATCGGGTTGAGAAAATAAATGTAGATTAAATATTACGGCCAGTTCCTTAAACATGTCACCGTTCGCAAGCGCAACTAGAAGATTGAGCACGGCATAGCGGGATTAGTCAACAAACGAACGACTCATAGACAAATTCATAAACACTGCTGTTGAACAGGAAATGCAAATGTGAGGGGGGAAAACAGGAACATAAACAATTGTAAGATTACAATTGTTGCTCAATCACATCACAAGTTTCGATCTCAAACGAAGTGAATGTGGCGCAGGACACACATGGAAAAAGCGTTTTCTCAAAAGCGCCAAGTCGGAACTTGACAACGCATGGGCAGAGGAACGATGTTTTCTCTGCCTGCAAATGCTCCGAGACAGCTACTGAACGAAGACGAAGGAAGTCTTTATTCTGTTGCTTAAGCGCTTCTTTTGTCACAGTTAACACAAGAAGACCCCACGTATTCATTTCTAGTACAATCTAGTGGACGATTCCATACCTCCAAGCATATTTAATCGCACAGTGAGAAATGGCCACAGAATCGTGTAATTAGCATATGATGTGAGATTAGAGAAAAAAAATTGTTTACACGATCAGGATGAAATATTCCAGAATCATGAACAAGGAAAGCCATCTCCCGAGATATAATCGAGAATTTTTCTACGACACTTATAAAAAATCGCTACCCATAACAAAGACGTAGGTTACTCATACATAAAACCTTTCTACCATAAACAGTTACATCACCGTCAGAGGTAGATATACGATGCTGAGTCATAGTGCATCTCAGTGTTGTTTCAATGTTCCCGAAGGCGACGGATATGTCTTCCCCTATATAGGCACTACATGCTGTATATCTTTTGTGAATAGAATGTAGATAAATCGGGACTATAGAAGTTCTCAGAATCCACTATTGCAATTATGAACTCTGTAATTTAAAACGATTTCTCACTCTGTCGGACACGTCTGGATGAAATGAGTAACTGCAATAAATTTTGCACTTTTTTTAGTGCATATAGAAAAGGCACGTGCAAGTGATTGACCCTCTGAGGAAATGTTATGCTGATAGATTTATAGGTGAAAATTTTCTGTAGACGTTTCTGTAAGACACATCCCTCGGTATCTTTTCTTTACAGTCAGGAGCAACCCAGTCTAATGCACATTTTCAAAAATCAACTATTTCATTTTAATAAATTCATTAATTTTCATTAGAAAAGTAACGTGAGTTGTGAAAAATAAAGGGCGAGCCGTGCGCGGAGCAGACCATAAGGTGTATAAATTATTATTACTATTATTATTATTATTATTATTATTATTACTATTATTATCACTATTATTATTAATATTATTATTATCACTATTATTATTATTATTACTGTTATTATTATTATTATTGTTGTTATTATTACTATTATTATTATTATTATTAAAAAGATAGGAGAACTATTGATTCTACAACAGGCGGACCGCTTTTAACAGTATTTTTCCCGTGGTTTTGCTCTGCAGTCACCCTAACAAGTGGGCACGAACCGCACGCGGTCTTTCTTTCCTCATCCTTTTACCCTTCTCACTCCTTACTTACACATCAGTCGAGAAGATAGAGCAGGGAGATAGAACGGAACAGACTGCAGGCAGACCCTGCCTACGTGGGCGCCGGTAGTATACGGTAGTAGCGATTTTTATAAGAAAGGACCGCTTTGACAGCTAGCGCTGGCAACATAACTGAAGATTCTGTGATCGTTGTGTCCTTCAGCCCATTTGACTCTCTTTCCTTTATTCGTTCGTTTGCAGTTGGATAACTTGTAAAAGGCATTGACGCTTCCTTATGTGATGTCCTCGTCCGACGAAAAAAATAGTTCGCCACGAGAAGTAATTGAAATTAGGAAGTGCACTGGTACTGTGCTCCTCTGTAAAAATTATTTTTATATAAAAAGTACACTGAATTTACTTTTTATGTGATAAATATTATGTTTATTTTAAAACCGAGCCTTGAATGTGAAATGCGTACTCCTGCACGTATTTCCTGCTCCTCTGCGGTAAGGGGGGCGAGCTGTTTATCGAGAGCGTTTCTTGGTTCCATGCTTTGCGTTTTATGAATTTATTTTTTATGTAATTACAGGCTTGTGAGTCATGAAAAGATATGAAGTCTTCACGGGACACATAAAAAAAACATAAACACTTTACGAAGCTGCGTGGCTGAACAGCTGTGGAGGCGGAGGGATACTTCTCTGAAGTAAATGTGATGCTCACTTGTTAGCGAACTGTCATTTCGGTACCTTCTTAGACTGATGCTTGTACACTAAGTGTAAGGAATGGGGGCACTGAGACATCGCTGCAAAGTGACGTGCTCGATCGACCAGCGTGATTTCCCTCTGGACGTTTGTCCCGCCGCGCCACTATAGGAGGTGCGCCACGCCCAAACCCGTTTCCTCCACGACGAGGGCGAAGCAGCAAGAATTTGGCGGTCAACTTCATCGTCGTATCACCTGGGTATCAAACGGCGCCACACCAACATTTTGCAATTGATATTGACCGAGGCGAAAATCAATTATGAATGAGGTGAAGTTGTTACGAGGTGGAATAGCTCGTCTTCCTTTTCGGAAACTCCCAAGCGATGCGAGATTCAACGGATTCCCGATTGTAGCCAGTTTTCCGTAGGTTATGGTCAACAATTTTTCTTCTCGACATTCACGTTTATTGCTAATCATCCATATTAGTTATGGTTACGCGAAGAAAAATTTAGCGATTGTGCGGAAAGCAAAGGTATTACCTGCTACAAACAGGGTAGAGAATTACGAATGAAACATACCCGAATGTTAACAAAATATTTAAGTGAATCTTATAAGCCTATGATCTTCATTTCATTAAACAAATTATCAGACAAAAATAAGTAAACATTATTACGAATAAGGAGTATCCTCAGAATTGTTCTTTAGAATATCAGATATTTTTTTTTGCATTCCGTTCACGGGTCCAATATCTAAACATAAAGGTCATTTTCTTCAAAAAACAAAATTGCGGTAGCTTACAAAGCTTTAAACTTGCTCCCATCTTTATTACCTATTGCTAAATTCCGTATAGCCTCCATTGAAAGAAGCGGTATTTACATCTCCTGTGTAATAACTGTGATTCTCACAGGCTCCTAGCTGTGCTTTTCCAATCCGTTGTATATTTTTTACTGTGTTCCATGTTGCTTGGGAAGTAAGTACGTTCTTTACTTATTCTGTTTCATTGTTTTGTCATACCAACAGATTTCTTTTTATTTTTTTTCGTATTCCATAATTCATTTTATATTTTCCTTTGGTATTGTTGTATACCCACTAAAGATGAGAAAATTTATTCCCAAAAATTAACTATGGGTGTTGAAAATTTTAATAAATAAATTAAACTCTCAACTATTGCGGTTTAATTTTTCTTCATTCAGACCCACGGAATACCAAAAGATCTTTGCTTCTATCACTGAATTTATTTTTGTAATCTTATTAACTCAATCGTTTTCATAGGAGTGGCACAGCATGCACTCGGCAATCACAAATAACTTACAAATATTAAGTTTGACATGATAAGTGA
Source organism: Gryllus longicercus (assembly GCA_038098605.1). Classification (NCBI taxonomy): domain Eukaryota; kingdom Metazoa; phylum Arthropoda; class Insecta; order Orthoptera; family Gryllidae; genus Gryllus; species Gryllus longicercus. The sequence continues at coordinate 245,736 of JAZDUA010000285.1, read as the reverse complement.
AACGAAACATACTATTATTTGTAATAATGTCAACTGACAGTTCTTATATTCCGGGGCTGAAATATTATGTGATGCACTTAACGTAACAAAAGCTATCACATAATTAAAAGGCAAATACATCAACTTTCTCTGTGTTGGTTAAATATTTCACCCTATTTAAATTTACTTTTTTGTATAAAATATTTGAGATTATTATGCATTGGCATGATATGAATGCATGCATTGGCATGATAATCTGCTACTTCAAAAATCATTACAAAGCAAGAAGGAAGTACTCTTGGACCCCGGTTCTCTACCGTCATCTGCCGCCTGCGAGAGAGTAAGCAAATAGGAAAGAATCAACATTCGAGCTCACAAATTTAAGTTTGCTCAATACAATACGAAGATAAGAACAGATAATAATACATCGACATCCGTTAAACAAGTTTTGGGATGGTGATGTTCCTTTGAAATAAAATACAGAAACAAAACAAATATTTTGTGATCAATAATATGATGAATAAAGGCAGGACAAGATGTGGCACACCAACACTGTTTTTATTAATGTAATCGCAAATAAAATTAACACTAAATAATTTTACTGTATTGCAAATTGTTTTCAGCAAATATTGGCGCGATTGTCGAGTACAAAAACATCAAATTATAAAAGAAACTGGGGAAAAAAGCATTACAACCTAAAAAACCAACACAATTCTAGTCATACATGATTATCGGTTTCCCGATTTCAATATTTTCTCAAATTCTACTTTAAATCCTAATATCCCCTACTCATTTTCCTTCCCTCTCTTCCATCAGAAAGTTCCCAACTAACGCTAATTAATTGTAAACGTCATCATCATTTCCCTCTCGACCGTCTAGGGCACAATTAAGTTATGTTTCGCTGTTTTCCGATCACAACAATTTTTTCTCTAATACTACTTTAAAAAAATATATCCAAACTCACTTTCCTTCCGTTCCTCTACCATCGGAAATTCCCCAACTAACGCTAATTAATCGCAACCGTGAGTCGATCGTCTAGCGGTGGGGTGGAAGGGGGGAGGGGGAACCGGTCGCGGCTCCTCGTCTTCAGGTCGCGCGAAGGTGACACGGCGACCCACGCCAAGCGCCGACACAAAAAGCGTTAAAAAAAGGCGGCCGCGAAATCGCAGAGCAGAGCAGAGCAGCGCGGGGCGGAGCGGAGCGGAGCTGTCTCCAGACGCGGCGCTGATGTCACCGATGCGAGCGCGTCCGACGCGGATGAGAGCGGTTCAGCGCCGCCCACTGCGACCTCTTTCTCGATTTCTTCCCATTAGCACCTCATCTCATCCCGCTCCACGTTGCGTCCGAATACCAGAGATCCCAGACACTTACGAGCCAAGAACTGGTTTTCTGAACGGTATGATAGCACACACCAACGGTACACGGAACACACATGTGTCATACGAGGAATTCGCAACTTTCTACTCGTGGAGCGACTTTGTCACTTATCGATGCACGCGCAACTTGCTCACACGCTTTCTTCGTTTGCTCATCCAATATATCATGTTGTATTCTTCCTCGTGCACGCAACCGGCTGTGTTTAGCTGAGAGACAGTGTTTTCGCTGTCTCTGTACAGACTGAGGTCTTAGAGTTCGAGTGACGGATTTTCGGCACTAGATAGATAGCTTGGTCGAATTCAGCCGCAGTCTGGAGGAGAATTCTAGAGGTTGGGTGCTGCGATCGGTAGTTTTCCGTGGTTTCTCGGATAAATACGCGAATGCAGGAGCAAACCCCAAGCAAATCGACCAAAGATCGCGTGCGATCTTTCCTTCCTCTTCCACATTCTGTAGGATAAGAAAGAATAGGATATATTATCTCGTCGCAGGCACAAACCCTCACTTTTACTTGCACTGCCTCGCATGCCAGGATACCAGTCGGGACTTAAAGCTTGTTCTCGCTAAAGCTATGCCCCATTGATGGAGATACCTGGAGGGGGAATCGTCCGCAAGGCGACATTAAGGCGTCGACTGATCTCCGACACCTTTGCGATGAAACATTCACTACACTAACGGGTCTTATGACCTATCAGTTGACTCACCAGAAAACAATCAATCAATCAATCAATTATTGTCCACGCAAAGCTAAAAAACCGTAACATATCGGAGTAGGGTTATTGTCATAGCAATCGAATGACCAGTTGGTGCAGTAATCATCTTTATTTTTACTTTCTCGCCCTTACATTGTAAGATGAGGAAGTATTGTAATCGTGCGCCGGAAAATGGCGAATTTTCGACAGAAAAACTTGTTACCGAGCCCTGGTAACGAAAACGTGAATAAATCTGGTTACTGTACACAGTAAATTAATTCCTCTAACTCTTTGTGTAGCCAGAACCCATTTTAGGGGGTCCTTTATACCGAAAAATTGAGAGACGGCAACAACATCTGTCAGTGCTAGCGCCTGCTACTGCCTGCCTGTATGTGCTACCTCCTAAATAGCCAACTATATCAATCGTTAAGAAACGTTATGTTCGACTGCAAAAGCAGAGAGTTTCTGTCGGTATCGCGCATCGCAGTCTCCGAGTACATAAGGGAGATTAAAGTGTTTCACTAAGAACGTGCACTAATCGTCTCATTTTCGCATGCAATATAGGATAAAAATTAGCATCAAGTTACGAGTGAAAAACATAATATTGTTACACATACGCGCTATGGCCTTTAAAGACACGTAACACCTTAATTGTTTTCTGACCATTACTCTTAATATTTGTAGTAGATTTTTAATCAATTGCGTGGAATGTTACGTAAAATCATATTAAGATACCTTTATTATATGCACTAATGTAACATCCACAAACTGAATCAACACACGTACATGTTTCGAGTTTGTACAGACAACCTAAAACAAATTAAATCGCGGGAAGCATCCAAATGTTTGACAAAAACATGTCCAATTTCTAGCCTGTGAATACTATTTGGTTTAATGGGACTAAAACGACAGGTTAGTTAACCCGTTACACGAGACAGACTATATTTGGGAGGTCGTTCAAAATGAAACTTCTTTTTGGGACCCGATGTGTATGCACGCATTAGTACGTAATAACCATGAGACATGTTATTTAACACTACGAATAGCAAGTAATTTGTTTCAATACCAAAAGGACCAAAGCTCCTTGGAAGTGGATTGCGTTGCACGTGCCCTTATATAGTAGTGAAGTATTCGGTAAATTCTGAGCCAACTTGTCCACCCACGTAGCTCAAACAAAACCTGTATATGTGAGAGCCCAGTCAGGAATGACTTTCATGGGCAGGTTTTGTCATGTGAATTACATCAGACAGTAAGTGCAATACGAAAATAAAATTAAGACATCAATTAGTTACCTTTCACTTTCTCGCATATTACATATATAGTAAGTATTCAGAAAGTTATATAATACTGCAGAAAAATGGCGATTTTTCCACAGAAAAATCAGTATTTCAAGTTCATATTGGAAAAAGTTAAATTCTTTTTTTTTTTTTCTCTCTTTATTTTTTGTCGCATCAACGGCTAAGGTTATTAGCGACAACATTTTAATTACAGGTGTTTACAGTCAATTATGACTTTATCTGTCATTACATAAACAAAAGTATCAGAATGTATTGGTCATACAGTATCACAAATTACGTATCTTACATACCATCTTCATACAGAACAATCAGGGCATGGTCATAACATCTTTTCGAGGGTTACACATCATTACATTTACATAATATAACATAATAACATAATATAACATAATATAACATAATAACATAACATAATATAACATAATAACATAACATAATATAACATAATAACATATAAGTTATAACATACTATTATCTTACATACTTGTAACACAGTCATACAATATCATCGGGGTAGGATCATAACACACCAACTCTTAGAGATACGGGCGGGCTTACCATAACATTATATTTCAAGCATGACATTTGTGTTTTTGCAAAATTTGACAATCTGGTTTTGAAAGGGGACAGAGTACAAGATTTTCTCCATTTCATTTGGATTAAAATACATAGTTCTAATGTGATCATATTTACGACAGGACATAATAATATGTTCGATTGATAGTCTTACTTGACACATATCACATAGTGGTGGTGAGGTATTCTCCAGCAAGTACCTGTGTGTAATTTTAGAATGACCAGTTCTGATTCGTGTAATTAAAACTTGTTCGCGTCTAGTCATCTTGGGGTCCGATTGTAGTGATAGGAATAAATCGATTGATTTATGGGTATTACTAGACTTATGACATCGCCATATCGGTTCCCATTGCTGGAGCATCTTCCTATGTACGAATCTTATGACATCTTGCTTGGAGTATCCAGGGTTAGGTCTTACATTGTTTCCTTGGAGATCAATTATTATCTTTGTGTTAGTTTCATTGTTATGCATTTCGGTCATAATAATTGGATACAGCTGATTAGGTAAAAGAAGAAAAGTTACTGATAAGCCTTGGAGTTTAATTAAATGAAGGAGTTCTTTAATTCGAGCCGTCGTTTTGGATTGTGTTTCATCATATATTTTGAAGATATCTTTAGGAATTTTATTAGTGATGATAGTGGCATCGGTACTGTTATGGGTTATCTTTTTAAGCGCTTCCAGAATTGCATGGTTGAACATGTTTTCCTGACTAGCAATGTTCATAAACCGGAATTTCACCAAAGATTTGGGATCCTTCACAATGGCCTCAGAAAATGATGTGTTATTGAGTCCGTCAATGAAGATATTGTAGTTATTTTTGTATTTATCATACGCTTCGCAGTATTTGAGTTTCCATTCGTCTAAGTCAAGGTTGTTCTGCTGAACTTCAACCAGGGATTTATCGACTTCAATGATGTTGATGGTCCAGGGATTTACAGCGGGGATCTTTTGACTTTCTATAGGAAGCCTCGAAATGTTGAGGGAGCTGAATAGCGTAGCTACTTTATTATAGAAAGGTGTAGAACATTGTGGATTTCCACTTCTAATTCCAGGAGATACATCATTACGTATTATCTTATTTAAGGATGTTTTGGCTTTAATTGCGTATTTGATTGACAGGGTTTGTCTTCGATATGTGAGGTTAGTTTCAGCTGCTTCGATGAGAATACTATCAATTGGACTTGTGTGAAAGCAACCAGTGCTTATTCTGAGTCCGCAATTGTGCAGTGTGTCCAGTTTCTTGAGAGTTGAGTTGCACGCTGAATTATATACAATAGATCCGTAATCTATCTTACTTCTTATTAAGGCTTTGTATGTAAGTAGTAAGGTATTTTTGTCTGATCCCCAGTTGTTGTGATTTAGACACTTCAGGATGTTAAGTCGATTTTTGCATTCTGCGTATGTTTTAGAGATATGTTCTTGCCATGTGAGCCTGTGGTCAAATATAAGGCCCAAGATTTTTGTATGTGTGACAGTCTTAATGGCTTTGTTGCCCAGGAATAGTTTCGGGTAGACGGGGCTTAATTTTTTAGAAAAAATCATACATTCAGATTTATCAGTCGAGAATTTGAAACCTGTTTTCATTGACCATTTGTAAATACAGTTTACAGCAGTTTGCATTAATTCATTGGTTGAATCGAAGTTCCTTCCTTTGCATAGTAACACCATATCATCGGCGTATTTCCGCACGACAACTGGACTTACAATATCATCATCTGCATCGTTTATGGCGATTAAAAATAGTCACACTGAGCACTGATCCTTGCGGTAGCCCAATATTAAGTTTCTTAATTGTTGATAAATTATTACCTACACGTACTTGAATACATCTGTTGCTAATAAAGTTGGTAAGGAACTTAAACATATTGCCCTTGATACCAATACTAAGTAATTTAGCAGCTATGCGGTGTGTCCATACCATATCGTATGCTTTTTCGATGTCTAGATTTACTAAGATAACATGCTGTCCTTGAAGAAAGGCTTCTTGGATTATCGTTGTCGTGCTGATAAGATGTGAGGTGGTGGAGTGTCCAGTTCTGAATCCAAATTGGTTGTCTTTTATTAAATGTTGAGATTCAAGGAACCACCTTATTCTTTTGTTGACAATTTTTTCTAATATTTTGCATAGGTTGCAGGTCAGTGAGATTGGTCGGTAATTATAGCTATTTGACTGGTCCTTGCCAGGTTTGGGAATCGGAATGACTGTGGCAGTCTTCCAGAGTTCAGGAAAAACATTATTTAGCCATATATGGTTATATATTTTTAATAAAATGTTAATACCTCTCTTTGGGAGATTTTTTATTAGGCAGTTTGGAATTTTGTCTGGGCCAGGAGCTGAGTTGTTGATCTTTTTTAAAACTTCTTGTAGTTCGTGCATGAGAATTGGAGAATTCATGTCATTATCATAGATGCTGTCATCAATAGGTGTCATATTTGGTTCACTTTCAGCTTTTTCTTTATAAGTGATGAATTCCGTATGGTAATTGGAAGTGCTGGAATTTTTCATGAAGGTATCGGCAAATTCCTCAGCAATAATTTTGGGGTCGCTAATTATCTGGTCATTGCAACGCAGGAAATGTGTAGTACTATTAGTCTTCATACCACGTATGGATTTGATTTTTTTCCAGCTCTCTGTTGAGTTCGATTGGCAGTTTATTGAGGAGATATATTCAGTCCATGATCTAGCTTTGTTTATTTTTACAGTTCTGCGGGCAATAGCTCTAGTTCTCTTATAGTTGATTCGGCTTTCATCATCTCTTCTTTTTTTATACCGGTTAAATGCTTTTTTAGCATTACTAATAGCGACTTTGCATTCAGAATTCCACCAGGGAACGCTTTTGAACTTAAACGGGCCATGGTGTATTTGTGTCATTGAGTTAGCAGAATTGGATATAATATTACAGAATGATTCTACTATCTGGTCAATGTTATTATCGTCCTTGAAAATATATTCTTCGTTGAGGTGCTCATCAATTTCTTTCTGATAACCCAGCCAATTAATGTTCTTATAATTGGGGATTGGGTTGCGCCATTCATGACTAATGGGCACACTTGGTTCGTGGATATCAATCAGTATTGGAAAATGATCACTATCGTAAGGGAAGTCCATAACATTACAGGTACATTTCTGTGCTATTGTGGGAGAAGCTATTGAAAGATCAATCGCACTTAGCCTGCTGTTACTGATATTAATATGTGTGGGATCACCAGAGTTGAGGATGATACTGTCATGGTCGTCAATTACTTTTTCCAATAATCGGCCTCTTTTATCAATTTTGTACGATCCCCATAAGGAGTGATGGCAGTTAAAGTCTCCAAGAATTATGAAGGGCTCTTTTATCTGGTTTATAATATCATGCATTTCGATTTCTTGTAGTGGGTACCTATTAGAGATATAGACATTTCCGATACATATGGGGTTAGCTGAATTAATTTTAATTGCCACGAATTCCATGTCAGTTTGAATTTTTAGAATTTCGATGGGAATCGATAATTTGGAATATATTGCCACACCACCACATGCATATTCAGGATTACTTCTATTTTTAAAGGTACAAGTATATCCAGTTATATTCCCATGTGATTTTCCTTTAAAGTTTGTTTCTTGTATACATATTATATCAGGGCTATGTAGTTTGCATAGATATTGTAAGTTTTCTAGCCTGCTATAAAAGCCATTTAAATTCCATTGCAGGACTATCATTACTTCTTCTATATATTATACTCTACTTTCAGATGTGTCAACATGGTTTAAATTCAATGGGGTGATTACATTAACTGGTGTTGATTTCTATACTGGAATCTGTTTCAGTACTTGATTCATCTGCAGTATTAATTACTGAGTTGATTTTCTTGATAATTCTGGTGAATCTGCCTTTTATGGTTTTGTTGGTGAGATGAGGATACAAATTATGCATCATTTTGGTGATGGATGATATGTCCTGTGAGTAATCAGCAGCTATAAGTATAGGATCATTAGCACTGAAAGAGTTCTCTAAAAAGGATTTAAACTGGATGTAATTAAGGGGGAAGTTATTTTGAGTGTCTTCAATGATGTGTTTGATAGGGGTAATCAACTCTTCCATATTCTTCTCTTTCTTCTTTTTTTTCTTTTTTGGTTGTTTTGAGACTTCTTCCATATTCTTTGTTTCAGTTGTGTTGCTTACAGTGGAGGGTAAGGAAGAGTCAGTCTGGAGGCATCTTTTATTATTATTAAGGGAAGCTATGTTGTCTTTAGTTGGGATTTCTTCATTGTTTTTAGCTTCATTAGTAGAAAATACAGATTTAGAAGGTGGTGAGGGACCAGTTGTGGGTATTTCTTTTGTAAGATCATTGTGACTTTGAATATCTACAGCTCCAGTGTTTTCTCTATTGATGGCAGGGTCTGGTATGTCACAGGATTTTCCCCTGAATTGTTCAGATTCCATGGGAGCACTGCCTAAATTGATAGTCTTTTGTTGATTAGAGGTGTTATGTGAAGGGCATTGTCCAGCCAAGTGCCCTGTTTGGTGACAGTTAAAGCAAGACATTTCATCTGTTGTAAAAAATATCCTATATGTTGAGCCATCATAATACACAGTAGTAGAATCTGTTAGTAGACTCACATCTTCAGGGGCAATATACACTTGTCTACGGAAACTCATAATATGGGAAAAGCCCTGTCCAGGAATACCAGCTTTTACAAATGAAATTTTAGATGCCAATTTGATATTCTTTGTGGTGAGTACATTCTCTATTACTGAATGTGGGATTATGGGACAAACGTTAGATATAGTAATTCTTTTGGCCTTTGTTACAAGTGGTCTCAACTTCAGTTCATAGTTTTTTATTTTAATAACTTTATGGTTGTTCGTAAGGTTGTCAGCTATAGTTTGAGAGCTTAGAAAGATACACACTCTGTTATTAGCAATTCTTGATATGAACCTTATTTCACTGGCGTCAATAATATCGGATAGACTGTTTATGTAATCTTTAATAGTGAGACCTTCATGCGAGTCGATAATTATGGCCTGGTCCTTGGTGGGAAACACTTCACTTGACATAACATTTGCGTAAGTTTTCATAGTTGAGTGAGTAGATACCTGAGGTGACGATGTTGAGGTTATAGGAGCCCTGATGTCCGGAGGCTCCATCCTTGCAGGTTAGCCGCTGCACCGGCTGACCATACAGTTGATTTCACACACACTCACAACTCGTGGGACAAGAGATAATCTCTTGTCCCAGTAAGTAAATGTCCAGTAAGTAAATGTTATTAAGTTCACAAACTAAATGGCAATGTGGTAACAACTGTTTCACTGCACGCGATCGGAGCACGATGTGTCTCGGTCGGCTGCCGCAATGGAACTGTTAAATTCTTGTTTCTCTATGTAAATTACTTCCTTTGGCAAGCTACTCGTATGCAGTCAAAATACGCTTTTATGTAATTCGTGGGAAATTAATAATTAAAATTATTCACATTTTTATTATAACTCTAAAATTTGCATTAACACTTAACGTGTAAGAAAATTATCATTGTTTTATTCTTGGTTTCACATGACCATCTGGCATGTCTACGAATTTGTTTTACTCACGACGTTGTATCTTCGAAATGCTTTTGTTGAGGCCCACTTTAATCTTGAAATGTCATCAGTGGAAACGTCATTATATTTTTGGTCTTTCTCTCTTGTATAATCGCCAGTCCTGAGACGAATATATTATTTCCGACTAAAAGCTAGAAATATGAATATTAAACAGACTGTAATAATAGATTACACGAAAAGTAAAACAGTTTTATTGAATTTGAATTCCATCTAGAAAAGTAATAGAAAATGGATTTAAAATATGTAGTGTACCACTATTAAAATGAATATGGATAAGTGATTATGTACCGAAGTATGATATTTTCATTCATGCACTTTACTTGAAACGGCGCCATACAATTTACATAACGCCCAGTGAAAACCATTTCGTACATTACCATATGAAAGGACAAGGATATTGGCAAGGGCTCTTTTAATTTTTGAATGTAAGAAGCATTAAACTACATTTCTAAACTTTCCTCAACAACTGCTATAGGTTTTTTCTTTAAATATTATTATAATAGATGACAACGCACTTATAAGAATTCTTCAAGTCCCAGTTTAATCACAATACCAGAATTTTCGAAACTTCCAAAAGTTCAAACACAGCTCAAAGCATTTGCGATTATTTTACAAGTAAGGCAAACGTTTTCTCACATGCACACGGAGTTTGACATGAACAATATATATTCTCGCCACACTTTAGGTGGGAATATTTAGAAATTAAACTATAGATCCTTCATAATCTCACTTCGTGAGACCGACTTAAGTGGCATGAACTAACGCCACTGCAGTGCTTCTGATCGGTACGTCCTGTGTTAATGCCCTGCCAATGACAGGATTTTAGAAACCAGCTACAAAGCGAGAATTGTAGTGGCGGATTGCTTCTGTCTTGATCAAACTCATCCTTCACGTATACACAGAAAGTTACATTGGGGGAAGACCACCGCCCACTCCCGCGAAAAGAAACATTAACTACATTTACGCGACTAATAAGCATAGAAATTAACGCCCAATTATGGACGCGCCCTAAAACACTAATCAATCAATCGCTTCGTGAGTTTCACAAAACTTCACATAAATGCACATTTTAGTAAATGATGCGAAGAGGAGTTCTGAATATGTTATCAAAATCATATCGTACATTTCCACAAGTATTTTATGATCTATAGAAAAAAGAACAAAAAGGCAAACTGTGACAAGCCCTTTCGGCTCAACGAACGCTCACAAATAAATAGATTATATGAAACCTTTTTTTTAGATAACTCTCAATTTTAACGAAATATACAAAATACCCGCTTATAATTACACCAATGAGCACCAACACGAAAAATCGGCCAAATATGCAATAACAAATTAACCTGTTGTACCATTTACTGATCAAATTTCAAGAAATTTCCCCTAGCTATGCACTGAAGCAAACGAACAAAATTATGCAAAAACATACAAATCAGTTTTGTACAAATCAATCACTTCGTGAGCTTCACAAAACTTTTTAGAAGATACAGAAAAGTAAATGTTGATGGAGGGGGGGGGGCGTTCTGGATGGCCTGCCTGGCAGAAGCATAAAAGCGCTGGTGTGGGCTCGAGCGCCAGCGCTTCCGCCCCCGAGGGCGTGACCTCGAGGCGCCGGCCGCGCCGCCCCCGGGCGACGCCGCCACATGCGCGCTGGCGCGGCGCCGCGCCGCGCCGCGCCGCCACCCCGTGCCTCGAGACGCCGACGCCGGCGCCGGCCCCGACACGCGCTCAGGAATGAGGATGTCCCGCGCGCGCATTCCGCCTGCAGCCTGCAGCGGCCAAACGCCCGGCGCTAGCCGCACGCCGACCCGATAAAGAATACAGTAATCCCCCGGCATTCGCGAGAGGTAGGTTCCCCAAAAGCATCGCGGATGTCAAATCCGCGAATCTTGAGTCCATCTTTTAACGAAGTTTTAACTTGAGTCTATCTATACCAAAAATCATGCAGCATTATCTCTAGGCGAAAGCTTGTGAACTTCTCTTGCGACCAAGGCTTCGCAACATCGTCTTTTGGCGGTACTATATCTTCATAGATCCTACAGATTTTTCGCGCTCCTAATGTTAAATGTTTTCATTTCAGAATTCATTGTAATTTTATTATTAGGGGAAGCAGATTAACCTTGGTATCGCCTTTTTTCGGTCTCCTATTTCTTTCAGACGTGAGAAAATATATCGTATGTTTGTAGAGAGCACGTTTGACGAGTAAGTGCTTGTGATCGCTTGCAATAGATCTCGCTGGGATTTATTTTCAATGCTCTTGACGCAACCTCGCAGGTAAAGATTGCTACACTCAATCATGTATTACTTGTACCACCATCGGATACTAGAAGACACGTGATTATTTGCATGTTTTTACATGTTACTTTCCATAAATCTATTAAAATATTAATAGACGCAAGAGACTTCCGGAGAATTTCAAAGAATTTCTAAGAAAACAATTATATGACGATTACGAGAATATCATTCTTCGAAACGCAGCCACTCTCCTTTTACTTCACGAGGTTAGTTACTAGTCTTCTGCAATCCTTAACACACTTGAGTCTTTTGCAATTTGCTTACTGAAAACATGGATTAAAAAAGGAAAGAGTAAATATAGGTGTTAAACGTACCAAATGACACGATGAACTAAGCCTACAGTACAAAAATCGATCGGAAGCAAATATTTAAATTAAAATATAAATTAAACGAGCTGTGTGAACCGCGTACTATTTTCCTGAATTCGGAGCAGTCTATTAAAACCAATGAGTAGAAGAAACGTCAGTATGAGGAAACCTATACATCAACAGAACGCTAATGTAAAATGTATTGAATGAATTTTGCATGTCATGAATTTTGTAGGAGCGATTACTACGAATGGTAACAGAATCTATAAAGAGGGAATTTGTACATGCATTAAAGCACACTATACACACGGCATTTTCTCTAAAACAGGATATACGTAGTAATAGGTGTGTAAAATACATTTCAAAATAGATTCTGATGTAATATATTCTTAAATTAAATATATGTTGATTATGTTGCATTGAAGATTCTCTGAAGTAGAATAGATATGCATCAGCCAATTACTGCACAGTACACAATACTATATCATGTTCCGTTTAACAAGCAAAAGCGTGGAATACTTTCCTTTTAAGTTGTCAGATGACATGAATTGATGTGCGTGTTTTAGATTTATCAGACAGGACATTCTAATAACTGCTGTTGCTTTCTCTCAACGAAAAAGAGCACTTGACACAAATATCTTATGTTTCAATTTTCAGGCTATGAGGAAGATGGTCTATCGTCATAGCCCAACCTGGTACAGAAAAACGTTCAGCAAGAAAAGTATAATTTCATTTCAGCGTGGGTTGTGCGTAAGGATAGCAAGATTAACATCATTCCACTCCATGTCTTCGCACATGCGTTTTTCTTTCTACTTGGCGGACTCTGGGTACTGTACTCTCTCATTGAATTGCTTTCGTGATACTTTTTGGAACATAGTGTTTCCTCACACATTTCAGACTTTGTTTGGATAGATAAAATTGAAAGACAAAGACATCATCATCTATTTCATACCTTTGAGCACACAGGATATCGAGAACATTGTAATGCATTGTTGTATAATAAAAATTACGCATTTTGAGTTGAATCAGGACAAAATAAGACGTTTCTAGATCCTTCGAATTCATTAAACACCCTCAGGGATACGTCATAAATTCATATTCGATATCATAGGAGACAAACTAATAAACCACGAAGTGTAAAATGAGTTTCCCGTATTTTTATATAAGAAACGTGACAAAATTTAAACGTTAACTAGTAGGGTAGGGTATTCAAGCGTGTTCAAACGGGTATCAATAACAGTATCATATCTTGTGATCCTAGAACAGCACAAAGGTACTTTCTCACATTATTTCAAACTTTTAGCATTTTTCGAAAATTCAGAGAGATTGTGGAAAATGAGACCTGCGCCATTTTTAATCATTCCTTAAGAGTATTATCAGTAATAAATGAATCATTATGAAGTGCTACAATTGTAAAATGTAAATAATCTGCTTAATAAATCGTCAATGTGACTATAAATCAATGAGAAAAAGTTGCCAAAGAATACAAAGTTACCACCAATAGACCGAGTCGCGCCGAATGTCTCTTCTTTGATCCAATCGGTGCAGGCCTTCCGGCCTCCGGAGAGTCTAACCGTGAGTGACGGAAAGACTCACGCAGGTTGGAGGTAATTATTATATAATAATAATAATAATAATAATAATAATAATAATTAGAGCCCGGAAGTTTGGCAAATGCCTTTATTATTGTTCCGATTTTATGACTTGCAAATAGGAAACACTTAATTGTACTTCTGCAGTTGTTTTATTCGATTATCATTTGCCTTTTTTGGCGTAATCTAGCTTATTTTCGTGTTTGATTCTCATTTTCGGTATTTTGTCTTATACTGGCTTTTTCCTTCCTTTTTCACTGTCATTTTCCTTGTTTCTCCCCGCACCGATCTCAGTCAAGCTGAGAAAATACCTGCATGCCTGGACAACAGGAAGGCATAGTCGTGTTTTGTCATTCTGAGGAAGGGGAGGTTGTGAAAGAGTGTCTTTCAGTGAAAAAAGTCAATATTTCTCTCTTTTTTTTCGTTGATGTCAGCCGTTTTTTCCTCACCAAGAATCCCTTCCCACAAAGCAATATGGCGTCAGATCCCTCTTGAACAGACAACTCTCTGTATACGATGTTCCCTTCTCCGTTCTGCACGAGTGCGAAGGACGAAAACTGTAATTCCGTTTTCACTGATGTCATTTCAAGATTCGAAAGGGAGACCATAATAACATTTCGTAGAGACAGTCAGTAAAACAAATTTGTAGCCATACCGGGTGTTTATGAGCTGTGAAGATTACAAAGAAATTATTGTTTCCTTCTAATACGTAAGCGCTAATGTAAATTTTAGTTATAATAAAAATTTGAATCATCCGAATTATTTCTTTACAACCATGTCTTATTACACTCCTACTTTAGCGAGAATAGATGCATTTTACATGCCTATTTTAATAAAAATAAATGCCTTTTTGCCTAAGTAAATTAGTAGTAAATTACTTCCTCTAACCCGTTTGTAGTCAGAATCCACATTCCTATCAGTCTGTTTGTGGTCAAGGCTAGCGCCTAAACCGTTCACATGTTGGTTCAAAAGTGATATTTCCTGATCGATTGGACGTGTCAGATTGAAAGGGATATTTTAATTTTGGAGGTACTGTACATGAAGTTTCAACATTTTCAAAAAGTTCTCAACAATGGTACCACTAATTTTTCTTTTGAACATTTCACATTATTTTCCTTCACTTTCTGGGGATAGAAGAAATTTGGAGAATGATGACTTTAAATTACGCAACTACATCAAATTCTCGTGATCTCTGGCATTTTATGTAATAAGCGGGACGGCACGACTCAAGATCGAATGGAGCTAAAATCTCCCAATTCAGCAATACTTCACTGTTACATCGCGGGACGCCCGAGACCTTCGGCGGCGAACGGTTCTTGGAAGTTGGGTCTCCGCGGGCGGCTCTTTATCTCTTCTGCGAACGCTGCCTTCGCCCCCCCCCCCCCCCCCCGACCCTGCTCTGAACCTGAGGGCGCTGAGCTGGGATCGAAGCGTGTGGGAGCCCCTTCAAAGAGATCAGGTCTTGTACAGCGAATTCACTATGCCATCGTTCCCTGACGAAATTCAAACCTTTTCTTGCATTACATGCCTATTTCTGCCATCTGACCCATCTCGTTTACGTTGCATATAAAGAATGCAGATGTTACCTAACGTATTTACATTAATTTCGAAAACAAAATGTTCCACTATAGTACACATAATGATACCCAGGTTTAATCCATAATTCATTTTAACATATTTCGACGGTATTTATGGGGATGTGCAGTCTTCTTTTACAATTTTCAAAATTCTTCGTTTCGAATTCTCTTTGTATGAATGACCCACGGAGGGTGTCTCTCCCACTCCCACCCTCACTCACACGAATTTCCGCCATCCGGCGCTGCTGTCCGGGCGGCGGGAGTGCCGCTAGGCCTGGAGGGCAGATAAGCCCAAAGCACTTGTTGCCGCCGACCTTTCCGGTTTCCTGGAAATGTCTGTCCGCTGGCGGCGGCTGCGGCGGCAGGGGGCCTGTGAAGCCCTCGGAAAGTATTCCAAGTATTGGGGCGCGCGGCCGCGGGCGGGGGCGAGGGCGAGGGCGAGGGCGCGGGGGCGTGGCGATCGGCTCCCACTTAGCGCGACGGGCGCTCCCACGGCGCGCGCCTCTGGGAACGCGCCCCGCCCCCGCCCTCCCCGATCCGTCCGCGCCGCCCACGCCCCCGCCCCGTCGCCAAACACCGCCGCCCCGGCCACGCCCCCGCCAGCGCGCGGCTCCCACAGGACCCTGCCTCTGCCCCTTCTCACTAGGGCTGGAGAGCGGCCGCTCCTTTTCAGTTATGGAGCAATTGCACAAGTGCCCTTTAATATATATGTTAATGTGGTGTTACAGGTATGGAAAAGAAAATGTGCTGGGATGGGAATATCACTTGATGATAATACTACACTCTATACCCTACAGTTTGCTGATGATCAGGTGCTGATGGCGCAAGAACAGGAAGATTATGAGAAATGGAGACTAAGCCGCATCCTAGAAAAAAACAGTATACTGGACTCTAGACAATACACATGGCGTATTGACTATGGAAACTGGAGAAATAATAAGAATAACAGAGGACATAAAGTACTTGGGAACAACAATAGGAAAAGAAGGTTTTTATGAAAAGGAATGTGAAACCAGACTCATGAAAGGGAGAAAAATTTTAGGAGTGCTGAATGCAGTTATCTGGGATTCAAATATAAGCAAGAAAACGAAAATTAGAATATATAAGTGTATGGTTGAAAGCGTTACATTGTATGGAGCAGAAATATGGCAGCTTCCATAACAACAGAAATGAAAATCGAGAGTCTTGGAAATGAATTTCCTCACAAGAGCTGCCGTAATATCTAGAAGGGAAATAATTAGGAATGAACAAGTTAAGGAAATAATGAGTCTGCAGCATGATATTATAGAGGAAATTGAAGAGAAACAATTCACTTGGTTTGGACATGTACAGCAAATGGACAAGACAAGACTCCCCAGAAGATCCTTAGAATGGCAACCAAGTGAAAGGAGAAAACGAGACAAACCAAGACCAGATCAGAAAGATAATCGAGAAGTGAAAAAAAGGAAAGACTGGAGAGGAGGATTAGGCGGCGGAAGACCGAAGTAGTAGTTAAGAAAACGTCAGAAGAAGAAGAGCAATTGCACAACTGCAATATTTCATTTTGCGTGTGTTTTCATCGAGTTAAAAACCTCCATTCACGGTGAATCAGTCCTCGTCAGAGACATATCTCACATGTGATGTACAGAGTGAATTTTCCAAAATTGGATACTCTTCGTAGTTTTGTAAATAATTAACGATTAACTTTGGACAAAGCGCTTTTGCTCGTGTAACACGGGCTTTAGCAAGTGAGCGAGCGGCTGCACTTTGCATTAAGGCTAGCGACTTCGCTGGAAAACTCGGTTATTATTACTATCCGCTAAGCTCCGAAAGCGAGCGCGAGGCAAATAGCGCGCGAGGTCAACGCATCACAACCACTTGGCGAACAATTCGTGCAGGGAGATTTCGCCCTTTTCATTTCCAGCGGGTGCAGCATTTGCGCAGTTGAGACTTACAACGTCATTCTGAATTCTCGAGGCATTTCCTGCGCAAATGCAAGGAAAATCAGGAATTTCTGAAACCATTCTTTGGATAGATGAAGCGTGTTTTAAAAGAATTGGAACAATTAATGTTATCTCCTGCATCGTAGTATGCATTATACCGTTAACCTTCGCGTCTCAGTTTCAAACGTACGAGTCAATAAGTACGCAACGCCGTTCAATGAGCATACTTAGTAAATCAGGACAACTCAGTGAAACACGAAGTAAAAAGCAAAATATTCAAACGTATGGGCTATCATCATTGATAGAATGCCCTTAAATTGATCTGCCTTCCTTGCTATTGACACAAATGGAAAAGTCTCATAATTATAGGGTACAACAATTTCGATTTAATACTCTAAAAAAGCGAATAATTGTATTTTGTCCATGATGTTGACTACTAAATTGGAGTCAGATGATTATTAAACATATAGTTTAAGCACATCATACTACTCACCAGGTATGTCGGTTACAAAAACAAAGATCAGGGATTTTCATTTAAACTATACTTCCAATAAGGACCCTTCCGAGTACATCATTAAAATCTCCTTAGTGTAATATTAAAAGTTGAGAAAAGCAATTAAATGTATTATGTACAAGAATAAGTGTATTTAACATTAATAACCGTTCAAATAAAAATAATATTTCCTACGTACGAGTTAAATTAATTGTTGGCAGAGCAGGATGTTGGAAAGGGTTATCCACAAGCTTCCCTAGTGCACGCAGTGTACTGCACCCCATGTAGGGCACTCGCGCTGCACCGTCGCTCGCAGACACAAAAGAGCATCGATCAGCGCACTGTCCTGCGGCAGCCGCCACGGGGTAATGCGCCATTGTCTCCGGCCGGAGACACGGAACATGAGTCAATTTCGCAATTGCGCACGACCCGAGGAAAGGTCCCATTAACAGGCTGAGACACTCCCTCCATTTTGGAGTAACTCAGCTCCAGATACGATCTACGTCACTTAGAACCAGTCTGCGCTCTTATCCTGGAATCTGAGGTTTAGGCCTTTTCGTTTCGAGAAGAATTCGTCGTACGGTATTTTATCGGTATTTTATCGGTTTCGGTATTTTATCGCAGGGCGTGAGAGTATTTTTAGAAGCAAACAAAATTAAAAGATTCTTTATACTACAACAATACACTTTCTGTCCATCCATTAGGATACGAAATATCATTGAATAAAATCACTTCCCCCCGCCAAATATGACTATCACAACTCAACTCTTCATTGCTTCCCTCATCCACAGATATCAAGGGCTGCGGTTGTTGGACAGAACGTCAGACTGCCATGAGATCTTGTCTAAACCGAGAACTCACACGAACGATTAACTTTTTTCATAAAACATGAAAGTGTTTACGACCCAGACGTAGTTTGGTTACTTATCTCCTTAAGCAGCCATTATAAAACTGTCACTTGAATCCACTGGTTAGACGAGAAGTACAGCGTGGCAGAGCACTTTGCACAGACGTCCGAGCGCCTCTCGCTGAACGTAGAGCATTAAGCGAAGCGCTTGCCAGGGCCAATCAAAGAGCCACCGCTCGCAAATTCGATGCTAGGTCTCAACGTAGATCCACATTAACATTAATAATAACAATAATAATAATAATAATATAGTAGCAAAATAAAACAAATAAACCTGGCCTCACAAAAGTTTCAGCTTAAAAATGTAAATTATCCATCCATGTATGGAAAAATGTTTAGCGTGCGCATGTGTATTGTATTGAAACTTGCGTACATGTGTAGGTTATAAACACAGGCATGCGTCTTTGATTCAGATAAGTATGACAAAGTTAAGAATTGTACTATTAGCGAGTAATGAAAACCTACAGGACTGGCGGACGTCACCTCAAACGTTACGTGCATGCACGTGTAAAAATAGAATTAAACAACCTAAATGCACCGCCCGTGAAAGTCAGAAATGAAGAAAATATTGCAGGAATTTTTTCGTTCATATAAAATTATTATATAAAACTCACTACAAAATAAAACTATTTTGAAAATGTGAGTGTGGATGTTAAAAACGATAAATTTTCGCATTGGTATGACAGTGCGACATGAGAGGAAGTACATTATATATTTTGAACAATATCGAACAACTTGCGCACAGAAGATTTTATTTATGATTCCCCGAAAAGCATGAGCGTTTTCAACATTATGTAGCAAGTTGCCTTCCTTTTATTGCAATTATCTAACGACCTTCAGGGAGGAATAGTAATAGAGGGATAATAATAGAGAAGGGTAAATCAACCGCATGCCTCGCACGGAGAATAAATAAATCTATCTCTCTTGTTAGTGACGCGGTTAACACTTCATGCCCATAGAGGTTGCCTTGGAACGTGCTGCCTGACTCTCCAAAAAAGAAAAAGTTAATGTAAGTTTTACTAACGTTAATGGAACTTAAAAGGGTTATAAAAATGTATTGGTGTTAAGATTGGCGCCGCGGGGACGCAAAACCCGTGGAGACAAGAAGAGTGGTACATTATCAGGAACGACACAAAAAGTAGAATAAATAATTAGTGTTCTGGTTATTCATGAACCAAGGGTGTTACCCAGATATTAATGCGTGAGGGAAGCAGGAAAACTTTCCGTCCTGTTTGTCGATAGAAATCAAGCAAATTTATTGAGCCTATAGTTGGTGCATGGCAATTTGAACAAAAGTAAAAAAATATATAATTTCATTCATTCTAACAACTTCACTATTATTTTAAATCGAACAGCTAACAGAAATATTTCCTTCTTGTTTAGATTTTTTCATGACTCCTTGAGACCTCTCTGCACTGTTGGAACTTGATAACATGTGAATTATGTTCGTCAAAGACCTTGGACACTAAAAGATCACAAAATAAAACATCTTAGAAAGGGACCAATCTTGACATGCCTCATGTTTCAAATATATGCTGTTGATTCATATGTTAAAACTAGTGGTGCTTCAACAACATATACATGTACTTGCAATAGTAACGGTTATTTAATGTAATAATACAGAACTTACTGTCCATATTAATATATCAACGTACTCACTTGTAAAACTCACTACCAATCGTAGCGCATTACGTATGAAAACATATTTTAAAACTAATATATCGACATAAATTCGACAATCCAAAACTGCCTTCCATAACCCAGAAGCGTTGCCTAACTTTGAGAAGTTATTCTAAGAATTGCAATTGCCGTGTCACGGTCTTATTCAGACATGATATCTCGCGACTCTCAACAAAACAATCGCCAAATTAGAATTGGCAATTTTGAAGATTTGCAAAAATTATCGAAATTACTCGTATTTTCAAAAAAAATTACATAACCTTATTTAAAAACTTAATTTTGAAGCACAGATTTCATAAAGTTAAAAGTCTCGAGAATCAATATTGGAGTTTTGAAATTTGTTTGCAACTTCGAGAGTCCAGAGATCAAAGAGAATATGATCAGTTGCATTCATTAACGAGTAATTTGCTCTATTAGAGGAAAAATATTAACAAATAAATTTGGAGCAATTTTTTAGACGATTTTGAAAATGTTAAGACTTTATGTACCCTTCAAAATGAAATCATCCCTTTCAAAATTCAAGGGGACTTCAATCAGTTGCATCGAGGAATATCAATTTTGGTGAAAATCCTGAATATCCTGCATGTGGTTTAGTCGCTAGCGTTGTTCAAAAATTAACGGGCAGACAGAGAGACGGACAGGCGTTTTGCCGTAAACCAATTTTCGGTATTAGGGACCAACAAAACGTAAATTCTCTCTACACTTTCAGATTTTGAACTTAAGACTAAAAAAAGAAAAGAGCTACTCCTCAATCAAGAAGGTTTCCTTAAAGCTGACGCAGACTTCCGACCAACCACCGTTCGCTTTACACCGGCCTCGCCATCAGACTTAACCACAGGCACATAGTAGTCACACATAGTTGTAATCACGGTTTTAGATGAAAATTCCAACCGACGAAAGTCATATGTACACCCTGGCCAAGTATACAATGCCTTAGCAATCACGACTAAATCGACATCTGGCTTTGAAAAATGAAAAAAATCTTGCTTATGTTCCGTTTAGAATGTATACGTCTATGGAAGAATTAAAATTCGCAAGTTAAAGTACAAAGTATCACATAACAATGAAAAAGGTCTGAGATCTCCAATCGGGGACTATGGCAGTTAATGGGTTAAAGCTGACGCAGCAAAGAAGAATTCTGCTTCCCGTCTGATTTCACCCTTCCTTCTCTCCTACCGTCTTTCAGCAGCGAACCCCAAGCCCGCATGAATGCTGCCGCCAGAAGTACAAAGTTCACATTTCTGCTGCGGGAGTGAAAAAATCGCAAGGAGAAACCACGGCTTCCGGTTTGTCCCTCGCAATGCTGCAACGTGCACCTCCGGTGCTTTCTCCCACTGGAAACAGCTGCAGGCGTCACCGCCTCCTCCGTGTCTTGAGCAGAGCTTCTTGCCCGCCGCGGAAGTTGTTTTCTCTGTGGAAACTCCAGAGGCGGGGACGCCTCTCCGGACCGCAATGAATCCGGCTGGCAGAGCCCCGCTGCCGGCCGCCAACACCGAATCGCCGCCAGATGCCAGCGGGCGAGCCTCCGCAGCCCGTGACGGCCCACGAAGAAGACGCTACGAGGCTTTACGCGATGGCCACGAATTAATGCTGCCGTCACGATTGGGCATTAGGTACAAACAAAACAACATCTCTTCACCCGGAATGTGTTCTTTCGAATATTAATATACCAGGGGAGCTGTAAAACGTTGCAACGGTTTTCTACAGATGGATTTAAAGCTCGCCCACAAGGTACTTCAAAGTTTTCGGGAAGTGTTTGATATGTCTTAAATACCAGAAATGATACTAACACCACATTTGATACAAACTTACTTTATACAATTACTGCACTTGTTTCGTAAGTATCATAATGAAACTGTAAGTATTAACCAATTTAGGAATGAATTGACTCAATGAAATTAAACTCGGTTCAAAAAAGATTCCGATTTTTTCTCAGCCCTGAACGAATACAAATAGTGGAAACAATATTTTAAACTTAAGAATGCCCTTCGTTGCATTCTGAACGACTGTCAATACAGGAAGCATGTGAACATCAATCTTTAAAAAGTCTTAAACAAAGGTGTGGGTTGTTCAAAATTACATTCTAATTCCAACCTTAAAATAATTAGAATAATCTACATTTATTTTCATGTTATTCGTTCAAGCATTAGATATACCATTTGTAATTAAAAAACGAACGTTCACCTCTTGTTCCGAATGTTTAGTGCAGTATCTTTCTATTACCACTTCTACGTCCAAAAAAGGGGCATATAAATACTCATAGCTTCTTTTTCTCGTTACTCGAAAATACTCAGAGGAATAGAGAAGTGAGCTCAATTTCCACTCGTAACATTATTATTTCGTTGTTGCTCGTCAAAACAAGAAGACAAAAGAAGGCGTGCGTGTGGCAATGTGGACGGTAGTGTTTGGGGTGTGAATCTGCCAGGAGAGTCTCCTTGTCATCTAAAAGAAACGTCAAGCAACTTTGTGAGGTCCCCACCAGCGCTCACGAGCCGTCGGCGGCGTCGGCGCCCGGGGATAATGGGCAGCGGCTCCGTAACATGAGCCCCGCGCCGCGATGCGTGCGTCTGATTACGCAAGGCGAGCAGCGCGCCCGCCGCGCCGCCTCCGCGCATTCTCCACGCACGAGCACGCAGCGAGATGCACGCCAGGCGCGGCCCGGCCGACCGGCTCGCTGCGACTCGGCCGGCGCTCCGACGCCTCCCTCCCCGCGACGCGTCGCCTCGCGTCGCCCGTCCAGGAACTCACCTGCTCCCTCGCCTCCATCCTGCACCTTCAACCTCCCGCCCCGTCCCTCACCTTCCCACACCACCGACGTGCCACCGACTGCCCACCCCTCCGTCTCGTGCCGACCAGCCCCCTCATCCACCCACGCCGTCCACCCCTCGCGCCACGTACCTTTAGCGCTCATCACTACCCCTTATCACCGACGCCGCCCACCCCTCCGTCGTGCCGCTCCCCCCATCACCACCCACCCCTCCCCTGCCACGCACATTTAGCGCTGCCCGCCCCTGCCGTCCTTCCCAGCCCCGTCCCACACTTTCAACCTCCCGCCCCGTCCCTCGCCTCCCCTCACCACCGACGCTGCCCACCCCTCCGTCCCGTGCAGGCCTGCCCCCTCAACCACCCACGCCGTCCACCCCTCGCGCCACGCACCTTTAGCGCTGCCCGCCCCTCCCGTCCTGCCCCGCCCCGTCCCGACTCTTCAACCTCCCACCCTGAACCCCACATCCCACCCCGCCTACCCCTCACCACCGACCCTGCCCACCCCGCCGTCTCGTGTCGACCAGCCCCCTCACCACCCACGCCGTCCACCCCTCCCCTGCCACGCACCTTTTGCGCTGTTCGGCCCTCCCGTCCTGCCCCGCCCCGCCCACCCTTACCTCGCCCAGCCCCTCATCGTCCACGATGCTCACCCCTCCGTCTTGCCCAGCCCCGCCCCCTCAGTTCCCATACCGCTCTCCCCGTCCTGCCTCTCCGCGCCCCTTCCTTCCACACCGCCCACTCCTCCCCTCCTCGACTCTCTCACCTCCCACGTCATTCACACCCTCCCATCTCCTCGCCACCCACCCCTCCCCTTTCACCAACGCTGCCCTCCCTCCCGTCCTGCCTCGTTTCGACCCTACCTTCCGCGCTGCCCGTCACCTCCCACGCCAGCGCGCGTCGTCCCCTCGCGCCTCGGCCGTCGTTAACGCGCCGTTAGGCAGTCCCCTAATTGACAAATGCGCGCGAGGCAGAGGCGCGCGTCGGGCGCGCTCAATGAGAGGCCCAGAGCCCGCGCCGCTCCATCACAGCCGCGCCGCGCCGTAAGGAAACCCGAAAAATTACACAGCATTTCGTCGGCCGCTCAAGCTGCGCTCGGGCCACGCTTGCGGAATCTCAACAGCCAATGTGTTTCTTCGGGCTCTCCTTCAGAATCCCCCCATTGCTCGTTTCCTCTCTTCTTGTCTTCCAAATAGCTCTTTCAGTCATAGAAATTTATAAAAGCTACAAATGTGGAAATACTGTCAACAATAAAACATCCTCTTCAGTTATACAAAATTACGTATAAGCCTTGTGTTGTTTCTGTGCTTTAATGATAATTATAATAGTAAATAGAAATATAATAATAATAATAATAATAATAATAATAATAATAATAGGGACATTATTAAGGTTCAGGGACCCGGCTATCAGACCGAATCTTCCGCATAGCCAGGTTATACATAACTTTATGGATAAAAATTAAAATAATTTTCTACAATATATTACTTCATAATTTTCATAGCATTGTACTGACGCACAAACTTACTACACACTCGCGTAATTTCCCTTATCTCAAATAACGCAAATCCCCTAAAATCCCCCTTCTTTCTTTCCATTTGGTTTCTTATATTTTGGAACGCATCTAGTCGAACTTGGTGAGGTGGAAATACGGATAACCCGAAGTTTGAAGACCCGACTTGAGGTGGTGTTTGCGAATTCCTTCCGCGAGCGCAATGAAGCAATGAGCGACGAGCGTAAAAGAATGAATGGAAGGGAGAGGGGCGCGGCACGACATGGCCGGGGCCGTGTCGCGAGGCGAATGGCCGCCATAAACGCACGCCGCGCCGCGGGCGGCGCTGCAGCTGCACCGGAGATCGAGAGCCGCGCACCGCACTCGCGCGGCCTCGCCAACACCAACACCACTCTCTCCAGCTTGTGACACTGCTTCTCACGAGGGAACGTCGAAACCCGACTTCGTACGGAAGAATTCACCCACGAAATATGGGACACTGCTTCTCACGAAGGAACGCCGAAACCCGCCTTTTTTCTCTTTTGTCCCCTCCACAGTAACCCTGTGAAGGAGGGGAATTCATTATTATAAATATTTTTATATTACGCTGCTGCCTTGCGGCTTAAGCAGCTACAGGCGGGGCTTTTTCTTACAACTAACTTACAATCTAGACTTAAAGTTATCTTAATTGCACTTTGGCATTTCTAACTTCTCCTAACCTCCTCCTAATCTAAACCCGCCTTCGTACGGAAGAATTCACCCACAAAACACAGGGCACTGCTTCTCACGAGGGAACGCCGAAACCCGCCTTCCTACGGAAGAATTCACCCACAAAACATGGGACACTGCTTCTCACGAGGGAACGTCGAAACCCGCCTTCGTACGGAAGAATTCACCCACGAAATATGGGACACTGCTTCTCACGAAGGAACGCCGAAACCCGCCTTCGTACGGAAGACTTCACCCACAAAACACGGGGCACTGCTTCTCACGAGGGAACGTCGAAACCCGCCTTCGTACGGAAGAATTCACCCAAAACATGGGGCACTGCTTCTCACGAGGGAACGTCGAAACCCGCCTTCGTACGCAAGAATTCATCCACAAAACATGGGACACTGCTTCTCACGAGGAGGCGCCGAAACCCGCCTTCGTACGGAAGAATTCATCGACAAAACATGGGAAATCACTTCTCACAAGGGAACTCTAAACCCACCTTCGTACGCAAGAATTCACCGACAAAACATACTGGAAGGTACTAACAAAATTAACCAAACTGCCCAATTAGGTTCGGTTCTTGTAACCTCAGTTTGTACAGCGCTGCTTTGCCGTTAAGTAAGATGAGCAGTGTGGTCGCACAGACAAGAGGTGAACTGCTGATACCTTCTGATGTAGCGTCCGCTACACAGCTCGTGGTGCACAGCGGGTGGCGGGGACACGGGTGGAATGCACGACAATGGGCAGGAAGAGGCCGAGCCCAAGGGGCTTCTGTTTCAGAGGGTACGTGCCATCTTTGCACCAGATGTGTCGCAAGACCAGCGAGTCGCGCCCCGGGGCGACACGGTCACAGCCAGGCTATAATGGCGAGTGGGCCCTCCAAAAGAGCAGCATTGTTCTTCAACTTGTTGTCGCGTGACCATTGCAAGCACACCAGTGTGTGTGGGGGCTGCAAGCTTGCGATATGAGCGCCAGGCTCATGTTGACAGCGCATTAGGTATGTTGTATATACAATTTACATGTATACAGTGAAGAATTCAGTGACAGAACTCAGCGTGAAGTGGGTTGGACAAATCACAGCCAAACTGGATTTGGTATATAAACAGTTTATTTACATTATATATATATATATATATATATATATATATATATATATATATATATATATATATATATATTAGTCTGTATTTCTGTGTTTCTATTTGGCCATTATATGTCGTAAAGGGCAATTGGTCTCGGCGCCGTTGGATCCCGGGCTTCGGTCACCCAACCAGGAACGCGCGATATCTCGAATTCGCTTAACCTTCGCGTGTGTTAAATGAATTCGGCTTGCGACGCCGGTTTCGCGGTAATAGCCTTTCAGTGGAACCATCCCAGCATTCGCCCACCGACCAGTCAGGAGAGAACCATTCCTTTTGGCTACGCGCACGACCGAATCATCCACCGTACGAAGGACGGGAATCGGAGCGTAACGACTTTCGTTCTTGAATTGAAGCCTTATTTTACGTGGTGAGACTCGGTCGTCTGAGCAGGCGAACTTCACTACGCTCCAGTCACTACCGGAGAAAGAAGGTATTTCTTGGGCGACGAAACAGGCGATATAAATTTGAATCAGAGGCGTCATTTAGGTTTGAGGATCTTTTACATGCAAGTAAATCTACTAACATGTGAGAGGTGGTTTTACTTCCCCTCCAAAGGAAGGCGTACGAAGGATTTTTCCGCCCTTAAAAATCCACGATTTCGATCGGGTTTCAACACGACAACTTGGGTATAACAGTCCGATACGCTAACCGTTACACCATCGCCGACGTTCTGGCTAGCAGGTGCGCCCCGCAGGACGGCGTGAATCGCCTGGCGCGGCGAACGTCTTCATGAGCGCGCAACCCTAAGCGCGCGCCCATCCGTCTGCTTCGCGCGGGAGCGGGGCAGCCATTCGTCAGGCCGTGACCCGCGCCCTGCCCCGGGATGAGCTCGGTGCAAACGCACGACAGGACACGGCGCACGAGCTCACGAAGGGCGCTACTCTTCCACGCTCCCAATCCTCATTCTCCAATTCACCCAATTTCCAAACATTGAAATCTTCACGTTTTGTAATAGTACGAGTAATAATAATAATAATAATAATAATAATAATAATAATAATAATAATAATAATAATACCGATCAGATGGCCGATATTCCTAAGGCAGTAGTGCCGTCCAATATTTTTAGAAAAACTTTGACAACAAACTGAGAATTTTGCCTATCATTTGGAATTGGATGTACGAAAAATATCTTATAATAATGAATTTATTTATTTATTTATTTATTTATTTATTTAAAAGAAATCTTCAATAATCATTTACCAATGGATAATAAGGGTAACCTCCCTCTATTTATTTCCTAGTCAGTTAAGGCTAGTCATTTACACTGAACAAAATCGAATACGTGTGTTTTTCCTCGGAACTAGTTCTTGACAAATATGCCACATCAGTCGCTCTACAATATTCTTATACTAATTTCATTTGGCAGGTAGTATGTTACAATTGAACAAGATTATCCATTAGCGAAAATAACTAAATAAAATAGATGAATCACGGGATGACTTGCCAAGTATCGACCACGAATTAAAATCACATTGCAAACCGGTAATCATTAGTGGAGAAACAGGTTCAATGTAGTCCGTGCCAATCAACATGAGATACACGCCTTGCGCATCCTGTAGAAAGTATATACGAGAAAAGGTGTGGAGATTGGACGCGCAAACAGACGAAAGGGGTAAAAAATCACAGACACACATCTGAGATGACTTGAAATTACTTTAAAGAAATTCTTTTCTTCCGATCTTTATATCCACGGTCATAGGTTTGCTTTGGATGCAAAACGTATGTCAGCTATGGGAGTAGAAATACTGCAAATATCGCATGCGCGAAGTGCGATAAAGAGAACTGAAATTCATAGAATCATTCGAAAGGAAGCTTCTATTTCACATTATACTAACACTTCTTCTCTCACAAAAGTATAGGAGTCAACTGAAAAATTAATAACTTTGCGAAGAGAGGTGCTGATATTATTTCTTAATACAAGCATTCTTCGGAGACATAAAAGAAGTAATAAATATCGTAATATCGAATGTATTTGACAAAAATAATTTAAAACTATATATCAATGTTGTTTTCCAGAGCTCAGTTAATTTTCTCCTAAATAGTTTGAAATCATTGTTTGAAACGCTAGTCTAGCTCTCTACTCCAACAATAACGACAGTTTATTTTGCCATACACAAAAAAAAGAGAATATTCCTACGCGGAGTGCTTGATTCACATTTTAAATCTACGATTCAGATTATAATTATTTATTCAGTACTATTAACTATCCATGTTTTTAATCATCCTCACGATACAGGAATGTCTAGCTATCTAGCTTGGACTCTCTGCTTGCATAGGTCACGCCATTTTGCAGGTGCAGGATTGATGAGTGTTTTCAGGCGCGTCAAATGCTGTCATTGGTCCCATAAGGGTAATGCAGGTTTTATTGCTGTATGTGAAGGTGATCTCCCGCTAGATGGAAAGATTTGGCGCCGACCTATACGCCCGCTTGTGAGGTTTTTCCCAATCGTCTTCCACCTTCCGGAGAAGCTCTAAGCTCCCGACTGCTCTCTCGACAGGTGGTCGTGTAGTGCACGTAAGTGTATGTGTGTATAAAGAGTGACATGACAAGAAAGAGGAAGGAAAGATCGCGCGCGGTCCGTGGCCCGTTTGTTAGGCACTGCTTCAGCATTCGCATTGGTGTTGATTGAAGAAACCACTGAAAACTACCGATCCGAGCAGCCGGCGGCTAGAATTCTCCTCCAGACGTGGCTGAATTCGTCCTAGCTATTTAGCTAGTGTCGAAATTCCTGGCATTGTCGGAACTTGAACCCTAGGATCTCCCGCTCAGAGGCACTGTAATGGCATCAAATGATGTCCTGAGCCACCAAAGCCGATCATCCGGATGAGTTTTTTGAAGTTTTCTTTAAAAAGGCCTGTTAATTTACGAGGGACCTTGCCTCCCGCCTAGACACCTGGCTGCACAATGCAGTTAGTGACTTCGACCGGAACCTCCTTCGTATAGAAAGGCAGATGAGACTGTGGAGTCGCAAATTGTCACAAAATCTGGTTGCAAATGACTCCGCAAATTTCAGTACATAATTTTTCCTAATCAGGACACCGTAACACTGTATTTCCGTTGAAATCTCGAAATCGATATTCCGGAGAATTACACAACTATCTCTATTTTACGTATGTCACTCCGTATGTGAGAAACTTAACGAGAAAGTGAGAGCACGGTGAGGCTTCTTCGTTAAGATCAGTGATGTGTCAATCAATGTCTTCCCCAGTGACGGGAGGCATCGCCTGTGCAAACGACAAGCCGGCAGCCACCTACGCTGCTGCAAGTGGCGAGTTTCAGCCCGCACAGTCGCCCCAAACCTGCGGCGGCGATGGTGTAACGGTTAGCGTTTCGGACTGTTGTACCCAAGTTGGCGGGTTCAAACAAGTTGCCAGTTATTCTTACAGAACACAGACGCCAACAGTATCATAAAGAGAGTTGCCCAAATACGAAATTGGGTGAAATTATACGTAAAAAGTCTCCATCGGTTGAATCTAGCATTTTCTTTGCTAACCTTCCCCAGAAAGAAAAATTGTCTGTACTCCACTGACTGATATCATTAGCCAAAGTACCTTTTACACGACGGCAGCTATCTGTATGACAGATACCTACACGTTCGTTGTTCTTTTGTCTTCCTTCAAACGGCTGAACTTATGTTTTCTAGGGTGAAAGAAAAAATAAATGGCGCTGAGACCGAAAATTAAGTACCTGCATAAACAAAGTACAATAAGCTTGTACAAGGTATAAACAAAGTTTTATTTCTTTTGGAATGTATTGAAGGATTCAATACCAGACATCAGAAATTAAAAGTTTGCAATGTAAGAAGCTTTTTATGCACGCCTGAAATTAAAAAAAAGCTTTGCGATAAGTAAGATTTTATTCGACATTTCGCATAGCATCACACCTATTTTATATACGAGGCAGTCTTCTGGGCGTTTCCACGGCGACTGCTAACTGACCGAAGCATACTCACTACAGACCCATGACCACTGCCCAGTCTCTAAAGGTATAAAGCGCACCCGACGAAAGTTTGGACCACAGGGGTGTCAACGACGCCGAGCTGCCCGTGGCCTATCTAGTAGGGATGCGACATCAACATCTAAACACTGATGTTTGTAAACATCGATGCTCAAATTGAAAATATCGACCCAAAACCATCGATGGCATTAACATCGATGTTTTTAAAACTGGATAACAGATGTTATCCAGGGATGTATCAAAATAAATGAACTGAAAAAACTGCCATGTAATCCATTAAATTAGACTGGTCTGTGTATTATTCAATGCCAGACATCCCATGGAAACCCCTTTCATCCCAAGGAAAAAAAGATGAAAAAGCATCACAAATTGAAAATACAATGTCACCTTCCACCACTCTTTTATTCAAATAAACAAATTAATTGAGTTAGGTATATCGGCAAAATTCTCTATCTTTCCATATCACTCAATGGTAGTCCTTATATACAAACTTCTGAATGGATATTCTATTCTTTAAATTTTGTTCATTCCTTTATGGCATTGTATTACATATGACTTACATCGTAAGATAACATAACCGAACTGAGTACATACAAAACAGAAAAGTGTAAATGAAGATTGTCTATGTCTAAAGATCACTGAGATATGCCATTCAGCCCAACAGGTTCTGACGAACGTTGGAGTATTCGTAATTCACAAGAAGTTTTGCCATCGCGTACAGGAATGGTGAAGCTCTAGGCGCCTTAAGTGACGGTTGATGGCTGTCAAGTGGGAGCCTTCTGAATGAGTGCTGAGGAGGAAACTTTCTGGCTCTAAATAGTCGTGTAATCTGGCCCGTCTGTCAATCGAATTCAGCGTCGGACAGTTCGAGTCCTTGCTGGAAATAATGCAAGGTTAGAGGCTAACTAGCATCTGGATGGGACTCGAGGCTTTTAAGTTTTTATTATTAGAGTCTTATCTTCTGGGTTTCATAGTGCTGAAAACTATCTCGTTCGTGATTCATTTTTCGTTCCTTCCATATTTTTCTTGGTCCCCTTAAATCTCTTTTTCATTTTACCAATTTCTAAAAGTCGCTTTTAAAAAAATGGATCACACCATTTTTTCTTCTGTATTTTGTTATATTTTCTATCTATCCACATTCGATTTCTGATCGTTCCTGAGTTTCACTAACAAACATCATTTCGGAATGCATCCCTCGTCTGTAGTCCCAGAATGCACTGGGGTCTCACATAAAAGATGTGGAGGACCGTGGTTGCATTCGCGAGCTTATTCTATTGTACAGCGCAATATATTACCGAACCTTTATAGGGCTGCTCAGTGCGTGGTTGTGATTGCTGATGGCCTAGTGCGAGCAATTAAAAGTGGAAGTTTGTTGTAGAACGAGCAATTACCATACAATCGCCCCCCGCGCGGCGGCGCGCCTCGTTCGGACGCCGTGCACGGCGCCGTGTGCGATCCGCATGCGGCGCCCTCTGCGTGCACGCGCGGCGCGCTGTGTGGCGAGTGCATGCAGCCCGTAAAGGCGCAGGGAAGGTGCCAAAGAGCTCCGCCGAAGGAAGCGCCGGCGGCCAAGGCGCCTCCAGATCGGCTCGTTACGGCGGCGGCGGCGGCAGTGGTGATGGTGGAGGTGGTGATAGAGGCAGCGGCAGAGGATGTGGCGGTGGCAGTGGTGGTGATGGCGGCGGCGGCGGCAGTGGTGATGGTGGTGGTGGTGGTGATTGTGGTGCTGGTGGTGGTAGTCGTTGTGCTGTGGTGGTGGTGGTGGTGGTGGTGGTGGTGGTGGTAGTGGTGATAGAGGCGGCGGCGACAGTGGTGATGGTGGTGGTGGTGGCTGTTGTGGTAGTGGTGGTGGTGATAGAGGCGGCGGCAGAGGAGGCGGCGGCGGCAGCGGTGGTGGCGGCGGCGGTGGTGGTGATGGGTCTGGTGTTGACGGCGGCAGAGGTGGTTGCGGCGGCGGCAGTAGCAGCGGCAGCGGCAGCGGCAGTGGTAGCAGTGGTGGCGGCAGCGGTGATGGCGGCGGCGGAGGCGGCGGCAACCGTGGTGGCCGCGGGGGTGGTGGTGGCGGTGTCTGCGGCGGCAGTGGTGGCGGCAGCGGCGGCGGCGGATGGAGCGGTGGTGGCGGCGACGGTGGCGCCCCGGCGGCGCGCGGCGTTGGGACGCGCGTCACACTAGCGCGGGCGTGCGGCGGGCGTGCGGCGGGCGTGCGGCGGGCGTGCGGCAGGCGTGCGGCGGGCGTGCGGCAGGCGTGCGGCAGGCGTGCGGCAGGCGATCCGCACGCGTGCCGCGTCGCGCCTGTCCGTCTGCAGCCGCTTTTGGCGAGCTGATGGGCGGACACAATAGAACGTCGCTGTCGTTGGAACAAGCCGTGGAGTGTTGGGAGGCGGGTTATCGCATGTTAACGACGCGCTACACGCCGCTTGACACGCGGCGACAGCGGCGGCTAGGCGTGAGGCGGGGGCGGCGCTGAGGTAGCATTAAAGCTCTTAGCTTTAACGGACGTACATGCACGGAAACACCTAAAGGGATGAAAACTATTCGCTTTTTACTCGACCGAAAATACTTTATTGTATACCAGCATTATAATCGACCTTTTCTGTTGCATGAAATCGTTATTAACAGGGCATTTTATGGCACAAATGATGACGTATTAGAATTTTACGGCACAAATAATTGCGTCATCACACGTTCAGCCAATCGCAGTGAGAATATCGTGACGAGATAGAGGTAAACCGAACAGCCAACCACGTTTTCTCAAACTCCCGAGACGTCCCAACAAAGGTATTTCGCAAAATTAAGACTGATTCTCATATAAATTTATGTTATAAAAAATGTAAACATTAAAAAATAGCGTAAGCAAGTAGATTATAATGCTGCTTTATTGCATTCCTAGAAATTTGAAAACTAGCTCCTAACTTCGCTTATTTTCAAAACATATACTCATGCAATAAAGCTTAACAATATAAGCTAATTCCAAAAACTACCATTACTTACTGAGAAATTGCGACAAAAATGCTACTCTTATTAGTGACTAATGCACAGTATACAACAATAATATTCGTAACAGTTAGCAATGTGATGATGGGGAAAATTGTGGAGGACGAAAGAAAAACAAGATAACCCCGAAGAAAACGGGAGAACCCCGAGACAACCTGCCGAAAGCGCCTTTGTCCACCAAAGCTCCCACAGACCAGCGCGGAAGACCCGCAGCCTACGCCGAATAGCCGCAGTGGAAATTTCGCGTATGAGCACGTTCAGACATGCGCAGCTGGGGAGCGTTTTCTTGCCTGCGGATTTTGGAATGCAGACGACGCGTTTCGACCGCTGCCGCTCGAGTTTCGTGGACGTCCACCTGCCTTCGGGAGTCTTCGCTCCCCTCTGGATCGAGCTCTGCTTGCCTTTGTTAATCGGACGAGGAAAACTGTCACCAAACGCTGAGTTAAAATTGATGCTCCGGTGTGAACGCCCAGCGGATTCCGCCGCCGCGTCAACTGCGGAGACAGATTCCGCTCCGGATCTCCGCGCCGGTCTGTGAGAGTCTTAATACTTCCACACGGATTCGTCGCGGATTGAATCTGAGCCAGCGGTGGAAAGCGTATGCGCTAGAATTAAATTCATGTGTGATGAGACGGCTTCTTCTACGTCAAACATCCCACCACGAACAAATATTTCAAAGACCTTAACCAATATTTTTCGAGTTTGCCAATCATATATTTAACAAAGGCGAAAAAAATTTGCATTACTAGAACGTGATGCCAACATGATGTTTGCTTCACATTTTTTCTTAAATTGCACATTTCTTGTGTTGAATCTTTCGAATCATTTCAGTCATTTCTTATAGCCCTAACGAGCACTTCTACATCGTTTATTTATGCCTAGTCAACTGTGACCGTCTTCGTGATTCTGTTTGTAATCTAGACACATCGTTCGTGGATATGACTTTGCAAGATGCGGCGTTTGAGAAATGTTTTTGTGCTGGAAGTGGCAAGATGGCCGCAGTGCGATTACGTTACTTGCAAGCGCTTGTTTGCTTGGATTGAAAGTTTTTTTTTCCGAGGATCATTTTTAACTCTGCAACTTGGAGCCGACTCCTGTGATGCGCTTGTCAGCTCATTTGTGAGTTTCTAGCGCGACAGCCTTGACGAGAGCACACGTAGTTACACTGTGGAGATTTGTGCAGCCTTGATTGTACCACGGATTTCAAATCCACTCGCATATATATATATATATATATATATATATATATATATATATATATATATATATATATATTTGTTAATATGATACCGGCACCAAAGCGGTATGGCAGTACCTGGAAATGGATGAATGCTTTTCGATAGGGAGGTGATGATATGAATGATAATGGAGGGATGTGAGAAGCAGAGAGGACGGAATATGCCCGAGAAAACCGACCACAAACCAAGTTTGACCTCCACGAATTTCTCTGGCATCCGGTGAGATTTGAACTCCGGTCTTAGCGGTGGAAGGCGACCATAGAGCTTTTACCAGGAATCGCCCTCTCTGCCTCATAAAGAGGTGTTGTTTCTTACGAACAGAAATTCTCACGTCAAAGAACAAAGCTTTATTTATTGAAAAAAAAGTAATTTTTTTAAGTGTGATTTGTTCATGTCTTATTTATTCCCATTAAACTTTTTCTGAAATTAGTCCTTGTGAGAGAGATTGACACAATCCATATTAATTCCATCTATAGCACATAATTCCATTGCCGATCCAAAGCAGTATTAATATTCACATAGCGTATTATTAAGAGCTCCAGCTTCGGACATACCTCGTTTAAAAAGTTTAGCGATCGTGTTTCTAAGGGAATCAAAAAAATATTTCCTTTGCCTGATGAATTTTTTAATGAAGCAGGCAAGCGAGGAGACGCGACTGACCCTGAATTGCGGATTTACGTAAAATGAAGATGACAGTCATTCTCATAAATTTTCTGAAATAGAAATTCTTGGTAGAGTACAATAATGTTATTTTTTCCTGGTTGTGATGCCAAGAGGAAGTTTGCGTATTCATGAGTACTGTCGATTCCGTCTTCGCTAGTTGTCGGTGTGTAAACGATGCAACATGACAACGGATTGCTTGGACGCTGATGTCATATTATCGCTACCACATCTGATACAGTTACTAAGATACCTACGCCAGGAGATTCGCAGTCGACGCCATTTTGAAAAGGGAGAGTGGGTGTTCCATAAGAGCTGTAGATATTGTATTTGCATGGAAAATTCTTATCAAATGTTTGCAGGACGAGCAAAACTTTGACATATTGAAGGTTCAATTCAACGAAATTTTAAAGAATTGCATTCTAACAAACCTTAAGTGAGTATTTTCGCCGACTTATTAACATATTATAAACAAAATATTTTTAAAAGTTTTCCAATTAATAAAGTGTAATTTTTTTCTCAGGATTTTACTATATTATTTTCAATTAACGAATTTACTTTTATACTTAAAAAATGTACAAATTTATTCTAGAATAGACATCTCGCATGCATGGTGGCCAAGAGTGAATTTTGGATTATAACCCCTCGCTGTCTTTAAGGTTATGTTTGATTAAAACCGTCATTAATGTTGAATGATTCGATTCATGTAACTCTTAATTTACATTTGGTCAATAGTTTTCTTCTTCCGTCCGGTGAGCCAAAGTAGTGTCAGAGAACTTTTACTTAAGTGTTTTTCAAACATCTTGAAGGTTGTCAATTCAAGTTACCACGAATGAGATCATGCTACCTGAAATGTGGAGGACGTGTGTGCATTCAGTAGTCTGCACAAACATAGCTTATTTACTCGTGCTAATATTGAGGAATCTCAAGCAGCATTTGTTCCATCCTTAAGCCTGTTAAATAAATGTTTTTTACGTAATTGAATTTATAGAATGACGGAAGTTGCAACAAAAAATGAAGGTGGAAACATACGCCATCTTGTTCTTTAAGACACCTAGTCTCTATAAGATAATAGTACAAACGAACTTCCAAAACATCGTTGCAGTACATATGTGCAGCATTAAAATTATAAGCAATCATAAATTAATGCGTTTTAAAATGACTGAAGTAGATTGAAAAAGGTTTTGATTGCTATATTTGAAGACTGGATCTCTCCTAGGTGCTAAGCGCCAAAGGTACATATTTAGTCCGTCCTATTAACTAAGAAAACACAATTTAAATATTTTGAGAAATACTTGTAGAAAACGCAAAGTCATCATCGTATGCTTCGACGTATTTTGTGTGTGAAAAAGACTTTGGAACTCGTCCAAGTATTCGTGAAAATATTTGATTAAATCGTGTTTTCTTAATAATTAGATAGTAGTACCTGACGCAAGTCCTCGATGTTTGAGTCTTCATTTTATGACCTGCGCCGTTTGTGGTGGAGCCGCAATGTCAGCGGCTGTCGGGGCCAGGTGAAATTGCCTTTCCTGCGACCGCCGCCGTCAAGGCGATGTGTGCCCAATGTGTGGCGACGTGGGCCCCGAGTGCAGCCGCCCGGCGTTAGAGTGCGTTGATTAATCACCCGCGGCGGAGCGATGCGCCGCCGCCAGGTCCCGTTGAGGGCCCATGACGTCACCCGCGGGGTGACCTCCGTCTCCCTCCTCCCGCGCCGCCTCCACCGCCGCCGCCGATGCAAATACTCCCCCCTCCCCGCCCCTCACGTTTGCGAGCCAGCGGCCTCTAGCGGCTCCAGCGAGAGATCGCAGATGCCGGCCCCCACGCCCGCACGACAGCTGGATGCGACGTCGATGACGATGTTTTTATAAAATGATCGACGGATTTAACATCAATTTTTAAGCCGATATTTTTTAATATTGATTTCAATGAGTTTACATGGTTGATATTTTTAAATGAAAGAGTACATTCATATTAAACTTGTATAATAATTTTAGGATATGCATAAAATGAATATTCTTTAGATCAAATATATCAAGGATGAAAAATAAATAAAATCGAGTTTTCGTCAATCCAGTTTTAAAATCAATGTTTAATCCAGTTTTAATTTTGACGTTAATTAAGACGTTAATGAAGCGAATAAATACGAATACAATAAATAATAGATCGAGCATGCAATGACATCAGTACCGGAATATCGATTTACCAAGCCGAAGTAACGTGGCATGATATTTATCAGATCACACTCATGATTTATTACAGGAAAAGAATTCTACCTCCACAGTAAAATTTTCTATTTCAAAAAGGACATTCGAAAAAAAAAAAAAAAACTTTTCATTAATTCGTAACGTTTGAATTGTACTTGCATACCCTGAGAGTAATGTTCTATTCCGAATCTCTCACACTTCGAGAGTTAAACAAAAGAGATTTCATTAAACACGCGATAAAATTTCGTATCGAATTTAAAATAAATATTTCGAAGTTCATCACAATATGAATTCCTGATGATTAAATTTATGAATATGATTGATTTCTAGCATGAATAAAGTACAAAGAAGTGTCGAGAACGTTCATTTCTCATCACCCTCCGAGCGAAATGTTTGATTGGTTATTTTATCTCCTCACATAACCAAGCAGTGCTCGTCTGCGTTCCATCTCGACCCGTCCTACATACCCACTGCTCAGTTAAGAATGCGGATTGTGTTTCGTCAAATTAAAAAACAAACATTCTTGATGAAATTTCAAAGTGAAAGTATCATGTTGAACTAATCAAAGGTGCCGTTAGGAAATTTAATGAAATGGTTTACTGGTTGAAAAGTAAAGTATTAGTAAGACGTGTATAAACATACACTAATTTTTACTATCCCACCCTTAGGAAGTAATACGAAAAACTGGTGTAATCATTCGTCGGCAAACGAACTTTTAGCAGAAATACTCATGTTGACGAGCCTGATATAGAAAACGTTGATGAATCTTAAGGGAAAATATAGAATGTTTATATTACTTTACGTTTCATAAGACGTCACTGCAATGCTTCTGATTGGGAGATCGTGAGTTTCAAGTCCCGATGGTGGCAGGATTGTCAATACTAGTTTCTCAGATAAGTCAAATACAGTCGCTGTCTGAAAGGGAATTGTAGCGGCCGGCTGCGCTGATCGGTAGTTTTACCTGTTTCCTTCGATCATTACCAGAGAATGCAGGAGCAAGACCCTACCAAACGAGCCACAGACATTGCGCGTTCTTTCCTTCCTCTTCCTTATCATCTCCTCACCCCGTACTAAGATTTACACGCACTCCACTATCGCCTTTGTCGGGAGGCCATTCAGGAGGGTAGTACTTGAGCCGGGTGGGAGATGCCAGGTCGGGAAAACACCGCTGGCCGGTGTGTAAGTCGGCGCCGGATGTCGTCATCCGGAGGGGGACGATCACCGCCACCTCCCGCGATAAAAACACCTACTACTCCTCGGCAGTGGACACTCCCGCAGTTGAATCGCTAATAAATGGATCTTCGAGGGAGGCGAAAAGCAGAGGCGTTTTGTTCCTGGCGCTGCCGCGGGGGTCGCTGGGGGGCGCGGAGGCCCCCGGCGCCGGCGCCGCGACGCCGCCGCTGCGTTGCGCACGCGAGCGCGACGCTTTATGGCGGCGACGGCGGCGGCATGCGAATGCACTCGCCCCCCCCCACTTCCCCTCCACTCCCCCTTCCTCCTCCTCCACCAACTCCCTCCGCCGCGCCTTCCACCTCCGCCCGCACACACACACACACTCGAGCGCGAACCTCGTAAATAGCCACGCGGCTCCTCTCCAAAGCTGAGACAGTTCCCGGATTCCAAAACTGCATGCCTCGCCGTTTCTCGTTATTAGTATCCAGTAGCATCTACGAATGCAGTTCGATCAATTATTTATTTTACGAGATGATTCAATGGCAAGTACGGGATTTAACAGACCATTCAGAATTATTCCTAGCCGAGAGATTCCCCTCTCAAATGACTATTATTATTATTATTATTATTATTATTATTATTATTATTATTATTATAGACCGTAGAGAGCAAGGGCCTCAATTGCCGGGTGGGTTACATAATGGAAGAATTCTCGAGCACCCAATTCGATAACTTCCTTTTACATACTCTAGACCGTAATGTTTAATATACTACCTATTAACAAAAAATGTCATGTATTTAGATTGTTTTCCACCTTCCTAAAATGTTCATCCGTCATATTAAGTGAACTAACAAAAATACAGAGACGAGCATTACCTCGTTCTAAATAACTGACGTACCTCAGCCGCTCCGCTCATCCCATCTGTCGACCAGGTCTTCCGCCGCTCTCATTGCCTGTAATGATGAAATAACGCAAAATGATAGGTAACGGACACGAGGGGGCGAATAGAAAATAATAAAGAGAGAAGAAAATAGTATCCCGACAAACATTCCGCGAATCCGATGGGCCCAGAGAATTCGATCGACTATGTACCGAAATTAGTTGGTAGTTAAAATGGTAGTTTCCATACGTGCATTACACGACTTGTCGCGCCACATCTCAGTATGTGATCGGAAATAAAAATGATTTGCTCAAGAGAAGCTTACAATTCCAAAAACCTCAATGTCAATTCGTCATATTATAAAGAGCATTCCATGTAAACAATAAGCTGAACTCAATTGAAATTAAACTTGCCTGCCATGGTAAGTCTCCAATAATGACGTCGGATATTTGGTTCAGGCATTTCATTTGAAACAGATGAGTGAAGACGTGATGCGGAAATTTTACACACAACTTTACAGTAATGAGATTATTTTCGAAGCCGCGAAACAACAACAAAAGAATTGCCAGAGTCGATGGTATCATTAAAACATGAAAATCCTTCGCGTCGAGCAACGCTCTCCAATGTTGGATAACGAAGACGAAACTGAAACAACACTTTCACATGTGAGAAAAAAAAGTAAAAATAGATAATGTATTTTGAATTATCTAAGTGTTAAATATTGTTTCTAATATGGCATGGATTGAACTTGTTTGATTATGAAACAACTGTATCAGGAAAAAATTAATGTTGCACCTTGCGTGAAATCCATTGTTAACAGTGCCTTACAAATTAGAAACAACTCACTCTTGGAGTCTAAAATACTTGAAAACACAATCTCCATAAGCAAACATAAGTAGCGAGTACAATGTGAAATCATTACATCTTATTGCTGCAATGTGTTGACATTCATCGTACATTCTCGCTTCGATATCGTGTGCTTGTGACTCCGATTTCCATCTTTAGATTATACTAGCGTAATCTAACATTGTTATGACCTTCATCGCCCTCTTTCTTCTTCCCTCTTCCTTTCTTTATCTGTCTCTCTCTCTCTCTCTGTTAATGTCTCAGTCTGTCCCTGCCTCTCAGTGTCCCTCCCCCTGTCGGTTTGCGTATCTCTATCCTTGTTCCTGCCTTTCTCCATCTTTTCGTAACTGAATCCTCACTCTATGTCACACGTCAACGCGTTCAGCAACAATGAAGATCACGTGGAGCGCAGTTTGAATAGAAATTGAATTAAAATCAATCGCAATTTTGTTCTGCAGCGCCATCTAGTGGAGTTCCCACAAATTTAATAGCACATAAAGCTGGGTGAAAAACCACTTAGATGTGCCAACTTTCATGGAGACCAGTCACACGGTGTCGGAGTTTACCGCTCTTATATAAATCACCAACCATTTATATATATTTATATATATATATATATATATATATATATATATATATATAGAGAGAGAGAGAGAGAGAGAGAGAGAGATTAGAGAAATAGATATAAAAGAAGATAATACAGTCCATCATCATCGCACATACCATTGCGACAGTCTACTTCACTTCGTCACTGCACCTGGCAGGTGCCTTCATTACGTACAATGCTTGCACCTCCCTCGTGGCCACGCCTTCCAAGCGCCGGCTCCTCATTACGAGGCGCAGAGCGGAGTCGCCGGCAGAGGCCAAGTCGGAGTCCGGCGCCGCGGCGCGAGGAATGCAGACGACAGGCGTCGCCCCCCCCTCACACCCCGCTGTGCTCTAAGACAATCATCTAAATGAATTTTTGCTCAGGTTGACTACGAGCATTTCAGCAACGAGTTACTACGTAAAAGCAGCCAAATATATTATCACTTGTATGTCAATTTGGCCCTCGGTTGCTTTCCACGGCGCAATCCTGGCTTCCATTCCCAGTAGGGTCAAAATTATAAATGTGCGCTTTCGTCACAAATGTACCAGTATCTATTGCTGTATGATGATGAGAAAGCTCACCCTAAGGTTAAGAAGACAAGTACATACGGTGAAGGGATGTCTTGCAGCTAACCACGAGATTCCCACACCTCCCATGGCTGGGAGGCTGGGTCACTGTTTGTCGGCTAAGGACCGGCTGTCGAGCCAAAGTGTGTCAATTAAAACTTGTTTCATTGGAGACAATATAAGCAGTGACTTGGGGAGGAACCTGCTTTTGCCTATGTTCAGCGAATTACCAAAGAATATAGGATGAACGGATAAAGATTAATACATATGGGCTTCTATATATATTTCCTAGCACCGCGCGAATTCTCCTAGAAAATAGAAATGAGAATAAGAGAAGTATTACTAAGGACAGTTTTTATTTCACATTAAAAAAACTTCATTTCACAGCTTCGAATTTCATTCTCTTTTATGAGCATCAAAATGAGTTAATTCACTCATTTCTGCTAGCACAATTCCAACCACGTATTTTATCTTAAACTGCTTCTTATTGCGAATTATTTTTTTCGGAAGCTCTAAATATTATTTTCGCGAATTCGAAGTAAACGAAAACTGTAATAAACAACAACTTTTTTTCAATTTTGACATGAATGGATGGGTTTAGATAATGAAGAACATAGGGATTTTATTTCGCTAGACCACTGTGCAATTCCACTCCTACAGATCCCTTGCACTTGGTTTGTGTGCTCCTGGTTGCATCCGCCCCTTCGGAATCAATTCGCGCACTCCCCTTTTATTGTTCCACATTCCAATGCCATTCGCCAAAACATGTACTAATGCCATGCAACAGCAAGCGCAGCATGGCCGACGCCCGAGGCGATCTGCAGTCGGAAGACCACCGCGCCTCGCAACCATAAACACCAACTTACGTAAATTAACTGATTCAATTGTTTTATGCTTCTACGTGTTCACGTTTGTTTGTATGCATACATGCAGAACGCATCCAGTTGGCCGGCCACAGGCGAGAATAACATCTGGTTCTGCGAGTTAGCTTGCCGCATTGTTAAATAGCCATCAACTACGTGCCACGATAAACTGAATCCTGCCAAGTGTTTGCATAAATAGGACATCATATACTAAGCACGACGAGTCCCTAGAAAAGAATGCACTCCATTTACATCTACATGGTTTGTGAATTGGAGGAAAAGCATGATCAAATTAAGAAGAGCACCAAGCTCATGTTGGCCATGATCTTATCCTTTCTGTGCCCCTGCGGTTGTCTGTAAAGCAAGCACGTTTGCATTGTAATCATGAACCAGTGCAGCTACAACTGCACATACGTACTTCCCGCCCTGTATCATTGAACAAGGTTACACGATTCCTTCAAATGAGAAATGGAAAAAGGTGATATATTTTACAAAGTAACTCATCTCTTTATTGTACATAGTGCTAGGATGTTCCATGAACCTAAACAGAACTATAACGTAAAACTCAATACAAATACGATCCACCAACAAGGAATCCACATTTGGTTGATTGATTGTTAGTGATTCCGGGCGCGTCAACTAACAGGGTCATTATTCCCGTAAGTGTAGTGAATGTTTTTGCTCGTAAGGTAGCGGTGGTCTTCCCCCCGCTGTATGGTGAGATCCGGCTCCAACTTACCGATGGCTAGCGGGGGTTTGCCCCACCAGCCCCAGCCGGGACGAGGTCTAAGCTCCCGACCGGTCCCCCGGCATATGTGCTCGTGTAGGAGAGGAAGGGATAGGAAAGATCGCGCGCGGTCCGTGGCCTGTTAGGATACTACCCCGGCTCCGGCCTAGTGTTGATCGGAGAAACGTCATGGTTCGGAAAATTACCGATCAGAGCAGCCAGCCGCTAGAATTCTCCTCCAGACGACTGAATTCGGCCTAGCTGACAAGCTTGTGTCGAACATCCTGCCATTGTCGGGACTCGACAGCAGTGACCTCAATTGATTGAGACTTTTGGTGAGACTTATAATTAATTACTATACCTATTTACTTACTTATAGAATATATTACTACTTACTATACTTATAGAATAATCCGTACTATCTCGTAATGGAGTGCTGACTTCAATACGATTCACTTACGCACTACACTACCCCACGTGTCGGGGGACTGGTCGGGTATTTAGAGTATGTCCCGGATGGGGTGGTGTCACAGTGGTGGGAGATACGTGATTGGGGAAAAAGTTGCAAGCCATCGGCACCGTATCTCTGTAACCAGCTAAGGAAGATTACCGCCACATCCCACATCACGTCCGCGACATTCAAGTGATACAATGCACGAAAATACCTGCTCGTTAGTTACATTTTCTAAAAGAATTCATTCAAAACGTTAAATGAATTAATTATTTTTAGATAATTTTGGGAATACTCATTTTTTTTAAATAGGAAAGAGTATAAGGAAATGGTGTAAACGAAAAGCAATAAGACTAGGTATCTATAAATCTCGATTCGTTTGATATGAAATG
This sequence comes from Gryllus longicercus, assembly GCA_038098605.1. NCBI lineage: Eukaryota > Metazoa > Arthropoda > Insecta > Orthoptera > Gryllidae > Gryllus > Gryllus longicercus. The sequence goes on along the minus strand of JAZDUA010000285.1, from coordinate 201,810 downwards.
TGATACATCTTTCCGTAATTTAACTGTGAATGTAAGTATTATACGAACATTTTGTACATGTAAGTATGTATGAATGAATACATGTAAGTATGTATGAATGCATGCATCTACGTAGGTAGGTATGTGTGTACGCATGCATGTATTAATTTACGTATGTAAACATGTATAGTATGCACTGAGTAAATTATACAATTGTTTGTGCACGTGAGCAGGAGTAGAGAACGCATTGCGCTCTTTGCCTTGTTCTGTGCAATGTATGCGCGCAGCGATTGTGTAACGGTTAGCGTATCGGACTGATATACCCAAGTTAGCGGGATATACCCAAGTCGGCAAGTTTGCGATCGAAGCCGTGGATTTTTAAGGGCGAAAAAATCCTTCGTACGCCTTCCTTCGGAGGGGAAGTAAAGCCGGCTGTCCCATGATAGTAGATTTACTTGCATGTAAAAGATCCTCAAGCCCAAATGACACCTCTGAGCTAAAATCCAAAATCGCTTGTTTCTCGCCCAAGAAATGCCTCCTTCCTCTGCTAGTTGGTGAAAGGAGCGCAGCGAAATTTGCGTTGTCAGACGGAAGAGCGGGCCCGATGGCCCGAGCCTCGCCACGTAAAATAAGGCATCAATTTAATATTCAAATTCAATGTATTGGCATTCTTTCGCACGTGTATTAGCGGATGCTTGCCCCACCTGTCGATTGAGTAAATCTGCTGGTGCGTGAGAGGGGCTGGGGGCGGAGCGCGGAAGGGGCCGCAGCCTGATTTACGACCGTGACGCCTTTCGAGAAAGGTTCCTTCGGACGCGAAACCAAACTTTTGGGGGACATTTAGTGAACATTTGGGGGAAACTGTTGTTAACATGTGAGGAAACATGCAGAGGATCATGTGTGGAACGTGCGTTCTGGTACGTCTTGGTGGTACGTGCCACAAACGTGTGGTGAACAAGCGAGGGGTCAGGTGGTGAACAGGAGAGACAACATGTGAGGAACATGGAATGTAATGTGGTGAGAATCATTTTACACTGCACGAGAACGAACCATGTACATGCGAAGTGACATGAGAGAGAACGTCCGAAGAACGTGGGAGGAGAATATATTGGGGAGCAGGTAGGAAACCATGCTGAGACAAGATGGAGCAAAGCATTAAATGAAGATTTAACTCTGTCGGCGAACGGGCCTCTGCAGCAAAGTTATCAGAAACTTGGCATTTATGTAAAATTAAATTGACGCCTTAATGCACCTGTCAGAATGGACTGCAATGCTACAATATACAGTTAAGGTTCTGGTCTGAAATTGGGATTCAGTACGAAGTTATTTTAACTTTCAAAACAATGATTTACCAAGTGTGTAATATTCGAACCTGGTGTTATTTAAAGCATTATTCATTTTATTATTGTTCGGTTATGGAAAACATTTTTCTCTAATACACCATCAAGATCAATGGGCATTTTAATGTCAGATTAACCTTTTAGTTATCAGCTGACGCTCTCTGCCCTCGATTAATGCCATTGTCTTTTTGCACTCTAAGGAGCCTTTACGCTAGCGGCTCTTGAACCCTATTAGAACAAAGAAGGAAGGAGAAAGAGGAAGAGAGAAAAGGGGAGAAGAAAGAAAGGGAGAGAGAGAGAGAGGGACTGAGAAGGATTGGGTATTTTGAACAAGAGACATGGTGGTTGAGATAGATCCCAGCATGCCGCAACACTAAAGCAAACACTCATTCATTGAGCGGGGTTCGAAACAGCCGATCCCATATCTCGAGGCTGCAGCCGTAAGTGCTACGGAATCTGGGTAATCCTCTGATACAGTATATTATTACACTCCTTAATTTCCGAGTTGTAATCTTCCTGTTAATCTTCGGTAGACTGAATTACGTGTTAAATCGGAGACAAAAAACGTGTGCTCACTTCATCAAGTACACGTACTCTGATAGTGGAGAGGTATTTGGAGAAATTGCCCTTCACTTCCTAATCGAGTCTACTTCGAGAAACACCGATATGAATGTAATTGGAGGAAACTTGACAGTAAAGTTTAAAAGAAAGAATGATGGCAATTTACGCGGAGAAATAAGGGAAACTACACAACAAAACAATACTGACGAAACAATATTAAATAATTCACGACCTCAAGCCAATGTACAATTCACATATAGTATTCACATATATTCACAAATAGCATTTTATATAGTCCATTTATTTCCATTACCGATTAAGCCGCCATTCTCATTCCGCGCATCCGTACGGTAGAGTTCTTATGCAGTCCATTGACTATTACGTCAAAGAATTTTATTTTCAAATCTGCGAACGGCTACGAACTAGGCGCAGAGAAAACCAAATATGACTAACTCTAGTTTACTTGCGTAACTGCATCACAAACGATCAGCAATGATGGTTAATGCAATCACTTTACAGAATTTCCTCTTATGTTACTATTCGCAAAAAGTCTTTTTTGTTTTTGAAAGCGATGATGTGTGCTCCGTACGTTCTGTGCAACAGTTTAGTTTAACCCACACATATTATCAAAGATTTTTGTTTGTAAAGTTCTTGGGACGCTCGCAAAGCTGAAATTATTCACGAGAGTTTCGCAAACGATCCACTTTCGGAAAAGCATACCGACTCTTCAACGCAGTGCGTGAGAGCGTAAATGGTCGTTTCTACCCGGAACTCGCAGCGCCCGCGGCTGCCAGGCGGATTAGCCCGCGCACGCCTTGGCGCCTCTCAAAGGAGCGGGAGGGGGAGGGGCGAGGGGCGAGGGGCGAGGGGCGAGGGGCGAGGGGCGCCGCTCATCGCGCGATGAGCCCTGACGCGGAGGCGTGCGCTCGCGCCGCGCGTGAGTTATGGGGCGGACGGCGATCGCCACGCGCCGGCCGCATTGCGCATGCGCGCGCCGGGGGCTTCTACAAGTCTAAGCCACCGCGCCCTCGCGTGATTGAGAGGTGCGCGCCGCCATCGACTCGGCCGACATACTGATCGAGAGGTTCCGGGATGGCCTGGCCAGGGCACGCCTCGCGCCAGAAACCTCCCGCCTGCATTCGGAAAAAAAATCACGGTTTTCGGACATTAATGCGATGAAACCCACCCTGGAACGCACGTGGTACAATTGACGTATCTTATTCATCCCTGTCTGGTATACGAGTAAGAAATAAAGAAGAACAAATAAATACTTATTTCCATCCTTGGTAGGAGTGCTACACAATTTACAACATTTTTGTATAACAGCATTTTTGTATCACTACATTTTTGCAGCAACACTACATTTTTGTATAACAGCATTATATATTTATAATAGAATCAAAATTAATTTTGCGAAACAACTCTCTTGTGATGTCTCGAGTATTTGACATCTGTTCGAGAAATCGGTTATTGGCAGTTCCGTTCACCGCTCTTCCCCACGATTCCCTCCTGCGATTGGCTGAATGTGGGATGACGCAATCATTCGTGCCGTAAAATCTAATACGGCGTCAGATGTGCCGTAAGATATTCTTTTATGAACGATTTCTTGCAACAGAAAATTTCGTTATAATGCCGGTAAACAAAAAAACACAATTAAAATGGTAAAATTTTGGAATACCTTCACCAGTATCCAGTTGGTGGTCAATATATGCCATGCAAGTAAAAGAAAATGTAAATGTAATCACATGAATTTCGTCGTTAGAATTACTTATATCAGTTAACGTACTGCTCTCCGTGGCGTTGGTATGTTTTTTTATAAAATGACTTCGCATAAAATAATAGAAAAAATAACATAAATTACACATAAAACTGCCCATGCGTGTCCGTGCGTTCGTGCGTCGGCTAGACCATCACTCGCGGCTAGACCACTTCCCGTGTACCAATCGAGTAATACGAGGTTCGTATGAGGTGTAAATCGACGCGTTTCGGTCTCCAGGAAGGGAACTGATAATTTGTTTTTGGATCCGGCTAGAAGGTTCTAAGAAATTTCCAAAAATGTGTTTTTTTTTCATGTTTTGGCGCTGCGATCGTAATGGGTAGAGGAAAAGTCCCCCCTAAGTAGATCTATGTAGGTGGCGTTGCTTAAACCAAGAGGCAATTTTTGCTCCACTCCATAATTTTCTTCCTCGTAGACTGCAACACTGATTGTTGTCATTTCTAGGTGCAATAAATGAATCGCGCGGCAGAACTGTCAATTACTCATGCTGCTTTGAAATTATTCATAAGAAGTGAAGTAATTCATCCGTCTTTTTAATTGAAAATTTGCAAAAACCTATGTACAGTGTAACAGTAGTACAGGGAAATTATTAAATTTGAAGAACTTCAAGTGAATACGGAGAAAACCAGAACTGTAATGCTAGAGAACAGAAAGGCATCCTTATTCGACTTTTAATATTTATCATCTTAAGCGTACAAATACCGATTCTCAAATAAATGTGACTAATTCATTATTCTTGTTAAACTTTATTAACACCTTATTTACATAAACACACAAAACAGTCGCGTTTTAATGTTTATATTTTTGCGAGTGCCTATCAGGGTCGCATTCAGAGAATAACCGATAAAGACCAATCACTTCGTGATATGTCAAGTTAGTAGAAGTATTTAATCAAGTTCATTAAGTAATATTCGAAACTTAATCGTGCTTTTCAGGGACTTATCACAATTTTTCAATTAAGATGTTTTTAGACGTATAGTTTCAGAAATGTACAGGCGTTTACTTGCGAGTGCCAAATCTCTAGTACACACGTATTATTGTGCCATTTTTACATCATCACCCGACAATATGTGTACAGTGGAGAATAGGGTAGATACCACGCTGACAACACAGTAAGTACTTTCCAAGGCAACAAAACGACTCATCTAAATACCGAAATAAAATCGAAATGGCATTACAATCTTTACGCAAAGTATACTCATTAACACGTGTCTGAACCAGAAACAAATTATTTCGTACCTGGTCGAGTACTGGCTGCACGTACACGTAATAGAATATTAAGCCTTTTTACGGTTAATAAGTTGCAGGTCTTTCCTTTAACACCAGAAACGAAATTCACTTAAGAGGAAATTACGCTACCATAAATGGGCGCGCAGCCGATGAAAGAAACCGTCACAACAAACGATTACCCGAAGCACGCTAATGGCGGTCATTAGCAAAGAAAAACGGCCACGGAGAGAAAAAGCGCCACGAAATTGCAGAGACGAGAGCAGCACTGTAATGGAGTTCGCTCCAGCTGCCGCAGAACCTGCGATGAGTAAGTGTCCGTGACACTTGAAATTAAGCAGAAAGACCGTGAGGCCGAAATTGGCGCCCTGCCCACGCGCGCAGCACTGAGCCGCTGAACACGAGGCGCCACGGTCCACGCATCGTTGCCCGCCCCCGCCCCGCCACGCCCCGCTACCCTCCGCTCGCGTGTGTCACCACCGCGACGCCCTCGCGCGTCAGGCAGCTGTGTCACCGCGGGCACGGACAGTAGGGGGAAAGGTCATCATCAGGGGGCGGATTTTAATGATATTTCGTGTTTTTTTCTTATCACTTCAGGACAATGCCGTTTAGTATTGAAATTAATTTTATATTATGACAAAAAGGAACGACCTATTTTTATAGGTAATTGTTTTTGCATTTTTCGTCGATTTCGGCTAATGGGTCATTTTTTACCCTTTTATGTCATTTTTAATGCATTTTTTGCTGATTTAATTGATTTTAATAGTACTTACTTCAAGCAATATTTACTTGACGCAACAAATGTTCACCACAGAATTCCTGAGTAGGCAATTCCATTTCTTCGCTCATATATAGTAACGTCAGCCGTTGTGAGTACTATGTAATCTAATGAACCTGCGACGCCTATCGGCGCCAGTCCAAACCAAACATTTGCAAGCTGAGTTCACTTGAACAAAAAGAAGAAGCCTCGATTACATCAGTACTATAACCAGCAGCTTGAGTTGTTCATCTGAAGTGGTTTTGATCAAATGTTTAACGTCATTTTTCTTTTCTTTTTTTAAACATATTTTAAAAGCATTTTATTGATAATTTTTGGCAATGTCAAAAAATCATCCCCTAATCATCATAATCACGGCAGCAGGATAAAGTACAAGAACAATTGAACACCTCGTGACAATAATATACTATGTCACTATACGAAGTTTTGAGAAAAAGGAAAGTAAAGGTTTAAACATTTCCATAAATAGGAAAGAAAAAGTAATGAAAATGGTATTTTTATTTTTGCAATCTATCAACATTCACAAGATGAAATGTTTGCATAATGTCCAATAATATGTAAACTGATTACTAAACAGAAATACTTTACACTAATGTCTCAATTTCATCAGAAACCTGGCAGAGCATGCTATTGCCTAAAGGTATTCAATTGAACTGCCGCACAACGCATGGAAGGATTTTCGATTGTTTGTTTTGTTTTCCAGTGGAGAGGTTCTTACATTTCAGCGCTCAGTCCTTTCCCCCTTTGAAATGGTACTAAATTATTAATGAAATCGCACGTCTGACAAATTTTTCAGATTTAAAACAAATCCTTCCCTTCGAGTTTCTTTTTCATGATAACTTATGGTTAGGAGTAACGTTCTCTCTTTTATCCTTGTATATTCAATTAAAATTAAATTTAGTTAGGCTTTGGCGGTTACGGCTGTATGGATGAAACCGCATAGTAAGTTGGATGGGCACTTTTCGAATTCTCTGTCTTGAGCAGAAAGATTAAATAATAGAGTACATGAAATTTAAATGAATAAAATTGAATTTATTGCGCGTGCTGATGTGTCCTTCATCCCCTTTCCAAAGAGAAATGATGTGAATGGCACAAAAGGAGATGAAGCCATGCAGAATGTTGTGGCGTGATCGTAAAAAATCGATGACAGAAATCGACATTTTCTGTTATTGTTATCTATGAACATGTTAATAGACTAAAATGTTTCTATATCCATTAAGATCTCCAATTAACGTATCGACACTGCTTTATTATCGATATACGAGCATTGATTCTCACACTGCTGGTATCAAAACCAAATTACCGATACTTTGCGCCCATATAACTTTAAATACGATTGTCAGCACCTAAGCTTTTTCGATAATACCCGACATGAACAGTTTCACACATGGGTGATGTTGTTGATTGATTGATTAGTGATTCCGAGCACGTCAACTGCCAAGGTAATTAGTCCCGAACGTGTAGTGCATATTTTATCTCTAAATTCAATCTTCCCCTGCCGGATAGCAAGATCCGGCGCCGACCTACCAGTGGGTACGCTGGGTTTACCTCAACAAGGTATCTGGCACCACAAGACCACCGCCCCAGCTGGGACAAGCTCTAAATTCCTGACTGATCTCTCGACATGTGTGGTAGTGTAGTGCATGTGAGTGTACGTGTGTGTAAGGGGTGAGGAAAGGACAGTTTGGTAGGGTACTTATCCAACATTCACCAGGTGTTGTAGGAAAAAGAAACTAAAAACCCGTATATTATCAATCAGAGTCGACAATCCTGCCACAGTCGGAAGTGGAACGCTAGGACCTCGCGGTTACAGAAACATCAATTGAATCGTTTATTTCAGAAACCCGTTAAACGCCAAATCCCTCTCTTCGAGAGAACAGAGAATAAGTTCCCAATTTGTCAGATTTCAATTTCTTTTATTAAAGGAGTTGATAAATAAATATTTTTCAGATAACTATGCACTAAACGATGTGTCTATCCTCCTGGAACAATAATCCGCCTCTAAAATGTGTTTTATATTTTGACGGGTTTCTGAAATAAACGATTCAATTGATACCCTGAGCCAAATTAGTCGGGAGCCCCCTCGGGAACGACCTGGGTTTGAACCGCGGGGGCTGAAAGAGAGCACGATACTGCACAACACAAGTATACCATAACTAACATTACAGCTTCAAAGGTTACTTAACAGAATACAACCTATACGAGCACGTTTTACATTTTGCCTTAAAATTTGCAGTTTTAATGAAGAACACAATACACAGAAATATTCTTGAATTGAATGTGAAACCTGACACTGCTTCTTCGTCACTAAGGCACGCAAGCGTGGGCGCCACCCATGGCCCCGCCCGTGGCCGTTCGCGCGTGCGCGTGGGCGAATTCCGCCCCTGTTTCGCCCCCGTTGGCGGGGTGGGGCGGGGCGGGGCGGGGCGGGGCGGGGCGGGGGGCGTCAGGTGCGCGCCGCGCCATTAAGCGCACTTCGCACGCGGCGCACGGTGCGCATGCGTGGCTGCCGCCCTCGCGCCCCGCCACGCCCCTCCACCCCGCGCCGCGCCGCGCCGCGCGCCGGGCCAATCCACGCGCGCCAGAGGCCGTGCATTCATTACCTAAACAGGGCAATGGGAGGCATGCACGCAATTGGCAGACAATTGGCAATCGAAGCGACGAGGACGCTCCGAAAATTATGCATTAGGTCCTGGTCTTCGACCTTTTCGAACCAAAAGGCCTTTTCCGTTTTCGCTAAATAGGGGCGCGCCGCGTTCATTTATTAGTAACAAAATAGCATGATACTGCACAACGCAAATATACCATAATTAACATTACAACTGCCAAGGTTACTTAGCATTATACAGCCTACACGAGTACGTTTTGCGTTTTGCCTTATAATTTGCAGTTTTAATGAAGATCACAATACACAGAAATATTCTTGAATTTAATGTGAAATCTGACACTGCTTCTTCGTTACTAAATGCTCAATACTGCCTTCAATGCTGAAAGAAGAATGTCGATCGTAGTTCTCTCAGTGAGCGTCGAAAAGTCTGTTTATCGTCTTTTACTTGATATTCATCCTGGAGAAAAGATATTTCTTTCTGATCACTGAGGCACCATATTCCAATACTCTCCATCCATTGCAACACAGAACTTTTTGAATTACCTGTGGTGCAGGTCAACTCGAGCAATAACTGCGTTGTAATTCAAATGAGTGTTTGCGGGCCGCACAAAATTACAGTGATTTTGTACAAGATGATTTCTTGTAGAGTGCAACAAGAAATGTACGTTTTATTTTCAAAACATTAAATTCAGAGAGCACTTGACCCCCTTCAATTTCTACTTAGTATTTTTCGAGAGTCTGGCCTTCATTTTTCGTGAGTGTTGAACTTCAGGTTTACAGTACGAGGAAAGAACATAGTTTTAATAATGTCAATACTACACGAGAGGGTAGGAGGGTGCTTTGACTGACAGCGAATTCTCATTTAAAATAATAGACCGAAAAATATAGCAAAATAGCGGAATTCACCAAATTCATAACGAATGGACATTTATTTTAAGTAAAATGTGTAACTGAGGTGTTTGTGATACACCCTGTTTGCCTTTTAGTTCACCAGCATCTAGTGCTCCTCGTTTAGACTCGTGTTCATCTCCCTCACACTGAGGAGGGAAGGCCGGGTCGATCGCAGCAACTTCACGGTTTATGCGAAGGTTGTCTAGCAGCACTTAAGCTGAGTCCCTCACATGACAGATGAAAAGAAAGAAGAAACTCGTAAGGCTCCAAGAAGAAAATATACGTAGTTTAGCTGCTCAAATTATGTGATTTTTATTACCTTTGAAACTCTGATTTTCAACATACATGCACAATATTGATTAATATGTTCAGAGAAACATGTTTGACTGGATATTGCTCATAAATTGTTCATGGACAAAATGGAAGAAACTGTCTTACGTAGTCGCGAATCGACCACAGCATGTCACTTTCTGATGGAATGAAAAACAAAAATAATGTGCGGTTGAGGAAGCAGAGGCGATCTTGCAATAGTCATTCCGACTTCTTTTGTCAATGTCATCAACCTCGCTTACTACATGCTTTCTCAAGAAACATTCTGAAGAATTGTACAGGTAACTTAAACTGACAGTAGAAATGTAAATGAATTACCTAGCTTATAATTCATAACCACTCTTGCTCTGCTACCAATAAAAAATTGTTCGAGATACAAAGGATGTTCATGAAAAGAAGTTTAAAGAAAATAGAAAAAATACGTATTTTTAAACTATATTTCGGACATGTTAATGAAGCGGATACACATGATTATGTAAACAAATTCTATTAAACATGTTTAAGAATAGAACTTAATAATTAACAATTCTTTACACAAGAAAAACCTTTAAAGACCTTTCCGTCATCGTTAATTCGCAACGTTGGTTCTTTCTCGTTGTTTCGCCACATAAATTAAGCAGCACGTATGAGTATGGTATGCAATGTGTACACCTTTTAGTATTGTACGCACGCTCCAGCTACCCATTCTTCTTAGAAATGTTTAACTACTGAATGTTCAGCAAAGAAAATTCAATTTCGTAAAATTTATTTACATTAAGTCGTATATCCTACATCTGTTTAAAAGAAACAACATACCAGAGAGATTCACTGTTTCACATCCTTTCACAAAAGGCTTATTACAATGTTCAATCTGACTTGCAAATTCAATTCAGCTACTCGTAATGCTTTTAATCATACAGTATTCGCACACACTCAAGGGAGACGATTCAATAAGTATATGATTTTAGGGGCATTTAAAGATGAATCAAACCACGGCGAAGTCATGCGACATGACCATCTGTCGGTCCTCTGAACGCAGACAGGGATTAACCCATTCACGCTCTACACAGATCACAAGCATCCTTTAGACAAAGCACGAAAGTGTTCGAAAGTTGTCAAAAGTGCGTATGTGGAGTACAGTGACGTGCAGTGAAGTGACGCTTTTCAGAATGTGCCATCAAAAACGCGAGTGAGGTGCGTTCTTACTCATACAATTAATGTATAAATAACTGGACACCGAAAAGAGGTGATGAAGAGAAGAGTACGGAGTACTGATGTGTACTCCTTTTCTATTTTTTAAACTTGTCTATATTTTTTTATTTTTGGCGTTAATTTATATTATTTCTCTTTTGTAATATTTGAATGAATCGTTTCTTTTAATTCTTATTTTTGTACTTTTTCAACTTAACTGCCTCCGAGAGTACGCTCATTTGCAGTGATAGATGATTATTATTGCCAAAGCTCCCTAGCGCCCCCACAGCTGCCGCCAGCCGCGAGTCTCAAGGAGTTGGCTGCGCCCCCTCGCGCCCTCCCCCTGCGGCGCCTCCGTGGCGGCGCGGGCGCGCCAATGCCGTTAGGGCCGCGCGTTTATGCGGCCGCAGTCGCCGCGAACGCGCGTCGCGCGGCGAAATTTATGGGCTTAATGAAGCGATGTGCCATTAAGTCGTACATCACCCGCGCCGCCCGCCCGGGGGCTGGCGCGGGGCGAAGCGGGGCGATGGACGCGCACTCCGCTCCCAATGGGACGCTTCGCGCAGCACATTGATTTTCAAATATTATATTATATTAATTTATGTTCTTTCTCATTAGTTTATGTTTTTTTCTTATTTATTTATTAATTTTACTTTCTCCCCACGCTTATGCAGTAGAGAAAGTTATGTAATGCTGCACGAAAAAACGGAGAATTTTAGGCTCAAAAAAACTCATTACAGGGCCCTGTTTACGAGGCTCACAGGATTACAGGGCCCTGAAAAGGTGGATAAATGCAATTGGTAAATTTAGGGAAAAAATCTCTAGCACGTGGTGTAATCAGAATCCATGTTTTGTGGCTCCTTGATACCTAAAAACGATTGACGGGAAGACGCCGGTACTTCCGTCTGTGAATAAAGCTAAAGGCTAAACCATTAAGCTGATTTTCTCCAAAAGTGATATTTTCCCATCGATGTGGCTGATGTCACGGATCCTTGAATTTGAAACCGATATTTAAATTTTGGGGGTACTTTACATAAGCCCCTCGGACAGTTTTGAATTTTTTTTTAAAAAAGCACCATTGTTTTGGATTGAATTTTGTTGTTGCACAGTGTAAAAGACGTTTAAGGGAATGCTTCAGGTCCCACTTTCGTTGATAACTAATTTTTCGAAAATTGCAAAAATTCAAATATTTTCGGCATTTTCTACAATTACAATTACGAAAATTGAGATTTTTCCCTTAATGAAATCTGTTCTTTAAAGATAGTTTTTTAAATAAGGCCATGAACATTTTTTCGAAAATTTGAGAACCTTTCGAGCCATTTTTGAGCGTACATGGTGTAAGCGAGGGCGAGAAAGTAATGTTGTTAAAGCACCCTTTTTTAGGAAAGCGATGGTTTCAATATTTTGTCACATAAAACTTTTATAAAACTTTTAGTACATTTAAAAATTACATTAAAATGTTTTTTTAAGTTCTATTGCCATTTGTCGAGAATTTTAATAAATCAAAATAGTACATGGTGAAACTATGATGTATTGATTATGAGGCACGAGCCTGAAAAATACAATGCTTTTTATACGACTAGTAATAACTATTACAAGCTGCTCCAACTTATTTCCGCTTTCTTTCTACTTTTGGCGTGGTTAATTCCATGTTTGATTATCTCCCGTTCAACCATTTGAGACTTTACCTGCAGTTTAGTGTCACGTGCCTGCAGGTCATCTCAATACAACGAAATATTTACTAGAATGATGACTAATGCTTAATTACCTCTGAATGCTTGCATTCTCTGATTGGCCACTTATCTATAGAATAATGAAGCTGTGTCATAATGACTATCCCTACGGAACGAGACAAGTAATAATAGAAACATGTAATAAAATTATTTAATGGGAGTAGAAAAACATTATTTTAACTAAGTTATTTAATTTCAATGCAATAAGAAAGTAGATTGTCAGAATAAGTATTTTTTACCGACAATAAATTAGTTTCGCTATTTACAATTACATAGCTGTTATTTACTTTTACGCAACTGCACTCGTTTTCGCATAGTCTTCACAACCTGACCATTTTATGAAAAGAGGAGAGATAAGTTGTCTTTAAGTTTAGGCTAAAATCGGAAAAATGGGTGGTTAAAAATATTTGAAACTTGTAACATATTTTTCTAGTATACATATTTCGTAATATATTCAGATGGTGATCAGAGCGATTCATGAGTCTACAAATACATCTCCTTTAATATCAGCAAAGCAAGATTAATTTGTGCTTAGTGTCTTAAGACAAAGACACATTAAGACACAAAACAGCATTAAAAACTACTCCCTTCAGCACTGCTTTCGCCGTAACAGACGCATCATCCTCAGTGGAAAGTTTATAGGACGACTTTGCCTTCCTCAGAGACCCCCTCTTAAGGATAATTCAAAGGTCAACGGTGCTTCATTCATGTGGCAAACGAGACGCCCATCTACTCGTGAAATGTACAACGCGGCAAGTCCAGCTTATGATTACATTCATGTAAGAATTTGTAGTTACCGCACCCGAACCTCGCGAGGTTTTTCTCTCGCCTTGTCAAGCACGTGAATTTATGACATGTGTAGCTGAGTAGGTCACGTTATAAGCTACTAAAAAGGCGTCTCAACCATTGTCTAAGAGTATGTAACGATTGGAAAACATCTCAGAAAAAAATGTATATCATGAGATGTCAAAGTCTCACAGGGAGTCGGAGTGAAATCACATTGTCTGTCCATTTACGACTAAAGCAGGCACGTGTAGCGCCTGGGCGAATATTGGATCTCTTCTTGTGAACTCCACTTTTAACAGAGCAGCTTTGTTTGCAATGTCGCATTTATCTCTGAAGTCAACAACTGCTCATAGATTGTTCAGCTAGATTTACAATCTTTATCAAAGCAATCAGTACTAAACATATTTTGTTACAATGAGCAACTGACCGACAAAAAATTGCGATTGACCATCGTGTTGATGTAGTCATTTTTCTCCTAATTGGGTGACTCGAAGTGGCAACGATAAACCATCAAAGTAAAATGAGAATAATAAATATCAACAGAACAAAGATAAAATTGCGAAGAAATTGTTTACTGAATTTTAACATACTGAACAGACACAACATATAGTTCAAATAATTACAAAACACAAGTAAATAAAAATTGTTACATATAGCAATTTTTGATATATCTTTATGACATAACACTGAAGTGTCCAGTTCTAACAATAATTATTCAACATGCAATTACAAATATCTCACAAGGAAACCACATATTATTCATAGACTGAATGAAACGTATGGAACCCTATTCAAATTATATCCGGTTATTAACAAAAAAACATCTCTAAAAATTGAAAATTCTCTGTTTCTTTACAAATCAATCCTACGACCCTCAATAACTTACGCAGCCCCAATCTGGGGAGGTGGCGCTTCTTCCGTTATGAAGCCCTTACAAACCTTACAAAATAAAATACTTCCTACAATTACGAATGCCCCGTGGTATATAACCAACAGACAACTACATAGAGAACTAGCCATATTACCACACCACAAATTACATTTCACTACTGTCGTCCAAATTCTTTTCTAACCTCCAAACTGGCCCTTGCACCAGCCACTTTAACTTCGGAAAAACCAGCATTGCTCCTAAAGAATTCCCAAAAGATCTGTTCAGTCCCCATAAGCTAGAGACAGTTTTGTGCCACTTCACTCTCTATATCTTGATTACTTTCTTGTAACATACAATTTCACAAAAATTAACAAAAATCATCATGTGGGGATGTCCTCGTTCAAAAATATGAGTATGATGGTGCGCTAATTTATAGTTACACGTAACTTTGAGAAATTATTGATTTGAATTAAAGCTAATACCTATAAAGTGGTAATTCCACTAATCTGGTAAAATAATAAATTTAAAAAAAATACCGATCAATTTTCTTATTGCTATAAGTCATAAATGTCAGAGAAAATGACTGCGGTTGCCGCACATAAAAATATCTTGCATCTCAAAGGCGTAAATAGATTAGGGAGGCACAAAGTAGGTTGTCCTTTCCCCGTACCTCGTGCGGACTGAAGGAATGTGGAGAGAAATACCCAGAGCAAGAGCTGACTTGTCAGATTTGTGTATCAGTTTCTGGTTGATCTCCCCTACCACACGTTCCCCACGAATTTACAGCACCTGGCGACCGTTTAGTAGTTCATCAGTTTTATTACGAGAAAGGAAATTGTGAACTTGTGAATAATAATACAGAATGCTTGGCAAGTCAAGTTTTAAAATTTAATTATTGTTAGTGCTCCTCATCAGTGATGGTTACGTGTTATAAATAAAACCTCACATCATGGGACAAAAAATTAATAACAATGTCATTCTGCAATTTTTCATCTTTGAAGACTGGATATAAATCTAGCAAACAACAAAAAAATACAAGAAATAAAACATGAATCAAGAAGAGTGCCAGAGTTCGTAAACAAATAGCACAGATGATGCTCAGCGTGGAAGACGAAGTCAACAGTTAATAATGGGTGACCTGCAAGAGGGAAAAAATGGCCATACTTTCTCTACTTACATACGAGAAAGTAGTTGTATTATCAAGAGACTGGTTAGGAAAGGAGAAAATTGCTCACCAAACTTCGAGATGAAAGTAAGGTCTGGGTTTACTTATCGCTTTAGAGGTATGTTGAGTTGTTCCTTATTTTGCACTGCCAGTCGTAAATTTACTGTTACGTCCGCCCTTACATGTTTCAGCTCTGTATAAGTATCCCAACCAAGTGGCGGAAGAACAGGCACCACGGTTAACCAATGAGTTCAATGCGCGAGAGGGCGTAATGTCTAGTGCACACGCCTTTCACAGCTGTTCGATCGCCCATGAATCCATGCAGGAATATGCATCATCCATGTTGGACAATGCGAGCTCTCGAGGGTTATCTCGGTATTCTCTCGCTTCCCGTAATCCTCTCCCCACCATTTCCCCATCACCATTAACGCTGTCATCCACTAATTAGTTCATCACTGAAAGGTCTCTCCACCCCAATAAATAAATAAATAAATAAATAAATAAATAAATAAATAAATCCACATAACATAAGTATGTGTGACAACGAGAATACAATGTCGGATTTATAAAGTATTCGTAGTAGTGCAATAGCAAAAATGCTGTAAAACAAAGCAGATGCTTTAGTTTCTTTCCCGAGTTCCTGGGTACATAATGGAACAATATACACCTCTCACGTGGACGGAAGTGCAGTTTTCTTTCCAGTTTCCTCGGGCATTGAAAAGCGTTTTTTAGCGACGTTTTTGGATATTCCTGGTTTTCTAGTCATCTAACGAAACCATGGACATCTCTCACATGACTGAGGATTTCGTTGTTTCCTTTCAATGTCTGCGCGCATTGGAAGGAATAACGCCATCCGCCCAAGGCAACCCGACGCCGCGAAATGTTGACAGATGTAAAGTGTGCCAAAGCCGATGGCTCAAGCCCCTTAACTAGGTGCATCCTGATGCGACCTGAGAAAGAGCTTTGTCGGGGGGCGAGCGTGGGTTGGGCGCTAAGCGCAGCCATTTGTCAGCGCCGCACGAGGACAGGCGCTGAGCAGGAAAGGAAAGACACTGTGCCTGAGCCAATGCATTCACCCATTTTGCAACCTTCTCTCAAGTGACCTGCGATAACAACGCTTATTTGTGCAACAAGTATTCATTCATTCATTCATTCATTGTTTTAATATGCGGGATTTTTCTGTGAGAAAGTTCACTTCCAATAAAGGGAAATGTAACGTGGTTGGTTTCTCAATAATTTAAAACAAAAAATCTAAAATAGGTTAAAGGATATAAAATACGTTCGAGAACAAATATGTACGCCTCTCTGTCTTTGCCAAAACGAGGTTCAGTGCTTGATGATACGTTTCTGTATGGATGGAGTTGGTATTTTACAAACATTATGCCAGATTCGCTCACTTTATTTCTAAACGAGAAGCATTACCAACATATGGAGACTCGAAGCCAACAAGCTCTTCATTACCATGCCACGACTCGTGACCATTTTGACCCCGCGTCGCCTATTTGTTCGAATGCAGGAAACGTGTTGTTAATCGCAGACCACCTGCAGCCGAAAGAAGCGTGTATGGGCCGGTGGCGGGGCGGGGCTGGGAGGGGCGGGGTGGGGATGGGAGGGGCGGGAGAGCGCTCTAGACGACGCTGGGCGGCGCGTCGCGGGCGAAAGCGCTGGTGTCTTCGGCGCGCCGCATGGCAGCAGCACTAGGATACAACTACGTTGACGTCGCTCGCTCGTCGTCCACATGCTCTAAATCGCGCGTCTGCTTCCTTTAGCTATGAACTTTAGATGGTTCTTAGTGATTCCGGGCGTGACAACTACTGGGGTCATTAGTCTCGTAAGTGTAGGGCATGTTTTTCCTCTGGATGTGACGGTGATCTTCCCCCGGTGGATGACGGTAGTGTAGTTTATGTAAGTGTGTTTGTAAGGGTTGAGAAAAGGGCAAGAAAGAGAAAAGAACTATCACAGCGCGGTCCGTAGCCTGTTTGTTAGAGTACTACTCCAGCACTCTCCTGGTGCTGATTGCCTGTTGCCGAAACCTTGGAAAACTACTGATCAGACCAGAATTCTCCTCAGACAGCTCTAAACCCGGCCTAGCTGTCTAGCTAGTGTCGATGATCCTGCCAGCGTCGCGACTAGAACCCAGAACCTGCCGGCCAGAGACACTGCAATGACATCAGTTCATGCACTGAACCACCTCTCCCGGTCCTTTACCTTTGAAGCTCTCCCCCTTTTTCATCGGGGCATACCACTGCGCCTGTTCAACTGAGCTCCATCCACGAGCCGTAGTTTAATCCAGGAGTGAAAACTCCCTAAGATTCCTACATTTTCCCATGGATTTCTCCACTTCTTTTCCTCTTGTCTAAAAGGTTGTAAACCACTGTTGTTCTCAGTAATTTCATCTTCGCTTATTGTGCACGCATAAAGCTTTTAAGATTTACAATTCGCTCTTTCGTAGAGGATCATCGGGACTTTCCTCCTCCCCCAGAAATTTGTTTACATTTCTTAAAATCAATTTAAAAATTTCCATACCTATATGAAACTTGTGCCTAAACGTTTACATCTTAAAAGGCCTGTACGTTCTGTACTATACACAGTGGGAATTCGTTAGTTTTCCCCTCCGTTTAATTCTCGCAAACCTACGACACATTGTTTCGAATAATCACTTTCTAATTACTTAAAATCACGTTTTTGAATTGTATATTGATATTGTGTATAAAATGTCACCAGAAGGCAACAACCTACAGAAAATGGTTTCTTCACTTCGTATCTAAATCTGAAGATACATTTCAGTCATAATCGATAGCACTATCATTTCCAACATTTGCTTTACCGGGAGTTCATAACTTCAAACGTATAAATTCCCACATTATACGTATTGATGCGCTCACGAAGCACTTTCACTTATATTACATATGGAAGACGGTATGTGGCGAACGTTCTGAGAACTCAGTCCCGATGAATATTGATGAATGAATGACATGGACCGCATGCACATCTGCTTACAGCGAATAGTTGAAATAGTATTTTACGATATTTACTGAGCAAGTGAGCAAAAATATACGATAATTTCTTATTTTTCACCAATTTCAAACTCCCATTTCACAAAAGTGATCCCGATAATTGTTGCCTGGCATTAATTAGATCCTCATTACCTACTTTTCGAACGAAGCCATTTTCAAAATCTGTCAAAATAGTTCTCTCACGAAGATTGAGAACCCCAAAACAACATCCTTTTTAGTCAATTCCATTGTCATTTAGACACCGTACTCATTATTAAAAAGTTATGCATTTATGTTATCATTTGATGATATGTATTACATTTGAACAAAAACTCATTCTTGGTAAAGGAAAAAAGATAATGCAGATGTCGGAGGTAGGTAACATGGCTTCGCAAAACGGAATGAGTATTTGAGTTTCCGGGTGAACCTAGTTTCCAGGAGGCGATGAATAATACATGGACATAAACTATAGCACTCGACAAGAGGCAAAAACTCGCCGACCACTAGAATTTGTACACGACAGTTCCACATGTAGTCATGCTACTGAGTTCACAGTTGGCGGTGGTGATGATTAAAATTACTGACCGGTTTAAATAAGTATGTCATCGACATTTGCAGAGTTGAAGCCATTCCAAGAAAAAGACGCTGATCAGAGATGCAGGAAGTCGACCGTTTCAGTGGAACCATTGATTTTCTTTAACTGCTAAGTCTCATTTATCGTTTCCTCCGAGCACATTGGTAAGTACGACATTCAAATAAAATATATAAATTTCATTTTTTTTTCCTGAACACAAATCCAATACGATACGAAGATGTCAATGATTTGAGCTACCGGATAGTAGCGACTTTAAATGCTCCGAATGTTTTCCAACAAACACAATGAAAAGCACGGCCATCCAGTTGGTTTGTTTGTTTCTTAATGCCTTATTTTACGTGGCGAAACTCGGACCATCAGACCCGCTCTTCCGTCTGACCACGCAAATATTGCTACGCTTCTTTCACCACCCTACGGAGAAAGGAGGTATAACCTCGGGCGACGAAACAGGCGATTTTGAATTTAGCTGAGAGGATTCTTTTAGGCTTGAGGTTCCTTTACATGCCTTAAATCTACTACATAAGACAGCCGGTTTTACTTACCTTCCGAAGGATTTTTTTCGCCCTTATAAATCCTGGCTTCGATCGGATTTGAACTCTCAAACCTGGGTACAGCAGCCGGATACGCTGCCCTGTATAATATATACACGCGTATTCCCGCAAGACAGCCATAACATGCAAATAATATATTCACTGTAGAAATTTCGTTCAATTGAGAAGCTCCCAAAATGCGTTTCGACAACTGAATCATCTGCAAAAAGCCGAAAACCGAGAACGAAAGCAAACGTTCGAGGGAGGGCTAGGAGAAGAGGGAGGGGCCCCTCGCCCAAACACGCGGTGCGCTCCTGGCCGCTCGCCGTGCGCGTAGCGGCGCTTTGATGTGAAGAAATAGAGGCGTAAAAATACGCCGGTGGTTGCTCAAAATACGGGATTAAAAAACAGGCGCGACGAGGAGGCGGCGGCGGCGACTGCAGGCGCAGGCGAGCACCCCGCGCCTCCCGGCCTCCGCCGCTGCACGGCCGCTTCGCTCAGCGTCACGGCGCTGCGCGGCTCCAAACTTATTTGGTCAAACCGGGTGAGGTGGCTCAGGGCATCAATTTATTTCATTGCAGGGCCTCTGACCGGGAATACCTCGCTTCCAGACCCGACAGAGGCAGGATTTGCGTCACTGGCTTACTAGCTACGTCGTGGAGGAGAATTCTAGTGGGCGGCTGCTCTGATCGGTAGTTTTCCGTGGTTGCTCCGATCAACACCAGGCGAATGCCGGAGCAGTACCCTAACAAACGGGCCACGGACCGCGCGCGATCTTTCCTTCCCCTCCCTCATCTAATCCGCAACCCTTGCGAACGCACTTGAAGAGAAACCAATCGGGAGCTTAGAGCTTGTCCCGGCTGGGGCGGTGCCCCGTTGGTGGGCGATACCTGGTTAGGGAAATCGAGCTAGCTGAAGTGTAGATTGATGCCGAATATCATCATCCAGCGGGGGAAGACCACAGCCGCCTCCCGAGGGAAAAATGCACTACACTTACGGCACTAATGACCTTAGCGGTTGACGTGCCGGAATCACCAAACAACAAATCAAGCAATCTCTATATGGTTAACGGCACTCTTGAATAATACAGACATTTTGGAGGCTCGAAGTCTGCTGAAATCAGGTTGAAATAATGTATTAATTAAATTCACGTACATTTATTTCAGTTAGAGTCGTACAAATCTAATATTTCTATTACAACTGACATATAACGCAATTTCACAATACTACTCAACCCTCCTCGTGAGTTGGCTGACGAATAACGCCCATAACGCATGGCTGGCCCGAGAGCCAGCCACTGCGCTACCAGGAATAACGTCCGCCAGACGGCGCGTACTGTAAGGAAAATGGAGAATGCCTGGAGGGAAAGTTTGGTAACTTTTTTTTGTACGGAGTGTATTGTACGAATGCGAATCTTAGACACAGTTAGAAAGTTGAAACTGGAATGTTAGCATCCACATTCTTACTGTCATGGAGGAGAATTCTTGCGTCCGGTTTGTTGGTAGTTCTCCATGGACTGGCACGGACCGGCCGCGATCGTTCCTTCCTTGTACCTTTGCCCTCCCTTCTCGCTCACACACACACACACACACACACACACACACACATTCATTTACACTAGTCCACTTTCGTGTACATTTGTTGGAAGCGTAGACCTCCACCCGGCTGAGGCGGAGCCTCGCTCGGAGAAACCGCGCTATTGGACGTGTAGGTCGGCACCGTCGCCTCCCGAACTATAAACTCAACTAGACTTACGGTAATGCGCCTTCAGAAGCTGATAAGACTGTAAACACAAAATAATCTATCGATCAATCTTTCTTCCTAACGCCCCAGCGCACTTCCAATGGCCAAGGCGGGAGGAATGTGTTGGGAAGCCGATTCTCTAGATTCTCGTGTGCAAAGAGCAATGTGATATATTTAATGAGTGTGATAGAAAATCGAAAAACCCTGGCCAAAATCATACTCTAAGTAAATATTCGATAAAATGTGGATTTACATGCAAGATAAATAGAAAATAATATTTTTTAGATATTAAAAAAAGCTTTTGTGTATTACGTTATTGAGCGATTTCTCGACACAATATTTTTAACCTCTTAGAGAAGGTTTTGAAACGAGACGTTTTGGTTGATTTTAATAAATCTTTATAGTATATTAATTCACTCTCTTTGAAGGAAAATATCAAAGAAACTAATTTTACTAACATTATTTGATAAGATTGTGGACCAACAAGTTACATATGGTGCCTACATCAAGGTTCATACTTTGTTCATTCTCTCATCAAAGGAAGTTGAAGTCTTCATTAATTTCGTACAGCGAAGAGTAGAGTTGCACTCCATTTTCCAAGGCAGATCATGCAGTAAGCCAATTAATTTCATTCCGAGAATCCTTCTCAAAATCGTTCAGCATAATTCTCTCAACAGACGTACTCTCTCGAGCGTGATTAATCACGTTCGATTTCTTGATCTGGCTTTCGTCTGTTCGTGAGTATCGAAAATGTATTGTCTTGTTATGGCCAATTCCATCAAGGACATAAAAACATGGTGACCTACCCCCGCACTTTATTTCGTTTAGGAGCATTCTGCACAGTCCAGCAAATCGTCAAACGCTCTCATCGCGCAATTACCAATTAACGTAAGAGGTACTTTAGTCAAAAGAGTTTCTCTGTTCACGGACGTGATAAAACGTCTTTGCTATTGTGGAACCTTGACTCTTAGTATACATTTGCTTGGATGCTTGAAGGATTCAAGGAGATTAAATAGAAAGCTATTAAATATCACTTTGAGGAAACCTACAAAAATCCTCATTTAGCCTACCGACAGATCAAAAATATAGTTTGCTAGTAACTAATAAAAAAAGATGATCCTTAAACTGTTGACAAGCTCTGAATGAAATGATTGTAGCATTTATTTCGTAACGTCAAATCTACATCGTGACAACAGACGTAGAAGACAATCCCTTTAATACTTGGTTTTACTTACGAGCACATTATACGGCTCAACAATGCATAGAGGCTGCCTTCTCGCTCAGCGTAATCCTCGCCAGCGCCGCGTGGGTAACGAAGCGGGGCGGGGCGGAGGGCGCGCCCGGCGGCCGCGCGGCGAATTATAAATAATATGGAAGAAATCGCCGCGAGATTTGTGACGGCGATGTCTTACGAGGGCCCCCCTCCGGTCTCCACGGGGAGCGAAGGACAAATTTATGCCATGAGTTATGGTAATGAAGACATTTATACACACGGATGCGTTTAGAATGCACAATAAAACGCGCCGGACTTCAATTTATGCGCGTGATTCCGACGCGATAAAGAGACCACTCTGCGGCTAAACGGCCGCGACGCTGCTGCCCCCCAGATCCGGCGCAGATACGCGCGTCCAGGCGTCGCTGGCGTCGCGACGCCCGGCGCATTATGCGCGCGCGGCAGCCCCCGCGCCGCCCCCGCCACTCCAAACACGCCCACGCCTTCGCCCGCCTCGCCTCGCCGCGGAGACGCCCTGGGGAAACACGCCAAGCGCCGACGCAGCGCCTGCGCTTGCCCGGAGGGGTGGGGGGTGCGGAGGGAGGACGCGGCAGAAGTGTGGGATCGCAGCAGATGGAAATGGGACGGTGGGAGGGCTGGCAGGGGCGAAGTAGGCGGAAGCGATGGCGCGGGCAGCGTAGGGGGAAAGCGAAGCGGGACTGGGCGGAGCGGGTGGGCGGAAGGAGGACGAGGCACAAGTGTGGGACCGAGAGGACCGGGGCGGGGCGGGAGCGGGCGGGAACGATGGCTGGCCGACAGAGGGGGCGAAGTTGGCGGAAGCGATGGCTCGGCAGAGTGGGGGAAAGCGAAGCAGGACCGGGCGGGCCGGGCAGATGAGCGGAGGGAGGGCGGGGCAAAAGTGTGGGATCGGGAGCAGCACACGGAAGTGGGGCGGGTGGGACGGCTGGCCGACGGCGGGGACGAACTAGGCGGGAGCGAGGGCGGGGACAGAGTGTGGGAAAACGAGGCAGGGTCGGCCGGGCGGGGCGGGGCGGGGGCGCAAGCAGTGGGCGGCGAAGGGGCGTGAGGTGGTTGGGGCGGGAATATTTTAACGACTTAACGATTCGAGAGTAGCGCTTCGCCGCTAAATAAAAGCCCAACACGGCCGGACGGAGGGCGGAGCCCACAGCTGCTCTGTGACAATGGGAGGCATAAAGAATAGATAACCATCGATATAGTATATCTAAACGTCGCCTATTTGTGGGTAAGTGATATGATATGCTGTTCACGTGGTTTCATTCGTCATGAAGCGCAGAATGGTGAAGTGCTGATAGTAGGACTCCAGAAATAATCCAGAAAAATGAGTCCGAATAGAAAATTGAAAACCAGATTACCTGAGAAAGACGTATGTTCCTTTAAAACGATAATAAAATAAAAATCAATCTCGTTCTTCGCGTTCAAATTGCTTCAGTCTCCAAAGTAACCAGCTCAATTGTATTATCTGAAAGTGTCTCTCCAGATCGCACGAAATGAAGACAGCTGGTCGTAAAATGAATTAAACAGGTCTTACAATTAGTTTAGTAAGTGTAACCAGTAAAAGACGGCCATGATTCTGGTTTCCTCTGTGGCATTTGTAAACATTAACCAAAACAATGAAGAAGAAAAAGTTAATAATTGTTTCATGAGTGTAAAACATTCAGTGACGCTACAAAAGACACGACAATAATAATTAAAACGCTTAATTTCATAAGCGCCATAGATTAGTGTCGTGGAAAACAAGGAAAAGACCCATTTGTAGGAACATCTGAACAAAGTATTCTTTATGAATAACTAAAATAGTTTTTGACGTCCCATTGATCTGGGAGCACAGATCTATTCAAATTTTAAGCAGATAAATCGTAATTATGGCACTTTATCTTTAATGAAACTAAACACTTCCATTGCAATCATTAAGTTGTGATCCTAGTGTCTTGCACTTGTCTCCTTCAATGGGAACAGTTCAAATTCATGAGTACGCAGCGGTGATTGAGAAAGAGTCCCAGGAGCGCTGAGTGTGTACTTGGAACGGACAAGCAACACCGCTTTCGGGGATCTTTCAAACCCCGAGATGGGCCTGACGATACTCTGCTGCTGTGAGCCACACCTGAAAGGACAATATCCCGCTCAGAAACGTCCCAGGTGCCACGTAAAGGGCAATGCTGAGCAGTGAACGGTATCGTCCACGCATCAACAGGCCGTTCAAGCCCCCGTGCGGCTGCGTGGACGTGAGCTCGGCCAGTAGAACGGTACTCGAGACCTTTCGGTCTGGTTCCCAAGACGCCCAACGATTCTTCGTGCGTGTGGCCGGGAACCGGCCATTCCGTTCAAGATATACATTATTCGAGGGGCGCCATTACTGTAGTTTGCAATGAAACAGTTTTAGAAAAGGAAATTTATTTTAATCCATTCCCGACCTCCGTTGTGAGTCGGAAAACGACATGAAAATACCACAAACGATTTAAAACGCCGCGCCGAATACGTTCAATTTTGGCATTTGATAAAAGTAGTTCTTCAGAATAAAATAACATTATCACGGAAAACGAATTTCAACTATAACATGTTCTAAAAACTAAGTAAAACAAAACATCTGTTCTCGTAAAATAGTATCTAATAGCGGAGGGCTACCGTGAGTTCAAACTCGGCCGGAATCGTATCATAAAGAACACCGAACAAATCGACCGTACGTACATGTATAAAAGATGTGTCAAAGATCTCAGGCGTTTCCGGTAAATTTCAATCCTCCGTTAAGTCCGAAGCACCAACAAAGTATTCGAATTGGTCATTAAAGTGTCAGTTGATGCTGAAATAAAGGCCTGCTCTATCTAGCGGTTAAATCGAGCATTAAATTTGATGCGCATAGCAGTGTCCATAGAAAAAGCAATGGAAAACTACCCCAGAAACTAATGACCGAAGATCATTGTCTTAATAAAGCCGACAAATAGTCGATAGCATCAAATGGCAGGAAAAATCTTTGATATATTTGACTTTTTATCCCTCAAATCAGCCTCAAACAAATATGTATCGGTCACTCTTCCAGTTCTGTTTCGTAAAAGACATTCAATACGTCCACCATCTTGTTTCGTTCGTATGGACCTCCCGCACCTTCATTTGCTCATCCTTAATTTTCTTGGCCTTAGATGTGTTTTGTTCTACTATTTATAGGCCGAGCCGCTGATGCTCAAGCGATCCCGAACATTACAATTCTTGGATTGTCAACGATGACGTCATTAAAGGTTACTTTAGCACCCCAAGGACATGGGTTCACCCTATGGTCACAGCTATTATACTTCAAAGAGAGACTTAACAGCCCTACTGCCGGCAAAACTTTGCTCAACTATTACTTGATGGAAGAATAGGTTCTTTGTCTTGAAAAAAAGTTGTGCAACGCACCCCTTCTCGCATTATTTGTAACTTTTACAAATGTCAAAATTCATAGAGTTCAACAAAAATTAAACCTCCTCCATTTTATAAGCGTTCGTCGCACTACCCAAGAAAAAAAAAATTTTTAAAGAAAATCTTGTTTGTAAAATTGATTTATTGCACACGAGATTGCGCAAAACTACACTTATTTTGAAAAAAGAAATGGTATATGATATTATTTAAAGCTCTATTTTTGAAGCAAAGATTTTATTACGAAAATCTTTCTAAATATTCTAGTTGTTGGAAGACACCGAAACAATTTTCAAAAAATTACAATTTTTCCAAACTCCAGTGGATTCAACGACAGTCGGACCATTTTTATGATGGCCCTTTTGTCTATTCGAGCGAAAAAGTTAAAGAAACACGTGGGGCTATTTTTGAGAAACTTTTGAAAATGTTGAATGGGAAGAAGAAGAAAAGTAGAGAAAAGAAGATAGATTAAGAAAAGTACTCTCAAAAATTTAAATATGCGTTTAAAATTCAAGAGGCTGCGATATCGGTATTAAAGCTCTTCAAAACTCTGACTCTATTAATTCTCTATTCCGGTATCAAGGAGCTACAAAACAAAGTTTTCTATCGAAAAGCGACACTTTGCATACCTTTCGCTATACTCCGTATATACATACGTATACGAGAAAGTGAAAAGTAAAGTGACGTTCGCGGCTTCGCATTAGCGTCACGAAATAACACTCTCCCGTTCCCGGCACCTGCGCTCAGAGGGGCTGACACGCGACTCACGGAAGAGGCCCCTGGAGGCGAAGAAGGGGGGCCGTGAGCTCATTCTTTTCCCCTTCGATCGGACAAATATTACTCTCAAGGTACCGACTCTAACCGGCGACCACGTTGGAGTCTTTCCCTCCTACAAACCTCCAAAAATACATTTCAAAAATAGGCTGAATATTATTGTAGGTATGAAAGGTCATATGTACTAAATAAAAAAAGGTAAACGGTTAATGGGGGTCCAAAAATGTAGCTTCCACCCCTCCCGCTTTAGGTTGCGCACCTCGGTGCCTGAAACGTATATTTCCTTCAAAATATTGACATCGATTAATTGCAGCATTCCATAACTTTCTCTTCACTACGTATACGATGAAGTAAAACGGGTCAGGAATGTCAAGAATCTTGAATCAATTTGGTTGTGACATCCTGATGGGAACGCCTTATTAAAACTGTATTATAATTATTTATCCAAACTATTATATTTGAGATGAGAATGTTTTCCATGGAACATCTCAACCTCTTAAGAATATTCTACGTGTTCCAGCTGGGGTGGTGACATGGTGGTAGGAGATACACTTGAGGAGAACCAGTCAAGCTGAGTAGGTCGGCGCCGGATCTTGCCATCCAGCGGGGGAAGATTACAACCACCTCTCGCAATAAATCATGCACTATACTTACGGTACTAAATATATTAGCAGAAGATAACCCAATCAATCAACGAATGTTCTCAACCCGGTCGCATATTTGCGCCTATTTGCCGAGATAGTCCACCCGCCACGCACGGTCTTGTGCAGCCACGCAGTACTATGGACAAGGGCCAAACCTTCCATCTTTTAGCACAGAACATTAAATTAGAACCAGCAGCTTCGCTCATAATAGACCAGACTAGCTGTAGACAATGCTTCGCGCAAAGTAAACGAGGCATCAAAATAATGTATTTGGAGTTGAATGCTAGTTTCTTTTCTTAATGTCTTATCTCTTAACTCCAGTCCAGAGTAAAGGTGATGAGACCTAACAATTTAAAATTAATTTTAGTTGAAAGGTATAAGTTTATTGAGTCTCCATTGACAGAAAATCGTCTAGCATGTAATTAATTTTTGGTACAATATTTAATTTTTAAAACGCTATTTCAACAACGCAGAATGTTTGAGAATATAAGAGAATTCGCTTTTAAATCTTTGATCTTTTGCGCAGCACGTCTTACAAACCTCAAGGGGACCTTAAGGTCTAGCATGTAATTAATTTTTGGTGCAATATTTAATTTTTAAAACGCTATTTCAACAACGCAGAATGTTTGGGAATATAAGAGAATTCGCTTTTAAATCTTTGATCTTTTGCGCAGCACGTCTTACAAACCTCAAGGGGACCTATCCATATATACAAATCAGTGTTGACACTCGGCCCTGAATTATGGACCCGAAAGGCTTTGGTAGCGATGGCTTTGACGAAGAGCTTTCTTCATCTCGCCATCTGCGCTGGAGCGCCTTCTTGTCATGAACTTGTTCAGTGACCTGAGCAGATGGCGGCTACTGTGAACGAAGCGGTACGAATGACAGTTGAGATGACGTAGTCCATCATGAGCCGCCTTGCATCACCGTGGACATAGAGTAACAAGTTGCAACCGTATCCAAGCGAATCATTTACCCTCAAGCTTGTTCTCTTTTCTTTCACAAACTGGTCTTCTAAAAATACCAAAAATCGAAATGTACAATAGAAAAAATATTTCAAATGCGAATTTTAAAAATTGTAAATTAAGAATATTCCTTGTCTCTTAAGGTGTTCATGTAGTTTTAGAATGCTCATTTCTTAAAAACATTAAAATTATAATCCCTGGTAAATTAATAATACTGCCTTAAAGGTAAGTATAAATCAGCCTGCATAAAAAGAGATCTTGCCAAGGAGGAAGAGAAAGAGATTTTTTTATTTCCATTTAATGAAAATGTTATGCCTAATGTAATTTAAAAAATATGATTTATGATGATATTATATAACCTTCAAATCATAGAAGTGTACAACGGCAGTAAGCATAGGGTAGGTAAAAATAAATAAAAACATTTCATGAATTTAGGATTCGATGATCTGAAAACTTTCAGCTTTGAAATCTCTTAAATGGATTTAATGCATGGACAGGAGTTAAAGCATTCACCTTAAAGGATTCAAAGATTCAAATTCATTTGCAACAAGAATTCAAAGATTCATGTTCCTTTGCGAAAACTCGCAGGATTGAAACAACGTACTCAATGACTGAATTCCATTTCCTTGCAAACAGAGTCGAGATCCTAAGATTGGCAACGAAAAAGAGTACATACAAACAACTCTCCAGCCTGCCAGGAAATGCACATGGCCTCCCTATGCGCGTGGGCGCGGGATTTCATTTGGTAGCGCGTTGTGTGTGTGGCTGGTCGTCAACCCCCGCGTATCCATCTTCACGGGCAAGAGCCGGCGCCTGCGCTGGCGGCGGCAACGGCGCCGCCCCGCCCGCTCCGTCCCGCTCCGCCCCGCTCTGCCCCGCCCCGCCCCGCCTCGCCCCACCCCGCACCAAGCCGTTTGACACGAGGTCGCGCCGCCTCATCGAAATAGAGTCATGCGTATTTCTGCCACTGCGCTGCGCTGACACTGCGTTTGATGTCGCGCCGGCGCCTTGTCGAGAAGCCCAGTCGCGCCCCCCCCCTCGCCCCCGCGCACCACTCAACTCCTCTACCTCCTTCCCAATTGGGCTTACGTAACGCCGCCAGCCGTCGATCACATCACGCTTCGGGAATTGCGACAACTGAAATTAGCATGCTATACTCTCAATGTGTTCAAAAGAAACGTATAAAAATGAATCGTCCAATGCATGTGCTTCACGTACATGACATGCTATACTCGCCAATGGGATATGAACCTCGTTAATTCTTCTTCCACAATACATTTCATAAAGCTTCGCTGCTTTTGCGATGTAGGAAGGAAGAAGATGCAGCTACGGAAATTACAGACCCACCGCATCCTGCTCGGAGTAGAACTGATGTTGATGATTCCTACGAGTATTAAAAATGTCCCTGTCGACTTATATTTCAAGTTGAATAGGATTTCCTCTCCATCTGCACCAATCTTAACCGATTTTGGAATAGCATAAGACTAGATTTTGGAATAGATAAGGAATAGAATAGACCGTAAGCCTCACGTACCGTACAACCCAAAATAACTTAAAAAAGGATTTTAGGATGGACAATTCCAGATCGTAATGTTCTGATGATACCAGTACTTTTCGTTTTTTACCACTTATAAGGAGGGAAAGGAAAAAGTAAAAACGTGAGAAATGCATAGAGATATTTGATTAATTCCGTGAGCCTGCATTTCATATCCAAGGAAGAGGTTCACTCAGCACATTGTTTCTCACCACTCTGTTCTAATCACCGATCGTCTTCGGGGCTGGTCTGATTTTCTAACTTCATCAGGGTTTATCAATGGATTAATAAATAGCTGCGACCAAATTCCATCCCTTTTACACGACACGTGAACCTTATTAACTTCAATAAATCAATAACCTAAAATGACTTAAATTAAAATTCTGCTTAGACACACGGTCTTTGATTTTCGAACTTTTATGTAGTGAAGACGCCAATGAAAAGCAATAAACCGCGACACAATAATTCACAAAATAAATAAGTGAATAAATAAATTACAATCGTGCGTTCATCAAAATATTCGTGAACGGTGAGAATTTTAACAGCAAGCGCAATTATATACTTCAAAGGACTTCCAAAATGCAACATACGGACAGTCTCTCTTAATTCATTAAAAAATTAAAACTTTCATTATCTTCATTAACATAGTTCAATGTTTTTTTAAAGCTGTTTTCTCATGACATGCTAGACAACCGAATTACCGAGCGAGGGTGTGCTACACTGCTTTTATTCTCAAACACCCTCTAAAACACTCTCATACACAAAACTACTTTAATACAGGGGAAAGAATCGCAAAGTGCATCTGGAATATTAGGAAAGAACGTGTCAAGAGCTTAAACAAATGCACAGATGAACAACATAGTATTAAAATATTATGTCACTTGCTAGCGATCTCAATTCGTCATCATACGAGTGAAAACCTTTTCCCCCTTTCTAGAGTCATCCTCGCACAACGGGCATTACGTAGCGGCTGTCAGGCGAGTGGGTTGGCTCCGCCTGTGCAAAGCAGAGGCGCGACGCGATGACAGGCCGGGATTTATCTCCGGCAGCTAATAAAGGGCTGATTAGTCAGCACGCGGCGGCCGCGGGTAATTGCGCCGGACGGGTGACCGAACGGTCAGCGCCGGACGAAGTGACGGCGGCGCCCGAAAGGGGCGCTCGCGTCGCGCTTCGATTAGGCTGCGAGCTTCGGCAACGTCATGACTCACTAGTCTACCATAACCCTCTCATGCATTATTCACCGCTCACCTCCTCCGTAACTCTCTCGTAATATCGCCGCCGACAGAAATGTCTCCGGAATTCAACTGTCGTTTCGCCCGAAGCGGACGCATATTTCATTGCTAACGGGGTTTAATCTGGCGGCGATAAATTCGAGATTGTCACATTCGGGTGCAGAAGACAAGGGGCAAAAGAGGAGCATGCCAAATAAGACAAGGGAGCAGGAATCGCCAGGTCGCCATAACGTGACGCTTGTCCTACTAGACGTGAATGGAGCTGGAATAAAGATACCACTTGCGCGCGAAAGCAAAAAGCTCCGCCAACAAACGCGTATTGACGAGTCGTAAACTATCGCGCCGACCCACGGTTCTCGCCCCGAGTGTCCGGGCCGCGATAAAAAGAGGTTCAATGCCCCGACCCGCGGCCGTGAAATACAGAATTTAAGGTCGGGAGGTGACAGTCCATTGGATGGATACGCCGAATAAAAAGATGACAAAACGGCGCAAGTTATAGGCTGGAAGAAGCGGATGTTGATATAACTAAGTATGGGCATTGGCGATAAATTAATTGGCTAAGACTTGCCTCCGCAAAAACAAAACAAAAGAAAAGAAAAGAAAGAGAAGAGCGGGGCCGCGGCGCGCGCAGGCACTTGGGCCGCAAGTGCTTCAATTGAATAACGACGGCGCGGATCACAGTGGCTCGTGGCGCCGCGGCGTGCGGAGCGACGGAGGGCGATCGGGGCGACGGAGACGACGGAGGCGACAGGGACGATGGGGCGATGGAGGAGAAGGGGTTGATGGGAAGTGATGGGGTAGGATGGGGGAGATGAGACGACGGGGACGATGGGGGGGAGAGAGTTGATGGGGACGATGGGGGACGATGGAGGCGATGGGGCGATGAGACAACGGTGGCGACGGGGGCGAAGGGGCTAATGGGAACAGATAGGGGACGATGGGGGCAATGGGGCGATGAGACGACGGGGGCGAAGGAGCTGATGGGGACTACGGTGGCGATGGGGACAAAGGGGTTGATGGGGAGAGATGGGGGCGATGGAGCGACAGGGGCGATGAGGGTGACGAGGCGATGAGGGCGACGGGGCGCTGAGGGCGAAGGGGCGATGAGACAACGGTGGCGACGGGGCAACGGGGGCGAAGGGGCAGATGGGGAGAGATAGGGGCGAGGGGGCAGATGGGGAGAGATGGGGGCGATGGAGGCGACAGGGGCGCTGAGGACGACGGAGCGCTGAGAGCGTCGGGGGCGATCTGAGCGGTGGAAGAAAAGGGGCGACGAAGACGATCGGGGCGATGGGGCGATGAGGGCGACGGGGACCCCGCGGGAGAGCCAAGCGCCGTGCGGCTAAACGCCCGAATTAAGCGGCCTTCGCCCAATAAGACGCCCTGAGCTAAAAATAGCGACCACCGAACGCGTTTCCCAGAACTATGAGGCCAGGATATGAGGGCGCATGATATACTGCAGCCGTCCGGCCCGGCTCGCGGGCTGTCTGCGATGATACGCATGTTTGCGTGGAGACGTGTCTAACTGCAAGGGCACGTTTCGTTACGACGCCGGAATCTGGCTACGGAGCGCACGCCCTCTCCGGCGCGAAGAAGTCAACTTCACTGGCCTTCTCCGTTGGCCTTCCAACTGAGAAATGTCTACTCCCCTCAAAGGATAAACAGATCATAAGTAAATATATTCTGCATTTAAAAGGATCAACAAAGGTGTGTACATCAAAGCTATATTTAGGCATAAAATCATTATAAGCATGCAATGCATAAAACTACAATCGCCAATTACATAATTACATCTGTTCGGCAATAAAAAGCAGCATACGGATCAGCAGGCGTATGTTACAAGCCGTGGAATCAATTGCCGCTCCAAAGATACCAAACAACTTAGAAATAATTTGTTTAAAAAATAATACTGATTTTAAGCATTGTAGTACTGTTGTAAAAAATGAGAAGATAAGAAATACAATGTTATTGATCGGAAATATAGAGGCTCAAATGAAACAAAAAAGAGAAACAACGAACTACATGAAAATCATCCATACCACCTGGTGGTCACCATTTAAGGCAATTAATTTATTATGGTTGAATGGAAATAGAAGTCATGAAACCACACTCACTGATGCACTGATCAATAGATAATTAAATTATTTAAAACCATTGCATAAAAACACAAATTAATTTTAAAGAAGAAGTTGCCAGAGACCACTCTTCACCTCCATTATGTGAAGCTGAAACGCAATGATTAGTCGTTTGTGTTTTGAGATACAAGAGTGTTCGAAATGCAATTGAACAAAATAGAGCGTTGATCTCCATCTGAATTCTCAACATCGATTCACATGACGACCTCTCCGAGGAGCAGCGAGTGCGAGGAAGGAAAGAGAGGAGGGGCAGGAGGAGAAGTGATGCAGCGGCCGAGACAACGAACCAGAAGGGGCCGAGGCTCTCTATGCGGGACACTACGAAACAATGGATACGTAAAGAAATTTCATCGAAACTGCATCTAGAGGTGAACGCGACAGTTTCTGTACATTCCTAGTACAAATGACAAATGACATTCCTAATACAAATGAAATCAATTTTATTAGAATCCTGTACGCGAAAAATTAATTGGAATTGAATTATAAAGGAAATTGAAGCGTAGTTAATTATAAGTAATTGAATATAATAAAAAGATTTTTCATCAGTCTTTATAAGTTTATTGAGAATGGTTGCATTATTTTTTATCATCCAAGTTTTTTTATTGTCGAGAGAGAAGGTAGTGGCAACTGTTTTTTTTATAAATACCACACTAAAAAGACTCATGCCGATATGTTAATCTAAATACTGCTTTCACTATTTGATCAATCTCGACACAAAAATGTCAAATTTCCAGAGCTTGACGGAAGCAATTTGACAGAAATCATTTTGAAATTAAATCAGTTCTATCTCCACTGTAGCACTGTCTTCTCAAAATCAAAATTTCCCAAGACAAGTACAGAACTTTGCAGCGCCAATCCCTACAAAAGACGATTAGACAAACTGCGCTACAATTGAAATATTTTTGAAAATTTTAAGAGCTAATTTAACTGACTTCTTAAAAATAAAAAATTCCAACGAATTGTTTATGTTATAAGGGTGCAATACACATTAGCAAATTTCTTACATCTGTACATCCATAACGGACATAATCCCACCTTCACATAATCATTACGAGACTGACAGCGACTGTTGCGGGAAAGTGCACAAGCAGCTGTTCGTACGTCATCTGACTGCGCTCAGGGCAAGCAGAGCGTGTCAATGCGATGTACCGAAAGCTCCCCCGTGACCTACCCAGCATCTCGCGGTCTGTGTCGGCACGTGGTCGGCCCGGAATAACGAGGCGCAAGCAAGACGGATGGCGCGCGCGGGGCCGGGCCCCGGCGGTGCAGACGCCGGCTGCGGCGGAGGTCAGCTGCACCCGAATCCGTCATCAGGTCCGCATCGCGCCACTCGTCCAAGCACAGGGGACTTCGATACTTTCGAGAATTGCATATTGATGTGCGCTCTTCTGAGAGGAATGTAGATCAGTTTCTCTAATCCTATTCCCTTTGGTTGATTTCTGTCTGATCTTTAAACCCCTTTTACATGGTAAACTTTCCATCCAATTTCACTTCCACTAGAAATACGACTGACGGCGCTCATTGTATTCAATTTTTTTTATTCTTACACGTAATATCGCGAACAAATTGGCAGCAGCTCTACTGATACAAAACAGCCCTACAACTCAAATTTGGATGGTTTTTCGGTTAGATTCAAAGTTTCGGTTACTGTAAACATTGCTGATAAATGGAGGTCAAACATCGTATATCACACAACATTATATTTTTTTCAAAGCAAATTCAAACGCGCGGAATGGCAGCCATTGGATTTTTAACTTTGCGAAAGTAGAGCAACATGCGATAGGCCGACGAGTGGCTACCATCCAAATTGCATACAGTTCGAGTCAAACGTCTTCATTTCATCACTACGGTTTAGTACAGGAGTTCTGTGGTGTAAAAAGCGCACACTCATTTTGGGTCCATTTCTGGACAAAAATGACGGAAGGAAGCTGCACCGTGTAAAAAGGCTTACGACTGAAAATTGTATTCGCCGCAACTGCACGTGCAACCCAAAGGCGGTACAAATTTCCAGACGCGTGTTTCGAAATGGAGATCAATAGCACAGATGTGTTGCATCGCTGAAGGTCTCGCCGAGTCACGGTGACCTGTAATTATTTTGAAGCGGTTGATCAACGGAATGGCTTGAGCAAACTAGGAGGAGCCGAGCGGTCTGAATTGCTTCAAGCGATAGCCCGCATCTCGTGAGCCTTCGCCTGGCTCACCCGCTGCGTCCACGCACGCCTGCTCACGCGCACGCGCAGCGCCTCGCGCGCCCCGCAAAGTGGCCGAGGGCAGGGCGGGATGGGGCAGGGAGGGGCGGGGGCCGGGCCGGAGGGCGGAGCGGGGCGGAGCGGGGCTGGGCGGATGGAGCGGGACGACGTAGGAGAGCGGGGCTCGGGATGGCAGGGGAGAGGGACGGAACGGAGCGGGTGAGGAACGTGGCGGGGTCGGAGCGTGGTCGGGGCGGGGTTGGTGCTATATGGAGGAGGGTTGGGGGCGGCGGTAGAGCGGGGAGGCGCGGGGGCGGGGCGAGGCGAGGTAGAGCGAAGCGGGGAGGAGTGGGGCGTGTTGGAAGGGGCGGTATGAGAGGGAGCGGGGCCTGGCATGAGGAGCGGGCGGAGCTAGGCGAGGGGGAGCGGGGCGGAGCGGGGCGGGTCGGGGACGCGGGAGTGACGAAGTGAAATCGCTCGGGAGGTATGCATTGCGCAAGATGCGCGTGTTCATCGCAGCAATAAAATGGTAAACAGTAGGAGCGAGGGCCTTCGGGGTGTTTTCCCCCGCAGCTCTCGCGCTGACAGCGCCGCGCGATGCAGCCCCGGCGCGGACGGACGACCGCCCGGGGGAGGCAGTCGGAGCGCGCCCCTCCAGTGGCTCCTCGAGTTCAAGTCCCGCGCCAGCCACGTAGCAAAACGGCTCGCTTGCCTTGCTTTTCAATTCACCATTCTCCCATTTTGTCAGTTATATCTCCATCATCAGTCATACATTCATTCCAGGTGTATGGCTTAGGTCTTAAGGATCATAATAAAGATCGTAGATTGGAGCTTGGCACTCCTCAATGAATTATGGACAATGCTCTTATTGTTAGTTCGCGTTCAGAAATACACGTACAGAAATGTTCTGTATATTTACAATAGATATAATATGAATATTTGGCGTTAAAGCATGGAAGAAGAATTGCCAAAGACACGAGACAGATTGAGAAATACTTAAATGCATTTTATAGACTTGCTATGCCATTATACGCCGACAATTGAAACTTTGAACAGCTTAAAACTCCTCAGTATCCAGTGGCATTGCAAAAGATGGCATTAAAAAGCTCCGCTCGCTGTCAGTCCGAGTCGGGCTGCCAGCCCCTCAGCCGCACGCCAGCCCAGTTGCAGCTCGTATTCTGTTATGACCGGAGTCATCTTACAGCAAATTACAACGATCACGTACAAACAGGGCGGCTAACAACGCGGGGCGGGCGCGATCGGGATGTTCAATTTGCAGTCCCCGGCGGCGGGGGACGGCGTGGTGAGGGCGAGGGGGACGAGGGGGGCCGGGGGCGTCGGCGGGGGCCTCGCGACGCGGCGCGGCGACCCACAGGCGGCGAGCGACCAGCGAAACTGGTCCGCGCAGCGGTTTATGGAAGAGTGAAGTATGACTACATGCGTATTTCAAGCGCGCCGCCGCCGCCGCCTCGCCGCCACCTGGCGTCGCCGCGGCCAAACCTGTTCCTATCCACCTGCTGGCGCTGCAGCGCCCGCCGCCGCCGCCGCCGCCGCCGCCCGGGGCCGACCCCGACGTGCCCACACAATGGGCGCGAGGTCCGCGGCGGCGCCCGCGGCCACGAGCCAGCCACGAGCCCACCGCCGCGCGGGGCGGTGCACGTGGACGACGCGCCAACCGAAGACGACGATTGACAAACCGCTCTGCCAACAGCCGCACCAACCTCCTCTCACTTTACTTTATTCAGCTCATGTTCTTCATTGAAGTTCGCGCACAACTACTTGAATTGAATTGATGCCTTATTTTACGTGGCGTGACTCGAGCCATCAGGCCCGCTCTTCCGTCTGACCACGCAAATTTTGCTACGCTCCTTTCACCAACTAGCAGAGGAAGAAGGTACTTCTTGGGCGAGAAACAGGCGATTTTGAATTTAGCTCAGAGGCGTCATTTAGGCTTGAGGGCCTTTTACACGCAAGTAAATCTACTAACACGGGACAGCCGGCTTTACTTCCCCTCCGAAGCAAGGCGTACGAAGGATTTGCTGATTTAAACAATCGTTGCACTCCCATATGACGAGATAGCGATTGGTAAAATGAGTGAGAGTATGTTGATGATAATATGAATGGACATGCTACATAGCAGGACCCGGAAGTGTTTGGGCAGGAAACAGCGATGTTACTGTGTTTCATAAAGCCATTGATACCCTGTTTGTTGCAGGTACCGCGAGGAATCATTAAGCACGTAGTGAAGTGACGTTGGAGCGATCCAAGACGAGGAACCTCTCCTGCTAACTGTCCAGACTTGACTAACATGGTTAACTTGACTGTCCAGACTGCGCTAGGTTCTAGGTTTCGACGTTTTTACGTTACAACGCAAATTTTGGAGTGTATATATATTAGGTCATAACGGTAAGGCGTAACGTTGCAACGCCTCTGAAGCCGTCACCTACAGGTGTGCATGCATCGAAGATAAAATAGATGCCGATCGTTCATACTCTTCTAGAGAACTTCGCTGAAGGATTCTACTTCCTGATGTAGCTGCTATGTAAAATAGACTACTCTCTCTACGAACTGCTTCACAGTAAATGGATAAATGACTAGTGCTGTGGCTAAGTGTACGGCAAAGGGGAATGTGTTAAAATAAACGAAACAACCAACTCGCAAGTATCTCACCAGATGGTTAAGTACTTTCTTGATTTATCGAACCCGGTGAAGGCCATATAATGGAAGAAAGAACACAAAATCAAAACCTAGGATTATCTCTTTCCTAATGTAGTTTTTCGATATACATACACTGACACAAATCAGGAGGGCCAATATATCAGCGGGCATGCTGGAATCTGAATCAAGGCGCAATGCAAAGTTATGGTACACAACTGCTTGCTTGCATTTCAAACTGTCGTAATTTTAACACACACGGGATGCCAGATCACACTTCCAGCGGTCCCATCACCAAACACTTTTAACAGAGCTTGGAAACTATATTGATATATCTGATTTGAACCAAAAATAGTTGTAAAATCTAATCACCACTGCACCTAGACATCTGTTTTTATTGTTAGTGTTAAACGGACAATTAATTGCACTCCTTTTTTTCCCCTTCACGAACTCTTGACACTCTCCGGACATCCAACCACGAAAATCCAGACCAGTTTCAGTAACTCGAGGCCCCCACATTACAAAGGCAAATTCAAAGAGAGTTCCATTACGTTGAGTTGCCGTGTTAACACGTTATACTGCGAGGAGCCAGTTAATTCAAACCGGTCAATGGCAGACAGCGCCGATGTTGCGCGTTTCCTGCACTGCCAGTGTTTATTAGCGCCGCCACCGGAGCAACGCCCTGGAAGGCTGGAAGATTAAGAACCTTCAAGAAGTTCGATTAGCGCGTACAGAACATTCCATGACGCATTGCACGGCATCAAATAAATATTTGAATTGTTCGTGTATAGGAAATGTTTCCAAAATTACCTTTCATTCTGAACTTCATGAAGAGGCGTACTGATGTCTGAACGTGATCTCAATGGATAATAAACAGGATTCTGCTACCTACAAAGTCTGTAATCTCAGCTGTGCGAAGTTTATGAGCGCACAAGAGTCGAGAGACTACTTTTTTCGCACAGAACTGCACTGAACATTTTATTGTGTAGGTTGTTATAGTCCTTATGAAAATTTAATTAGTACATTCAATTTCACTTCGAATTATTAAACGTTACCTTCGTCGGACTAGGCTGTAAACGCCAGCTCCACAATCGTATCTTGAGGCGCCCACCAGGCAGATATGTCAATGCAAGTGTTACATCTCTCTTCCTTTTTCCATTCAAGCGGAAACTGAATGTTACGAGAGAAGTAGTAGGCTTCTGCGGACGATGATCGGGTGGTCAAAACTTCGGTCGAAACGGTGGCACACTTGACAACACGTCCTCCGTCATTTGGACAGTCGTCAGCAATGAAAGCGAAAGCGCCAAATTACTTTGTTGCTAAGGATCAACTCGCACAGTTATCTCTTGATACTTGAGAACGCTAAAAACTAGTATATGAAGGCAGTTTGACAAAATATACAGATTTGCGAAAGTGCAGTAAGTTTCAGTATACATATTACAGTCATCTTGGACACATAGGAGAGTCGATCTTTTTTTTTCAAACAAACATGTGGTAGAAAATTGCATATAACTGAGTTACACATATGACACTAAGAGGATGGTAGGCAACGTATTATGCACTGGTGTATGGCAGGTCATATTCTGCTGCGTCAGGGAGATTTCGCACACCTGCCGAACACCACTGTCTGATGGGATGCCTACCAATCAGGGGCAAATGCCACATTGCATACTTCCTTATTTAAATTTCCCACCAAATGTTGATGGGCGAAAAGTGATCATCTTTGACCACCTACATACCAAAGACGTTTTAATGTTTGGACACCTGATTAACCACGTGGGTGACTCCAAGTCTACCAACTAATGAGCGCACGGCAAATATATCTAGACGGAAGGAAATGCTGTCAATCTTCAGGAGTGGAAAACGAGAGAAACAGCAGAGAAGAAACTGGCAGAAACAAAGAAATGAAAAGAGTGAGAATGAGGAGACAACGATAAATAAAAGAAACGAGATTGTCGTTAAACCGAAACACAAAAATTCCTGTTGCTTTTAACG
Source organism: Gryllus longicercus (assembly GCA_038098605.1). Classification (NCBI taxonomy): domain Eukaryota; kingdom Metazoa; phylum Arthropoda; class Insecta; order Orthoptera; family Gryllidae; genus Gryllus; species Gryllus longicercus. The sequence continues at coordinate 161,965 of JAZDUA010000285.1, read as the reverse complement.
GCACTGACTTGATATAAACAGTACTAAATCAATTGACGTCAAACTCTTCAATATTTCACCGTTACATCTCATTTATTTTTAATTAACTGATATGTTTCTACAAGACTTTTGAGAAAAAAGTTTTCCTTTTATTCTTGACAAGAATAATTGAATAATAATCGAGTATTTATTAAATTATCAACTATTAAAACAAATAATAAAATTCTGAGATCACAATTCATTTTGTAGTACCTTGATGCAATTCTCATAAAATGTGTCTTCTCAGGCAACTCCTACTGTAATGAGTATGACCTTTTCATCTTCCGCCTGAGGCCACACGTACAACTCTGGTGCACTTGGTGTGCGGAACACACTTGGGGACCGTTTTTTGACGCAGTGTAGTGTCGAGCCCAGACGTCGTAGATCCAATGATTATAGTCAAAAATGCCTTCATCTACTTCACTCCATCTGGAATCTGTGTTTGTGCATTTTGGTTTCAGAAACAGCTTGTATATCTTCCGCTGCAGGGTGTAGATGGTAGCCTGATATATGAGTGCTCAGTCGGGAGTCTGATACATGTTAGGCGTGGGTTTGTATCCCATGACGTGAGACGATTGCATCGCCAGACTCACTACATCTTTGCGTGGTGTACCGAAACTGCCAATTCATTCATATCACCGCCCATCTCGTTAACCCTAATATGCGTATACAGGGTCTCCGAGGACATAACGTTTTTTATTTCGATTTTTACTCTGCACAGCTGCACTTCTGAGAGCATCCCCGCCGTGTAATCTTTCTTTTATCTTTCTATTTTTATTTTAGTCACCGGCAAAGGAAAAAATTATCAGATGTTATATAGTTAGGTTCTGAAATTAGATTCGATTACGTCTTTGAATATGCAGGGCTTTTATGGCCGTATTAATAGTTATTTAAATAAATAATTATTCGTTTAATAATAAGAGTTGACTTTCAATAAAGTTATTAAGAAATGAAGTTATTAAGAATAAAATAGAATTTTTATGTGTATATTTTGCGAGCGTATAGCGTAGGGCCTCAGAGGCTCTTCTAATACATTCGTGTAGTTTCCCGCGTCCGTGCATCCCAGGGTTAAATTATAATAATAGTGCGGGATAGAGTTATGCCCAAGATGCAGAGCTTCAACGGTAAGCAATAGGGCAACTGACATTACCATGACTACGCGTTGATGCCCATTTCGATCAGCAAAATCCGTTGCCAGGTTAAAGATTAAGAGGGCGAGAAGAAAGTCGTCAGCGCACGGTGGAAAACGTTAGCTTCCAACCGGTGCGCAGCCACCACGCGACGCGACGGAGGACACGGATGGGGTTGGCGAAAGGCGGAGGGGGCGGGGTGGCTGAGAGGGCGGAAGGGGCGGAGTGAGGCTGAGTGGGTTGGGGGAGGGGCATGGGGTCAGAAAGCGTGCGGAGGGGGCGGAGGGGGGCTGAGAGTGAGAAGAGGTGATTGAGGGAGCGGAGAGGGCAAAGGGGGCGGAGAGGGCAGAGGGGGCGGAGAGGGCAGAGGGAGGCGAAGGAAGCGAAAAAGGCGTATTGGGAGGATGGGAGCGAAGAGGAGGGACGGGGAGAGAGGGCGGAGGGTGACAGGGGGGAGAGGAGGCGGAAGGGGGTGGAGAGGAAATGGGGGGTGGAGAGAGCCGGAGAGGAAGGAGGGGAGCTGAGAGGGAGAGGGGGCGGGGAGGAATGAGGGGGTGGAGATAGGCGGAGAGCTGAGAGGGAGGAGATGGGGCGGAGAGGAAGGAGGAGGTGGATAGAGGTGAAGAGGAAGGAGGGGAGCTGAGAGGGAGGAGAGGGGGCGGTGAGGAAGGAGTGGGTGGATATAGGTGGAGAGGAAGAAGGGGAGCTGAGAGGGAGATGGGGCGGTGAGGAAGGAGGAGGTGGAGAGAGGCGGAGAGGAAGGAGGGGAGCTGAGTGGGAGGAGCTGGGGCGGTGAGGAAGGAGGGGGTGGATATAGGCGGAGAGGAAGGAGGGGAGCTGAGAGGAAGGAGATGGGGAGGAGAGGAAGGAGGGGGTGGAGGGAGGCGGAGAGGGAGGAAGGGACGTCCCGTGGAGCGGCGATCCATCAAAGCGCGCCGCTCTTTTGTGCTGTCGCGGAGCACCTCCGCCGGGAACTTTAATGGCGGCCGCGCCGTAACTCCGCACTCGGCGCCAGGTGGCGATTCCACGCGCTCGGGGGCGGGGCACGCCGCGTCGTCTCCCGATGCCGGAGAAAAACACGGACTAGCCCTAAATCACTCATGGGGAGGGGATATTTTGCCAACGGTAATGCGCCGTTATAAAATTTCCGAAGTCTTTTTCTTCTCTTTTATTTTATTTTTTTACGTCAAAAGGTTGCGTGTCATGACACGTTCACACGTGGGACGTTACACACGGCATTTACTCTAACATTACAGACTATTAAAGATGAATGCATCATCATAGAAGATGTAAAAAATATTAATGTTAATAGGCTAATAAATCGACTAAACTTATGAGTAACACGAGAGTATTATTTTAATAAATTTAAACTCTAAAACAGATTACACGGTAGGTTGCAATCGATTTCAAGTCTAAAGACATATTTTATCATCTAAGTAATGGAAGTACACCTGTTGAATGAAATTACCAATGAAGTGACAAATTGTGCCCTCTGGTCCTAATGGGATGGAAAAGAAAGCGGTTTAAATAACGAATTTACTTCTGAAACCACTACAGCCAATGGATTGGTGTGATACTGGCACTTTAGAATAAAGGCGATGACAAATGGCAAGACTTCCCGGGGTGTTGAAGATGGGACGCAGGGCGCTGGAAAACCAACCAGCGACACCTCCGCACGTCGCCTGCAGAGAACGAGAGCGAGGAAAGAAAAATAGTCGGAGAATTATGCAGTCGAAGGACCGAGAGAAAGCATGCCGGGCGATACTTTTATCTTCTGTCCATAAATCAAGTGTGCGGCGCCATTAACGCCAAAGAGAATTACATTGACGTTGAGTCGCGTGATGTAGAACCCCTAACGCTCTCGCCGCCTCGGCCGCCCGCCGCCATGTAAGGACACGTGTTTCGACCTCTCGTTGAAGAAGGCGCCCTTCAACGCCCGGTCGCGGCTCGCGCGCCGAAACAATTTGCGTCTTGAAATCCATTCGGACGCGCGTAAATATGCCGGAGGAGGCACTTCGTAAATATCGGCCTTGTCGCCGCCTCTGCCAACACGCGCCTTGTGCAACCGACCTTCCCCGCCCCCGCCCCCGCGCGCGCCGCGCGGACTTCTTTCCCAGGCTTTCTCCACAAAAATCCCGAAAATGCCTGCGACGCACGCAGAACAATGTGCCCCGTCATGGTTCTCTGCCATGCGAGATGGACGCATTGCCAGAACCCCATCCGAATATGTTTCTCTCATCTGCTACCCGTCCAAAATCGTACTGAAACTGAGGGAAACGAGTAAATTTTGTGAAGTTGTTAAGTTCTGTAATGTTAAGTTAGTGTATTCTGCCACCAAGTTCTCAAACTTAATTGCAGACTTATTAATAAATCGAAATACTCGTTACACCCAACGCAATAAAAATGTTATTCAGATAATGTTTAGTTCCAATAATAATAACATTATGCAGCTGTGTTTGGGGAAATGCACTATTCAGGTACTTCTAATAAAATTCACACAATTTGGCATCACTGTGTGGATACATAAAATTGATATGCGGTTTTAGAACCTTCGAAACTAAAGTTCGATTACTAAATTAAAAGGACGATTACGAAATTATTGTTCCACAATGTTTTCCAACATATAAATAAATTTTTAAAAAAGTTAAAAAATATTTCTTAACAGAAAAATGCACTTTGACGTTTGAGGCATTCAAATTTCCTCTTCAACTTGGAAACATTACTGCTTCCTTTCATACAGAACGCAAGAGCAAGACAGGCCTAGCTGCTCATAATTCTTGACTGTGTTTGAAGCTGCCTGCCGACAGAATAGCTAGTTCCTAAGATTGAGAGATCTTAAGAGCTAGGGAATGGAATCGACGACGACGATCGGATGCAATGCGTTGTAGCTGTCAGATGGAATCTTTGTCAATCAAAAATTCCACAGCCATTGTAACGTCATTAGGGATCATTCCTACATTACGGAATTTCGATAGGGGAAGGAAATTGTCCGTCGAAATCAGTGCAGTTTTCCCAAAAAATGGTCGCCATGGGCATGGCGGGTTGAGGCGGGGCGGAGTCAAGTGGAGAAGGGTGAGGCGGGGCAGGGAGAGGATTTCCAGGGGAAGGCGGAGTCGAACGAAGCGGGGAAGGGCGGGGAGCAGGTTGAGGCGCGGAGAGGGCGGTCCGAGACAAGACGGGAAAAGCGAAGCGGCGCAGAGGGGTTAACCAAGAAGACCGGGGGGCGAGGCGGGGGGGCGTCTCGGCGAAGCGCGGGGGAGCGGAGCGTGCGAAGTGGAGGACGGCAGGGAGGGGAATGGGGTGCCGGGCGAGAGGGGCGAGGCGGAGCGGGTCAGAAAGGGATGACAGGAGGAAGGGGGAGTCGACGGATCGAGCTCCGTGATTAATGTGCGCCGACGTCCGTCTCCTTCTCGTCTGCTTTAACCACACACGAGACGTCTGCGCGGGATTCTCGTTTGCCGCATCATTGTCGGAGGCTCAGTTGATTAACTAATACCTGAAGATGATTCTCTTCCTCCCAATCTTCATTACACGAGATTTTCTAGCGAGAGCATTAGGTATGCGTAAAACTTGCGAAGTAATCTTTATAATCAGCTTAAAATATGTATAGCGGGATCCTTTCTGAGAAATGTACATCTATATTTCGGAATGTTTCATGATGGTTGATTAAATATAAAATGATTTACGAAAGGAAAGAACGGTGACATGGTTGAATATCTTATAATTTTATTAACACAGAATTAAAACAACTAAATTCATCAGGCCGCCTCATGACACCACAGTGACAACGATAACTTAATTCAGAAATACAAATATCTAGTGTCTATTACGTATAATATTATGAAAACTATAATACTAATCATTTGTCGCAAAGCACATATTTTCATCCAATTTTGCCTCCAAAACTTGTAGAACGTATAGCTTCCCATCACCATTAAATATTAGAATCATTGTTGAGAGTTACTTTTCTCAGAAAGCGTTTGATGTAAAAGGAATGTATTGCAGCACTGAAATTGCCTTTTTTCTACAAAGACATGCGAATATAAATATCTAGTACAGCAGGATTTCACAATGACATTAGGTGATCATAATCTGGTCTACGAAGGAATTAGAACAGGGTTGTCCAACTGGCAGCCGGTGGGCCGCATGCTGCCCACGGTGCAATTTATTGTGGCCGGCGATATGTTTTTAGCCAAAAGTGAAGGTCCCTTGCATCCACGTCGGGCGAGAACTTTGCGCGCCTAGCGCACGCGCCTTGTCGAACTCAAAACCCCCTTAATATAAAAATACTTTAAATTTTGATTTAAAAACTTTTTTCTAGTTAATTCAGAAATCTAAAATCACTCCAATGTTTTCATGTATTGTGCACGGTGCTGCCTGCCATGCGTGGTTGCGTTCCTCCCCCCTCTTTCAGAGCAGTTGGGCAAACTGCCGAAATCAACAGTACGAGGTAGTCAGGTATGAATTGTCCATGATCTGTAAATATGGTCCGCAACCATATTAAAGTTATTAGTTGTGGCCCTTGAAGCCTTGCAGGTTAGACACCCCTGAATTAGAACCAATACAAATTGTAAAAGGTAAACTCAGAACAAATTGATGTGTTAAGTTCATGATCGTTTGTACCGATGCTTCGAATGAGACAACGGAGTGGGAGAAGCAGCATCTCTCAACCAACCCCAAACGACGCCTCGCAGCACAAGCGGCGCCGAAGGAAGCGCCGGAGGGCTATCAAACGGCATCGCGGAGGGCAGCTGACGAGCGGCCAGGGGCGGCAGCTGCAGGGGCCGGGGGGGGGCGCCTCGTTACAGCTGACGCACATCGGCCTCCAAATCGCCTCAGTCCGCCACCGCTCGGCCTCCCAGCGCCCCGGGATGCGGCGCACGCCAACCGCGTAGTCGCCCTGCCATGCGACATCGATAACCAAACATCCCTGTTACCACACAACGATGTCCAAAATTAAAGAACGATGTTAATAATACATCGACTAAAGACCGTATGTGTTTGTAAACATCAATGTTGAAAACCGCGTGTAGTAATCCATTACATTACATTCTTGCGCAACAAAATTTAATGGACGTGTTTATTAATTTTTAATTAAGAGTTAACTGAATACGAAGTGAAAAATATAAAGAACAATGGCCAAAATTAAGCCTGAGCTCCCGGGGTCATCTCATAGGGGCTTTCCTATTTTCATTGAAGAATAGTACGGGGAGAAAGGGGGAAGCTGCGTTGCAAGCGCTCAGCGCCTCTCCATGTCAGAAACGCAATAAAGGCCTAGGAAATGCTCGGAAAATATAGTCTGCTCAATGAAAGTAGAACAAACAGCTTTGCTTTGGTTCAACACGAACACAAAAATCGACGCTAGTACCAGTTGCCATTTCTTTGTAGTTTAACTTCTACAAATTTGTGATTTGGGGATATTTTCATTTTGAGCAAAACATGGAAAACGTAAAATCATGGGGCACAAAACATCGACGTGAAAAACATCGGCTTCAGAGTTGAAAACATTGGTGTTTCTATAAAAACACCGCTGTTTTGAAAACATTGACATGGAAGACGTATCCTAGTTAGAGGCAGCCCACGGACCCTCGGTCCTCTATTATGATCAACAGAATACGAATCCAACTAGATGTATAAAACACTCAAGCATCTCGCTTGCCAAGCAAGTTATGAGCGCCGTCAATAATGAGATAGGCTCATATTTCATAACGGGTTACGCAGAACGTTCATTGGCTTGACCTGGTATTCCGCGTAGGCAGAGGAACATAACTTGACCAGAAAACTCCAGAGGGTTCTACACAAGGTCTGTTTCCATATATGAAAAAAGAACTATTTGTGTAAGCGAGGAATGCTTAAGTTGGAAGTGACAAGTTCATTCAGTACATTCCAAAAATACCACGGCGTACCAGACGTAATTTGACCGTCACATGAATAATTCCTTCGGGAATGAACCATTTCTGAAAATGTTTGAGTGAAGATCTTTGAATAATAATTATCTTTTAATCCCACTGTTTTCAGAAGACAATTCGATTTCTATACTTATTAGTATTTTCGTTTATTTCATCTTTTATTCGTCGTTAATTTGAAGCGTTGTCTTGTATGAAAACTGTTGATAACTACGAAATGATTCCGAAACCGAGGAATTAATTATAAAGGAAATGAACTGAAGAAGAGAGTATGAAAAAGAAAACTTGCTTCAGTCAAATTCTGATCGAAGGAACATCGGCGTGGGGTTTAGACCCTTCGAGGGCTTCAGTCCCTTCGCACAAAGGGAATCTAAAAAATATACAAATATTTTAATATTCTAAAAGTACCAACAGCGCGCAGTTAAATACAAAGAAGTTACGTAGAGTACCGATTTCTTCGAATTAGTTTATGAGAAAATTTGTTTATATTTTTTTACTTCCATGAACTAATCAGACGATGACAAACTACATTAAAAAATGATTTACATTTTAACAGTACTAAAAATTTTTCCAAGTAAATCAACCCGTTCCCACAGTTATGCTTCTGTTTTTGTCTACTTCTACATATTTCGAATCAATTCTAGTTGGAACATTTGAAGATATAACACAGATATAAAGTATATTATTCTGCAAAAACTCCAAAATGTCATTGTTTCTTCGGTCAGATAAACAAAGCAAATGTAATATGTCAAACGTATTAATCACAAATATCTGAAACACCTTCATATACTCACGATGAAACTATCCAAACGGGAATGAAAGTGATTAAAAATATCTTCACTCCCGCCCCAGTCGGCTGCTCGAGTCGAGACAATGAAAAACATTGTAGAAACGCGGTCAAACGGGAAGTGCACAGCACAAGCCTCTTGCACAAGCACCTGCAGGGCGCCGCCGAAGGTCGGCTGCTGGCGCCACGGGCACATGCGTGCAGGGGTGCACAGGGCCTTCACACACAGGGGCGCCCAAACCCATGGAGGACGCATCAGGCGGTTAGAGCCCTCGCTGCAAGGAAACCTCTACCTTCCGACATCGCGCTCGCGCGTGTGTTACAAGTAATATCTGAATCTGGCTAATTCGCAAATTAACCACCCAATGTTCACAATATCCAAAGTGGATAAAGTAAAGTAGAGATAGCTTCGTAACATACTTCGGAATTTAGCCGGATTAACTGCACATTAGCCATCGAGAGGTGGTTATAATAAGTGAAGTACGTAATATGGAATGGTAGATGTCATCTGACAAAAAAGTATCATACTCATGTTGGGAACTTACTAAGACTAGGGAGAGCTGTGTAATTAAGATGTGTTCTTAGTTTCACAGTGCCAGTTTCTATTTACACTGTGCCCCACCTACTCTATCTTTATAGTAAAGGCTTACCTCATTTGACGCTTCGCGACACATTTCCGAGTTGGGAGATGAGGCTTCGGCTTTCGCAATTGACATAAAACAATCTTCGGTCTGTAAGAGCAACCTTGAAACGCACTCACATTCCAGCGCATTTTTATGGCAAAATACCTCTTGCAAACACACAAGACGCCTCACATTCGGGTCACGTAAGTATCATCGGAGCCAGTAGTTTCCTAACGACTTTGCTCAATTAGTTTCTTAACGACGTCATTGCTCAATCGTTTACAAACCAAGATGTTCAGAATAGCTGCACCAACTCTCAGTGCGAGGACTGCTAAGCCACGGGTAGTTTTTGATTTCCTTCATCTAAAGAGTTCAGTCTCGAAACGTCTGACAGAGTCAATATCAGGGTCAATAGTTGTCCTAACTACAGCACTTTTTCTCAAATATGAATTGGTAGATATTGCGAATACCCACTAGTTCAAGGATTTCCTCGAAAACATGTCTGATAATGCCACAACTATTCTCGTTTCAATACTACTCACATCCATTTTAGTTTACTCTTCAGGTTACTTATCATTCATAGTCACAATGGCGCGCTTGTAAACAGACATCGTATATTTTACAATAGGCTTTCGCTTTTACATGTTAGAAAATTGTCACACGCCCACTCCCAGATGTTCTAATTCAAGATCTTTTAGTTTTCAGTTTTTTTTTTTAGATTTCAGTTACAGAGGCTATGTTTTAGAGCAATTTTATCCACGGTAACTTTTTTCTTGATAGGTTTTAGAATCTGCTGGTGTTATTTCCTACAACGGAATCTCACAAAAAGAATTCGATAAAAATCTTATATTTAAAGTCCTCTTTCGCCCGTTGAAATCGTTTGTTGGATTTAATAGCAAACACAAGGTTTTTTAGGGTAAGATTCGTCATTTCGACGTTCTGAAGATAAGAACCTGGATATTTCACACAAATCAAAGCAATATCTCCAAAAATTAAACTATAGATTGGTTGAGACAACAAAATATAGTTGCTTTTGAAGAAATGAACATACCAGGATGAATTTCGTATATTACGCGCTGACTCGCATGGACAGGTAGGAATTATCTTTCCTTTTCTGCGTAGAGACATAACTATATATCACCTCTGTCGTGATATACGCAGAAAACAGACATGACACTAACGATTAGATGAAATTGCGATTTTTTATGAAATTAACGTACATTTGTCATAGCACTCAACACTTCAAAATTTCAGCACACCAGGTTTGCACATCGTTTTAAGAGTTGATGGGGCCTGGGTTCGCGAACCTGCCACATAAAGTAAGGTAAGAGCGACAAAGAACAACACCTGGAAGAAAGTACTCTAAATCACCCGGCGGAAATTTATTCGTTTATTGTTACGAAGGCAATGCGCACGTTAATGATCAAGACAGTGACCAGGAATTTACTACCAAGTAAATCACCGGAGAGGTCGGTAGGCAGGACACTCACGTCTAGACACAAAAATAATACCCGTGTCCTTCGTGTCGCAACGGCTTCTTGAGTGCATGCAAGGATTTTATAATCCCTCTGATCGCTCGTATTTTCAAATTTCTTGCGATACTGAAATCTCAAGTTATAGGTAAAAGGCGCGAAATTCTTTTCGCTAAGTTACGAAACACATTTACACTGGTAAAAATGTCAAAGAGAGATCCCAAAACAGACTGTTTAAAAAGTAGAATAGTTTGTACTCGGGTGAGAAATAAATGGCTCCGATCAATACAAAACTTTCTTACAAAATGACGATTTGTGCCTGACAGTTTCTTGTTGATTAGCGATATCAACAAGAAAAACCTTTTTAGATCAATTTCGTAGCTGAGATAGCTGTCGATTCCGCATTACGTCATTAATATTACGTACGTAGTTCTCTACAATTGTTGTACGAAAACTGTAAAATTAGAAATTATAAATCCAGTGGAAATAAATCCTTGTCAGTATGAAAAGCTTCATTTCTCTCATTCCTTTATTGTTATTAGCGTAATGACAATACACAAAAATAGCCGAGAAGACAAAATAAAAATAAAATTCCGTTCTAAAACACAATAGATAACTAATTATCACACACACACACACACAAGTGAGCATTCACATTTTAGGAAAATATGCCTATAGAAATTGCTTTTAAGAAATGTACAGAAATAACTTCGTACTTGTAAATAAGTTGGAACTCTTAAGTCGAAAGCTAAACAACTGTTATTTTGAAAAATCAAGAAACGTTTGCTTTACCTTTACCTACTTTCTTAATGTGTTGCACAAGTAATTAATAATCTCTTTCTTCAGGTTTCTTGCGAACTATGAGATAAGCAAATCCATTTCATCACGAATAACTGACGAAAAGATAACAATATTACACGAAAATTATAACTATTTAAATGGTACATGAATTATGGTTTCTCGTGAGATCTGATACACTGAAAAAATATGAAACTTCAACGTAGTTGTTTCGTTTTCGATGCTCAAACAGTGACTTAACTTGTAAGTTTCGCCTGTTTGGGACAAACAAGACGACACGAACTAATTGAAAATTAAGTAATAATAAAATATTGTTAGTGTAAAAAATCTGTTGTTTCTAGCACGAAAATCATAACTGAATTCTTGGCAATGGCGATCTGCTCAAGACACGACTCGTTGATTGCTATCCCTTTCAGATATTTCTACGCTAGTTATCTCCTTCAATCGTTCATATGAAGTTGCTTTCCGTACAATAAGTGGGCGAGATGCGCTGCGCAACGATCCCTCCATGATGTACCAAGACGGCTCATGCATGAAACCTGCATAAAACTATCCCGTAGAGTGAAGACCTTAAAACTTCCTATGCTGTCACTGACCGCTGGCCCCGTACATCGTAATTCGTTTTTGAAATATTAATAGAAAATCAATATAAACGAACATTTATTAAATTAAATAAATATGAAAATCTTAGCATTTGGTCGAGGAAGGAGACTAGAGCATACGTATGGAGAAACTTGGTGACATAACATAGCGATAAAATTCGGTTATGAATATTACTTGATTCGGTTATGTTTTCGGTTCGATTACTTTATTCGGTTATTATATAATATTAAAACTTCCTATGCTGTCACTGACCGCTGGCCCCGTACATCGTAATTCGTTTTTGAAATATTAATAGAAAATCAATATAAACGAACATTTATTAAATTAAATAAATATGAAAATCTTAGCATTTGGTCGAGGAAGGAGACTAGAGCATACGTATGGAGAAACTTGGTGACATAACAGCGATAAAATTCGGTTATGAATATTACCAATATTAAATTTAAAAGATGAATTGTTTATACACTGCAATGGTATGCCAACAAACTGATAATAATAATGTTAATAATAATAATAATAATAATAATAATAATAATAATAATAATAATAATAATAATAGTAATCGCAGAGACATTAGTCCAGAGCCTCGTCGCTAACTGGGTCACTGGTAGCGAAACTAGGTTCTCGTAGTACATTATAGTACGAGTATAACGTACGGAAGAGTACTTCTGCATGTGTTTGGAAGACGTGATTTAGTTTTCTCAGTGTAGCGAGTCGATTCTCCCACCATGGATAGAGGGATGACATCCAAAATTACTACACAGATTCTTACTGCCATACAGCACATGTATAGTAGTGGATCCATCAAAAGATGTTGAAAAATTAAATATATTTTGAGAAGAAATCGCTGCCTACTCTCCCACTTCCTTCCCACAAGACTTTCTCATCGCAACATTGATTTCTCTTCATGTCGCGGTGAAGTTAGTTTATCGTCCCGCGGCGCGCGGAAGTGTGTAGTAGCAGGCGCGCACCGCGACCGGGCGGCCGGGCGGCCGCTGTGCGCCGGCGGCGGGAGGCGGCAGATAGCATCTCGGCTCTGGAACGCAGCGCCCGTCCAGCGCAGCGCAGCGCGGCAAAGTGATTCAAACGACCGTCCGCTGCAGCGCGGAGCGAGCTGTACTCGGCCACGCCCATCGCATAGACTCCGCCGCACACCGGGATTCTCAGCAACCACATTCTTCATTTATCGCGTGTTTTGGAAAGGGAAAATTTCACATTGCGGCAATAAATAACACTAGTGGCCCGAAGCACTAAACATACTGTTGTCAAGGTGTGGAAAATGGGGGGCTGGAACAACAAAACATGGCTGTAATGAAACGATGCATGTGAGTACTGAAGCTTCTATCTCACTGGACGTGGTTGTGTCGTAACTATCACGTAACCCCCATCTCGACCAGGTTCAGTTTCCCTGATGCATTGAGCAAATGCTGAGATTGCCCATTGTTTTGCTTCTAGACGTAAATGTAGCTTCACTATGCGCACCATTTGTGGAACTCTCCTTTTGCTTGTAGTGGTAGGTGTAGAAGTAAGGGCGAGCTACTATTTTGTTAGCAACGCGGAAAAATCAAACCTGCAGTTCGTTTACCGTTGCAAATAAGTTTACTATAACTCGGGAACGAAAATGTGTAATCTGTATTCAAATGTTGCTAATCTCGCGCTTTTTTACATTTTATTTTTATTTATTTATTTTTAACTTTTACTCATCCTTCAAATATGTGTAGTTCAAATGTTGGGAAGGGGTTGTGGAACTCAAGAAAGTGCGCAGATGAACTTCTCCCCACACGTCACATACAGTTTTTACTGTTTTTTGACTAAATAGATCTAAACCAGTGACGCACTGAGTATAGGAACATAATCCTAATCAAGTATGAGAAATTGTGGATTAACAATATCATGCATTAGTATTTTTCAATCAAAATCTAATCTCTGCTCAGTAAAAACTGCTCAGTTTTCCGTAAATTTATTAACATAAGTATGAAATTAGTAACATAAAAGTTTATTTTTTTTATTTTCCCGAGTCCCTGGATATCAACGAAACCAGTGACAACTCTCATGCTGTGTAGTTTTCTTTCAATTCATACATATTAGATGACCACAGACATTATTTGGCCATAGAGTTTACTCTGACAGACTTTACTCTGATTAGTGTATGTCACTTGATGAATAGAAGAAGCCTCTATTACATCAGTAACGTATCCAACAGCTTGAGTTGTTCATCTGAACTGCTTTTGATAACATTTTTTTACGTCATTTTCACGCCTTTGGGGCATTTTTAAAACATTTCAAGGGATTTTTATTGATCATCTTTGGGGATGTTTTAGGTCATCAAAATCCAACTCCTAGTGGGTTAGTAGGCTTCCGCGGCCGGAGTCAATGCATTCTTGGCTATCCGGGGTGAGCCGCGTCTCGGTCAATTGTGCTGACGTTTCGGCCATCTTGCTGTGGCATTTTTCAGAGCTATACTGCTGGATACTGCTGGAGCAGTATAGCTCTGAAGAAGGCCACAGCAAGATGGCCGAAACGTCAGCACAATTGACCGAGTGGCGGCTCATCCCGGATAGCCAAGAATGCATCCAACTCCTCGTGCCTACAAACAAACACCGAAGGAAATGCGCCAAATCTGAGTCGTGCAACCTGCCTTGTAGTACCTTGCAGTGCGTGGGCGTGGGCGTGGGGGCGGGGGCGGCGGCGGCGGCGGCATGGGGGGCGGCGGCGCTGCCGTCTCCCGCTCCCGCTTCCGCTCCCGCTCTCGTTCGCGCTCCGCTCCGCTCCGCTGCCTGCGCCGCCCGGGCGCTGCCGCGCGCCGCCTCCTCGCGGCCTCTGCTCCGCCTCCGCCTGCGCAACACATAAGCAAGTACTATAAAGACAATGCAGGACACTTCCCCTTTCTTCCACGCAACCGATGGAAACAAGTTCTCACTAGCGCTCCTCACGTCAGAACCTGGTACGTCAGCGCCAAATGAAGACATTAACATGATTCTTGCGGAAGAAATACATTTTTTGAAATTGACCTAACGAAATAAGACTCATTTTTACCTACTTTTTCTGTGACTTAATTATATTGAATGGCTCAAATTGCGGAAAATAATAATGTACTAAAGAGATGATTTATATATTCCAAGAATAAAATAGTTACGAATGCAAGATTAGTCTTGCCTTAACACCTCCAGTGATACATTTGGTATTTTTTTCCATTTGCATTCTTTAAAAAGTACTGTTTCAATACATTGATACCTCTGCTTACATACAAATTAGTACACTCCGCAAATACAATATTTTCCAATTGAATATTAATGATTTGCATTAATTGTTTTTTGACAAGTTTACTGTGGCGTAAACAATTTTAAAAGTCTCTATCGAAAACATACTTAATCTTAGAAAACAAACAAATAGCTAATTCATTTGGATAGAAAAGAGTGGCATTAACACAACGCAAGTTATTTTGCATTTCATAATTAAAACAGCCAAAACTGCAAAAAATTTTCGTGCCATAAGAAAGGATGCCAAGAACAGTATTGTAAATTACGTTTTCCAGAAATTGACCAGAAAGACAATCAAATTAAAAGAAATTGGGCAGAAAACACTAACAGAGCACTGAGCTTAGGCTGTACGTTTTCACCAGGTTCTGCCACTAGATGGAGCTGGCATCAGTGTTTCTCGATATATCGCGAAGTGTCCTGTATTGTCTCTATAGTATTTGACACAAGCCATCCAGTAGCAGGCAGGGAGACCGCTTTAAGCTGCAGTAGTGCTAAAAACACGCATCACCCAAAGAAAATAAGCGTTCTGTATTTTCCTAATCCATACTGCTATCAAAAAGTTTCAACTAATATTAGTAGAAATGGGTAATCATATATTTTATGTGGATTATATGTTTCTGATTCCATTATCTTCATAACTCGCGCGATTTTTGCAAATCAATTTGCGAGGTATTTTCGGGATTATATTGCAGATTACAACTGTAAGGAAGGTGATGCGGTTTTTTTGAGCACTTCTGTACATGTTTTCAAAAAATCAATGTTTTTATAGAAACATCGATGCGTTAAACTTCGATATCGTTAAGTCAACGGATTTTTACCATTGATTCTTTATTCTCGACTTTTTAAACGTTGTGTTCAATGTTTTATGCTTGAAAAGTATTAAAATCGATATATTGTGGGACTTAGATGCAGAACATTCGTTATCGACAAAACATTTCTCCATCTGTCTGTGAACAATACAAGAGGCTAAACCGTACCAAAAAATTGATATTCTCTTATGGATCTGGCTGATGTCGCGTCAACTTCAATTGTAAATAGATGTTTTGATTTGGTGGGGGGGGGGGAATTTACCTGATGCCTTAAGGACATTTTCAAAATATTCCAAAAAATTACTCTATTGTTTCTCGAATAGAAGAAAATGCGCTTATAAAAATGGCGCGGATCCAATTTCCATCGCATTCCCTGAATTTTCGCAAATTGCGAAAGTTAAATTTTTTTTAGCCGTCTACCTACAACTACAATATTGAAAATAGATATTTTTAATGAAATTCGTTCTTTAAAATTAGATCTTTAAATGAGATCCAGAACAAATGTTTTTGAGAATGTGAGAAAATTGGGGTAATTGTTCGTGAAATACAGGCTATTCTAAAAATAAGATTTTTTAAAAAACCATCAATTTTTTTTAAAAACCTTTTTCGGGTATAAAAATGAGAGACCGATTTACGTTAAAGGCGAATTTTCGAAATTAGCAAAAGTTGCCTATAATGCGAAAAAATATTTGATGTTGTGGTTTATTTTATTGTCATTCTTTGCATCCCTTATTTATTTTGTACTCTTAATCATGAATCATTCGATGCATAGACAATGTCAGTCCTAGTAATCTTACAACAATTCTTGAAAGACACAATGACGAAACGGATAACCATTCAAAATATTATCTCGATATGGCTTTATTCTAACTACATTCTACTTATCTTTTACGAAAAAACGTTGCCAACTGCACATTTATTCACTCATGTAAATATATCAATATATATTACTCTGGTGACATCCTATTTTGTCTCTTTTCTTAATAATACCACGTTGTTTTAGTGGGTTTATAAAAGGATAAGGAACGTTCTTCACGGGCGCGGATTGTCCACGACTCTCGAAAGCCCTCATTCCAAGGGCCCTGATGACAGCGATGTCTCAATGAGCTATGAAAGCTCGAGAGAGCAGTTCCTGCTCCACTTATGTGGTCCAGTGGGACCAACAAACTTGATCCAACCAACCCTCCCAATTTATTAAGACACTAAAAAATGATTACTCGCGGCCTTTTTGAATAATAAATCACGCAAATTTCGCCGAGATCAATACTATTAGCTAAACGAATCATGTCGTGCAATTAATTAGAAGAATCGTATCTTTCGTAATGCATTCTTCACCAAAGTGCCGCCGGAAAATCATTGGTAACATCATGTGAATAAGTGGCTATAGCGGGCACCACTGGATTAATCTGGTTCGCTTCATAAAGTAGCGAATTGCTTTATCCGAAGACGTCCTGATGAGCCAGACCTAACCTGTAATTTCGCGAGCGGCGTCGAAGCTTTTTTTCCTCTTCCCGAGATTCGTTCGACGGGTGAACAAGCGGGCCACACACGAGGATTTAAATACCCATGTAAATAATCAAGAACTTGTTCCCAAGGGAAAATTAAAAGCATCATGGCCATCATCGTAACCGTCAACAGCGACACAGACTGAAACAAGCTCATCGCAGGAAGCGGGGCCCATCCCGATGCTCGTGCCGCAACGCACAGAGCCTCCATAGGAAAATATACAGGGACAAAAACAACAGCATCGTTCAAACCAATTTGAGAGGGCCTGTTACAGCCGAAGGGGAAGATTATTCGGGCAGTAGTCCATCTAATGACGAGAGAGTTCCGTTAACTCTCTGACGTATCATGAGAAAATGTATTAGTATCCGATTAACGGGTACTGGCGATATTTCATCTCACGCTATGACACGATCAATATTGGGGATAAGTGATTGATGCAGTTGAAATTTGTCACATAGCAAGTAACTAGGTTGTAGAATGAAAATTTGCAGAGATATTCTCTCTCAAATAAAACAGGAGCAGTTTACGTAATCAACTTAATTTGAAATTATTAAGTTTATTGAATTGAAATTTCAATAAAATTATAGCTTACGAAAATATACGCATTTCAACCTAGCAATCTACGTAGGTTTAAAGAAAATGAACATGTACAATTGTGTTTTAGTTTTTACCTGGGGAAATTAACATCTGTACGACGTCTTAAGTCACAGAACGCAGCAATTTATACGAAGCAATGAGCGGGAAAAGACTACACGACGCAAAATAGTTCTCCGCAGGGGAGGGGGTGCAGTGCTCGTCCTGCTGGATTCGCCCAAGTCCACTGCGCAGAGCGGCTGGCAACGCTGATGGCTTCATCGACGGGGCACTGACTGTTCCGCTCTGCTCAAAAAGGTCTCGGTTTTTAAAATGCACACTCACGTAAGCATAACGGAAACACGTTATTATCCATATGCAGGAACTCTTTAGTAGGAAATTATATAGATATCACACAAAACAACAAGTTTTCGTTGTCGTAAGGTGAGATTCCCCCTCTTATGTCATCCACGTTAAATTCTTAATATTGATGACTCATTATCTCAGAAACATTTGGAAATACCGATTTAAACTTTTTACTGTTCATTATATGCACTATTGTTGTTGTACTGATCAACATTGAAAAGAATATCTTGGCACGAAACTGATTTTTTTGTCGTACCTTACGACGAACCTTTTAACGAACTTATGGGTAACGTTTATGTTAAAGCACGCCACTCTTCTGATCTGATCTACACATTTTGTAAAATGAATACCCTTATTGATCTACTAAGTTTAATTTTATTGGTTTCACCTCTTTCTGCCTACCCGATTTTTAGGCACCTCCCCCCCCCCCATCCGATGTTAGGAGTCCATTTTTCAAAAGTGCAAAAGTGTCGACTTTTACAATAAATTACAAAAATATAAATAAAATGTGGAATGATACTTTTCAAGCTCAGGACTACTTTACACAACATTCTAATGTAGGTATTATGATGAAAAAATTGTAAAAAATTAAAATTAAATTTTTTAATTAATTAAAATAAAAAGTGTCCGATATTCGGTGACCTTCCCCTATTAGTTGATAGAAGATATACTAATTTCTCAGAAAATATTTTGGAAAGAAAAATATGTACATTATAATGAAAATAATTAAGAACATTTCTTCTGTAATTTAATTCTTTTGAACTTCTGATGGAATATTTGTATTTTTCAATTTTTGTATTTACTTTTCTGTATTTTTATCCTAATTTAACTTTCCGTACGAACAATATGTAAAATGCCAAATATGGCTTGTTTAAACAATATCTGCAAATAATAAGTACACACTTAATAAACTTACTAAAAATAATAAAACGCTAAAATCATAATATTTCGTTCACCTTAAATATCACATTCAAAGTAAAATATACGTTCATGAATTGATTAGCTGGAATTTTTAGGCTATGTGACACCGTTTTGCAATGTTTTGATCTTTTATTGGCATGTTTTTTGCACTTTTGCTATTTTTCTGCACGTTTTAGAGAGGTTTACTGAACGAAAATACGGTCTTTAGTTATAATCAAGCGTCCTAGTCACAACTCTCTACGTCGCTCCGTTCTCGAGTTCTGGCGACCTCGTGGAAAGCTCTGACGTCACCCTGCCGCACAATTGACATGTTATGTCTACTGCTACCCAATAAAACGTTTCTGCAGTTTCCTGTGGCTGTGACCAATCGAGTGCGAGTGATTCGTTCCTTCTTCCGTCATTTCTTTAGCGCTGTTTTACATGTGTAACAATGCACCTAGTGAATCCAAAAAGTGACACGAAAATGCAGCTAGAAACAAGATAATCGTTCCGTTTTTTTTAAAGAGAACTTTCTCCAAGACGATTTGCGTCATGGACCCAATTCTGCTATAGATGATGAGAGAATGAGTGATGAATCTAGCACATATTCAACAAATGAAATAGTCTCTTCAAAAGTGGACATACAATGCAAAGTTGGGAGCTGAATATTTAGAACTGTTTAGATACTTTCCACAAAACATGTCTGCTGTGGGAACGCAATATGAGGAATACGGTTTTGTTCCGATTTGCGCTTCTCCAGCAATGGTGATGAAGAGTGTGAAAACAAAATTTCGAAACATTGTGAAGTTAGTTGCTTTCTTAACGTGTAAACGTCCTGAGTTCATCTATTTCAAAAAAATTGTTTAAGTGCTTCACCACAAAATGGTACACAAAAGGGTTGATGTCGTGTGCCGTAGCGATATGTAAGAAAGTGCATAATTTATAATGGAATTCCAAACCTTTCATTGAAAACTTCCAGCACGAAATGTACTATGCTGCTCTAATGTAGTGAATTCCATTCAGCGGGTTTTTACGGTGCTTATGCAATTTTCAAATTGTGCAGTTTTATAAGAATAGTTTTTCAAATGAACCTTTCCTGATTCTTCAGTCTCGACGTTAAAGGTTTTTTGGGATTGCTTCGAGAAAAAATACCAATTTCGCTTAAAAAACTGCGTCTGTTTGGACATGACCAGTTTGATTGCTCTGGATTTAGTGCCAAAACAATTCAAACTCCATAATGGATCAAAACTAACTTGTTTTTAAATAAACGAGACCTTTATTGGACCCAGAAACGCACGTACTTATCGGCTTTACGAAAACTGCTGCCGCTGTTTCTGGCAAAACATATGGAAATATCCAGGTTGCTTTTTTCCTAATGCCACCCAAGCATTAACCCAAAACGTACATTATATGCGATATCCAGACATATTTTGTTTGTATATTCTTACGTGTGCACATACTACTCTTACTTCGACTTATGATTGTAAAATTAGATGATGTCGCGTGAAATTTAGAATCTAAGTGTTCAAAACTAGTTTCGAAAAACAAGGTTTGAACATACTGCAATACAATATAAGCTGCCTCGTATAGAATTCAGGTCTTCAACCTATGTGCAACATACACTATGTCGGTTAACATTAATTATCATATTTGCACCACGCACAGTTTTCTCCCCCTACGAAGCAAACAATTGAAAATAATTTTGAAAAGAGAAATGAAGATATCGAAATTTTCAGTTCGTGCTGTTGTTGTATTTTGCTATATCTATATTAATAAAGTCAATCATTGTGGAGTAATTTTATTTAATTTTGACACCATCGAATATAGTGAACCAAAAATGTTAGTTCCCAGGCGTTCACTATAACTGGAGTCGACTGAAAAACGTCGTGTTGTCACTTCATTCTCCTCGCCAATATTCACAGTTGCAGCAGGCAAAGGTGCCTCACAGCAATGCAGTGCAACCTATGGTTTCGAGAGGCGAGGCAGTGAGAATGAATGGGATGAATAAATGGATAAGTATACAATGAAAAATGTGTGAATGTTGTGTAATTGAAAAAAATATCCATTGATTTCAAATTTTCTGAATAATTATCTTTCAGGAGAAATAGCAATAAAAAACATTTTACTTAATATTAGGTAAACCAAAGAGATTATTACAGTGCCTCTCTGACCGGGAGGTCTTAGGAGTCCCGATAGTGGATATTCGACACTAGCTTGTCAGTTCGAATTCATTCGAACGGGCCACGGACCGCACACGAGTTTTTCTTCCTCTTCCTCGTCCTATCCTCACCCTTTACACACACACACACACACACACACACACACACACACACACACACACACACACACACACACACACACACACTAACATGCACTACACTACCACATATGCCGGGAGGGACATACTCCCGTATGTCTGGAGGGTATGAACCCTCGCCACACTGTCCAACAATTGAAAACACAAGAAATGGCGGTTGATGGGAAATTGAACACATAAAGCATAATGGATATTCCATGAAAAGAGAATTCGAGGAGAAGGAGAAAAAGGAGAAGAAGAAGGAGCTAAAGGAGGAGAAGAAGGAGGAGAAGAAGGAGGAGAAGAAGGAGAAGAAGAAAGAGAAGGAGAAAGAGAAAGAGAAGGAGAAAGAGAAGGAGAAGAAGAAGGAAAAGAAGGAGAAGGTGGGTTCTGACGAAATAGCAACGGCATATGACGGGACAGGGGTGGGACTGAATGGAGGGCGTGGTGGCGGGGGAGGGGGCGGGAGGCGAGTCGCCGCAAACCGTGCGCGAGGGCCGGAGGGCACGCGCCGCTTTTGTCGCCAGTCGCCCGCGGGGAAGGGCGGGGGCGGGGGCCTTTGTGCCCTTCCGCGAACGGCCGCCTTCTCACTTCGTGGCCTCTTTACGGCCTCTTCGCGGCGGACACGAAGGGCCGCCGATTGTTTGCGAGCAACAAAGTGCAGCGCTCGCGAACCCGCAGGACGCGAGCGAGCGGCTAGCGACTACGCACTGCACCCACGAACTGCGTTATTTGATTGGCAGCTGCAGATTTGGTTTGGGACGGGGTCACTGGCTAGTGTAGTTGTACGTGTTGCCCTTTGGAGGATATTGAGATATAACTGATCTTGAAAGCTCTACTTCCATAGTACAAATTATACCAAATTTTCGATCCAGAAATCAACCCGATGAGACGTTAGCATTAAACAGTTTCTCTTCAAGCAGAATCAAGAAGCGAAGGCAGTTTTCACGTGATGTACGAAATTTAGATGGAAACTGATGAAGATGTTTTGTATGATTGCCGCAAGTAACGCTAGGTATTGTGAACTTGAATACTACATGGCTAGCCTTCCCACATATTTGCTCGTCCTAAACCTTATAATTGTGACATTTCCATTGCCTACACATATGTTGAGTAATTTGTGATCATTGACATGGTTGAGTATATTGTAGTTTTAGTAGAAAAAACAAAACAATCGAGAGTAACCTAAACATTAAACACCAACATAAACTCACCCATCCGAAAACGAGAAAAGGGTGACGTCACCGCGTTGTTACAGGTTGTCACCACTAGCATTTAACTCAAATCGCTGAATTCACATCACAATTTCTACTCAAAAATGAAGGATACTTTACCTTTTCACAGAAAAACTGTCCACTCTGGTCCACGTTTTTGTATCAGCAAAATTGGATGGAATTTGCGCAATGAAAAACATGATAACAAATTTGAAAAAGAACGTATGGATGTGTAACACACCAGCTGAAGCTTTCTAATCACCTTCGCGAAGAAGCAACAGGAACAACCTGATACGATATAAAAATATCATTATTCCTACTCTTGTCAACAAGATAAAACTGCCAACCAGCCACGCAGCACGTGCATTTCAGAGTACGCGATCTCGATTGCGCTCTGCAAATGTCGCGACTTCCACCAAGACCTGCCAGGACAAGCAACTAAAGAAAACGTCTTGATTCAAAGGCGGCTCCACACACTCGTTATTCGGCGAGTAGCGAGCAACCGCTCGCCGAATCCCAAGTAGTGAGTTGCTTGCTATTTACCGAACATTCGGTGCTCGTTCTATCCGCCTTGAGTCGGTCTTTATGATACATCGTGATTCCAAAGCGTAGGCGTGCGTGCCGTACGGCGGCTCCACACGTTCGATATTGGCGAGTAGCGAGCAACCGCTCGCCGAATCCCGAGTAGTGTGGATGCGTTGCTTGCTATTTGCTGAATATTCGGTGACCGTGCTACCCATCGCCTGTCGGTCTTTTGGACACATCAAAGGAAGCGAACATTTGCCACACAGCTGTTCGGGATTGGGCGAGCAATAGCACGCTGTTGAATTGAATTGAATTGAATTAATGCCTTATTTTACGTGGCGAGATTCAGGCCATTAGGCCTGCTCTTCCGTCTGACCACGTAAATTTCGCTACGCTCCTTTCACCAACTAGCAGAGAAAGGAGGTATTTCTTGGGCGAGAAACAGGCGATTTGAATTTATCTCAGAGGCGCCATTTAGGCTTGAGGATCTTTTACATGCAAGTAAATCTACTAACATGGGACAGCCGGCTTACTTCCCCTCCGAAGGAAGGCGTACGAAGGATTTTGTCGCCCTGATAAATCCACGGCTTCGATCGGGTTTGAACCCGCCAACTTGGGTACAACGTGGGTACAACAGTCCGAAACGCTAACCATCGCCGCCGCCGCTGTTCGGGAAAAGCCGAATGTGTGGAACACGCGTGCATTCCTAAATTTGTGACAGCTAACAAACAACTCTAGCCAAATTTGAAAAAATGCAGGGCTTTTCCTCTGCTCCTTGCCATCTCGGCGTAGAATTCGCTATAGAGGAAAGATGTTTATCTTTTCCCTCTGCTCTCGTTTGGAGCAGTCCTCGACCTCTACCTCGGAAGTGACCGCCCCTGGGCAAACACGAGCGTCGCGCGTACAAGGGGCTAGCGTCGGGGGGGGGGGTGCGCCCTGGGCTACCTGTACATCCGCCTCCGCCGGCGCCCCACCCACCCTCGCAGGGCTCCCCAGCCCACCCCTAGGCACGCATCGCGCGGGCAGACGTCGAGCGCCGCCGCACAAAGCCACCGCCCGGCCAATCGCCCAGCGGAGAAGTCGGACGACACAGGTCGTACGAGGCACCAGCGCACCGATTGGCCAGCCCGGCCCCGCATTACATCCACGAGAGCGCTGCCCTTCGCTCCAAACATGGACTTCCCATCCACAGATTTAAAAACGCGTTTCAATAACAATACCAGGGACACATTATCAAATATTAAAGTAGTATAAATCAATCCGTTCCGCAAAATACTACAGAGAAAATTTTAAATCCCATTGCATCATTATCGTCTGGCAAAGAATGTCCATTCATGCCCACCAGCAGTTCACTATTTTCTGTCTCGTTTAGGAAGGCCGCTCTTGCCAAGTTGCCTTCCGACGTGTTCACGCACTATGGGGTACAGCGCCATCGGTCAACTAATTAGAGGCTGTCCTCCGTGGCAAGGCTACACACAAAACACTATGATTACGCCCTTCCTTCGCATTAAGTCGTCCAAATAAACAGGGGCCACCGCGGTCGATACTGCTCTCGCACTAACGCGAGGTCGAACTACCTTCCCGATAGTCATCTGTTTGCCGTTGCTCGTTAAAAATAACGCTTTAGTATTGATAACCTATAATCACTGAATAATTTTATTGACGGTAATGAATTACATCTGGTAAAAGGGACAGACGACTTGTTTATCTCGTGTTTTACCATAATTTCTAAAGCAGTTCTGACCAATTTCATAATATAAACATCTACTACATAACACTAAACCAAATAGGCCTGAATCACAATTGTGAAGATGGTTTCAACATAGTTACGAGAGGTTCATGTGAAAGCAGCGTAATAATTGCGTGAAAGAAAAATTAGAGAAACGGAATAAATAAATATTTCGCGGATGTTTCGGTGAGAAGTTGAATGAAAATGGAGATAGGTCTCAGGTCCAGCACTACATTTCCAAAGCTGCTTACTAGCCAGTGGCGTAACTAAAGAGAGGTTGGATAGGAAATTCCAACATAGGCTCCCAATTTTGCGATCTAACAAACATTATAATACCAAAACAGTCAAACTCTTAAGGATTATTAAAGATGCCAGCGCGAAATTGAGCCGTTGAAGATGCGGCCTCATCATCAAGTTTACGAGGTCACAAGAGTCACATTTTTAATGTTGTGCAAATTATATGAAATAAAGTGTTTTGTTAAAATAGGTTTAATTACCTTACGCTACAATAAATGCCTGAAACTAGGAATCCAGGATTATGTGCATCTTCTCGGATACTGTCAAAACAACTTAGACATCACTTATTGTCTTATTCGAAAAGTTTTTTATATGTTCTCACCAAACTGAACTCATTTAAACTAGATTTGAAGATAAAGTTACGCCATTTCTTAATACTCACTTTAAAGAAGGGCCATCATTCGAAGGAGTTCTCGAATTACCTTGAGATTTCGTATACGTGGCGAGTTCCGCGAGTCGTTGACAAGAGCGTCTCAGCTGGGGTTAGTAAATTTCACAAGTGAAAACATTAAATCATCAAGAGACATTTATTAAAATCATCTGTTCTTATCTGAAATAGGATAACTTGAAACTCCCGTGATATAGATAATACCAGATCTTGCCGTTTTAATGAATCTGACAATGCAGCAAGGTACTGAATCAACAGTAATTTCCATCGCTCCTCCACTTCCTGTTCTATTGCAGTACAAAATCGCTAGATGTGACAGCTTAATACGAAATGATCCTAACCGTTGGCTGCAGGGAATAAAAGAAAACTAGAAGTCGCGTAAATGAGATTTCTTACAGCTATTTCATACTAGGCCATAAAAGAAACTCAGATATGAATTAAAAATCTTCAACCTAACAGAAAAAAATAGATGTACTATGTGATCATTTCATGAGAATGGCGGAAGATTGAATGTCAAAAATCCTCTACCACTACAACCCGAACAGGAAAAGAAGACGGGGCAGACATAAGGCGATGGAGAGACATTCTTGAAGACGGAACGGCACAATAGGCTCAATCCAAGATGATGATTCTGGGTAGAACAGTGTTAAGCTAGGCCTTGCGATCTTGCGTACGTGGGCTTGGCTTAAATAATAGTTAAAATTTAATATTTGTAACTAAAAGTACAAATTTGAGTCTACGGAATTTAAAATAAAACAGGTGGAGCTACAACAGCACATACTATATCGTATTATTTCTAACTTTTGCAATTTTCGAAAACTCAAAGTTCAACGAAAATGATACATGCGTCGTGCTTTTAAGCGTTTCTTGGTTTTACGCGGGAAAAAATTGAAGAAATAACTTGAAGCCTTTTTCGATAATTTTTTTTTATAATTTGTATTAGCTTTAAGCAGAAATTACAAAAAAAAGTACAGAAGAACAGGTTTGCGGTCGATCAATTTTTCTTTAGCAAGGACCCGCACAATATAACTTTCGACTACACATGTTAAAGAAAGTAATTTACTACATATATTATATTTATAATTATATTTACTACATATATCAACAAGATTTATCTATTCGTTACTAGTTCTCAGCGACACGTTTTTCAATCGACAAATCACCGTTTCCGGCGCACAATTACAATACTTTCTCTTCTTACAAACTACGAGTGAGAAAATAAAATTGACTTAATACTAAGTGTTCAACAATGGTCTTTCTAAGAGGCTCTCCGAGGAGGTTTTCTGAGATTTTTGATTTGGTAATTTACGCACACATTCATACCTCTTTACAATACATAAATAACCGTTGGTTAACCTATTCGCTACAGCATAGACCTCACTGGAAGTCCAGTCGCTTCCGAACGCGGCGCGGCGCGGCGCGGGGCGTGGCGGGGCGGGGCGGCGCGGGGCGGCGCGGCGCGGCGACGGACAGGCATTACCCGCGTCCCAACAGATGCTATCTCCCCGATGACTCCGCCTCATCCAGATGGCCCAGGGCCGCTGCGGCTCAAGGCGGCGTGATGCATCTGCCCCCATCACATTAACCCTCGCCGCCACAAATAACAATAACACGAGGCGGAGGAGTCTCCAAATAAACCTCTTACGCTTAATAAGTGACTGGGCTATCCACGTCCTCACGATTTTGCGTCCCGATTCAAGGCCCCACAGACCGGCCGGACGAAGCACACGAACCCCACACCGTCTCCATTTTAAAAAGAAATGCACTGGGCGCACGGTTGAAGAATAACTGGGTAATTTATTATTACTTCATACTTTGTGAAACGTAAGAAACATAACGAAGCACAAAACTCTGAAAAAATGTAATCTCCCCTCCCGGCATGTCCCAACAGTTCGATGTCTAATCCCGGCCAAAAACAACGTCGTCCTCGGAGTTTTAGATCCAGGTTCCCTAAAGATGTCTTTCATCCACCCTAAATCATAAACACATGGGCCCTCTTTTCCCGCAAAGACCGTTCCTCCATTTCTAAATAATAAAAAAGACACGCCAAATAGTTAAGTTATAAATAAGAAATATGAAAAATACTCAATAGAGATACTGAGTCAAGCATTTACCTGAGGATGGTCAAATTGTCGGGTTCTCTTGGCAGATATTTCCCCAGCCGGCCATACCCCCGACCGGACAAGCTGTAAGCGCCCGACTCGTCTTCCAACGTGTGCAGTACATGTAGTAAGTGTAAGTGTTGGTATAAACACGACGGAGGGAGCAAGGATGAGGAAGGAATATTTACGCGTTGTCATTGGCCGGTTATTAAGGTACTCCTCCGGCATTCGCTTCGTCTTGGTAGGAGAAAGCACGCAAAACTACTGAATGGAGCATCCGGCCTCTAGAAATGAAGCGGTTGAATTCGAGCCAGCTGCAAAACTATTTTAAGTGGGTGATGTTAAGGAGGAAAATCGAAAACAAATATTTGGAGGAATATCGATACGTGTCTCCCACAGATAGACGTTTTCGGTTTTCGAGTACTACTGCAAGTCCTAAAGAATGTAGTTAAGAAAAATCTTTTTTTTTTCGGGCATCATATGACCTAAACCGTGTTTTTTTGCTTGGTCTCATGAAACAATTTGTCTACTAATTATTTCGGTAGTTTCCCAGTTGATGACATCAAGCAAAGTCACCGCCGTAGTTACAGAGTTCCATTTGTAAACAAATGCAGATCTCGTAATGAGAAGTACTGTGCCAGGTTATCCGTGTTCGCTGGCCAGTCATAAATCCAGTGAGCAATATATTTTTTTGGGAGAAAATTATCACAGACATTAATCTTCACTATGAGACTACAAAATTGTCCTCACTAATCGAAGAACCGAATGGCATTCCAAGAAACTGGAACCAGAATCCACCGTTACCTCTGTTCTGAATGTAAACAATGAAGGTGACGCGAAAGCAACCGAGTCCGATGCAACTCTTCCACATTCCTCACACAGTTCTTGTATAGTTGTGTTCTGTTGGTGGATACCAAGGTAGCTTTTGGTGTTGAAACAAGGCATTATGTATGGAGAAGGTTAAGGGGTGAAAATTCAGGCTACACCCTGCGTCGAGGGCGTACAAAAAAGCAGGATAGAGCAGAAAGCAAGTGTGTCAGATGAGAAGAAGTCTCCACATTCCTGGCATAGCGTCCGTACGAGTGTTGGGTTGCAGTCGGTCTGATATCGGGGTCGCGCCGGGGCCCGAAATGAGGCGAGCCGCGCGGGGGCGGCGGGGGCGTGGGCGGGGAATCGCGTCGTAGCGGCTCGGCCCGGGCCGTTGTGGGTGGTCGCACGGGGACACCTCGGCTCCCGGGGCGGCACCTCGGGGCAGGCGGCGCGGCGCGGCTCGGCGGGTGCAGCGGCCGGGCGGGCGGACCCGTCCCCCGCGCCTCCTCCGCATTCCACATCCAGCCGTCACGTCGCCCGCTCCTCAAGAGACCTTTTGAGGCGCGCGCGCTCTCTCTCCTCTACACAAATCCTCGCCTCGCATCGCCTCGCATCGCCTCGCCTCGCCTCGCCTCGCCTCACCTCCAGCGTGTTGACATCCCGCCCCGCCCCTCCGCGCCCCGCCACCCGCGCGCAGCGCCGCCGATAAAGCTAATACCGCAATCAGAAGGCGCGGGAGGAGGTGCTGCGTCGGCGCGGGGGAAGGGGGTGCTGCGCGTGCAGTGGAGAGCCCTGACGAGGGAAGGTTTACTTTGCTTCTCCACTTTCGTGCGAATACCCTCATAATACGAATGCTCATAATGCGAATACCCTCATAATACCCCCTACCTTGCGCCGAAAACTACAGAGGGTATTATGTTTCAAATACACTACCACCAACTTTACGATCAATCGCTTAAATCTAATAGTACAAATCTATTTGGTTTGGTTCTCTTTCTCAATATTGCTGCTGAAAGTATGCCGATTTATATATATATATATATATATATATATATATATAATATATATATATATAATATATATATAATATATATATAATATATATATATAATATATATATAATATATATATAATATATATATATATATATATATATTTCAAATTTACAAAATTTGTTTTTCATTCACTCACTATTTGTAGAAGAGAACCTCGCTAATCCGAATCCCGCAAATCCAAAATTTCGGATAATCCGAACAAATTTCGGGATGTAGAAAAAATGAACACAATGCTTATTTGAAGTGTAAAGATAGTATTTTGTATTTATTATAGAATTGAACAATTATTAATTGAAAATGTCTTGGCAATAAAATGGTTATTGCACTGGTAATTACAGTGTATATCACAAGTTTATGTATTAGTAATTTTCACTTACAGGAACTTACAAATGCGGTAATCTTTTGCCGTAAGGAATTGAAGCTGCTCTATGACGCGATACGATGATGTGATGACGCGATCGCTACGCAACGTTGCAATTTTCTCACATTGCACGCCACGTTGCATTGTATGTGGTAATCCTATAGATGTATTTGTATATGTACGATACATTTTTCGGGTAATCCGAACATTTCTGAGTCCGAACAGACCACACCCCCAATTAATTCGGATTACCGTCAGCGCCTCGGCAAGGGCTTCCATTAGTCTTGATCTACCACACTCAACAACAGACGCGTCTACTCAATCAGTTGGTTCAGTAATTTGCCCTCCTTCTTTCAAACGAAACTACAGCTAATGTTCGCTTAATTCACATTATTTTTTGTAAGACGAAGAACAGAAAGTTGAAACGTCGCTGGACGTGAAAGCGAGTAGATGTAGAACAATATTCCTCCCTATCTCTTCCCTCCAGCTATATTATATTCGTTAAAAGAATTTTGTAAATTAAATTAATGGTTTGAATCAAATAGCGCAGACATTACCTCCAAAATTATCACTTGAAAGAAAATAAAGCAATAACATTTCTTCAATTGTATAAGATATCGATAAGAAATATTAATAATCAGATGTATCCCTCACATCAAGAACAATGAGTGTTTAAACTATTCCAGTAATTGAAAATGACATTATAAATCTTTATTATCACGTCCAGGAAAACCGTTATGACATTTCATTATTTATAAATTTTAATTTTATTGCCTGAAAAAGAAAGTACATTGATCTCCGGAACATATTAATAAAAATGTCCAATACAATTTTAAATTACAGAAACAGTTTATCCCTACTTGTCATTAATATTAAGGAAACCTTTCATTATTCAAAGCACATTATTTCCTCCCTGGAAGGAGGTGTGGTTACAGAAGAATACTGACTCGACAGTTCTGTTTGCAGGACTGCCCGCGTCAAATCTGCCCACACAGCGGCGGCTGATGACTGTTCTTATCGCAGGAGCTTCGCATTCTACTGACTCGCCGCCCGAGAGCCCCACATGCGGGTCTGCAAGGCGATTCGAATTCCAAAGTGTATGAGAGGCACGGGCATAGATGAGATACATACGAACAAATCATATCTATCAGAAATTAAAGATCTCACGACGAAACGATCATCTCAATATGAAAATACATCAATTCAACACATGAGCAAATTATACACAATGCTTTTAGCCTTACAATAAGATTCACTCTCACAATTTACATTTTCACGTTACGGCTCATTAACAAGTGTCTTTCCCGAATCTCGCATACATGTGTTACAGCTACAGATATCTTTTTACTTTCACCAAACTTTTGGCACAGTCTGCGATCCCTCTAGAATGCGCACGTGTGTGTTGTATTCAAAGTTAAATGTTCAAAATTACGCTATCATTTTGTATCAGGTTTTAACATGCAAAAACGTGCGTCAAAATAAAATGATTTTACGTCAATATTCATGAATGTATTATTAACAGGAAAATTCTTAAATTTCACCAACATGATTTGGTTGAGGTACATATAAAATTCCATGTAAAAACTGTGAAAAAATATGAAAGTTGACTATAGATTACATTGGAAGGTAATTTCAGAAGACTGTTGTGTTTAAGGCACTATCTTCATGAAACAAAACTTTTTGTTGACATGAAATCCAGCATAAATCATATTCCTCTACGCATACGCATTCTCAAATTACGTTATTTATATTTCTAGAAAACAAATTATTAGAACAGAATTTAATGAGGATTGTAAAGGCGGTGCTTCTCCTTTGAGGACCAACACCCGCAGGCACACGGCACCTTAAAAGTGTAGATTTGTCGGAAACCTAAAACATGCAATCACGCAATGCTAAATCACAAATTATATCAGCTGGGAGTATCCAGGAGACTAAAGAAACGAAGTAGAATACTTCGTCGAACAAACCGTAACTTCTCGCAACTTTCAGTACAATCCTCATACTGAAATATTGTTGCCAAAAGCCAAGAGGCTGGTCGGGTGAAGAGTTATGATGCTGCATTGATTTGAGTGATTGAGCAACGGTGGACTGAGAGACGGGACGACCCTGAGAAAATCTACCACTTTGGTCCCAACAAATAAAAAAACCTTTTCATTTCAGACGGTGCACCGTCGGTGGGAGGGTTTTTGGAAGGTCGGAGGAAGGTCCCTCCGCGGTGGGAGGATTTTCGACACTAGCAACATAGCTAGGATGAATGCAGCCGGGAGGAGAATTCTTGTGGCCGGCTGTTCTGATTGGAAGTTTTTTCGATCAACACCAGGCGAATGCCGGAGCAGTACCTTAACAAACGGGCCACGGACCGCCCGCGATCTTTCCTTCCTCTTCCTTGCCGTATCCTCTCCCCTTACACAAACTTACACTGACAAGCACTCCACCTCCACTGTGAGAATACCCGGCTATGTCAAAACCCGCCAGCCGACGTAGGTCGGTCCGGGATCTCGCCAATGTAGGTAGATGGGAGACATCAGGGAAAATATCACCGCCACCTCCTGCGATGATGACATGCTTACGGGACAAATAACCTTAGCAGTTGACGCGCCCGGATTCACTAATCAACCAATCAACAAATCCCAAACGCGTGGACCAGAACTCGATGGCAGAGACGGAAGGGGACCGGTATGCGTAGCACGGCAGGGTCGCCGGGTGAGGGACTTGCCAGTGCGTCGGAGAGAGAAGTAAGCAAATTGACCCGAGGCAGCGCCGCGCAGCTCGCGCCCCGCTCGGCCAGCGCCGCACTTTCTAAGCACGCGCGGGCGCGCCAGGCATGCGCCCCCCACCCACCCACGCCCATGCGCTCTCCAGGCGGCGGGGGGGGGGGGGGACTCATGACGCATCTCGACGGCCCTTCTGCGCGGACAACTTGAAACTCACGCAGCATTTCCACGGGCGCCCCGCCCCGCCCCCTCTCCTCCCCCTCCTCGGGCTAAGAAAAGAAGACTCATGTGCGCGCGGCGCGAACTTGAGCCGCGCGGCTGCGAGTCTCGACGCGCTGTTTACGTCTCCTCCCGAGAAGTGACACGGAAACACGCGTGACGGAGGGCGCGAGGGCTTCTCCGAGCGGCCTGTAAACACGCGCACGCGCCCGCGCGCGCCCGCGCCCGCGCTCGCCCGGCTGACGAATAGAGAGGCGGCCACATGGGCCGGCGCGGCAGCGCGGCGCCACCCGCGCGGCCTGCGGCGGCAGCTGACGGGCTCTCAGCCGCTCGCTGCCTCGTCACTCGCTTTCAGCCGTTTCCAGGACCGGAATCACGCCAGAACAGCGGGTCCCAACCTTTTTCTCTGCTGTACCCCGCGAAAAGGATTTCATTGACGAGTACCTCCTTCCCCCCTACGAGGTTTGCCATCATATACCTCCACGAAATAAATGATTTTACATTTTTAGTACTTGATTATTAGCAATACAACATATTGAACGAAGTGATTCGGTGCGTAGCGAGCTGACTTCGCAGTCGGGAGGTCCGGGTTCGATCCAGGCCGGTTTTTTGGTCCTTTGGTCATAAGGCGAATGCTGGAATGGTTTAAAAATGCGTCGATCACCACCCCATCTCCCACCATCATTCTAGTCCTTCCCCCTCCCTCATCATCTTCCTATCACTCATTCAGCATTCCCTGCAAAAGGCAAGAGACCCTTGCCCTCAATGGAATCTTAGTTAGCTAATAATAATAATAATAATAATAATAATAATAATAATAATAATAATAATAATAATAATAATAATAATTTAACATTAATTGGTTGGGGAATGGAAGATAGATTAATCTGAATATTTCTAACAACTGGAGGTAGGTGGGAGTCTCGAGAGCAGTGATCTGCATTGTTTTCGAGCAATGGAAATATTGAGTTCCGCCATTTTCGATGTTTTTCCATGTACTCTCACTAAACCCCCTGCGTACCTCTAGAGGTTGCTACTGCACTAGTAAAACGGGATTGATAATACAGTATGATTTGATTGCTCAAGTTGTCGCCACCAATTTTTTTTACTGTAACAAATACAGTAACGGGAGATAAATTTTCCGGGCTGCCAGTCACCAGCCAGCCGCCGCCCCGAACACAGCGCCCGCGATTCTGACGCCACTGAGGATGTCCACCGTAGACGTGGACGAAACGTTTGGCCCATCAATGCTAATTTGACCACGGCCTACCAGCCCGGAAAATGTCTCTCCTATTGACACCGGCCGTGAAAGCCTACGATGTTATGTAAACACAGTAATATTCAGTATTGCGATATAGCGTTACTTGGCACGATGTTTTTATCATGACACACCCATGTAATAGAATCACACAGTGAAGCAGGGCCGTTGATAACATCTGCTTGCAAACCTTTCCTACGTTGGTCACCCATTCTGAGCAATTCCTCCGTAAGCATACAAGATATTTGACTGGTAATGAGATTCTATTATCAAACCACAATATTATACGAAAAATAAAGAATATTCGAGAATTGTGATCACAAGTAGCGTGAGTTTAGAATAGATCACATCAAAATGAATACCAACTAATGTCTGCATAGGCGCTCTCATGTCAAATTCGAGCTTGTTTGTTATGTATTATATGCAATTCGTCGGATACTATAACACTTTAATAAAAGAGAAACATTCACGTTTTTTTAAAAAAAAGATTAATAGAGTTGTCTACTGAAGAATTGCACTATAAAACTCAATCCCTTATTCTGTATTGTCAATTTTACAGCCTATAAATCGTAATTTGGAGGAATAAGAGCCACAGTAAGCAGCAAAGAGAAGGTACATGTCAACACAGTTCTCCTTACAATAACATTGCTAATCCTACTTTCAGTAGAAAATTCATGCGTCATCACTTTGAATGATGCCAAAAATGATGACTCCTTACATGCTCCATACGAGCCAAATTTGCTCTTGGTTGCGTATATGAACACGTTTATGAGTCCAGGCACAGTATGTGCCAAGAAACACAGTCTTCTTTCTGGCATTTTATTATTTCTAGTCAGAATTGGGTGAATCACTCTACTGGAGACTACACATTTGACCCAGAGTAACACGTCAGTAATTGAAGTAGCGATGTCATATGCACTACCCGCACTATAAACAGAATGCTTCCTCTCTTCTAGCCACGACATATCAACAATTTAGATTATTTTCTTCTTAAACGTCGCAAGTTGTAAGTTTAAAATAACACAACTGATGTGATAATTTCAACCAATGAAAAAACTTATTCACAATTATTCGAGATTCTATTGTCATTCATTTACGATAGACGAACCTAAGAGCCTGTTTCCGTTGTTTAGATGGTTTGTTCTTACTCAATATTTGCCCAAATTACACAGGGACAGACATTAAAAATTCGAGGACAGACAAAAAATTCGAGGACAGACATTAAAAATTTCAACATGATGCACTTTACAATCAAACGGTAATTACTGATATAATTATTAACTAACATCCTAAGAACAACACACAGTGAATCTCCTCTGGAAGACCACCCGTGTCCCCGACCACAAACTAGCCCCTTAACAGCAATCTTTCTTAATTTACCCCTTTTAGGAGATCATTTTAAGGAAATTTCGCAGAATTCACAACATCGAATTTTCGGTGGTTAATTAAAGTGGCGACTCTGTATACAGCACTTGCGCCCGTGCCTCAGCTTCATTCTCGAGAAAATGGGGTGACGGGGGGTCCGGGAATCAAGTAGTCAAAAAGTTTCATTTCTTATAATTTGTGCTCATACACTGAAAATTTCCATGAACATCCTTAACATAAGGAACTTTCCTAAACATCCGATGTCTATTATCAATATACTTTTTTCTGTAAAAACAAAAGTTTATCAACAATAAGTACCCATCCCTCTAAAAGGTCCCTTTTTAACGGAAACAAAAATGGTCGCCAACACTGTTTTCACTGTACTAGTAGACCCATATGTCATTCAGAAGAAACCAATGTGTCATTCAATACGAGACACTGTTAGTTATAAGTAATTTTCTATTCAGAAGCGAAAAGAATCTAAAGAAAATCGAAAATGAAAGGAATTTAAGAGGATAAGTAATCATAACCGAATGTGTAGTATTCTTAATGAATTATGTGAAGGATCTCATACACATTCTCGCTTATGGATACTCTCAATATCAATTTTGGCGCCATTTAACGTTTCCGCTGTTCACGTAACTCGACTTTGCCACACTTTTGCTGATAAACCTAGATGTTGTAGGCTTCTCGGCGAAAAAAATCGAGTATCCCACTTTCAGAAATCAAATAAAGAAATGATGTGTTAGCAAGGAAAACTCATATTTACGGCTTAAGAGCAAAGAGATATACCGAACAACTAAATGCAAGAGATGAGACGAGGCAAAAATAATAGGTAAATTTTGCAAACAATAAATTACGACTTTATGAATGACGCCACTTCGGAAGTAATAAACGTGAGGACATGGGCGAATAGGATTAGCGCGGCTTAGAAGAATGAATCTGCCGCGGTAGCCGGGTGCAGTACCGGGACGAAAGCCTAAACCCTAAGGAATGATGACGGCCTTCTGCTCCGAGGCGGAGGGGAGCTTAGGGGCAGGGCGCAAGGTTACGCCCACTCGGCGCAAAGTTCTTAGCCAAATGGCCGCGATTACGGAGGAAAGAGCCTTCACGATTAGTGCCCGCAGCAGCGACGCGACTACACAATCAAAATGCGGCAGCTCCCGGCTTCACATCGGACCCTCTGTTAATCCCGTGGCTACTTCGGCAAGCGTCCAAAATCATCGTCAGCAAAAATTCTCTTCACGAGTGAAATTATTGTCCGAATTGATGGTTTGAATTTTTTTCTTCGCCTCTAAACAATTATGTGTTGTTAATATTGGTAAGAATCATAATGAACGCCAAGTAAATTTCAATTTTTTACCTTCATGATGATCTTAGTGGCTGCTGAAAACACAACTATGTTTCTCAATGAAAAGGAAATATTGAAGACATTTGAGCTTCGTAATAGCTTGTTGAGTTTCCCAACTATGTTTAGGTTGACATGTGATAATGTTCCATATTCAGACGATGAAAAAAAAACATTAACGTTAATGATAATTAATAATTCAAATGCATTGGCGTAAAATAATACAAGAAAATTAAGACAGTTAAAAGAAGAAGAATTAGTATTTCCTTGTAGTACGACTCTTCCTATATTATGAGACTAAAATAAGGGAAGTCTTGAGGCTTAGCTCATTAGACAGCCTGCTCGCTTTCCACGATGCGACACCGGGTTCGATTCTCGGTCAAGCAAGATTATAGTGTGGGTTTTGCCTTGCAGTGTCACAGTATGCGTAGCATTGTGACGATGAGAAAAAAAACACTTCTCAACTTGAGAAGACCAGAATACGGCGTGAGGATGTTTTGGTGCCAACCAAACGTACCCCCTCAACCCAACCCATGGCGAGGCAGGGACGCCGCTTGTACGCCATGGCCCGAGCACCGACAAACAAAAAAATAAGGAAGACACTGCAGGGAGAATTTCCAATTTGGCCACGGCGACAATAGGAAGAGTGACAAGCA
This sequence comes from Gryllus longicercus, assembly GCA_038098605.1. Classification (NCBI taxonomy): domain Eukaryota; kingdom Metazoa; phylum Arthropoda; class Insecta; order Orthoptera; family Gryllidae; genus Gryllus; species Gryllus longicercus. Next base: position 124,877 of record JAZDUA010000285.1, on the reverse strand, counting down.
GACATATCGCCCAGGCAGTAGCGCGATACAGCTGGAGCAGCTTCATCCCAGAACGAGCGAGGCGGCCCGCTCCGCCCGGGCTTTGTGATGTGCGACTTTACGAGGCGGCGCAGATAAGATGAATGGATAGGATGAAGAATGAAGCGGTCCGGCGCGGGCAGAGTGGGACAGAAAGAGGATATCGCTGGGAAACAAAAGCCCTGATTGGGGCGCTCGATGGGACCAAGGAGTGATGGAGTCCATTACGCAGACAAGATAGCAGCGCACGGCGCGGCGAAAGAGGCCAAGGCTACGCGGCACGCTCCCTCCCCCCGCCACCCCCACCCTCGACGGCTAGCGAGACCACGAGTAGCTCCTCAAGTAGAAAATGCCCAAAACAAGATGCCATTTAGTCACCGCCGTTTATAAAAATTCATCTATAAGTCACTCACAAGAAAAAGTCAATAACTATTAGTGAGCTGTAGCAGCTGTGAGCTGTAGCTCGTCTCCAGGGGGACGCATTTAACATTAATAAAACAAATTTATACTATTTTTGAGTGCGCATCCGGGTATCCGGGTGCACATCCGTCAGTTTGTGCATCCGGGTATTTGTATCGACAGACGTTTTTGAAATCGAGGATGGACCATGGAATAGGGAGGATCAGCTCGACACCAGGCCCTAAGAATGGAGTTGGAACAGGATGGAGCAGGAAGAGCTTCGCGCCGCCAGTTGCCTGTTGTGTAAGGTACTACTCCGGCACCCGCTTGGATTTCGTCGGATGAAAGTACAGAAATGACCGATCACTCTTGGTTATCACCGCCACCGCGAAGATGCGAAGCTAGGACCTCCGAATCTGCAAAGTTTCAGTTGCAAATTCACAACCATAGTCAACAGCATCCGATTATATGAGTAAAACAAGTCCCCCTCCCCCTGAGATTTCGAGTCCGGGACTTTTCGCTACGTGGAGGGTACTATGTTTCTCCTACAATTTTAACCCATTACCAAAATTAGATACCCATTAACAACACTTATGAATTCTTATTTCCAAGATCAAACAGTTGTTTCTATTTTTGTGGGGTTGAACCTCTTAACAAAGAAATCTATTTAGTCTAAGAGTGCCTAACAACTCGTGTTCGCCCTCTTTAATCAAAGGGAGCTAAAATACTGTTCAGAAAATATGGTAATTTTTAAACAACCAAACGTTGATTAATAAGAGTGCGCAGTGTTGAAGTATTTGCTCATTGAACAGATCTCAAGAATTCTTGCGGCCAGCTGCTATGATCGATAGTTTTGTGTAGTTTCTCGGGAAAATATCAGGCGAATGCCGAAGCAGTTGCTTAACAATCTGCTCACGGGCCGCGCACAATATTTCAAAACTCTTTTTTGTCCAATCGCCTTGCCTTAATACACCTATCCACATCACAATATCCTACAAGGCGGAAGCTAAGAGCTTATCCTGGCTGGGGCGGTACTCACAGGAACAGATACTTAATGAAGAAAAAAGGAAACATACTGCTTCGGATCTGACCATCCAGCATCCAGCAGAGAACACGATCACCACTACACCACCTTCCGGAAGCCACTGGTGTCCTTCCGGAAGCCACTAGACACTGGTGTTCAACGGCACATGCTTCCTCACATTATTTTGAACTTTTGCATTTCTAAAAAATTCAGAGAGTTCAAAGAAAATTAGGTCTGAGCCATTCTTTTAAGCGCCACATCCGTGGGAAAAAATTGAAGAGAATATTTGAAGAGTTTTTTGAGAACATTTGTTTTTATAATTTGCATTAAGTTCGAACACAAAATTAATAAAAAACACAATATTTTTAAAGAACAGCAACTATTACAGACATCCGAATTTTGGAATAGATTTCATTTAAGACAAAAATCCCTATCTTGTACTCTGTCAGCCCAACACAGCGCCCTCCCCTTGCCACCCCTCACCGATGGACTCATTGGCAAAAAGCGACCCGCGAAAAAAAAATGGAACGGAAAATACACGGGCATCCCGCTATAACGGAACGTTTCCTATATCGTATGTATTCATTTAGTTTATTTAACATATCAACTAATCGTATTCTACTGTACTAGTTTTATACGTAGGATTGATTTTTGAAAGAATACGAAGGGATTATAGTAGCGTAATAATGTAAAGAAATAAAATTCAATGCCACAAAGTTGCACGAGTACACTTTACCGTAAATGGCAAAAAATGTTTAATCGACCTTTGCGTACTAATTGTTTTCCCATTGCTCATCCAATATTCAGACACAGTAACCTCTTCAGTCCTTAAATCCAGTTGCAAAAGGCGATATGCCTTTTTCGACTCCTTGGAATCAGAATCTACTGGATAGTTCATTGCCAAATACAACACACATATGAGTTATTTAATGATTTATTTAAGATTTGCCATTTCCTCCACACAATTTGAAACGTTTTGTAGAAACGCTAGTTGCGAACCAGGATACGAGAACGGGTGCTGCTCAGCATACCGGGTAGCATTCACACGTATTTGCCATTTTATGTCGTTCCCATGTTGTTTCGTCCCTACCATGAATCTCCCCTCTTGCCACTTTGGTTGCTGGAGTCGCCGTCTGTATGCAAAACCCGTAAACCCGAAATGGCGCTAGCTGCGCGCCGGGGCCGTGTGAATCGCAGGGAGCGACGCGTGGGGCCCTGCTCTGTGTGCTGTCCACACGGCCGCCCTCCTTCGCACATCCAACGCCCCCCCCCCCCCCCCCCCCACGCCCCCTTCGCACACAGCCTCCTGGAATGTTTCCGGGACACGACGCCGCGCCGGCGGTTGCACACGCTTTGTGGAACACTTCAATGAAGTAATTGGCACACAACCTAATACAGTTTGGTAAGTAAATACTACTAGGTTCTCTTTTTTTTACATTCAACATCTCAAGTTTGACAATGATTGTGTAATCAAGGAAATAATCACTTATCACCAGGGCTCGAATTCTCAAAGCCTACAAATTATTTAAAAATGACCTATAAAATGATTTTTATTAAATACTCAAATATTTGAATGAAAACTTTTATTTATTCAATGAATTTCACAATTTTAAATAAAATTGATTTTTATAAAATTATATTTAACAAAGTTTTTATTTTAGGTGGAAATGGGAGGAGGTCCTTGTAATTTCGAGAGTTTTAAAAACAGTGTCCACCTTGGTAGTGAATTTTGCCATGACGTGAAAATTAATTTAATGTGTCATTGTAAATTCATGCAACATTCACTGACAAAAAATACAAAAAGGAAACAAAAAGCGTAATAAGGACTAAAATGACGCAAAGATTTTAAAAAAATGACCTAAACACTGCAAAATATCAAAAGTGACAAAAAATGTCCCCAAAACTGTACATTTCTATGACCTATATGTCGTGATAAAAAATAATTTACAAGTTAATTGAGTCTAGAATGCATCAATGAAAAGATGACATGTCATCAGAATCCAAGCCCTGGTTATCACCAACAACCAAATTTTTTATCAATATTCATTTAAACACTTTTTTGCAGCAACGGTTCGTCTCAAATATGAAGATAAGAACAAACGATAATAATTAAATTACGAAAATGTTTTAGATGTAGAAACGCCTTACATTAAATTTATCAGCAAGATGTCGTTTAAGGACCTCAGTAATGTAAATGTTTCATGGTTAATGTACTCTCTAAAACATTTCATGACTACAGACAATATCAGTGTATACTACGCACGATGCTACACTCTATTGAGAGGTAATATTTCTGCAGATTTATCAAAAAATGTTGGAACATAAACGAAGGGATTCAAAGAATTATTTAAAGAGATTCGGCCTCAGGGTCTTGCGTACATTCCGCTCCATGAACATCCCGTTACGATGAAGAGCACAGAGATTTAAGCCGAGGACATATTTTATGTGATCGATGGCATTACTCTACAGAAGACTACATACTAATTTTGTAAAGATTATAGTGAACTTACAGTAATGTGGCATATCTCGCCTGTACAGACGCGTATATAACATCGGTCACTGAACTTGCGACTTGACAAATTATCAGTTTTGTTGAACAAACTCGTAAGTAAAACAGTTAATGATAGAATAATGATCCCTTCGATTTGTTAGTTTAGGCTACGTAAACTCAGGAACTCCAGCCTAAAAAAATTTAGGTCTACGCGCAGTATCTTCCCATCACTACACATTTCATTGAGCGTCCTGTAATAGGAATAGAAAATGGGAATACCTGTAATAACCGCTCCTGTCGTGTGTTTTACACGTTGATCTCGACGCGACATTTCCAAGTGCGAAAGAGATCCCGCGAACGGGCACCTCGCTCCTGTTCCCTTCGCCGCCCGCCCCCGCCCCGCTCCACCGCCCCGCCCCGCGCCGGCCGGGCACACAGCGCCGCGGTCGGACAAATGTTTGCGCTGCCGCTGTTGGGATAGGAAAGTGAGAAACCGCGAGGCGACGGGACGCGGCGCGACGCGAACACACTTCCCACCCGCGCCTGCCTCCCTCTCCCCCCCCCCCCGGGCGAAACGGCGCTGATAATTGACGGAGCCGCGCCGCACGCGGTCGAGGGCCCTCGGGCGCTGAAACAACAGCGCAGGTGCAAACTGCAGCCGCACGAGCGAGTCGAGGAAGCAGCCCGGACGTTTGTAATAGAATTCGTGTTTACTTCTTCCGTGGGAGATTCTTCCCTCCACGTGAGCGCAGAGAGCGAAATGTCAATACGAACAAGATGGAAATCTAAACAGGATATTTCTCCTACTAATTATTCCAAACGCAAGTTTATTTCACCTGACTTCATTTTCGTTTAGCAAACATTTTGATTTTTGTTCATTACAAATGTCTACATTTAATATTTCTCATTGGAACCATTTCAATAAAACTAACTTTCCGACTGTGTCATACTGTTCTTTCTATAATATGTTAGTTTAATTTAACATTATATAGTATAATATGCTATTTTTTCTCTTTTTTGCATATGTGACAAAATAAGGAACAAATCTGATGTAATACAATAAATGGGAAAAAAATGTGTTGAATGGTAAATCCCATTCAGATAATTTTTATACGTTTCTAGTTCCGTAAAAAGTATTACATTGGACCTGCGATATTACTACTAATATCGTAGTAATACAGTTTCAAAGGAAACTAGCTGTGCTTCAACAGATCACACTTTTTTGAATTTTCGAACGGATACCTACTAATTTATAATATTGAAAATTACTAATTCTTTACTCATATCATCAAATTCGATTCAACAATACGTGCAAGACCTTTACATGTGTAATTTTCGAAATTTCATTGTTTTTAATGCAAATACAACTTATCGTATTTAAATGTGCACTTAGCTCTACTTGATTTTTCCCTCGGTATTAAACCCTAGAATATTATTAAAATAATTACACACAAGAAAAGCACGATTCGAAACTGGAAATTACTGAAGTTTTATTACATTCATTATTTTCGCATTACGTATAAAACGAAGTTATATTATGAATAAATGTATTGTTTTTAATTGTATTGTGAGACGTTCCTACATCTCACGAGCAGGATTTCGAGCAAAATCATTCAAGTTTCCAGAATCGTTAATATTTGGTAACGTCAGCCATCAGAGCATTCTGGCCAACTGCATCACATTTATAGTCGGAAACACGAGCGCATTCTGATGAAACACAGGCGCCTAACAATCTTTCCGGGCGAGGGCCGCGTCTCGTCAGTTGGCGAGAAGCCTCTCGAAAATGTTCGATGTCGGAAGTGCGGTGCCTAGAACGTTCTCTTGCCCCGTATTCCTCCCCTTCTAATCGCGTACCTCTTCAGAAAAGGGAGGAAGCGACACGCAAAATGTGCTATGCGAGTGGGAAAGAAAGCAAAACTGGAGATAGTCTTCATTGGTAGTTGTCATCGTCTGTTTATTTAGGTCTCAATAGCACTTCCCCCCTGTTTTCTTCACTTTCCAATAGTACTATATTTATTATCGGTAAATGGAGAGAATTTTAATTACATTTCAGAACGAAACAGAAAGATAAGGACACGATTTCTATTAATCTGCAATCAAGACTTTGTTAGTTTTTTCTCGACATTCATACTATCTGAAAATTTTCAATTTTTCACGGGGCCATTTGAATTAAAAAGTTATTTGCTGCATAACGAGATTAGAAGTGAATTTTATCCCGTTATCCGGCAACTCCAGTTTGCAGATCTCGATAGAGGCGGATTTTAGAGATCAGCTAAATCAATATCTGGAACGCAAATCAGTGTGGAAGAGGATTATAGATGTCGCCTGCTTCGATTGACTCTTGTTTCCTTTGGTCAGTTGCAATCGGTTTGCAGAGCAGGACACTAAACGAGGCCATGCATGGCGTGCGATTTGTTTTTCTCAGCCAGGCTCATCTCTCAACATTAACTCAGTCATACACTACACGTGTACAACAGTACTTTCTCATCCCCAACTTTTAAGTTGGAATGCCCAGGGAGATGTACCTGCTGGGAGCCACCTAGGTGAATTGTGAGATGAACTAGGGTCTGGCCGAAAAACCCTAGCAAAAGACAATACCCATTCTACACACAATCACGATTCAATGTACCCGGATAAACGGTGTAGAAAAAGTTGCATTTAGATTGTGCTATCAACGTTACGTTCGGTGTGCGGGTCAGGTCAAGTGTAATGTATTTTCCAGCTTTGACACCCAACAGTGTCTCATCACGCTGTCTGGGATGGATATCCACACAGAGGAAAAGGTGATGGGCACAGTATTACGTGATGTTCAGCCCTCGTACTTAATAAAAAGTAGTAATACCGTTACGACATAAGTGATTATTTTGAATTCACATATGTATTTATAGTTGCAACAATCAAACGGCTATTAATTAAAGTGAGGTACGTTAAAAAGTATAGTTGTTGAACTGCAACATGCGAAACGTGCAACATAGTAAACCCATTATCAAATTCGTGAAGTTCAAATTGTAATTTATACAATAATAACATAACATGTCATAATAACATAATTTGTAAATTTATACACAAATAACAAACTTGTCGTTTGGTTTATGCCTCAGATTCCACGACCTCGGGCCCCTGGAGGTGGGCGCTGCTCCGCTGACCGCGGCCTGGCCTTTGACGCTCCTGGCTCCTCTGGGGCGACAACACGAAATCGCTCTTTCACCGACATAGCAGCAGCGGAGACAGGTCGTTACTTCTGGCGGAACTCTCGGCCCCGAAAGAAGGGCTAAGCCAAAGGTATTTCCTTGCATTACCATTTAAAAAATGACCAAATCACCATGTTCTGCCATGTGGTCAAGATTCTTCGGAAAATTATTGCGGTCTTTGGAAGTTCACCGCCTGAGTTTGGCTCAAAACCAACTTTACCGCAACGTCTCCGACCGGGAGGTCCTGGTGTTGGAATCCCAACGGTGGCGGATTTTCAACACTACGTCTACAGCCACGTGGAACTCAGCAGCTGTCTGGAGGAGATTTCTAGCTGCCGATTGCTCTGATGGATAGTTTTCCGCGACTTCTCGAATACCGGGTGAATGCTGGAGCAGTTCTCTAAAAAACGGGACACGGACCGCGAAAGATTTTTCTCGCACAAACACCGTCTCTGACATTCACTTACACGCCGCGGCGTTTGAGAGAACAGGAGTACAATTTATCGCGGTAGCCATCTTAGCTAAACATGCATAAGGCGTGCGTCCGGGAATTGATCGTTTAGGCGGCCGGCCGCCACTGCGGCACTCGCCCCGCCCGATCCCTTAGCACCGCGTCCCCACTCCCTCTGTCCTCCTCGCCACAAACTCGGTTGACCGTCGATTCGTCCCGCTTGCGGTCGCGTCATGGATCAACTCGCAGCTGGAGAAGGGTTACTGAGAGGTTGCATCGTTGCAGGGAGGTTGTCTGGTTTCATCAACCAAAACCAACCAATTTTTACTTTTTTCTCTCTTTCTCTCTCATCCTCCTTCTCCCTCCCTTCCACCCTCCCTCTCCCTTCCACCCTCCCTCTCCCTTCCACCCTCCCTCTCCCTTCCACCATCGCTCTCTCTGTCAGTCTCTCTGTCAGCATCTCTCTGCCTGTCTCTCTCTATCTCTCTGCCTCTCTCTCTATCTCTCTGCATCTTTCTATCTGTCTCTGTCTCTCTGACTCTCTCTGTCTCTCTCTCTCCCTCCATCTCTCTGGTGAAATAAGTGAACGTAATCCCTAATTACTTCAAATCGGTTATTTTTAAAAAGTACCCTGAGGGAGGACGGGCTTTACAAATATACCAAGTTTTATGATTTTTCACTAAACTACAAATATCTACTACCCTTGTTCACTGTGGCACATTTTTTGAGAATTCATTAACATTTCGCGAAGTGTAATGAACATAACTTGCGTAAACGATGAGATTCCGCCACTTTGTAGAAGTTATGTGCCATACGTAATGTCAAACAGTTTTTACTATGCCATTTACATCGAGAAATAATAACTCGAAATTTACTGAAGGTCGTAAAAGACTGAGATTAAGTATTTCGAAAAGCATATGGTATCGAATTATTTTGCTGATTTAGCTAAAAATAACTGAGACGATAGAAGTCGATGTAAAATAAAAATTATTCTCGGACCTTCATAGTTGTCTATTTTTGTTCTTTGCAAGGAGCTTTGGAGTGGACAGCACAACGCATTGCATGTGTGTCCTTCAACTTCCCGCATGGAATTTAATGCCAAAAGGACGTATCATGTGGAAGTAATCTAACATTTCCTTTCGATAGCTGCTCGCTGCGAAATGATTCCCGCGGGAGGCCGATGGGCACAACGACCTCCGACAGATCGATTCGACAACCCCTCACTTCGTCCCTTCCTTCTACCACAAAATTAAAAAAATAACATGTTTTTGAATTAGATGACCATAGGAGTGTTGCTATACCTTCCACACAAGAAGTAGATATATCATTCATTAGTAGTAGTTAGTGTTATAGATACGACAAATCGCTATATCGATACAAAAATGCACTTACAGAACCTAAAAATATATACTGAGTGAATAATTTCAGGAAAAACACAAAACATGTGGTCATCATATCATTAAACAATTCCTTTGCTGTTGTGTTCTCAGATGCGTCGATTCGCGTAGAAAGTATGTTTTGTAATTTTTTTTTATTTCACCTGAATATTACCGTAACTTTATGCACTTTTCCCTGACTTAAAGCGCAGTTGTAGAGTCGGGAGATCATTAGTGTCATTCGGAAACAGCGAGTGCACTGCAATTCTGACGGGCAGCTCGCGGGCCAAGGTGCTTCCTAAATCGGGCGCGATTGTAGTGCCGCAAGCAACTTGCTTGCATTCCAAAACTGTCAATCCACAAATTGCGTTTTTCCCGTTCCTATCACAAAAAAGTAGATTTTTTCTTCGTCAATTCATATAACTATCTTCACAGTTTCCACTCACTATAGTCACAACCTTCTTCGTATAGAAGAAGAGAAATGGTCAAGATAGTTCTATGAAGAAACGAAGCGTTTGTGAGCAAGTGGCCATCTAATTGGGGAGAAGACGATGGAGACTTTGTTCTACGTGAAATGACTTCCCCTGAACGATGGACCTCAATAACAGTTGAACAAATCCTAAAAGACTTTGAAAATTAACACCTTTAACCAAACAAGTTGATGATAGCGTGTGCGTAATTTATAATAGGAACGGGTTGTTAGTTCGATATATTTATTTCGAATGATTTCTATTAGTACTTCAGAGATTTTATATGCATTATAAACTCCAATGATCGATGTTAGGCAAATACATTTTCACGGCTCGACACTATGGACGTGTCGCCTATATCTGTAGGTAATGGAAAGAGCCGGCATCAGGGCGTGTTGGTGCTCTCGAGCGTGGACATGTCCACGTTTTGTCGCTCTCCCCATGGGTGCCCATAATCGGGGCGTGGCCACGCGATCGCCCGTCGAGTGGCGTTTCCGGCGGGGGCAGGGCGGGGCGGTGCTGTCTGAGGTAATGGCCGTGCGCGGCGCCCCCGCATCCCCTCCCCCCTCCTTCCTCCCCGACAGAGCTCGGCGACCGCCCCAACCCGAGCCGCGCACGAAATATTTTCCCAGCGCCCGCCCCGCGCCACGCTTGTCCAGAAATGGGTCTATATTCGATCGCACCTGAGGGGAGAATTTGAGACTATTTTCGAATGGGCTGTTGGTTTACCTTAGACTTAAAAATACATCCCTCCCTCGCGCCAAGACATAACACAGAGCAGCGCCGCGCTCCGTCGCGAGGGGGAGGGGGGCAGGGGGGCGGGGACGGGGCCCCCCGCGGCGCGGGCGCCCGACAGCGCGTCGTCGCTGACGCCGAGTAAATATAACATTTCTCCTCCTAAGATGTTACACGCGCGCGGGAGACAGGCTGTAATGACCCCGGCGCCCCGCCTCCCGCGCGTCACGTGACACGTTAACAAGACGGATGCGCGCATGGGTTAAAACTTCGCCCTTCAGGATCCGGAGATTTAAGTCCGTTACTTGTTTAGGAAACATTCCAATTAGACAATTACGACTTCCATTTAAATGAAATAACGACTATTCGTTTTGGTCTCCACCGCCAATAATTTTAAAATATTTTTAATAAGTACTTTAAAATATATCTGGAAAATAGAAATCAAATGAGATTGTGGTATTAACAATTATTTATTAGATAGGAAACAAGTCTTGATGATGTATCGAAGAATCTGTACGCTTGTTTCAAATTTGTTCAAACAATTTCATGTACCTACTCCAAAATGTTTACAATTTGTGAATTACTCGAAGATGTTTAAACATCAGTAAGGTTGTACCACTAAAATTTGAAGACTATCGTCAATAATGTAAGGGAATCGTTGGAGGAGAGGGAATTGTGAGGACATGTGAATATTTAGTTAGATCAGCAGACTCGGATCCACGGGAAGGGAAATGACAGAAATCTCCCCTCAAAAACAGTTAACTATTAATTTTAACTTGTCACGAGACTTTCACGCCAAAATAATTTCGGATTATCATTAAAACGCATAAAATCACATCGCTGCGTGTAGCCAGTGACATCTTACAATATGTTATAAATGGCATATTCGAGGAAAAATTTTGAATTTCTCCTCCCAAAACTCGTCTCTGGATCCGCTCCTGAAGTTGTAAGGATTTTGGGGATGATGGGGGTGAAAGTGAGGTACTGGGCAGGAAGAGAAGCTGGCGGCTGAGGGAGGGGAGGCGGAATTGATGTGCGCAGCGAGGCGCGTTGGGAAGCCGTTGTGATGAACGCTGGCGCCAGCGCTGCGACGGGGGGGGGGGGGACGTCAACACCAAGACGAAGAGCAGGAGAGGGGCGATTAAAGGAAAGTCAGAGGAACGAGGAGGTCTGATGTACGGCAGCTCACGAAATGAATCACCGCAACCAAACGCCCCAAATGAGGTTTCTCAATTAGAAAACTAATAAAATCCTGGTGTAATTGTGACGCTGTGTGCGCGTTATTACGCTTCCACAACGGAGGTCACAAGTCCGTCAGGTTTCGTCAAACAGCGCATCGTCTAGGCAGTATTATATTCCCCAGTCGCGAGAAAAAACACGAAAAGGATCCGAGATGTTGCAAGAGAATCAACCATACCATACCAATGTAAATGTCTCATTAAAATATTGTTCATTTGCAAAGTCATACCTTTTTTAACTGAACGAAATCACCCGAGAACATTCGCTACAGAAGTCGAAAGCGTCAGTGCAATTAAGGTAACGGAAGACTCCCATTATTTATTACGCACAATATAGAAGAACCTGATTCATACCCATGAAACAACTTCAGCTGCTATAATAAACAAGAACTTTATTTTATTTGCTCAACGAACAAGCATTTTTCTTCAATATTAAATACATTAATCAGAATGTTTGATACGACTGTGCACGCAAAATTAATTTGAAATTTAAATAAGTACTATTAGTTTTGCCTGTGGGCGGTTAACTCCACCACTGTGTGTCCGATCTCCAAGAAAGCTGGCATACCTACGTTTTGTTTCACCCAGTAGGTTAATATGCTTATGTAAGTTTTGTCGAAACTCGACGGCGCTGTATAACAAAACTAAGTATTAATGTCAAATGCAACCCGCAACACCGCAGCATTTATTTGAATCTACATCGTTAAATAACTGCTACACGAAGCGTTCTACAGCATTAAAAACTAACATTTTGAGGCCAAAGTTTCGCACGTCAAAATCTACAGGATGGGATCTTCTTGAATAATCTATTACATTTTTGCTGGTCCGGCTCTTCTTGATATTACCTCACCAGCTCTGAGACGTGAAGAATTTGCAAGTAAATGTCAATGAGAACAGAGAGAGGCACACGCAGAGAGAGAATCAGACAGACTGAGACAGAGACGGAATGAGAGGGAGAGACGGTAAGAGAGACGGAAGGAGAGAAAGGGAGAGGGAACAAGAAAGAAGGAGATGGACAGAAAACGTCTGCCGGGTTCCGCTAGTATTATATAATTCTCGCACATGCCTTTACCCTCTCGTATTGAAGAGATTCAAAAGCAAGCCCTTGATTTTGACGGCGCCCCGGGGCCCGCCGCGTCGCTGCCTGCGCGGAGAGCGCGTGGGCGGCGGGGGCGGCGCGGCGGCGCCAGGAGGGGCGGGGCGCCGCGCACGTCGCCGCCGCCGATAACAGAGCCGCGCCGCCGTCGAGGGCGGCGGGGCGGCGCGCCGGGGACGGGGTCGCCAACCTCTGCGCGGGCATTCTACCTGGCAGCGAACTCGCGGCCCGGCCGGTGGGATCCCCGACCGAATCGGATCTCGCCCGCGGATTTGCGATGTCGTTAGATGCGGTCATAAAGGCGAACGCCCCGCGAGGGTTACTCGCGAGAAGGTAGGCGTCGCTCAGAGTAATGTCGGCGACGGTAACTGCGGGGATTCTGGAAGGATTACTCCGTCCCTCTCCGCGCGCCGTGGAAATGAATCCTAATCCTACGCTGGGCGTCGTGATATATGACGTCGTTTCTGTCAGCGCCTGTTCTGAAGCGCGTGGGTTGGACACACCGGTGGCTACAGAATTACGAAAATACGCAAATCAGCATGCGGGCTGGGTTGCGAGTATTTCGTAAACCATTATGTTAAAAGCGCGATTAAAATCTGTCGAGGAAAGCAAAACTAGATTTCTCGAAATGAATGCTATTCTCAAGGTAATATTCTGTTGCTAAGTAATTACGTTCTGGGTGTTTAGGAATATAAAAAATGACGACGCATTTCCGATGTCGAGAGAATATTAAAAGCTACCTCAAACGTGATATATTCGTTAAAAATAATAATTTTGTTATGTGTAGCATAAATGAGAGTCCTAATAGTCCTAGAGGACTTTTCTAGAATAATTCTAACTAGAAAATTATAGTTCATTATAAATCCATAAGACTAAAACGTTATGTTGTACAATAGAATCTTCCAAGTGTATAAATTTTTCTTTAAAAATTTGCGAGTACTCACAATACTCCTTCTTCACAACAGCTCTTATGGGAGCGTATGTTTGTATTTTCTCCAACACCGTATTCTGGGGTTGATAGAAGCCATAACTCGAAAGAACATCCGACACGAAGAGTAGCGACCACACAGTCGTTGTATTTTTATTGTTTAATTTTAATTCTTAATTTATAATTTTTACGTACAACGCCAAAGGATGAAAGAACCAGAGAAGTGATTTTCAACATATCATCGTATACCTTTCAATTTAATTTAAAGTGTTGGCGATGCCACGTGCAGAGAGAATGTATATTAGAAATGTCTAATACTCTACCATACATGAATGTAAATGTGCTTGGTAGAATAGGCAGGTAGGTAGGATAAGGCATTGAAACCACTCGCAGTGCCTCAGTGCGAGGCCTGCCTAGCTTCACCTCCGGCAGATGCTTCAGGGAGCAATGGACTGAGCGACTGGCAGAGGCTGAGCGACAGCATCGGGGCAACCTCCCGATTCAATCGAAGTGCCCGACCGCCAATGCTGTAACTTGCCAGCAGTCCCGCCATCACATCGCGGATTACATGTCGTTCTCATGGTGATAGTGCTGTAACTACCATGTCGATACTATCGTAATGTAATTACGGTAGCGAAGTATTGCTTTGAGTTAGAGTGCTGTTGATTGGACGTTGGCCCCGTGGAGACAAACATCACTGTTAACTGGAGTAAAGGCTGTGTTACGTCCTGGGGGTAACTGTGGTCGAAAAGTAACCATTGGTAAGGATGGGTACATCAGTTTCGTTAACAGAAATGCCACATGACTTTTGTGAATGAAATGACTAAAAGATAAAATACGGCGACTAAAAGACAAGTGTCAGAAACCACGAAGCTAGAAGTAAGATTTACAGATCTAGCGAAAAATAAAAATATTTTCTTACTTTTTAAAAGACTGAGAAATAGATGTACATACATTACGTAACTGGCATGGCAATTCTTACGAATACACCCTCTTGCACAGCTTGAAGTCCGCAACTTACGGAACTCGTTAGCAACGCAGCGTTTAAATTGCAAGCGTAATAACGTTAATCGACGTTTGATCACTGCAATTTCTTTGCAGAAAAAAATTTTCAATGCACGTAAAAAGTAGTTTAACAGTAATTTTACCTAATGTTCTTCCATAGGAAATTGATCATTAATGTACAGTTTCACAGCTTGTCTAATCAATCAAACTTGCTGTTTAACAAACATTCTTCGTACAGTTGCACACGCGTTAACATTCAAATTTTAAAAAATGCTAGCAGAATGTCTGTTTATCCTTGTAACATGGTAGAAAATTCCTCGAAATACAGGTATATAAAATCCAAATCTTCGCCCCCCCCCCCTACGGGGTTGGTGGTGAGGAGCGATGTGATCCGTTCATGACGGTGTGAGGCGGGGTTGTGGCAGGGTTTGTGCAGCAGGGCTGGTAGAAAAACCGGTGGTGTCTGAGCCAGGCTGATGACAATTGAATTGAATTTATGCCTTATTGTATGTGGCGAGACTCAGGCCATGAGGCCTGCTCTTCTGTGTGACCACGCAAATTTCGACACGCTCCTTTCACCAGCTAGCAGAGAAAGGAGGTATTTCTTGGGCGAGAAACATGCGATTTGAATTTAATTCAGAGGCGTCATTTAGGCTTCATGATCTTTTCCATGCAAGTAAATCTACTAAAATGGGACAGCCGGCTTTACTTCCCCTCCGAAGGAAGGCGAAGGATTTTTTTGCACTTAAAAATCCACGGCTTCGATCGGGTTTGAACCCGCCAACTTGGGTACAACAGCCCGATACACTAACCGTTACACCATCGCCGCACGGTGGACAATCGGAGACGGGTAGAGGTATAGTGGGGGAGTACCCCGCAGTAGCCCAAAATCTTGGGAATCTTATTTCTTCCCAAATTAATCCTCGGATGCAAAAAATGATCGAAAGTAAAGTATTAAAGAAGAATTAAGTAATATTGAAAATAACTGAATATAAACGAAAGTTAATGAAAACCATTAATATTCTACAAGGATAGCATACGCTTGTCTCGTGAGAACTGATCCATTTGGTCTTCTTTAGTATTTTCACGATCGCCGTTTGTTTCGTTTTTGTTTCCTTTGCGGCATTGCCCAGAATTGCAAACCAGAAACATCAACTTCTTTTCTAGTAACGAGTTCGGGAATCTTCACTCATAGCGTCTCTCTGGAATCTCGGTGAGGATCTTTCTCGTGAACATCGCGCGCACGCCGCCTACGGAGAAAGCCCGAGTTACGACGATCGATCCGGAGACGACACTGGTCGTGTTCTGGAGCGAATCTAAATGTTCAATCCGATTGGCTCGATTGGCTGGACGATGTTCCGTTCGCGTCTTACGCCTTTCTGAGTGAAAACGAACCATTTAAGATCCCGACAAGATCCAGCGTTGATAGCGCCGTCCATGGTGTACTAAAATGCAGCACTATTCTACGAAAAGAGCAATTCTGGATCATAACACTATTGCAACAAATATCAGCGAATAGGGTATTATCAATTTTATTCTTCCTCGACTAGATGAAAATAAGCGAAAATTTTGCACATTTGAACTGAATTTTAAATAAACAATTTACATACAAGAAAATGAATTTTCTCCCAGAATTTTGATATTAATTCCTACCCAGGAGGTCATATTCCTTGAAAGATTTCTTTACGAGTACATCCAATTTTGTTCTTTATTTTTAATTCATTTTCTTGTGCGTAAACGGTTTGACGTTTGAGGACAACAGGCCTCTTAAGTCGTTTGTCCCGATTGGTGGACCGGAAGGGGTATAACCTTGTGTGCCAGACAGACAGATGGACACCTCATGGTTACTTCATGAACATGTAAATTTTTCGATTTTGGGTTTTGCGGCTTCTGCACTCGCCTCATTAACCTGAAGAAATTGCGCGTCAGCAAAATCTCTCCGCAATAGCGGTCACACTTGTTGGTGGGTGCTTGCAACAGAAATTCGTTCGCTAGCTCGAGATGCAGCTAGTAACAAAAGAAAAAGTAAATTGCCTACTCACCACAATCATAATACACGCTGGACTCCCCTTTTCTTGTTTTCCTGAGATCTGGTTGCTACCAACACAAATGCAATTTTTAATAGGAGACCCTCATTCAGCTATGTGCGAAGAGACTTTTCTGGCACACTACCATTCTGGTCACTAATCCCCAGATCTTCCTCGCAGTCGATATTAACATAGGAAAGTATATAAGTATGTTTACTGGAATATAGTATGTTTTACTTCACTTCTTTATATATTAGTATGTTTAGTAGAATACAGTATGTTTTTCTTCACTTCTTTATATATTAGTGTGTATAGTAGAAATCTTATAGTATGTTTCCCCCTTCTGTGTCTTTTTGCAACAAGAAAAGCAGAAACGTTATTAATCAGCGCGCTGTCAGCATGGACCCGATAAATCCACGCGAGAGGCTCCCGGGGACAGATGGCAGTCTCTCTTCCCTGGTTTTATTTTCAGTTGGGAAATGTTTGTGGGTGCATCGCTGCACACACCCATCAGTCTGACGGGCGCAAAACATATCACTTCACCTGCTGGTGTGGACAGGTTCTTCTCGCATGGGAGTCCATCGGCACTCGCTGATTTAGTTCCTACTTTAGTGTTATATGAACGTTTCTATTATACTTTACTTGATCCATTTCTTATAGAAAAGTATTTTAACCAACAGTATTTTATGACATTAAACACTGGGAGTGTGATCACTAACTATTTATTCATGGATGACCACTTTAAACCGGCTTAGGTGTCTCAGATAATCAACAGATGTCACTGTAGTGCCTCTGTCTAGGAGGTCCTAGGATTCGAGCCTCGATGGTGCCAGGATTATCGACCCTGACTAGACTAGGCCGAATTCAGCTGCTATCTGGAGGAGAATTTTAGTTTCTGGCTTCTCTGATACGTTGTTTTCCGTGGTTTCTCCGATCAACATCAGGCGAATGCCGAAATAGTTCCCTAACAAATGGATCTCAGACCATTCCCGGCTCTTACCTCTCTCTTTCCTGTCATCTCCTCATCCCTTATTTACTTACACTTACCCTTACATTTACTACAGTACCATCAATCGGGAACTTAGATTTTGTCCCAGCTGGAGCGGTTCCCCGCTGGTGGCAGATACCTAGTTAGGGAAAACCTCGCTATCCGATGTTTATGTAGGCACCAGATTTCAGCATCTAGCGAGGAAAGATCATAGCCAATATTACGATACTAATGACCTTAGCAGTAGTTACCCCTGCGGGAATTTATTTTTATAGGTCGGGTACATTAAGCTTCTGCCTTGCGGCTTAAGCAGGTACAGGGGAAAGGGGGTCTTTGTCTTAATAACTAACTGAAAATTTAATGTACTCTATCTGTTCAGTTGAAAATAACTTAGCGGTTGAACCCAGAAAACTCGAAATAATCACTCAATCAATCAATGAGGAATGTAATCATTTTCTGCAGCGGTGCTGCTCCCTTGGCCCTGCCCCAACACTCGCTCGAGGGGAGAGCGGAGCGTGGCGCGGGGAGCGAGAGAGGGGAGGGGTTCGGGCGTCGGTGTCCGCGGAACAAAAGTAATCGCCGGCGCCGCGTGCGTCGCCTCGAGCGCGTCCGTCCGTCAGTCCGGCGGCGCCGCGCCCCGCCCCGCCCGCTTTGCGCCTCGCCGCCCCGCCCCCTACCCACCCGCCTCCCGCCTGGCCGCGCCGCGCCCCGCCCCGCCTCCTCCCGCTCGCCTCGCGGCGCCGCGCCGTGCCCCACCCCACCGCACCCCGCCCCACCCGCCTTGCCCCCCCCCCCGCCTCGCTGCGCCGCGCCCCGCACTCTCCCGCCTGGCGCCTCGCCCCGCCCCGCCCTCTCCCGCGTCGCGCCACGCCGCGTCGCGCCGCGCCCAGCCCCCTCCTGCCTGGCGCCTCGCCCCGCCCGCCCCCTCACGCCTCGCCTCGCCGCGCCGCGCCGGCGCCTTTGTGGCCGCGGGCGACGCCTGCCGCCTGACCGCTGCTCGGCGCCGTCTTTGAAGTGCGCGGGGCGGCGCACGCCGATTCGCGGAAGGCTGGAGGAGGGCGGGTGGCGGCGAAGCCACCAGGCGCCTCGCAGACGCCTCGCTTCGGCCTCGGCCTGCATCTGCCGCTCCGCCCGGAAACGGAAACAGGCCGCTTGCCGGCGCATCGCAGCCTCTTCAATACAATCCCAAAAAGACTTGTCTCGAAATGAACGCTATGAACGCTATTCGTGCATTTAAGTCCCGACCAATTAACGCAGGCTTGTCCAACTGGCGGCCCGTGGCGCCACTTTTTGCGGCCCGTGAAAGGTTATTAGTCAGCTTCCATGTCGAGCGAGAACATTGCGCACTTAGCACACATGCCCTGTTGGGGTAAACCCCCGTTAATATCAAAATAGGTTAAGTTCAAATTGAACAATGTTTTCTAGTAGATTCAGAAATTCAAATTCATCGCGATGTGATTCCCTGCGTTATACATGGTACGGCCTGATATCGCACATAGTTCCCCTCCCCCCCCCCTCCGTTTCAGAGCAGCCGTGCAAGCTGCCGGGATCAACAATACGGAATCACCTGTGGATCGCCTGACTTATGAAAATATGTCACGCCACTGTATTAAAAGATTTAGTAGTGGCCCTCGAGGACTTGCTAATTGGACATATCAGAATTAACATATTCACGAACTGTTATTCAAATTTTATTCGTGTTGCTCCTTTGCCTTCTTTGTATTGAACAACTCAACACAGTTATGTCGTAGGCTTCCGCGGCCAGAATAATCATCTGGGCTGTCCGAGTGACGCCGCGTCGAAGGCTGTGGTCCCAAACACTGAAGGTTGACGAGGCGCATCAGCGTCACCCGGATTGCCCAGATCACATTCAACATACATTATTAAAGAAAGAAGCTAATGTCTGGAAATAACTATTATCTATCGGTTGAATATCGTGCAGAAAGTTGGGAATTGGGACTAATGGCAGTAAACTATGCCATGAATGGAGAAATTTCTATTTAATTATTTATATTCGTAGAAACAGTAAAAACCCTATGTGACGTACGGGAAGAAGCAAAACGTTTCCTGATGTCCTGTTCTGACGGTTCATTCGTTCACACATCTTACTAGAGGATGTTATAGGCAAAAGCACCCAAACGTTTCAGAACACGTTTCTGCAACCTAGCAACAATCCCTTTCCATGTTTCTTGTTAAACTCTCAAGAAATTTAAAATGTAATTGAAATGTAACGAAATAAAAGCCATGAAACTGAAGATGTAACAGCTCATTCAGATTAAAACAATTTCGCATTTTTCCACTCCTTGTCTCGCCACATTTCATAAGCCTCACATCTCTACGACGGATCAGTGAAATAGATTAGAATTCAACGGCGCCTGCACCGAAACATGTCAGTTGTGAATATGCCGTCTGCACGAAAATAGCGAATCGTCGCATAGCCGCGCGTTCCAGTCAAAGCACGTGGGGTGCCTCCATTGTTCACAGCGTGAAGGACACCGCCGCATCGCAACGATCTCGTCCGAGATGTCAGCGAGCGATGGGCCTTCCGACCGACGGAACGGCGTGGGTGAAACTACTGCCGTGACGTCACCCGTGATTGCATCCGGCAGCGAACGCAAAGGAGGGGAAACCGCATTGACGCCACCCGCCGAAAGCAGCTTTCGCGAGTATGTCTCAAGCGGCCGATGGGCTCCTTAGATATTCATTCAGATCCTTCCATTCAAGTTCGCTATTAACATGTCAACGTTTGCAGTGACAGTTGTACAGAGAGTCATTGGCCAAAATATAGTACGATTAGTTTAGTCGTGCACACGACACATCAGCCGTTGCTCTTTCATCCAATAGGGAGTTTTTATGTCGTTACAGTGACTTCGTTATGGGGATGTTCAAGCTCCCGATTGGATGAAACCGTGAACAGCTGGTTTACTTCAAATGCACGGTTAAATAAATCCTAGTACAAATGCCCAGAAGTTTGGTCCTTTTTAACAATCAAGGCGGACGTCGGTGGCTGAAACGGCAGCACAGTGCACAGCATTTTTTCCGTGACTGGTGTGAGTCATTTTAAACCGTAAACGGTGGGTTTCGAGATAATAATAATTATTATGAAAGATCGTGTAATGATTAATACACTATTGAGAAGTTATAGTGCAATAGGAACGAGTATCGTAAACTTCATACAAGTGTAATAATTTCCATTACATCGAGTTTTATACATTACTTTTTCTACGACTTATGATAACTATTCTACTTTAACAACGGTTATGTGGCACCTGACCGCAAACGCTGGTAAGGTCTATGTCAGCGATACAAATTCTTCCTCAGTCTCTTTTTAAGTTAGTGGTAGCAGTTTTTGGTCGATAGGCGGCCGGGACCGAAGTCCTCTACTGCCCTCGTTAGTTAATGTACACATGTGATAAAGCAATGCCGCAAAATTCAAGTAATTACGTGTCATATAAGTAGAAAATATGATGTATACTTCTCAAATAATTAAATTTGCACCACATAATAAGTGTTACTTAGGGATAAACGAAGATACATACCAAATTGAAGTAGTGAAACTTTTGAGTTTTGTAGAATGAATGAATGCAAAATCAACTTTTGCATTACACAGTAATGGCCGGTTGATTAAAATAAAGAGTATGCGATTGTGAACGTGATGTGTCGATGCTATTCTGTGTAGTGCATTTTTCACTTAAGAGCCGTCCGTGACTGAACAATCGTCGCCATCGCCGTCAACATCTAAAACTATGAAACAATAAAAAGCTAAGCTCACAGAATGTGGTGAAACAACTTATTATACGATTATTTTAAACGCGTTCATTCCCTTGCAGACGAAGAATACAGAACTTTGTAATACCTCAAGCGAACACTATGTGATAACGCTGAAACTTGACATAAACACAGTGGAAGATGTCCTCATAAGATAGGAAAATTCACAAAGTTGTACCCCAACGGAAACGTAATTTCGCGTCGAAAACGTCTTGGCCCGAAAGATTGATGGCACGATCCACAACCCTGTCTGCCCACTTCACTATCTAACGAGGTTTTTCAAAACTACATCAAAACAGCACAAACAAAATGTAAGAATTTTTATATATATATATATATATATATATATATATATATATATATATATATATATATATTCTTTTTTGCACCGACATTCCTACTTTTATTTCTTTAAATGCATTTTATATTAATTATTATTATTATATTTTAATTTTGTGTTCATTTCTCTTAGAGGTTGGCATTGTATTGTCGCAGGTCTCTAGGCATTCTGAAGGATTCTGAGGATATATGACGTTGCTTGAGAGGAGTGGTGACGTTATCTGTGATGCCTGTCACCGGAGTGTGTGCAGAAAACATAAGTCAACGCAGAGTTAGATGTGATTTATCCAGTAACCGTGTCTCCGAGGACAAACACTAAAAATCGTATGCTAACTGTCTCTCAAGATTTACTTTCACAAAAGTTAAATGTTCCTCGCCAATGTTTCTATTCTCTTTATTTATTTTTACAAAATAAAAATTATTTTATTGTTTTGATGTCATTAAGAATAAAAAAAATAAGAAACGAAAGAAACGACATTGAATACCCGGGAAAGAGATCTAAACAGACACTACGATATCTCGAAAAATTACGCGATTGCTCGCGTGTAAAAAAGATCTACGCCAGGACGTGCCGCATTATCATCACCTTGCCGCAACCACACCAAGACGTGCCGCGTCGTGTCAAATTCTTTCCTTTCCCAGAACTGAAAAGAATGGCAAACGGATGCTGGCATCAGAGTTTTATCTCCAGGAGCATTAAATGCCAATGCTACTGAAATACATGCAACATTGTTCTAACATTGCGAGTATCGGTGAGTTGGGATATACGCTAACATTTAATTTTTACATATGCTTGATTGTTCCACAATCGGAGACTTTCTATTTAATTATTAAATAACATTTTGTTTTGTTTTGATGTTATTTATACTGCTCAGTCTGAGTGAAATCTTTTAGAAATCTCCAAACACCCATGGGTGGTTCAAACACCCCCGCCGCCGCGAGAATTGTTGTGACACAAAATGGCGCGCGCGGTGCAGGATTAAAATCTATTATTTTTGTCTTCGTACTGGATTTTGCATAATGTTACTTATACAACAATTACTCAGAATACAAGCGTTCAATTATGTAATTTCTTCAGAATTCAAATATTTTCTTTGTTAAGAGTTGTGAAGGGAATTTTCAGAGCTTTATGCATAACATCGACAATACATTCAAATGTAGAATGTAATTTAGGGCATTTCTTGATACTGTAGAATGGATAAAATATCCACGTGGGTTGGGAATCGAACACGCTACTCCCCGAGTTCCGGAACATCACTTTGATATTGAGACAGCCATGTCCTGTTCTAACATCATTCTAACTTATCCCCTTAAAACAACATGTTTTGTATACCTAATGGTGCTTTCAAGTTGCGTTAGTATAAAAGTTAATGTCAATTCACTTTCAACGGTAGAAATTACGGAAGTACCTCTCTACTATTACTATTTACGTCTGAATAGACGTTAAAATAATTTACACGTGCTCTGAAAAAATAAATTTAATCTTAATAGTTTGATCTAGGGAAAAGTCGATCTAGTTTTGAAAAACCTCGTTAGATAGCACAGTCGGCTGGCAAGGTTGTCCATCGCTATCAACCTCTCCGACCAAGGCATTTTCGACGCGAAATATTACGTTTGCAAGGATGTACAATCTACAGACGATTAGAACGACAATGTAGTTAATTATTGACTTTTCCTTGTACACACAATCCACCGAAACATAAGAGAACGCCGAAAATGATTACTTCTCAGCTATAAACTTCTCTGTGATTGGTAAAACACCCGCACTAAAATGATGCTGCATCGTAATGAATAAGATTATTCACCGAGCCGCAGCCATCAATGAGAGAAAAAATATTTAAAGTAAATTTATAATTCAGAAATGATAGTCTTTTTTTCGAAAAGAAGGAAATAAATAATGATCGTTTAATGATTCCGGGCACGTCAACTAACAGGGTCATTAGTCCAGTAAGTCTAATGTATGGTGTTTTTTTTGCTCGGGAAGGTGCGGTGATCTTTCCCCTGTATGGCGAGATCCGGATCCGACCTATCGTCGGCTAGCGGGGATTTCCCCAACCAGGTGTCCCCCAGCAGCGTTACACCGTACCAGCTGGGACAAATTCTCAACTTCTGAAGGGTGTCTCGGCATGTGTGGTAGTGTAGTGCGTGGTAGTGTAAGTGTGTGTGAAAGGTGTGAGTGTAGGACAAGGAAGAGGAAGGTGAGATCGCACGCAGTTCGTGGCCAGTTCGTTAGGGTACTGCCCCGACATTTGCCTGAAGTTGATTGCAGAAACCATAGAAAACTACCGATCGGCGCAGACGGCCGCTAGAATTCTCCTCCAGACAGCGATTGAATTCGACCTAGCCAACAAGCTAGTGTCCAATATCCTGCCGCCGTCGGGACTTGAACCTAGGACTTCCCGGTCAGAGGAACTGCAGCGACATCAGTTGATGTTCTGAGCCATAATGGTGAAATAAATAATGAAAAGATTAATCGTATGCCAAGTAAAAGAGTACTCCGAAAAATTGTCGTTGAGCCTAATTATAACGCACCAAATATGAAACCAACATATTCATTCTTAATAACTCACATCACATCACTGAACTTAACTGCACCATTTGAATGACATGGACAAAAGACAGGCAGTAGAAACGACAAGTCCCACAGAAACCTTGCCGGGAACGAATTTGTCCCCCATCAACTCCACACGTATCGACCTGGGCTTGAACCCTGGTTGCGAGTTTCCGAGCACGTCCACGGCTACCGCCGTTGGTTCAATGTGCGTAGTGCTTGTTACACCCCGGGAAGGGTCGGTGTTCTTCCCCCGATGGAATGTTAGATACGGCGCCGACCTCCTCTTCCAGGAATCCCCAGCGACACATCGCCACAGCCGAGACAAGCCCTAAAGCCCCCGGCATGTGTGGCAGTGTAGGGCACATGTAAGAGTGAGTGTAAGGGTAGAGGATATGGCAAAGATGAGAAAGGAAAGATCGTGCGCAGTCGGTGGTCTGATTGCTGTGGTACTGCTCCGGTATCCGCCAGGTGTTGATCGGAGAAACCACGGATAAGACCAGCGGGTCGCCAGTAATTCTCCTCTATATGGTGTCTAAATTCAATCTAGCCGCATAGCTAGTGTCGAAATTCCGTCAGCGTCGAGACACGACAGACACCCCCCCCTCCCCCGTCAGAGATGCAGCCTTGGGGCATCAGTGTTTGTCCCGAGACCTCTCAGGCGGGCTCTGGTCCCCGGAGACGGACACCTAGCGTGGTACGCCTCCCGCCCCCGCCCGGGGGATTTCCCTGACATTCGGGCGCTGTCAGCGACGCGTGGCCGCGCCCCCAGCGCTGCGCCCCCGCGCGCCGCCTGGCATTTGGGCCCCGCCGACGCGACGCGACTGGACGCGATGCGATGCGATGCGATGCGACGCGACGCGGTGCGAGTTCCGCCTCCCGAACAAAGGCCCCTTACAATGACGTCGCGCTCGATTCCACGATTTTTGCCCCTTTCTCCCACGGCGTTACGGGTCGGCATCTCGCCTCGTGCCTGTTTCGTCACGGACCCCGGGGAGTTTGCTTTGCCCGCGCCGCTTCCACGTGGGCAAAAGCGCCCAGGTAAACACCAAGCGCTGCGTTATCGTGAAGGTTCACGAGAAGCGAAATCGAGGAGCAGTTTGCGACCAACACATTGCAAGCGGGTTCAAGCGCGTTCTGAGAGCGTTCAAGTGTTTTGTGCGATTCGGGATAATCTTTATTCTTCATTGATGAAGGAGTCTCGTGAAAAAAGAATACATTTCTTCAGTTGTAGCTTTTTCACTTTCCATACTTTGTCCCCAGGTACATCAGTACGATGAACGTAGAGACATATTGTAAATAAAGTATCTCAAAAAGAGCCCTGATAGAATATTCTTCAAAACTATTATTAGTATTAATACCTAAACTCGCTGAGATGTGTAGTATCCCAAAAAGAGAAACATCAACAATTTCATATTCAAAAGAACTGAAAAAAATAATTTTGACGCAAATTGCGTGTCTATCTAAAGCCGAGCTCTTCGCTTGATGACTCACACAGGACAGGATGTTAGTAAATTTACTTCACTAAATTATATTATCTTTCTATCTGAAACTTTCTTTACCAGGACTGGATGTCACTCAATTGTCTTTTCTAAATATATTTTCGTTTAATGTGGTGTTTATTCACATTGCACTACTGTAAACTAACGAGAGATTTTAAGAGATAATTAAGTTAAAAAAAGATCCAATATTAAAACGTATACACTTGAAAAAATAAAGAAACTAACTTACCCTTGTTTGGGTGGTTTAAACCCTCTCGTTTTCAAGAAATAGAATTTGGAAGAACATCCAACGGACCTGTAAAAGAAAGAACAATGAAAATTAAATACAAAAGTAAAGATTAAAACCAGTATAGAAAAGAAATCTATGTAGTAGTTAGAACGAATGTGGTGAATGTTTCAAAAGAACTTATTTTAATTAAACTGATCTTCAACAGAAAAAAACAGTAACAATTATAATCTCTGGAAAAAAGAAGATACTTGAGACCAATATCTGTATTTGATATAAAAACATATTGTAAAAATGTTTTACATAAAGTATTCGTACTATTGAGAAGAAACGCGGAAGCTATTTTAAGATGTTATACTAGGATAAAAATAGCTAATTCCATATATTAACACATAATAGTAGAATTATAACTTTATTTACATCACCATTTAATTTTTACTAGCATCAGAAACTTACTAAAATGTCTCATTAATGAGTAGTAGCAACAAATCAACTATTTCTTTAATGGAATACATTTTCGTGACATGGCGATTTTTGGAAATCATTCATACATTAACTAAAAAACTGTTCTTCGCTCTTCCTGGTTGCACAGAAGAGAAGCTCCTTTAAATACCAACCATAATGGGACAGTGTTGATTGCCACATTACGTTGTCACGTATTACGAAGTTATCTATTAAGTCACAATGCTTCTCTGTTTCTTTTATTACGCCGCCATTCAATTAATGTTTCGTTTGTTTCCCATGACGCCCAACCGTTGATTAGCATCTGCAAAGTGGGCGACGACTGTCACGCTCTCTGCGTGTGCACATGTGCACTGCTCTCGACGGCGCTAGGGAGATCGCGTCTGTATCCTCCAGTGTTCCCGCCGCCTTTTACAAAGTGGCCCGTCATCCTTCCAAAAAATAACTCCTTGTGATTCCTTCTTGACCTCCGGCACGACCCCAATCCATAGATTGTCTCACCGACGCACGCCAAGTAGTAAATAACGCGAAAATGATGTTTAATGACCAAAACGGGCATGATACAATAATCATGTTTGTATTTAATAGTAGCTTATAAATATTTCATTCCGGCTACCGGCCATTATCCCATCTATTCTTCCGCGGGCGCTTTTTGGACTCCATTACCATGAAAGGGCAATGATTTTCGCATATAAACGCACAAATTATATTTAGCCGATTTCAGAGGAGGTGCGTTGAGCTGCTGCCGCAGCGCCGACCGTCTGTTGGTTCCCCGGAGTTCCGCGAAAGGGTGAAACTCGAAAGCGCCTTTCCAATAAGACGAAGAAAGGCGCGACGCAAACTACGAGCGTATTACCATAAAATATTAAGTTCAAATTACCGGCGAACGCGTACGCGAGTGTTTAATATTCATCAGATGCAAATGAATCGCGGCGCTATTGTAAATCCCCGTGTTTGTCATTCCGCCGCCGCTGCCGTGGAATCAAAGGCCGCGCCGCCGGCGGCGCCTGGGGGCAGAGGCGGCGGGGGCGGGCGCGGGGGCGGGGGGCGGCCCGGCAGGGAGGTCCGCGGGACGCGCCACACCGGAGAGCGCACGCGCCTCCGCAACCCACGCGGCGCACTTGGCATTCGGGAAGGAGACGGAAATACCGCGAAGACGGAGAAGGCGCGTCTGCAGATGGCGTTGGGAGTTTCCACGTCATTTGCAGCTTTCAATTCAATTCAAAATCAATGATGCCTCACTTTTCGTGGCGAGACTCAGGCCTGCTTTTCCGTCTGATCAAGCAAATTTCGCTTCTTTCGTCGTCAAGTGGAGAGGTATCGCTTGGGCGACAAAATAGGCGATTTCCATTTAGCTCCAAGGCTTCTTTTAGGCTTGAGGTTTGCATACAGTAAATCTATATCATGAGTCAGCCGACTTAAAATCCCCTCCGAAGGATAGCTTAAGAAAGTATTTTTCTCTTTTAAAAATCCACGGGTTCGGTCCAGTTTGACATCGCGAAGTTCAGTCCAATACGGTAACTGTTTCTGGACCGAAGCCACGCCGTTTAGATGATTTTGATACTCTAAGTTGCTAAAATTACTTGGGTTGAGTGCAAAACACACTGCAAACTATTATATTAATCATATTAGAATAATGTGACGATATATAATTATTGTGAAAATCCACAACTGTTTCTTTTAATATTATTATTCATGTTCTGAACCGAGACCCTTGGTCGTGAATAAGACAAACATCACATACCACAACGGACTCGCATATTCATATTGAGCAGGACCTTCAGGACTAGTCGAAACAAAAAATGTCGTGTTCGACGGCGTATTTCACAGTACATTTAACTCTGGGATCTTGATGAGAGATCGATAACAAGTGCCTAATAAAAAGCAGGAGAAAATGACACTGCTACAACCAAGCACGAAAAGGAGCACCAGACGCCTTGAAAAAACCTGTCGCAATCCTAATGACTACCATCCCATTTCAATGTAAACGTTTAATGACAGGATTAGCTGGATGACTTGACAAACAAGGAACTCGAATAAAAGGGGCTTTTGAACGCTATATTTTAAGCGATGTGCGAAGTCAGGCCGAAACGTAATGCGACGAAAATGCAAAATCGGGAAACTACCGAGAAAGATGTCGAATCAGTCAAGACTAGATGTCTTGTGTGGCGTACAAAAGAGACAAGTGGACTTCGAAGCAGTCATGAATAGTTTCGCGTCGACGGCTCATTCTCGCAGAAGAACCACAGCCACATATAAAGAGTGAAAATTCTAGTCCTCAGTTCCCTTCCTAAAGAAAAAAATGTGCGCGGTCCTTTGGAAGTGCTCACGTGATCGAGACGTCTTCCACTGATTCCCCGCCTTCAGGAGGAAAGAAAGAGCGTCCTCTAAAGAGACAGCCGATGCTGATTGACGTAGAGGGACTAACATCAAGACAGAGCAGGTCTGAATGCAAATTGTACGAACAAGCTCGTCCACGTCTGCAAAAAGGATAACAGAAAGACGGTTCACTCAATGCATAGATTATGGAAATGCGGGCAGATAGCAATCATCAGAGTGTCTCTCATGATACGAATCAGCTCCCCCTAAGGAAGGGTTAGGCGACTTTAAAGCGTCGCTAGCAGCGGTCAACTCGCGCATTATCTGCTCCGACGAAGAATACGTAATGGAATTTTGTCCTTGTGTCTAAGTGTTCCCTCATAAATGATCCACTTTTCGTTGTCATTAATTCAACTGGGTTTCCAAACATCCAATTAAGGTGAATAAAAGTGTTAACAATGAATATTCACTTCATTACTAACAAATAATGACTGCATGGTAATAAAGTTTCCACAAAGACTTCTTGTAGTACGTTTTTCGTTCAAGTAAACTTTCCATATCTCTTCTGAAAGAGTTGAGGAAGTGTTGCAAAACTTCTGTAGTTCTTATGTTTAATTATTTTGTAATCTGCATTGTTTGTGACCAGGATAATATAAAATCAAGTCAATAAAGTCCTTGAAAAGAATTAAAAGGTATTTGAAGAACAAAGAAAACCTCAGATTTCTGTTTTTCAAAAAAATATTGAGAAACCCTTATCGACTATATTCAAGAATAGACAAGGAAAGAAGTGACTCGGATGTTAAGTTAAGTTCCCTGTTGGATAAAGATCCCGGAAGAGACTTTCAATCTTATCATATCGGAAAAAAATTAGGTCATTCTGAACGAAATCAGTACATAACACACTCTGCACAGACAAGCATCACTACTCAAACGCGGAAGAGGTCCGAACAATAGTTTCCCTAAAAGCCCTAAGCATATGACGTACCGCGGACTACAAACAGGAAGTGGGAAATACGTCCCAGTGAAAGATCAAAATAATTAGAAGTTGCTTAAATCCACATTCCAACTAGTAACAGAACCTTTGTTCATTAACTAATTCTTACTGAAAGATTGTGTTGTAAAGAAACCTATTTTGAGGAAAATATTTCAAAACCTAAAATAAGTGTGTGGTGGTAGAAAGCAGAACTCTCAAACCCTCTGCGATTTTGTTAATTTTAATATACGCAACACAGAAACATTAAGATTTTCAGCCATTTAAAATATTTTTCTACCTCTGTATCAAAAACATATTATTCAGTAATCTAGCAGTCAATTTGTCTTCACCCAGAATTCCAGCTGTGAAGGCGCAGAGTAATAACGCTCAGCGTCTCTTACTGGGATGTTCTAGAGTTCGAGTCTCGCCGGTGGCGCATTTTCAACACTAGCTACATTGTCTGACGAATTCTACCGGCGGGCTGCTCTGACAGGTATTTTCTGCGGTTTCTCCGACCAATACGAAGCGAGCCTGTATCTTACGGACCACGGTTTGCACGCTATCTTTCCTTTCTCATTTCTGTCGCCTCCCGTTACACACAAAAAATTCTTTACACTTTCATACGTTTAGGAAAGTGAATCAGGAGTTTAGAGCTTGTTCCGACTGGGGCAGAGTCCCGGATTAACCTAGACGATGTATCTGCGCTCCAGTGGCATGGTTACACCATCCGCATGCAAACGTGAAGACCGGTGCCGGATCATTCATTCCAGCGGAGTACAATAGAAACTGCTTTAGTACTCCAACAACGAAAAAAACGTTTTGGAATATAAAAATGCTCTGAGATTAATGTGCAAGTCTAAATCACATATTTCAGGTACACGATGAACATCAAGATGAAAATGAGTTCAAAATGTATGCCATTCTTCAGAACTCAATCGACATTGTTCAGTACTTCTCGCAACAGGTTTTTCTGTTCATTGAAAGTTTTTACAGGGCTACAGACACACATAAATATGGTATATACTTGGCTCTTGGCTTCATCGTGGCTGTGGCCCTATGCTCATGGGTATTGGAGAGGGCTGTTTCGAGGCGCACAGAGTGAAGTGGCTCAGCGCGTAGCGAGCTGACGCCACTGTAAGGAGGTCCGGGTTCGATATTCTGACCGGGGTTTTTCGTGGATTCCCTCGGTCATAAGGCAAATGATGGGAGAGTTCAAAAGTGCAATAATCATCTCCCACCACCCAACCTGCCACCTCCACTCATCATCACCCTATCACTTCATTTCCTGCAAAAGGCAGAAGGCCCTTGTCGTTAATGAGATCTTAATTGACTAATAATAATAATAATAATAATAATAATAATAATAATAACCGAACGAAGTGGCTCAGTGCGTAGCGCACTGACTTCGTAATCGGGAGGTCCGGGTTCGATTCCCGGGCCGGCCATCCTGACCGGGGTTTTCGTGGTTTCCCTCGGTCATAAAGGCGAATGCTGGGATGGTTCCAAAAGTCCACGATCACCTATCGCCTCCTAATCCATTCCTATCATCTTTCATCTTCCATACCCCCGGGCTAACAACCATGGGGGATAAAAATCGGATCCAGCTAAATGCTGGTCCCCCCTAAGAATTGTTGCAAGCACCTGCTACCGCGATAATAAATTTAAAAAAACTGAGCCACGGTATATGCAGGATGCTTGCTTGCGTGCTCCTAGTCGGCCGATTAACGAAATAATAATAATAATAATAATAATAATAATAATAATAATAATAATAATAATAATAATAATAATAATAATAATAATAATTGCGCATTGTGCGTGGCGCTTAACTCGAGTCCGGTGCTAGCCGGACCGGAAAGCTAGTGGCTCCCAGCTAGCAGGATGGCTCTACCCATATTTAATTGGGGAGTCGTTCCTCTGGGCATTGGGTGCCGGCGTATCCCGCTACCTGTCCGACGGAGCATTAGTGATACCTCAGGCGCTACCCGCTCCGACGCGAGGCAAGAACCTATAGCGTTCTTGTGGAACTTACTCCTCTGCAGCCCTTCAAACTATATTTGATACTCTTCGAGGACAGTGGTACTTGAACAAGTTTGGAGGGAAGTTTTTTTTTAAGAATATTTTTCATTGCATAATTACGTTTAACTACTGTCAATCTTATAAATCATGTTTTAAGGTTTCAGTTTATGGAGGAAATGTGGAAAAAAAATTCTGAGCGTTGACCACTTGACCCTTCCCAAAAAATCATATTATTTATAGAATTCTTTCAGAATATTTTAAAATGATTCCGCCAATTATAGTGACAATCGATTCGTCTTGCCGACAGTAATCGTCGGAGCAACTTATCACTTCTGCAGGTGCCTTAAATCTAGCCACTCTCCCCCAAATCCGTTTTTGACAAATCTTCTCAATGGATTCGGAAGAAAATGATCAGTTCCCCACCAGCAAACGGATGCCTTCGAATTATACCTCGCTTGCTTCAAAGGGTTCAGTGGAAGGTGTCTTAGCGTGAGGGACGAACAGGTGCACGGTTGATCTCACACAGGTTACGTGATTACTATTGCAGAATATATTTGCAGACAAATAATTAATTAAGTTTGATGGCATGCAATTGAAGATATCTCGCCGTGGTGAAATGGCGGCATGGAACGAACAAGATGGCGAGTGACTTAGTAAGACGCAGCGCCTTGAGTGGAGCGATGTACGAACGTATGACGATTGAATCAAATGAACGACACACGAAATCCACCTGGCAACTCTCTTTGCTCTCCGCTACTCCCACATGACTCTTTTATGAAACTGCTCCAAACAAAATTGCGGTTCATGAAGTTGGTGGTATTACTACATTAGCAGTAAAGAAGTATTCTGGCCAATCAATAACATTTCGACATCGATATTGGGACTGGAGAGAGAATATCAGGATTTAAAAAATAAAAAAGACGTGGAATTACTCATTAATAAAATATTTAACAATGAAATGAAGGGACCGTTGGTTGTATTTTAAATTACATAAAACAATCCTCAAAACTATTGAGAAAAATGTTTCGATACGTGATACAAATGTTACCGTTTTCTATATTTTCAATCGTGTACCAATAACCTACGGTATCGGCGATATTAGGGAGTTTATGCACGCCATAGCGGACAGCACTATCGATATCGCAGATGTACTAAAGTGATGATAACACTTTCACATTCGATTTAACTTAATAGATAATGCATTAACGTTCCAGGGTGCACAAACTCCCTATTGATAGTGAATTTACGACAATACACGATATCGATAGGATGAGCTGACGGTATCGGTATCACGTACCGAAAGGAACGTCTCTAGCCTCTCGCCATCAGCGTCGTCAAGGCTCCACCTGCGTCCGCGCTATCAATCTGCGCCGCCCATAAACCGGTGCGGGCGGGCGCGGACGGGCGCGGGCGGGCGCGCGCTGCGCATGGGAATCTGCGCATCTGGCGGCGGCGTGGAGGCCGCGCGGCGGTGGGCCGCCCATCCCAAGTGCGCGAACTGGTTCAAAGCGCGGGCGGAGCGCGGCCGCTTTCGAATGCTCTGCGGGGGCGGCGGCGGCGGCGGGACATCGCGTCGCTCAAGAGACGCCCACGTGCCCCTGACGCGTTTCGCCACTCACTGGAAATAGAGAGATGCCCCCCCCCCCTTATTTTTTTAATTCTCCCCTTCAGCGTAGGCCCCTTCCAGGAGTTAGTCAGAAAGAGCCAGCATTGCTGAGATAGCGTTTCCTCTTAGATACACAACTTCCTTAATAATTGAATATTGAATGATAATAATTGAAATACTGTCTTCAAGAAACATCTTCAGGACAGCCGGCATTCGGCGAGAACCGAGCGGTTGACCTCCCAATCCTAAGTTGATGTGCTCGGCGAGTGTTCGCTTCGTTTGATGAGCCACACACCACCGTCACGATGCGGGAAGGGCGAGCGAAGGCTTGGTGCTTGGCGAAGAGCAAGACAATTATCCCTCATGCGCTGCGCCGACTTTAGAGTCGCACCCAATCGAGTTGAAAATGGCTACGAATAGCTCGTTAATCCGCACGCGGCGGCAATGGTGTAACGGTTAGCGTATCGGACTCGTGTTCGCAGGTTGAAACCCCATCGAAGGGCGAAAAAATTATTCGTACGCCTTCCTTCGGAAGGGAAGTAAAGCCGGCTGTCCCATGTTAGTAGATTTACTGCATGTAAAAGATCCTCAAGCCTAAATGACCCCTCTGAGCTAAATTCAAATCGCGTGTTTCGCCACCCAAGAAATACTTCCTTTCTCCGCTAGTTGGTGAAAGGTTAGAGCGTAGCGAAATTTGCGTGGTCAGACGGGAGAGCAAGCCTCATGGCCTGATTCTCGCCACGTCAAATAAGGCATGAATTCATTTCATTCATTCAATTCATTCACCGAGAGCTTCCGCAAATGCAACGTTTGATCAACGCATCCCCCCTCCTCAGCGCCTGCCTCTAACTTTACGAAGACCTCTGCCTTTGGCTCCTTAAATTTATCAACAATAGCAGGTAAACGCGTGCAGTTCATTGCGTACGAGTACACTGTGTGGAAGAGAACACGCCGATTTCGAAATAAAAAGGTAAAGAAAAAAAGCGAAAGGGGTATTCAGTGGCATTCTCGGCGAATTTTGGGAGGAAATCCCTCGCAGAATCCCCAAATGAATTCATTTCAGCAAAAGGGCAATAAAATGTATTTGAAAATGTTTTTGTAAGTTATTTATTTAATAAGTAAAGTTAATTGATGTCTAGTCTTCATAACCGTGTTTGTAAAGAACAAAAACACCGAAAACCTTCCCCACACCATCACGCTCCCGTCTGCCGATTGTTGCAGGGAGTTTGCGTTCAGACGTTTCACGGCGAATACGCCAACGACCATCTGTCCGATGGGGTAGAACACATGATGGATCTGTCGCCTTTCAGTGGACGTACAGTTAAGGTATTGAGGTGCAAATTCCAGCCTTCGTCGCCGATGAATAGCAGTCAGTATGGGCGCATAAAACAGGCGCCTGCACCAGAGGCTCACACGCAGCAACGTTTGCTGAACTGTTGTTGAGGACACCCTGTTGATAGCTCCTAGGTTCATCTGGGCATTCTGTTGCTATGCAGTTGCATGTCTGCTGCTTTAGACTACCCATGGTCATTCACGTTTTCAAACTAGATGATATCGCATGTTGCGAGAAAATTGTCATAGGGTAGTCAACAAGTCCGTAGGAGTCAATAATCTATTAGAAGCAATACATTGAGATACAGATGTAATATCTATACTATCGATAATACCGATACTATAGATATTAATAATCCTGAACTCATTATTGAAAAATACGCAGTATATAGACGAGACCGTGTAGAGAGGAGGTGTGTTCATTTCAGTAAAATCAGAGCTAATCAGTTAATCTTACATATCAGACGAATAATACGAAATTAGAGGAACAGAATTGTCGAAAAATAGTAAGTATCGCTTGTAGATATTGGAGTTTATCGAGCACCTAGGAAGGGTTTGAATGTTCTTTCGAGATCGTTAGACCTGATAAAGATTGAAAAAAAATCGCGAAGAAAAGTGTTATTGTCGCTACATTTACGCGGAATCAACAGGGAGGGTGACGGGACAGTGAACAAAGCACCTCTGGTAGTAGTAAAGCAGCTGGTTTAAGGAAACGTTTATAAACAAGTTGTGTGGTCATCAACCACAGGAGGTTCGCTCTTAGACGTTTTCCTCCTTCGCCTAGACCACTAGCACGTTCCTACGGGGCAGTCCTGGTGATTAGTATCAAAACGTCCTAATGAGGATGAATTGGACAGACGATAAATGTTAAAACAAAAAAATTATAAATGCATGGCAATTCAAACACACTGATTTAACAGAGTTCCAAAACCACTTAGTAAATAATATAAACATAATATGCAGTAAAACTACAAACATGTTAAAATTGATTGATTGTTAGTGTTTTCGGGCGTATCAACTACCGAGATTATTAATCCCGTAAATGCAGTACATGTTTTATCAGGGGGTGGAAGTAATCTTCTCCCGCTGGATAACGAGAACCGGTGACGACCTACCGTCAACTAGCGGGGTAACCAGGTATCTCCCACCAGCCGGGATAAGTGTTAAGCACCCGAACGGTCTTCCGGCATGTGCGGTAGTGTAGTGTATGTCAGTGTAAGTATGTGTAAGTAAGGGGTGAGAATAGGACAAGGAAGAGGAAAGAAATATCGCGCACGGTCTGTGGCCCGTTTGTTGGGATACTGCTCCGGCATTCGCCTGGTGTTGGTCGGAGAAACCACGGAAAACTACCGATCAGAGCAGCCGGCCGCTATAATTCTCCTCCAGACAGCGGTTAGATTCCATCTAGCTAACAAGCTAGTGTCGATAATCCTGCCGCGACCGTCGGAACTCAAACCTAGGACCTCCGTAGAGGCACTGCAGTGACATAAGATGATGCACTGAGCCACCTCTCCAGGCAAACATGCTAAGGAAAATCAGATCCGTCTTATTACAAAACTAAAATGTGTCGTTTAAAGAAACGTGTAAGGAAAGTGTTCGGCGATCGCAAATTATGTAGCTTTCACTCACGACACAACACTTAGAATTATCGCAGGGAAAACACCAATCTATACCAATTTACTTGGTAGTCCAAACATCTATCTCTTATTATTTTATCGTAGGCTTATTTAAAATCCAAAGGTATAAATCAATATTGTACTCGTAACATTTTTCAAGTATGATTCTTAATATAAATATCTGATCTGCTCCATATGATATACGCTGTTCTATCCTGTATAGCGCCCATCTATTGTTAATACGTCGTCAATTTGACTTATCTGACTTCCACTTTCATCCAACATCAACCACGTTGCTTTATGTTCATCTTTGCGAGAAAAGTGCTTATTACAGATCATCATGCCTTTACTCAAAGCAAATCCTATAGTTCTTAGACAACTATCATTAATTTTGCTATGAAGACTTCCCTTTCATATTTCTGGTTAATATTCTTCTTCTTTTTTTGCCAATGTGAGCATTATAGTCACCTATTACTAGTTTTACATCGTATTTAAATGCTTAATCATAAATTCTTTCTCATTTCTTATAGAATCCATTCTATTCTTCATCTTTCACTTCAGTCGACTCATGCACATTTATGACAGTAATATTAAAACTGGCTCCTGTCATTCGTAATATACACAATATTTCATCTCCTGGTTTAGTCAATTACATTACTTGCTTGGCTTTCAACGACAAAGAAACCTGTACATAACCCAGCCTTAGCACTTTCGTTGTGCAGTATGGTATATTCTGTCTTTGTCCTTACCACATCATCTCCTGCAGTGCAATCATTGAGATATTCATTGCTAACCACTTGTCATTCCGTAATTATCGTTACGTATAATTGCATGAAATGCAATACAAATTTTCGCAACGAGAGAACGAGCAATCTAGGAAATGATGAAAAAAACTAAGCAAAATATAATTACCAAAATATAAGAAATATTAAAAAAACATTTATTGCCTACAATGTATCCAATTCTTATTTATCTTTTGTGAAAAACATTGCTAATTGTCCCTTTTGTTTTGTTTTGTTTTCAAACACGATGTGCGTCTGCTGTTTCACGCTTAGAAAATGGCAGAGGTTCACGAGCCATCGAGCATGAAATTGACTGTCGTCAGATAAGAGTGAGCTCACGGAGAATGTGTTTGGTGAGGGTCTCCGACCACTCCTCAATCTTTACGTAATTTCAATCAAGAGTCATACTGGACGTGACACGCATCGCTACTGCACTGAATATCCTCTGCGTGGGGCAAGAGCACAGCCGTAGCTCTTGGCGGCCCCCGGCATTTTTCGTCGATGGGAAGGATAATATACAAGACAAACGTTGACACTTTTAAGCTGGTATATTAATTTAAAGTTTGATAAATGACATCAGTCTGAACGTTCGTGTTACAGTGGTAAATTTTGAAATAACCGTCAATTTAAGTTTTCTACATAAAGTTTACTTATATGGTGTTCAAACACTTTTTCTATTACCAATCACAATAAGGTATGGGTGTTTCAATGCGATAAAAGGTAATAGGTATTTATAATATCATGAGAGTGATAAATATTGTAAGTATCTAAGAAAAATTCTCATTACAAAATATACGTAGCCTACTATAACCGAAATGAGATAGTTTTGGAATGCACTCCCCTTCGTCGCAATAAACTGTAAAATTGATCGTGCCAGCTCCCCAAGAATTGTAGCATTAGAACGCACTTATAAAAATGCCAGGCGATCGGAACGGAATCGGAACGAGCATCTTCATGTGCGTTGGTACTGCAGAAGAGAACTGCAACTGATGTTGAGCTACGTTACCAGCGCGGATGGCACCCGCGTACCGTGGGGAGTTGACGCAGGGTGGTGCGGAGCGGGGCCGAGTGAAGTGGGGTGGGGTGGTGTTGGGCGGGATGAAGTGTGGGGGCAGGGCATGGCGTTGTGGGCGAGGCTGGGTGTTGTGGGGCGGGGCGGGGCGGACGCGGTGAGTGGGGTGGTGTTGCACAGAGCGTTGCGGTGCGGGGCGGTGCGGGGCGAGGCAGGGCGGGGCGGGGCGGGCCGGGGCGGGGCGAGGAAGTACGGATCGGGGCGGGGCTGGGCGGGGAGGGGCGGGGCAATTAGTGGAAAGCCGCGCGCAGCGAGGGCGATCTCCGGGTGGATAAGAGCGCCTGGAAGCAGAGGACAGCGGCGCGCGTCCCGGAGCGGCGGGTCGGGATCGAATCTGAATTTCAAAGCGGCGGCGGCGGCGACGGCGGCAGCGCTGGTAACGGTAGCGGAGGTAGCTCAAGAGCGGAGGGATCGGTGTCGGCAGGGGCCGCGCCGGTAGCGCCGACCATGTGCTGCTGGTGGTGGTGGTGGTGGTGGTGGTTGTGGTGTGGAAGGCGTGCTGGTGACAGGGGGAGTGCGGGGCCGAGCCGCGCCCGATGTTATCGTAGCCCCGAGCGCCGCCCGGTGAACGGCCTCCCGCGCCGCCCCTTTTCCACGAATTAATCAAGGCCCGCCCCTCTCCCGCCCTGCTCCACTAA
Organism: Gryllus longicercus; assembly: GCA_038098605.1. Classification (NCBI taxonomy): domain Eukaryota; kingdom Metazoa; phylum Arthropoda; class Insecta; order Orthoptera; family Gryllidae; genus Gryllus; species Gryllus longicercus. Next base: position 86,235 of record JAZDUA010000285.1, on the reverse strand, counting down.
TTACACGGCCCCACTGGCCTAACAGCGCTTTATGGGCCAAAATGATTTCCATCGCCGGCCGCGCGCGCGGCGAGGAGAGGTGCGGCGAGGCGAGGCGCTGGGCGGCGGACGCAGTCATGGAGGTCCCGGCGCGGAAGGGCCCTCAGCAGCAATGCACTCCCACTTTCCACACTTCTCAGCTCCTGATACCAAGAAACGCACTTGCAGTGTTCTTTCGCTTCATTTCCTTCGTTGCACAATTCACTCGCTGTCTCTAGGAAAATTGAATCGTTTATTTCAGAAACCCGTCAAACGCCAAACTCCTCATTTCAAGAAAACTGGGAAAAAGTCTGCCAATTTTTCTGATTTCAAAACATTTTTATTTATTCAAGCAGTTGATAAATGAATAATGTATGTACTAAAAGATGTGTCTATTCTTTTGGAACAATAATCCACCGCTAATGTGTGTTTTAGATTTTGGCGTTTGACGGGTTTCTGAAATAAACGATTCAATTCGAGTGGTTGGTTGCTCTCGTGGTTTCTTCGATTACCAGGCGAATGCCGGGGCAGTAACATAACAAACGTGCCACGTACTGTGCATGATAATTTCTTCATCACCTTTGTCTCACACTCTCACCTTTAAGGTAGCTGTGTACCTAAGAAAAAAATCTAGAATTGTGAGTATATTTTGTTTTTCCTTATACATTTGATTTCTTTATGCTTTTAGAGATCAAACATTTTTTAAACAATCTCTATTTGTTTATAAATAATTGGCAAAAATGCAGGTTTGAACTTCAAACATTGTAACTGTACAACTAATTGATATATTTTGATTTTTTTAATTAATCGCAATTTAATATTCTAGTAAATGAACTTGAATGGTATAAGTCTGTGAGTCAGGATAGATTTTTTGAGAAAAAATGATTGTTTATAAATTTATTCTGGACATTTCGGTTTATAAAACAAAGTTTGGGCGAAATTAACTATTCTAGTTCATTCACTAGTGCAAATCATGTGTTACAGGCAGCCAAAATAATTATATTATGATCTTCAAAAGATGATGATTTATGATTTTTGACATGCATGAATATGCTGAACATTTCTGATTCGTAAAAATGCATCTGAAGTTCACTCACTAAAGGCTTGACAGTTGACACTCGCTTCGAAAAAAATCATTTTCTCAAAAACTGCGAAATATAGCAAGAAAGGGTTTAAAGCATTTAAAAAAGAATAAAAAAACCAGGCATCCGACCCAATAAAAATTGAAAAACACAAAATTTCACGATTTTTCATCATTCTCAGGTAGACAGCGACCATAACACACGTTCCTAAACTTTCATCTACCACAGTACCACACATGACGAAAGATCAGTCGGGAACTTCAGAGCTTGTCCCGACTGGGGCGGTGCCCTGCTAGCGGACGGACCTGGAGGAAGGAACCTTACAGTCCTGTCGGCGCCGTATCTTTCGTTCCAACGAGGAAAGGTCACCGCCACCTCCGGACACACAGCATGTACAAAACTGACGAGCCTAATCTCCACAACAGTTGAGACGCTTCAGACACAACTACAATGCATCTGAAAACGGTTATATTCTTCACTAGCAGATATTAAAACAAGCATCAACATCGGAATGGTCCCTTACCTTCTTGTATCCAATCGTACCAACAGTTTGATTTGTGAATGTGAGGTTAGAACAGAAAGTTTACTTAGATATATCTCAATGCCAATATCTCTTGTGGCTACCGTCACTAGAAGACATACCCGCCATTCTCTTCTGTGTACACTAAACTCGACAAGTACTGAAAGGTTAGTGAGCAACTTCAATTGTCGTAATTCTTCTTTCGAGTTACTGAGCAGCTTTACTCTTTCCTTTCGTACGAACAGAAACACTTTCGCAAACATGATCTGTAATTTGTATTCGCAACATACGTAACTTCAACGTTCCGGGTTAGAGTGAGAGATAGTCATGAAAGTTATGTCTCCGCGACAAGATACAAAAGAGTGTCACCTGGCCTTCCTTCTGCCGTATCCCGCGGTGCCGTCGAAGCTGTTGTCGAGACAGATTCATAGCTCCCATCGAGATATCGAAGTCCCACCGCTCACGACCTCAATCCGCGCTCCAGTGGGGCCGAGTGAAGCAAGTGTCAAGGGGGAGGGGAAAGGGGGGCACGATCTGCACCAATCGCATTCACACAGCACGCCCGTAATAGTAGGACCCGCAAGTCACACAACCGTCACACATACCAAGAGCCGCCTCAGACACTCCACGACCCTGAGGTTACAAATACGGCATACCAACAACCAAGTTGATACTTCACATTAGAAAGGCCTCTACCCTTATTCATCGAATACTGTATCGCCATTGAATAATCCATTCATCCAATGATTTAAAAATCACGATTCGTGAATTAATACGTCCACACCACTTTCGCGGGTCGACTAGTTCATATTGGATGTACGATACGCGAGTATGTAATCCACGACATTCATTGTTCCATATTTTCCAAGAATATGTTAGATGTCACCAGACATTGTGTTTGAATGTCAAGAAAATCAATTTAACTTTTTCATGCTGCGGGATATTTGAAGAACCATCTACATCACATTGTTAGCCTACTAGGAATCTGCATGAAAATTTATCCAAGTGAGCAGCGTAAACTTCTGTTTCGTGTAAAGGTTAACATGTCATAAAGTCCACTGTCAGCAGTCCGAAGTGTAGATCCATTACTAGAAACGCCCAAGACACATCGGTACTTTTTTTTTTGAATTTTTTTCGCAACACGTTGCGGAAAGGATTCCAACTCGTTTGCGCAGTTGCGAATCGAAATGAAGAATTTCTCAACTCCACCAATTTATTCTCAATCACAGTCTACCTCATCAACAACTCGTAGAAACAAATTCCACTCTCAAAGTACATACTACATATTTTTCGTTGCCCCATGCACCAAACGCATTCAAATCTCGAATTTTAACTTGGATCGTTTGGGAGGACAAAACATCAGCATTTTAATGAAACTAGTGAAAATACGTGATGATTAGACATCTTAGAGTTAATACTCAACAATTTCTGAGATAAAAAAGTACATTATGTCATTTAAAGATCCACACTTCAATGAATTTATGTAGAAAAATCCAAGCCACAAAAATCAATATGGTTGGAAATGGCTTGGAACGTTGTTTTGTGTCTTAAACTTGGGTGCAGCAAGGACGTACGCTGAAAATTGGTATGTGTAAGTTGTTGCTGTTTCCAAGTTAGAAAGGTTATATATTTTCAGTATACGAAAAATAGAAAGCCATAAAATCATTGTTTCATGTCGTTCAGTTAAGCCTTCAAGACTTATGAAATTAAGGAGGTATACAAATTCTAGAACTACACAATCACTATTCACTCTGAACACATGTCACAAAAATCTTTGTTTGAGTACAAAACTGAGAGTTTTTTTAACGAAAACCTTTTGTGTTTTAAAAATAACTAAATTTGCAATTTTCTAAATGCCAGGGGTTTCAATACATATTGAAACTGTACCATATTTGTGAATGCAAATTCATGTATTCGGGCAAACAATTTCAGCAATTTTCCAGAAAAGTTTGAAAATGTCACAGGAGCTTCACGTAAAGTATCCCGAAATTAAAATATCTTAATGATCTCCCTAACGGCACAACTGGATATTACTTCTGACGATTTTACCAAGTTTCATCTCAAGGAATCTAATCTGATCGTTATGCGTGACACGTACATACCGATTTTCGAGTAGAAAATTGCGTGTGTCCTCGCCACCTCCATCAATCTCAACCATCTTTGGAGAGCTAATAGACCTTCATCCTGACATGTGCGCGAAGTTGCAGCTTAAAAGAACCTTAAAAACGGATTTTACTACCGAAAATTCGAGACCGTATTTTTAACTAAAATTACGATAAATCTGAGAAACTTGTTTGATCTATGAATCTTTTTGACGTGAACTACGCCCGCCACTTTCACTTAGTTCAACTGATCAACGAATTTTATAACTCCAACAGAGAGAGTACGACACTATCTAGAAGTGATTCTGCATGACAGAGTCAGGAAATATAAAGAAGCGGATAAGAAATACACTTCATAAGTGTCGACGTTCCTCATATCTCAGGGCTAGACCTTGCCGGCACAGTATTAAGAATATATAGTACAGTGCAGTGTTGTCTCTCCTTCTGGGGTAAACTGCCTTGTTTCTCCACTTTTTTTTTAGATAACGCAGCAAATGCGACCATTACAGGTCCATTTCGTCTCGGCAACGTCGCCGCACAAAGAAATACGTCAGTCGATTAGACGACAAATATATTGTTCTGAATAATTCAAAGGACTGGCTACGGCGCAAATCCACGGCGTTTACGGGCGTCGGCAATCAAATAGATATTCCCTGCGATTACTCACAGTTGTAGCCACTTTCTTCGCGTGAAGCGCCATTAAATCGGCCGGAATATATTCCCTCCGCCGCCGCCGTTCCGCCGGAATGCTGCTGCTGCCGCCGCCGACGACAGCGATTTTATCTCGGCCGATGCCTTTCACTGCGCTGCTGGCGGCGGCGACGCGGCGCGACGCGCTGGCGGCCTCTGGCGGCGGCGATGACGACGATGACGATGATGTGGACGATTGCGGTAGCGAAGGAAGCACGGTTGCACTTAGCATGGCGATGGCGACCAGTGCCGGAGCTAGACAATTTTGGGCCCGGGGAAACGTAAATCCCCCCCCCCCGAAAAAATTTAAAATGTGAAAGATATCTCAAGAGACTTCAGTTATTTTATTTCAACAAATAACACAAATTACAACGTTTAAGCAACAAAAAGTTTGGGGAAATACATTTTAAATAGTAGTTTTAAGTACAAGTATTAAGTGATGAAATAATATAATTTCCTTGACGAGCTTTAAACGCTATAAAAATTTTTTTTTTAGTTATTGTTTAATAAAATCACTCGTCCTACGTGAAATAACAAATATGAATTACAGTAGAAACTATTTTAATGTTAGCGTCATTTGCTTCAGTTGATAGCCGCACCTTTTAAATAATGTCTCTAATTAACTATTTAAGGTAAAAAATTAATTGAAAGCTGTGAAATATCAGACTACAGTACCGCGACATAAAAAATTACGATAACGATTTGCTCGAGGTCCTAACTTGTTTTTCAATACCTATTTTACAATTTTTTTCTCTTCATCGGGTCCCTTGACTTGTGCGGCTCAGCGCGATGGCCCGGACTGCCCATGCCTAGCATCGGCACTGGTGGCGTCGGTGACAACCCGTGGGACAGTGCGCACTCCGTTCACGTGTCTCCTCTGGGTGCACGGCGTTGAAATCGCCGACGAACCTTCTGAAATTTGGGGAGGACATTGCAGATTTGCAACTGACTCACTCGTTCCACCATTGATCCAATATCTTTACAATTATATCATGACCACCCACTCAACAAACAATTTATATTAAGAGTCACCGATCTGGTTTAAATAGTTTTTATCGTAGATAATACCACGGGTGCTTTGGAAATTGTCGATAAATTCCCAACTCGCGAAGCGAGGAAGAGATACATTGTCAATTTCCAAAGCACGAGTGGTATTTAATAGGACTATTCCACGAGTGAAATTATGTCAAAAAGAGTTCCCAAAATACGCAAAATATTGAAAATACGTGAATGTAGTATACAACCACCGAAGAGATATGAGTAATAGGGTTCTGTAGGGAGAAGCGGTAAGGAAAATCTGATAGAAAAAGCGATAAACTTTTTGAAAAACACCGCCCTGATTGGGGCATTTTGTATGTATAGTTAAACATTATTGGTTTTGTTTTCAAAAGTGGAATGGTCACAATAAAGATTACATTGGATGACAATGAGGATACGGAGGTTTGAGAATGGTAGAGGTGGAAAGGAATGGTGAGAGTGGCGTTGAATATATCCAAAGCGATGGCAACGAGAATTGGGGTAACACAGAAAATGGTGAAAGCGATGGCGATGATGGTCACAACGATTGTATAGGTGGCGATCGTGATAACTGCAGTCGTGGCGGCGCTGACAGTAAAGAACGCAAACAACAGATACTTCACCACATTTTGGAGACTTCTGAACTTGGAAACAAGTTCGGAATAGAAAATAAGCGGAATTTTGGCAGTCACTATATTACATAAACAAAGATAGGGAAAAGTTTAATACTACTGCCAGTGATATTTCCACTAAATGAACCAGGTATGTTTCTAAGAATGAAGCCCTGCAAGTAGGAAATAACGAAATACGTAAAATAATTTTCGTTTTCTTAACCCTCACATGCAGGCGATAAACGTATCTGGACAGCTGTTTTCGCAGGACGTACTGAACTACGGTTGCAAGGTTGCTTCAGGAAGATTGCACGGCGTTGCGTCAGTAGGTCGTCGACAGGTTCCTCGGCATGTTACAACCATTTGCTTAATACAAACAAGCATTCCCAGAAAATTGACTGATGACACTGTATTTTTCTGAGTTTTCAAAGTATTCAAATTAATCATTTAATAGTTCAGAAACTCACAGGTGCGGTTTTGGGCGTTCGACGCCCCATGGATTTTCTGCTTCCGGAACGCAATTCACTCCAAATACGAACTTACAGAAACCACGTGAAATTTCAAAAAAGAAACTGCTGTTAGTGAAATCTAAGAATCACGTAAAGATACGATAAGTTCGTTGCCTGATTGACACAAAGCCCTTACAGGGGTTGATTGATTGTTTCCGGGCGTCTAAAACTCATAACGTTGTTAGAGTAGTGCATGTTTTATTGCGAGATTGGCTGTGTCTTCCCCCGCTGGATGGCGAGATTCGGCCCCGACCTATCGTCGACAGGCAGTGTTTCCCCAACAAGTTATCTCCTAATAGCGAGGCACTGCCCCAAAAAGCTCCAGACCGGTCTCCCGGCATGTGTCGTAGTGTGGAGCATGTAAGTCTAAGTACGTGTAAGTAAGAGGTAGAAGAGGACAAGGATGAGGTAGGAAATATCGCGCGCGGTCCGTGACCTGTTTGTTAGGGTACTGCTCCGACATCCACCGGGTGTAGATCGGAGAAACCATGCCAAACTTATAATCAGAGCAGCCGGCCGCTAGAATTATCCTCCAGACGGAGGCTGAATTTGACGTAGCTGACAAGCTAGTGTCGAAAACTCTGCCACAGTCTCAGAGATGGAAGTTTGCTTCCGGACATTTCGGTTTGTTTTGCTTCTGGACAAAAATGTAACTTCAATTTAACTTCTCCTCATAGCAGGTTACACAGTTTTTAACTGTTTTTGACGTAAATACATAAATAAATAAGTTGAACAAGATATACGTTTATGACTTTTTAAACTAAAGGAACAGCAAATATGATGCTTCCAACACTATCGGGCATATTACTGATCCTCCGATTTCTGTCATGTTTCAACTTTCAACCCACTCCCCTTCGAAACTTTGTTTCTTTGGCCCAAGCTCAAGGGCTCAAAGTCCCATCCGAGTAAAACTCAAATATGAAGTACTCGCTCGTCCTCTTTTAAGCGCGGGCAAGGGCGTTTGCGCAAGAGGCGCGAGAGGCACCGCCTCAGGGCAAACAGCGTCGCACGGACGCCTCCGCCTCCGACCCCGTCACTACCACTGCCACTGCCTTCGTCACCGCCTCCACCACTGCCACCGACCCCGCCTCCGTCACTGGCACCGCCAACGCCAACGACCCCGCCACTGCCACTGCCTTCGCCACCGCCACCGACCCTGACACTACCACTGCCTTCGCCACCGCCACCGACCCTGACACTACCACTGCCTTCGCCACCGCCACCATCACCGACCCCCCCCCCCCCCTTCAGCCTCCGCCACTGCCCCTGCTACTACCATCGCTACCGCCTCTGCCTCCGCAGCAGCCTCCGCCTCTGCAACCGCCTCCACCACCGCCACCGCGACCTTTGTGCACACGCGCGGCTCCTCGCGCGGCGCGCGGCGGCGATTTGCGAAGGGCGGAGGCCCGCCACGCCAGAGCCACGCGGCGGGAACGAAACACTTGCCGCACGGCGGCGTTGCGAAAACGCGACTGAAGCTCGTGGATCCAGAGGTGGATTTACGCATAGGCATAGTAGGCACGTGCCTACGGCGGCAAATTTTCAAGAGCGGCAAATTTTCAAAGGCGCAAAATTTTCTTGATATTTTCGAAAACAAATTTAGGTTCTCTAAAAACTATAACAGCATAAATATTTTTATTTTAAAAATATCATATTAATATTTAATACAAGCTATTTATTTGTCTACTTCATTAGAGTATACCTTATGATTTCAGAAGTATATGAATCTGAAACTAAGGCCCGTTGACGAAAGAAAACATGTTGCAATTCTAGTTGTCATGTTTTAGTTTCCTTTTAATGTTAACGTTTCAGTGTTGAAACGTTAATAATGTTGAACGTTACTTGCTATGAAGATACAGTTTATATCCAAAATTAGCTAATCCAAAAAAAATTATTTAATTTATGAAAACAATGTGCAAAATATAATGTTACTTTTAAAGTTAAAACGTTTAAATTAATGAGGAATTGTTACTGAAACGCTACAATTAGAAATGTAACATTAATTTTAAACAGGGGGCGGCAAATTTGATGTGCCTACAGGCGGCAAAAATATTAATCCGCCCCTGCGTGGATCCAAGGGACATTTCCGATAACAGCACGACTTTTCTTGACCCTCGGTCGCGTCCCCCTATTTCGATAAACTTCATCAGAAAATGATTGAAGAAAATGTACTCACAAATGCCATAATTTATAAGAAATGCCTGTAATGTAAATATTAACGACGTGAGAGATATTTTAAAAAAATATATTTGTTTGATTTTTGATAAAACAAAAGAATATTTTAAAAGCGTATTTATGTCACCTGTTACAGTTCGTTTGGCACAATCCGTACAAGAAGTTACGTTTTTTGAGAAAAGTACGAAGCCGTTTTTTGAGAAAATGTCGTTCGAGCGTTACTGAAAATGCGGAATTTTCATCTCATTTTCACAGAACATCATTTGAAGCAGTTATTCATAAAAGCAATAAAGTATACAAACAGACAGTAATGCCATGTATTAACAACGTGAGAAGAATTTCAAAAAGTTACATTCGTGTAATTTTTCAAAAGATGATTTTTCAAAAGATAGACTGTGGTAGCCGTTTGGTAGCAGGTGAGAAGAGAGTGGGGTAATCCAGAAATGATGGAGACTAGAAACCTAACTAGTGTTAGAAAGTATGAGCCATTTTATAGAACCCCTAGTTTAACTAATCTTGGAGCACGAATAAGCAGACAATTCAACTTATTTGATGTTAATCGCTCATCTGAAATCATTGCTACAGAGTGAAAAATCAGACAACTAGACTTATCCTGTCTGGGTTGATCACTTTATCAAATTTACTTCAAGTTCGTACGCCCATTACTCATGGTCGCTAAGAAATTCAACCTGTATAACTGAAAATAATGTTTACGAGAGTGTTCGAATGTCTCATTTCCCGCAACGTATTGATTCGGGAGCTGCTACCCCGCGTCTGAAGGATTAATGTGGAAGGCCGAGACGAGGGGCGAGGGCGCATGTGACCGCTGAGATTGCGCGCGCCCACACTGCCGCCGTGCGGCCACAGGAGGAAACATGCAGCGCAGCCCCCGCCACCGCCGAGGACAGATCTCGGCGGCGCGCCGGCGCCTGCCCACACTGCAGTGCGGACACGTTAGGAATGCGACACGCCAAGAAAACATCCATGTTTCTACACATCGATGCTCAAAATCAATACATCAAATAATGGAACTATAGCTAATAAAACATTCACCCCTAACCATCGATTTATTAAACATCAATGTTTTTCAAACTGGATTAGTGTTAATTGAAGTTCACGCGGCGGGGGGGGGAGGTTCAATTTTAATGTGGTCTCGTTTATTTTTAATTGAAATTTAACTGACGAAACAAATCATCAGGGCAATTAACACAACTTCAATTATCAGATTCTATAATTGTAATGTTATAGAGGCTTCTTTATTGACGAAAACTCAATATAATGTATTTTTCGCTCGTGGTCACTGGTTTGAATACTAAATGTATGGATTATGAAAAAAGCATTAATTTTTTCATGATGGGCTTTTTCATTTAAAAAATATCGACCACGTAAAAACATCAATCCTTAAAAACATCGATGCTAAAAAACATCGTCTTCCAAAAATCGATATTAAATACATCGATGTATTAAACACATGGACATCGATGTCGCACTGTAATACTTCAATTTTTTCAACTCTGCCCCTGGCAGATATCAGCTGTTGACCGTTTCATCCGATCGGGGGCTTGAACATCACCATAGTGTGTTTGCGACCCGCGCCACCTGCCGCATCTTCGAAGTGTCGATGTGCTGTGTCGAGGAAAAGAAAGAACTGCGTTCATTCAGCTGCTTCGAAACCTTATTTTTCGCTTTGGTTTGATGATTGATTGATGATGCAAGGTTTGAAAGCCAGACATCCGACTGGTGTAGCAAAAAACCATTGCACAGACCATTAAAAAAATTTGAAGGGAAGAGAAAAGTCTGCTTCCCGATATTCTGTCCGCGACCTCACTCTCCCCCACCTGGAATGTAAATGAGGGTGTAAATCCAAATTACGTCTCCGAAAATCCGAATTTTTTGGACCGGTGATCTTGGGTGGCACAGGGCTCATCAATTGATGTCACTGCAATGCTTCTCACCGTCAGGCACTGGAGTTCAAGTCCCGACGGCGGCCGGATTTTCGACACAAACTAGAGAGCCAGGTCGAGTTCACCCGCTGTCTGGAAGAGAATTCAACCGGTGGTATGCTGTGACCGGTAGTTTTCCAAGATTTCTCCAATCAACACCAGGGTATCCCGGAGGGGTACTCTAACAAATGGACCGCAAACCGCGCGCGATCTCCCCTTCCTCTTTATTTGTTTTCTCATCCCTTACTAACAAACACACACGATCATGCACTAACCTATCACACATCTCGGAAGACCAGACGGGAGTCTTAGAGCAAGAACCGACTGGGGGGGGGGGAGCACTGGTGGGAGATACCTTGTTGGGGAAACCCCTGCTAGCCAACGGTAGGTTCGTGCCGGATCTATCCATCCAGTGCGGGAAGATCACCGTCACTTCCCAAGGAAGAAAGAATGCACTAGCCTTACAGGACTAATGGCCTTAGCAGTTGACGCGTCCAGAATAACTAAGCAATCAATCAACCAATGCTTCGTTAAACATTTGTATTTTGATTGTTCTTATTAGGATACAACCGGTGAGATCCAGATCCCAGCGGATTTTACGCCAATGCCGTAACCGCTGTACCGCCGTCGCCCTCCGCTGCGAGGTCCCTGAGCGCCGTCCAGCAGCCTCAGCGGACGCGAGGCCACAAAAACGACAGCCTTGACGGCACGGCGCGGCGCGGCGCGGAGCGGGGCGGGGCGCGGCGGGGGAATATTAATTGAGACTGAACGTTCCGAATATCGGACGGGAGTTTAGAAAACTAATTGAGTGGTTAAAGAGCGAGCGCACGAGCGTCCCCGGGAAATGGAAGCGAAGGCTGAAGGCTGGGGGGGGGGGAGGGGGGTGCTGACGACGCACGCAGGCAAGCGGCGCGGCGGCCGTCCATCACGGCGTCGGCGTCGCGTGGGTGGCATCGGCGCCTCCGCCGGCCGCGGCCCCACCGCAGCGCCCGGCGCTCGTCACGCGCCGCGCCGCGCCGCCTCGGGAGCCTGCTGCCAATTCAGCGGACGGCGACCGCACAACTCGATGGGCAGCAAGTGACACCACAGAAGACGTCACGCGAGACGACAAAACGAGACGTCAGACGCGAGGACACAAATGACGTCACGAGAGACGAGACGTAACGTCAGGCAGGCAAGACTTCAGGCGAGCCGAAACGTCACGCAAAACACAAGAAACATCAGATGAGGCGAGACACAAGAGACGTCAGGTGCGATGAGACACAAGTGACGCCAGGCAGGCAAGACGTCGGTTGAGCCGAAACGTCACGCAAAACACAAGAAACATCAGATAAGGCGAGACACAAGAGACGTCAGGTGCGATGAGACACAAGTGACGTCAGGCAGGCACGACGTCGGGTGAGCCGAAACGTCACGCAAAACACAAGAAACATCAGATGAGGCGAGACACAAGAGACCTCAGGTGCGATGAGACGCAAGTGACGTCACGCAGGCACGACGTCGGGTGAGCCGAAACGTCACGCAAAACACAAGAAACATCAGATGAGGCGAGACACAAGAGACCTCAGGTGCGATGAGACGCAAGTGACGTCACGCAGGCACGACGTCGGGTGAGCCGAAACGTCACGCAAAACACAAGAAACATCAGATGAGGCGAGACACAAGAGACCTCAGGTGCGATGAGACGCAAGTGACGTCACGCAGGCACGACGTCGGGTGAGCCGAAACGTCACGCAAAACACAAGAAATATCAGATGAGGCGAGACACAAGAGACATCATGTGCGATGAGACACATGTGACGTCAAGCAGGAAGACGTCAGGTGAGCCGAAATGTCAGGCAAGATAAAAAAATATCAGATGTGGCGAAACAGGAAACGTCCGGCGATGCAAGACAATAGACATCAGGTGCGGGGAGACACAAGTGACGTTAGGTGAGACGAGATATCAGGCAGAAGGAGACGTCCGGCAGAAGAGATCGTCAGCCAAAACGAGAGACAAGAGACATTAGATGAGGCGAAACAGGAAACGAGATGAGTTGCAAGAGACGGCAGGCGAGACCAGACACAGACCTCAGACAAGGGAGAGATGAAACGAGTCGAGAGAAGAGTAGGAGGGGGAGAAAGAGAGGAAGGGGTTAAACTCAAGAGGCAAAATTTAGGGAGTTTGGAGAGTTTCGAAGAAATGCAAGAGCGTAGTACAGAAATGTAGAAGCCTAAATCACCTTTCTCGTTCATATGTTTTATTTAAGTATGCTTATTAAGGGTGTTGAGTTTCGATTTGTTATGAATGCAGACAGACGTTGACTGTCACACGAGAAGTAAAATATTAATACCAAATAAATTAGCATAATTAGATACTACGGAATAAAAATATATTCAGCGCGAAACGAAATGACACATCTCAAAATTTGCCATTTAGAGGAAGTTTTATCATCAGCGCATTCAATTATCCGCTCGGACCTGCCGGCGCGCCGCGTTCTCCGCTCCGCGGTGGAAGCCGGTGGCTCGGTGCAATGCGAAACTAACGAACTCCCTACGCTGAAGCACAGAGATGCGCGGCCAAAGAGTAAACGCAGTGAAAGAGCTGAAGACCTTGACGTGGTCGGACATGGTGCACAGCATCGGAGCGCACGAGATGCCGGAGAAACCGCTCGATGGGCACCCTTTGATTTCAAAATGTATGCATCCATATTGCTGCAAAATTTTGAGCATTGAATGCTATTAGATGGTAAACGTATATTGCTAACATATTACAGGTTTTTTTTCGATTATCTGGGGGTTGTGCAACGAGCCATCACTAGTGTCAACCACCAGCGTCATTCAAGGTTGCTCGTTGCGATAAGGCGTGGGCTACAACTGGAAAATGTTAAAAACGAAGTTGAGAGACGTAGAGGACGACATAAAAATTGACGGATGCGGCGGGGTAGGAGAGAAACGGGCGCGTGCGCGGTGGAAGAGCGGCCGCGAGGCACGCTCCGCTGCCGCGCGTGATTGGAGAGCGCCCGCGGCCGAGTCGGGCGGCTGTTGGCCGCACGTGCGCGGAAAGGCGTCTGGGACGCTTCCTCCGCCGCGCGCGCACCCAGCGGCAGCCTGCGAAGGTGCACCCTGGCTCTAGTCTTTTTAAAATTTATTTATTAGTTGGGATTAGGACTTCCTGCAAAGGCTGACGACGCTGAGAATTAATGAGTAGGTGAGGGTGAATGATAGTGGAGTGGCAGGGAAACGGGAGCACCCAGAAGAAATCTGCCGAGAGATCGCCAATGGGTGAATGATAGTGGAGTGGCAGGGAAACGGGAGCACCCAGAAGAAATCTGCCGAGAGCTCGCCAATGGGTGAATGATAGTGGAGTGGCAGGGAAACGGGAGCACCCAGAAGAAATCTGCCGAGGGCTCGCCAATAGGTGAATGATAGTGGAGTGGCAGGGAAACGGGAGAACCCGGAGGAAACCTGCCGAGAGATCGCTAGTATCCACCAGAAATTGCACATAGATTGCCCGGGGATCGAACCGACCCCAGCTATGAAAGGTATAGGCATTACTACCCCTCTCGCCACTAGCCCCTCATTTTCGGATTCCGTAAGGATTCAGGATTTTCTGTTTATTAACTCACCACTACACGACTTCTCAATGATGCCTTATTTTCCGTGGTGAGGCTCAAGCCATGAGGCCTGCTCTTCTACCTGAACACGCAAATTTCACTACGCTCCTTTCATAGTCTGGCAGAGAAAGAAGGCATCACTCGGACGATGAAACAGACGTTTTGAATTTTGTTCAGAGGCTTCGTATATGATTGAGGGTCTTTTACATGCAATAAATCTACAACATGGGACAGATGGCTTTAGTTCTCCTCCGAAAGAAGGCGTCCGAATGATTTTTTCGCACATAAAAATCCACAGCTTAAATCGGGATTCAACTCGCAAACTTAGGTATAACAGTCCGATACGCTAACCGTTAACCACCAAAGCTCATTCTCATTCTCGATATTAACGTCGTTTGTCTCTGGCTATTTTCCCGTTATCAGGCGCCCGAGCAACCTTATCGGGAACAACTGCGAGGCTTGACAGCGGACCTATGCTCTGTCCATTCATATAGTGGCGCTCGCTATCCCCTCAAGCTCCGCAGTGAGCTGAGGACGCCCAAACGCCCACCCCAGCAACACAGTCGTGAACAGCATAAAAGAAGAGGAGGGCCAACAACATTTCTGGGCCCTCTTATCCATTATTGAATTACAAATGGCAAATTACTTTTACAGCAATTTTGAATCAATTTTTTAACTTCTAAAATGTACAGTTAAGCGGTTATAGAAGGGTTCTACTCCTACTTGCTCTATTTTTTAGTATTTTCGTATTTTTTAGTTACTTTTGGCCGATTTTAGATATTTGCGTATGTTCAGAGGTTTCTTAACTATTTAGTATAAATTGGTCATCTCTTCAGGACATATAAGAAAGTTTCTTAACGTTTCCTCTTTGAATTTGTCCGTTACCCTTGAAGTACAAAATGTACAACTTCCACGTTTTCCATAGTATACGGAAATTTAGAAATTTTCCACTTATACCATTGCACAGTTTTATGTAATACAATTATTATGCTTTCATAAAGGATATAAATTACATGTCAAAATGCCCCTCAATGTAACACGTCCATAATGAAAACTGAAATTAACTCGTTATTGTAATACATATTCGAAAAAAGGCATAATTCATCATTAATTAGGCGCTTTTCCAACTGCGTATTTCTTATTGTTTCCTTCAAGAGGTAAATTTCTAGGAAGGACGATAAATTTTCTCGCAATTGAGAAAATCTGTAAACTGTGTGAAAGCTTCCGACGTACACTGCCCGTTGTAGTTCTCCTTCAGCCGATCAATTTTCGCAATTTAATTAGGACTCATCCAGACACGCTTTTCCCGTCGAACTTCCCGTTGAACTCCGGACCTTTTCGGACATACCGCAAAAAATTCAACTAACGATTCAAGAAGACAAGATTCATAGACTCAAAACATTATAGCAAAAGAAAAGAAATTAATTGCTCTATTACTTCGGGCACTACCACATTTACTTAACAACCAAGATAAATACATTCGACTTTTTCCGCAATTTTTCAATCACGCCCAAACGAAGCAAAAACTCCGTACATTCCGCCTCTCCTTATGCGTCGGATAAAATACTAATGTTATGAAGATGGCTGACGTAACGCCGGTGCGTGTATCCGCAGAAATAGCCGCGGCCGGCGCGGCGCGGGGCGGGGCGGGGGCTGTGATTCAGCGCAAAGCAAACAGGAGGCGCGCGGCTCGGGCAATTAAACGGAGCCGCGGAACAGAGCCGCAACCTGAGAGTTATTTCCCGGCCCGGCCCGCCGCGGCGCTAGAGGTCGCGGGTCGCTGCGTCCGCCTCGTTAGGCGGGAAGGAGGGCGGATGTCGTAAAGACACACTAGCGTCAGCCACCCGTTCGCAAATATCGGCGCGGCCGGCAGAGCTTGGGTCTTGTGAGCCTCGCCGCTGATCCCATCTCCCCGCGGCGCCGGAGACTTCTGGGGCGGAAGCGGAGGCGGCCGCGTGGGTGAGGACGGTCCGAGACAGCGGACGCGGGCAACGCTACGTTGGTGAGGACGGTAGTGAAGGTTGGGGTAATGTTTGAGGTGGTCAGGAGGTGGATTTGGGTGTGGATATGGGAATAGTTGGTTGCGGTTCCCGTTATAGTGGTTGCAGTGTTGGTTGCGGTTTTGGCGGTGGTGATGATGGTATTGTTAGTGGTTAAGATTGTTGTGATTGTGATTATTATGATTATGATGATACTTGTGATGGTTATGGTGGTGGTAGTGAAGACGTTGGTAGTGATGAAGGTGGTAGTGGTAGCGATGTGGTGGTGGTGGTGGTAGTAGTAATGGTTGTGGTGAAGACGGTGAGGACCAAATGGGAGCAGTGGCGACTGTGACGGGTTAAAGGGGGGGGGGGGCTTAGTTTGCAAGAGACGACGGCGACCACCAGGCTGAAAATAATTCACTACATACATTGAAGAAAATATCTCCCCTGACTCGAAAGTTCCGGTCCACCAAACTCGAAGCCATACTGAGAGCAATGTATACTATTACCCCTTTGCGAGAAGTGTGGATCGTATTTCATTTCGTAACAGTCGAATTTGTTGTAGACATTCTGAATTTCCATCAATCTTCTCCGAATTAACACATTTCCAGAATTCCACCATCAATCATCGTCATTCCTTTTCATCCACGCTCAGCGTAAAGGCGATTTCACATAATCGCTATAAGGCGAGTAGCAAGTGACTTCTGGGATTTAGCCCTATCCGCAGCCCGTTAGTTTTTGAATCACTGCGTATCTGTGGTACTGATGATTGGGCGAGTAGTCGCTCGCTACTCCCCAAATGTGTGGAATATGTGATTTATAGATCCAAGAAAATCAATTTACTAACCTCGCTGCCTCGCCGAATAAATCAAATCATCATTATCGTTATTGTTACTGATAATGTTATGTCTAATAAATCGTTTATCATGAGTTTAATGAATAAATATCCTTATAACATTAATGTATTTTTACTTGTAAAAATATAGATAAATCACGAGGCAGCTGGTATATAAGTAAACTCTGTCGTTGTTCTCGAAATGAATGTATCTAATGAGGATAATACTCCTCTGGAAAACAAAAATAATTCCAGTACTTCTCATACACGGTTTTCTCAGACCCTTCGCTACTAATCAAGATACTTTGACTCCAGTACATCACATGTTATTTGTGTGGTTACAGTGTCAAAGGAAGTATGATATTTTCTACCTCGAAGATTTACATGGACGATCACATTTTGTGCAAATTGGGAGTGTGCCAAGTGTGTGTGTGCAAGGGTACATGATGCCAATGTTTCTGTTGGTTCACTCCGCGTTACAAATCAAGCCTGGGTAGAGTTATTGCACTCTCAGAACTGTTCCTTGAAGTTTCCCAGCAGATATTGCAGCTTAGAGAAAAACTCGAAATACGCAATTATTGTTAGCTTCTTACTAAATAAACCGCGATGTCATGAAATTAATTCTAGATTCTTCTGCAATAAGAAAGTGAGAACCTGATAATCACAACAGAATAGTGAGTCTTCTCCACAGGACGTAATTCAGAACCATCCGGCGTCATGCCCCGTTATAGGCCGGACAGCCGCGACAACCACTTACTTATAGTCTAACTGGATTAAACAGCACTCCGCCACTTGGAAGTGGTGTGCAGCAAATGCCGCAATTGAGTTGCCACAAGCTCCGCGTGCGAGAACACCGAAACTAATCCAAAAACTAGTTCGTCTCGATTCTTAGTTGGTTATGCTACGTGGCATTTCGCAACGCTATTCCACAACTCAAGGGACAGCAAAATGGGAACACCAGAAGATAATTCAGTACGTGGTATGTTCACTATTTAATCCCGTTTAAATAAAACGATAAATTATGTAACGCTAACAATGTCACTAGTTTCTAATCAATAGACACGACGGCAAAATTCAAATATTCAATTAAAATCAACCGTTTAGGAAATGAATAGCCATTTGTAAACTTATTTATTAATTATCCATGTACGCCCTTCAGCATCAACAGCATAAAGATTTTGCAGACCTTAAGAATGTAGATAGAGGCAATCAATTCTATTATCTATTTATTAAAATGACCAAAATTATGAGTTGTTTCAAAAATCTTCTAGAAGATTTATATAAATATCAATGTAATTTCCGTAATAATTTGTCCCGAACCCTGGACAAATAAACAATAATTAAAATCTATCTGGGATGTTTTAACTACATTTATGATGCAGTGGCATTATGCAAAACGTTTTTCCAAAGCGATTTGTCCTTTTTGTTTTCCCTTAAAATACGTCAACCCATCTGTCCCTGCCAACAATACATCAAAATAAGCGTTTAGGACTAGGAAACTATTTCAAAATTAGTCAAATTCTAATCATCAGGCCTTTCCACTTTTAGGCCATTGAGTTATAAGTATCTGACTATCCACTTAGGCTAAAACCAACACAATACATTTTTGGCTAGCTTTGTCAGTTTCTTATTCTGTTAAGTAAAATTTCAAGCATCGCCCAACTATTAACTACTGATTCGGGCACTTTTCCTCGTCAATCTGCAGACCCTGAAGTTCTATGGGGCTCCGTAATATTCTGCTCATTCTACACTGACGTCCCCAGACACTTTCTTGCGCAACACCGATGTCGCGCTTCCATTGCATCAATTTGTTCAAACTCGAGAGCAGCGCACGAGGAGAATGTTCCGGATGTAAGGTCTGCCAACCGAACATTAGCTTTTTGCAAAAATCACATGTTTTAATCAAATTGTTACTTCAATTTACGACTAGTTTCTTTTTTCAAGAAATGAGACATTTGTTGTGTGAAATCTGTAGCTATTACGTTCAAATTCAAAAATATTACTAATGACAATTATGACCAAATTTACATTGTTTCAAAGCCTAATAAATATCCTATTTTCTGTATTTTTAAAAGTTTATCTACAGCGATTTACGAGAGAACAAGAAAAATGAATTAATCTCTGATATCCTGAAAAAGAACCCATCTGAAAACAATCGACAAGTTAGGAACACGTATCGTCTACATCTTTATAAAAAGTATTCTCTGATTATAGGTATTCAATATAAATCTCGTTCTGCCATTAAATAGAGTGATTCCCGTTTGATTCTGGCGTTTGCAAAATGGCATTCAACGCACCAGCAGAATTATAACTTCGAATGCCGTGTTTCCCCCCTCGGACATGCACTAAAATCGGATTCGAAATGGCTTTGATGGCTCTGCAAAGGCGAGCTAGAAACCATTCGAAGAGGGTGTGGCGTTGGTAGCGCCATAAAGGATCGATTACATTAGTTCATTCGGGAAGCCACGTGACCAGTCGGCATCGTAAAATTGTACCGAAAATTATCTGCTGCGTGTAACCAATTTACATGACGGCTTGGAAACTCGCAAATACGCTTTCGCGCTTGTAGCTACTAGGGCGATTATACACCGGATGTTTGCACCACAGATTCCCGGCTATCTGTTGCTCTGGGAAACTGCAGGCACTGCGCCATGGTGACGTTTATGTCGGCCACGACTCCAAAGATAGGCCCTGCCACGAGCGCAACTTTATTAGGAGAAGTGTTTGTACTGCAATCACGTTACTTTCTGAACACTGAATTGGATGCTTAATTTCTTCATTTTACATTATATAAATCAATACTAGTCTCAGATTCGTTAGAAGTATTGTGTAGGTAAAGATCATTGTAATTGTATAGAATCACGAGGCAAAACGTCGTGAATGGCAAATAAATAAATCTACTGGAGTTTCCAAACACGGCCATTTCTAATAGGGTACTCTCGACTGTCGATTCTTCAAACCCTTGGTTCACATTGTTATCATAGCAATGGATTCAACACAACGACCTGAAATAAACTAGTGATTCAAGAAAATTGTGAAGGAAATATTCATCGACTAGAATTAGTTTCAGCTAGGAGACGGATTTTGACGCCCTAAAACTTTGCCAATATTAATCAATAAAATGCTATTAAAATTCTTTAAAAATGCCATAAAAACAAAGAAAAATTACGTAACAAATGTTATCAAAACCCCTTCAGATGAACAAATCAAACTGTCCGATATGTTACTGATATAATCGAAGCTTTTTATTTTTGTTCAAGTGAACTCAGCTTGCAAATTTTGGGTTTGGACTGTTCTTTAAAAGAAAATATCTGCCTTTTCTTATCGCGAAATTGGCCGAACTGACAATGGCGCCGATACGCGTCACAGGAACCTTAGATCACATAGTACTCACAACGTGCGGCATTACATAATACGGGCGGAGAAATCGAATAGGCTACTCAGGAATTCTGTGGAGAACATTTGTTGCACCTCGTAAATATTGTTTGAAGAAAGTACCAATAAATGATATTGAAATCGATGAAATCAGAGAAAAATTCAATAAAAAAGGCGTAAAAAGGTAAAAAAATACGGCTTATCAGTAGAAATCAACGAAAAATATAAAGAAAATGACAAAAAATGAGCCATTTCGTTATGTCATAACATAAAATTAACTCCCATACTAAACCGCATTGCTCTAAGTGAAAAAGACATTTCATTAAAATCCACTCCCTAGTTATAGCAATTGCAAATCTCAGCAGTATGGCAGAACGAGTACTGCCGGGACTAACAAAGAAAGCGAAAATGAGGTAAACAATATTTAAATGAAGAAATAAAAAAATCTACGAAAGGTACCAATGTGTCACTATAGAATGTCTATCGTGATGCAAAAATGGTCACCCTGAACAATACAGAGAGCATAGTGATATACCACATAAGAGAAAAGAATTTCAAGGAAAAGAACGTTTCGAAAATGAAAGCGAAACGTTCCTCGCCAGTACGAGTAGTAATCCAAAACCAAGAACCGAAATACTCGTATCACCAACACAAGCACCCTTTGGCTATTCACACGGAGCACACGCTGGATGGCGAGCCGATCGGTTGATTGACTGTTTAGTGATTACGGGCGCGTCAACTGCTAAGGTCATTACTCCCGTAAATCTAGTGCATGATTTATTGAGGGAGGTGGCGGAGTCTTCCGTCGCTGGATGTCGATACCCGGCGCCGACGTACGCTCACCTTGAGTGGTTTCCCTAGCCAGGTATCTCCCCCACCGGCGGAACACCGTCAGACGGGACTAGCTCTAAGATCCCGACCGGTCTCCCAACATTTGTGGTAGAGTAGTGACGTAAGTGCGTGTACGTAATGGTTGAGGTTAGAAGAAGGAAGAGGAAAGAGACATGGCGCGCGGTCCGTGGCTCGTTTGTTACGGTACTGTTCCGGCATCCGCCTAGTATTGATAAGAGAAACCTCAGAAAACTGCCGATCAGGGCAGCAAGCTGCTAGAATTCTCCTCCAGACAGCAGCAGACATCGACCTAGCTATGTTTATAGTGTCGAAAATCCTGCCACCGTCGGTATTCGATCCCTAGGACATCCCGATCGGAGGCACTGCAGTGACATCAATTGACGGCCTGGACCACCAAAGAGGGTGGAGCGAAAAAAAGCAGGAAGAAAACCGGCCCTAGCGTGACGCGGGTCCACTACGCGCTAATAGGTCTCCGACCCCGAGAGAGCAGGTCGCTCGCGAAACCCCGACAGGCAGAGCAGGGGGAGGCGTGTCGCCAACGAAGACCTCCCGAATCGCGCCCCGCCCCGTCCCGCTCCGCTCCGCTCCACTCCCGTCCCTCACGCCCGCGCCCGGCAGTAAACCCCGCTTGTGAATGGAGGCTCCGGCGTAATGGCGGGCAGATCGGAATGAATCGCGCCGCCTCCGCAGATGGCCGATTACGCACCCGCGCGGCCGCCGCACGTTGGCGCAAGATCTCAAAAGGCTGGCCAAAACTCGAAAAAAAAGTTTAATTTAGGGTAATTTAAGCAAGCAGTTGGATAGACTGATTTCTAGAGTGTCTAATTCCACGGGTCGAAAAGGTCTGAGGCGCCACAGTGACGTTCTGCATCATTGAAACATGCCGTTCAGCGAACAGCTATTTTCGGTTATGAGCAATTTTCATCATTGGATATCGGTGAAAGTCATCATGATGAGTGCAATGCTTATATGTATTACAAGTACTTTAAAAATGTTAAAATTACTTTAATAATAATTAATGTTTAAACAAAATTATACAATTTATTGTTTTTTGTGGAAAAAAGTTACACAAAGATATTTGTAAAAACGTCATTCCTGACTATTTACATATTGAAATATCAGAGAAAACACCTGCTATCAGTTGCTATTCTACATTCCGTGCAGAAACATCTTAGAGGTTTCTAAATTTTTAATCCGCCATTTTGTTCTTTTGCCTTGTTAACATTGTAATCGGAATTAGCTAACCCATAAAACCCTCTTTGCAAATTTGTATGAAAATTAAAACATTTTTAAACTTAAAAAAATGTAACCGTCATACTGGATACCCAATTTTTATTATTATTACTTTATTGTTGCAATTTTGACTTTGTTATTTTAAGGTGAACCCAAAAACCATTGTATACAAAGTTTAATTAAGTATGGATATCGCTTTCGAATTTTGGCCAGCTTTTCGAGATCTCGCCCCAGTGTGCGTCGCCGCGGAGATCCGCCGCTGTCAGCGCCGCGCCCCGTTAAGGAGCGTCCCTCCGCCCGCGCGCGCGAACGGCGCAATCAGATCGCGCGATTAAGGCGGCGGCGCCCGCGCCTTCCACGCGATTAGACAAATGATTCCGAATTTATACGGCCACTCGGACGGCCGCTTGCTCCAACACACGTCTCGCGAACCTGCACACTCGCGTGAATGGTTGGCTGCTTGGATTCTATTTCCATTTTCGTTCGCCACTGCTTTAAAACATCCGAATTTATTCAGAGTTCTACACAGTACTGTTAATTTGTTTTCTCTTAATGATTCAAAACCACGCGCACCTCGTTTGCATTAGTTATGGAGATATAGTTATGGAGACAAAAGAAGAAAGAAAATATTTTAAGTAACTTATAAAATGTTCCAATAATATTTTTAATAACCACCGTATTAGGAAACGTCAAAGCCCAATGCCAAACTTATTTTATGTTATATATTGAATATTAATTGAAGAATATTATTTTTTATAATCGTATCATAATAATTCATTATTATGTCAATATTATTATAATAATAACGCCATAATATTCAGTTTAATGGGAAAACTGGCCCGTAGTTTCAAGATGAAAAATTTGTATGTGATCAGTATATCCAGTGCTATATCCAGTGCTCCATATTACTCGCATAATTACACAGCACAACAGTTAAGCTTCTCTAAGACCTTATTTCTAAAGATCAGACCTATATGAGTTACATAACATACACAACATACGTTACTTAAGGCCAAGCCAATTAAATATCTTACGGAATACGCATAGACTTAAATAAAACAGAATGTCACGGAATGAAGCCTAATTAACTGCATTTATTCTTCTTACGCCATCTAAATAGAACGCGGAATATTCATCATTCTTTCCTTCAAGGAATATCGTAAATCTAAAGAATAAATATAACTGTAATGATAGGAATTCATTTGCATGGGTACCTAGGGACATGGAAAATGTGGACAAATTATTAGAGTATTGACCAAAATATTTAACCAGGTAGTACGCAATGATGATGTCCCATCGAAATTGAACCCATCATATATTTCGGTAATATTCAAGGCAAGTAAGAAAGATATGACCAACTCTCAGGGGGCAAGAGTAATGGCGTCAACTGAAATACACATGAACAAACTGGAGAAGAATAGATTGAATGCAATAAAATCTCAGAACAAGAAGCTGGTTTTACAGAATTGAAGTCCTGTATGGATAATATGTTTATATTACCTCTAATGTCTGAGAAAATGAAATCGAAAGGCAAAGAGCTTCATCTAGTTTTTATCGATTTGGAGAAAACAGAAGATTCCGTGCCTGTAAATAAATTGTGAATGGCAACACAACAGTTTGAAATTTAAAAAAATCTCTTTCAACTGATCAAAAGGTTTATGGATACAGAGTTGTGGTAAAAATTCGGAAACTCCATCTCCGATAAATTTATAATACAGAAGGAATGTCTCCCACTCTTAATAAATTATATTTAGAAAATGTTCTTAAAAAATGGATATTACAGAATAAAAGAGACAAGAATAAAAAGAGGAAAGCCTTGCAAAACCAGGAATTTAGTAGTAATTGAAATCGTGCGTCAAGAAAGAATGGATGACGACGTTTCTGGCCTGTGAAAACCAAAGTCAGAACCACGTGCGCGGAAGGAGTATATACTTGAAACGCACTAAGCATAAAATTATGTAAGTAATGACTCAACTTTTATTTAACTTAGTTTTAATTTATTTACGACGAATTTCTTACATTGTTATTATATATTCGAATTGTGAATTTTGTAAATTACATTTCCATCATTCGATGGAGGTGCAACATCCAATCTGTTGGGGCATCAGCAGCCACTACTACAAGTGTAGTGTTACTGATCTTAAGCATATTTTTAAAAAAATTAAATTGTAATTAAGTGGTAAAATTGAACTTTTTACCAACAATATTTTTAATTTTGGAAAGAATATTCTATCGCTTCCCGGTTGGTCGGTAACCTTTTATTATTGGACCACAAACATTTTTTGGTCGGTAACCTTTTATTATTGGACCACAAACATTTTGCATCAATGGAACTGTCTGCCAAGTTTAAAAAAGATCTGACCAATTAGAGAGATTGGATTACACAAAACACGTACAAAACGTCACATCCTGGTTGTCTAAGTTGATATACGTGAAGTGGCATACAGATAAAGTGGAATAATTGGGAAACACAATCTCTCTGGTACATGGGGCACGCAAATAGAGGACAATGGCAATCAATTGGAAAGGTCACGCAATGTTCTCGCTGACATTTACGCACACCGAAAGCGATAGACGGGTTCCTGGAAAAAGTCTTACACGAAGTATGGGAAACAACTGCATCCTTGGGCGTCGCTTTTTTATTAGAATTGATAATGAGAAAACACCTACGTACGTCCTCAGTCGAGGTTCCGCCGCTGCAACGTTTCAATCCACATCAGCTTCCTTCCACAGCGAACACGCGGACGTGCCCGCGGCAGCGAACGGCGATTCCACGCCGCAGTCGCCATTTGCATGTGGGACACCGGAGAACCCCCCGGAGCGGCCCTCCGCAAGAGAAAACTCACCGCTTCAAAGACGACTCCCCGTTTTGCATTCCCGGCGCTATTCGTTATTCGAAAAGATTTCTCTTTCTAAGTGACTTGTAAATATCGAGGTACTTGGACGTTCGTCCGTCAGCCGCGCGCGCGCTCGCCTCAATGGCAGCCCCAATCCTAATCGGACGCTAATGAATGAGGGGACACGCTCTGCCGCGAGACGCCGCTCACATTCTGCATCCCAATGAGCGCGCCACTCGACGTTGTCTGCGGGGCGGCGCGGGACTGTATTTCCTCGCGGCGTAATAGACTGACCACACGAAACGTAACTAAATGTGCCCACGGTTCTGTACAATGCAGCCACTGTCACGTCCCGGGGAGCACATAATCAGCCACTTCGGTGTCGCCAGAGCTGTAGGGAACAAGCATGGCGTTCTACTGAAGTGCACGCTTAGGAAAGCAGAACGAATTCCGGAGATATATCTCGAGTATAAAAAAAACTAGCATACGGCAGACATATTTAGGTGAACGATTTCACAATGGAAATAAAAATAAAGAGTTATCCAGAATTTATAAAAAATGACCATACATTGGTAAACTTACAAACAACAATATAAATCATACATATTTACATTGATTACTTATTGGTACACATATCATGTAAGGAACTAGACACAAATTAACGTCATTCGCAAATTTCTTTCAGGTTCTCCACAAGCCACCACCTAACGTTTTATAATTAGCAAGCGAAAAAAGTAGTTTTTCAATGTGACGGAGACTTAAAGAGTAGAGCAACAGATTTATCGCTAAACATCCATCACCAAATTCTATCTATGTTCACTACACTCCCACACAGATACATGCCTATTCAATTTACTAACAAAATAAAACAAGACGCGAGAAAGGAGCTGTATTTATATACGCAATAAACTGACCAGAATTGGAAGGTGTCTGCAAGCCTATATATTAACAAGAATCATTACGTCGACACGACCTCACCAAACCCCATCGTCGCGATCCCTGAGACATTCCCGCGGTTTTCCAGCGCCCTCGCGAGCCGACTTTCTCCGCCACGAAAGCGCCGGACGGGAGCAGCTCCGGCGGCTGATTCCATGAAAGAAACACGCGCGCACTCCCCACTCGTCAAAGGCCGAGTGCCTTACGCGCGTTCGTTCTGAGTTCCAGCCGAGGAACCCTACGGATTCCCTTCGGCAAAAGAACATGACAAGCTCCCATTAACGGATATCTTACAAGCGCATCGTCCGGTCCCGTCAGTCATCGACTGGTAAGTTAGGGCAACCATTGATGAAACAACTTGGCAAGATGTAGAGGTAATAGATTTCAAACAGTTGTTGAAGTTACTGTGACGGTTCAAGAAAATGTGGGCCGAAAGTATTTCAAAAATTTAAAATGCTGAGGAAAAACGCACAGCTCGAAAGCATAACCTTCCCAGGATAAAAAAAACCTACAAGAAGTACTTCAAGATTTCCTTGATTTATCTAATGTTGAAAATCCGACAGCGTCACTTATTGATGTGCCTTCTCCTTTCGCTCAAACCCAATTTGAAAAATTTTCTGATTTGGATTGGATACTATAGTCATTGTTTTAATAAGGATCCGTCCGAAAATGCAAGAATGAAAATAAATTATAGCAGAGGAAAACCAATTTTTATATATTTTACTTGCGTTGGACATTAAAATTAATGATAATTAGTAGAAATTGGTTGCTGATGCTGGCTGCACCCAACAATAAACTTGGGGCAAGTTGTGAGTAAAGGCAGAACGTGTGGGGGAGAAAATGTTTGATCACAGGCTGTGCATACGCCGTCATAGATGACGCAAGGGCGGGGGTCTACTGCACCAAGTTAATAGGATTCTAGAATATACTTGTACTACATGTAAGTTTTCTACACATATGTCATCTTCGTCAGAGTCAATAAAAATTTGTAGGAAAGATATTTCTATTTATTGAAACAATTTACGTCTAATAACGTTAATTTATTTGTTTTTACAACAAATTAATTAATATTATAATTGTTTAGTATACGACCCCAAAACGGTTTTATTTCAGCAAATGTTTAAAAATGCAAAAAAATGCCCATATTCCATAACATTTAAATAAAACCCCTTCACCCCTATGGAACGCAGCGCAACGCTGCTTCGGGCCCTTTCTCCCCTCTTTAGCGTTACCTAGTTTATGAACGACCCATATTCGATTTCAAATTCTTTAATTCTCCTGTGGCTTTGAATTTCTGCGCCCCATTGCCTCAAAATATTTCATCCCGACTCGAGAGCGCTCTACACAGGTCTCCTAATTAAAACCGGGACTGTTGACAAGAGAACGGAACCGCTTGTCGTCCAAACTGACTGGACGAGTTTTCCAAACGAAGTGTTCAGAACGGCCTCACCGCACGGCCGGTAGGCGAGTTTCAAATTCGATTTAGGGGTTTTCAAATATATAAAGTATTCAGGATACGAAGAGTGAACATAACGTTTATTCTCCAGGTTTTCTAAAACCAATTAGAGAAAATATCTGAGAATTGAATTTTTGCACCTTTTTGATTCTTTCTTCTGATTGTATTTTACGCCCGGACAAAATAATAACCAAAAGATACGAGCATAGCATAATACACTAAAAATTGTTTCTTGTTAGTTCATAGCCCCGAAACACCTCACAACGTAGATATTTTAGATCTCAAAACCCTTGAAGAAGAATTCGAGAAATATATTGGCATGTGTCTCCCATTGCTCAGAAACAATTTACTAATTTTCGGAAAATAATCAAACTGAATTTTGTAAAGCAAAGATTCAAACTTCGTTTCTATAAGTATCTCAGAATAAATGCTATAAGCTTCTAAGGAATGTAGAGAGATAAAAAATATCACTTTTTTTTTAATGAATGTGTAGTGGGAAGTTTTATGAAGCGACATTTTCCCCCATTTGCTAGGCAACCCCATAAACTCTGGTGTTCTGTTTGTTCATTAAAACATCTCGACTGCGTGAGAACGAATCCTGCCGAACACCTATGCCTAAGGCGTTGCCTGAAATTTCTCGTTTCATGTTCATTCCCAAAAGTGATTTTTTCGACCCCTGTACAAGCTCTAACATTTACTATGAGATATCCGACACAAGACACAGCTGTTGTACTTATACTCATTACCTGGTGTACCCTTTTTTGTCACTGTCATCTATTAAGCGATCCTGGCCATCTCGCACACTCAACTAGGCTCGTACCACACGCCCTGATCGTTCTGACCGCCACTCCCGCCCACTCTGTCCCTCATTAATCCACCTTACTGCACAGATCGCCCAAGACTCTTAGGGGGGATCGTGGTGTACTGTCGAAAGCAGCGATTCCCACCTTTTCGGTTGGAAAGATAACCTATTGTGTTTAAAATATTTTCAGGCTCACTAACCAAATATATAAGATATATTCACACATAAAACACGCACATAAAATGTACTCTAAAAGTATTAAAAACATATTGTTTATAAAGCAAAGAACTTTATTGTCGTTTCTTACCTGCCATGATGTATCAATATCAATGGAATTTTTGAGATCGTTCCCCAAGATAATAACAATTACACTTAACACTTTCAGTCTTCAGTTACTTTCTGTATTTTTTCAGTTTGTTTCTATATTTTTTTAGCTTTAGTTGAAAAAGCGGGTTCCTACATTTAAGTGGTCAAGAACTCCATCCAATGCCTCAGTGCCATATTAGCAATAGTATAATAGATATTGTTAGCGAACATTTATCGAGAATGGACCTAATGATGTTCTTTTAAAAATTAGTTCAGGGTCTCGTCACATGAGTTTACTTAACGAATCTCCTTCCTTTGATGGTACCTATACGTTCTTTACGTAGGAAGTCTTTTGACTTCGACACGTGCTGGGAACTCGTCGACATATACACCTTCCACCGTAAGGGCTAGGCAATCCGCGAGGAATTGGTAGAAAAGCTCTCATTGCACGATTTCTCCAAAATGATTCATCATTCTCGTGATTATCTATCTATTACACCATCGTTCATTTATGGACCTCAATGAATTCCTGTATTAAAGGGGCCCTAAACTCCCAATAAATAAATAAATAAATAAATATGTTCATGTTTTGCCCCAATTATGAATTCAGATGACGCCTACATAAATAAATAAGACATGCATTTGAAGATGAGTTTACATAATGCAAGAGGCATTTTCCAGGGTATGGTGAGGTCGCGAGCTTCAGGCCGTCCCCGCCGAGTGGCGCTGGAGCCGTGGGCGTGGGCGTGCGTCCGGCGGGGCGCCTGGCGAGACGCTGAGCGCAAGAGGCGACGTCGCCCTGACAACGGGAGGGGGTGAGGGGAGAGGGGGGAGTGACGTGGGGGGGGGGGCGCACAAAGGACGCGACGGCGCACCCCGACCCCGACAAGTCGAGGCGCCCTGCGCCGCAGCCTTCGCGCCGAAGCCACGGACACGTCCCCAGCAGATTTAATGGCGTTATTATGCAACGCCTGCTAATAACCGATTCTTCACCTCGCATCATTGAGCCATTAATAACATTCATTTCATATTCGCTCAGAGCAAATCACAGGTCATGCAATTCAAGTAAGTTAATGTGGTCAATTACAGAACCACAGTTGTCAAAGCAGGTAAACAAAAAATTAAGTCACTAAAAAACAGTTTCCCTCTTCTACTTTGTGCTTCAATTGTTCTCAATGGCGAACATTCAAGCGAATCAAACATAAGAGTAATTCAAATATTTGCTTGTCGCTTCCTTGCGTGGGTGATATTTCCGAGCACGTTAACTGCTTCGTTCATAGGTGCAAAGGTGAGGGTGTTCCTCCCCTGCTGGAGGGAGAGATTCTGCCCCGACCGACACGTTGGTGTGCGGAATATCTCTCCGCAAGGTATCTGCCCCCAGCGCTGCACCGACCCAAACTATTCTAGCACTACGCTCTCGGCTGACTTTCCGACACGTGGGCTAGTAAGTGCTTGTGTGTAAGGGAAGAGAATAGGACTAGGAAAAGGGAGGAAAGATCGCGGATGGTCGGTGGCCCACTTTGTTAGGGAACTACCCCAGCATTAACATGCCATTGATCGGAGAAATTGTGGAAAACTACCCATACTAGCAGACGGCCGCTACAATTCTTCTCCAGACAGCATCTGATTTCGACCTAGCTACATAACAAGTTTCGAAAATTCGCCATTATTTGCATAGATCTCGACAACTATTCGATATATACAAAATTAAAGTAGATAAAATGCTTTACGGAATTCATACATTAAATTTACCTTTTCGGCAATTCTTTCAGGCTCTAGTGCGCGCTGAAAATCAACGATCTTTTTGGGCCTTTGGACAAAACGGGAGGGAGCCAGCTAAGAATTGCGCCAATCGATTTGTGTGGTCGAGAGGGATCAAATGAGCTATTGATCACCTCTGTAGGCGCCGTAAATTACCAAAAACGCATTTACGTTGCTTAAAAAACACGATTTTTAAACACATTTCTAAGCAATTTCTTTTATGGATTCGCTGTTTTCCTCCAGGAGGCCGAGACAATTTGAATGACACTTCATTTGTTTCGACGGGTCGATCGGAAGGGGTTATGAATAATGGACACGAAAACGAGTAAAGGACGGACTGAGGTCTTTCGAATTATTTTTCATATACTAGCTATCTCTTGCTCCTTGCAGATTATACTATTTTCAGCATTCTTCCATTGTTTAGCCAAAACTATTTTATACAATACATCACTTCCGGACAGGTGGTGATTAAGCTTCAATATATTCGATAGAGGTTCGCACAACGTTCTTGAATACAAAGTGCCTGCTGCAAGGGATTTGCAATTCATGATTCCATGGGAGTCGTGAAAATGCAAGGACTTGTTCTGGAAATACTCTTAAGTTGGAAGATATGTTCAAACATTGTCGTAAACGCTAGTCTCTTGGATAACGGCGCAACGCGTTCGAATGCCGCAACCTGAGCGCAACTGTTCCTCAAAAGAGGCTCGATCTCTAATAGGTTTCTACGAGACCCTAGGGTCACCCGTTGATCGCACATGTCCGTAGATTATTTTCATTGAGGAACGGAAAACTTAAAATAAGGAAAGCCCATTAATTCAGTTGTTTTCGTTCATTTAGAAGAAATGAACATTCTCCAAAGCAAGAGTATCTTCTAAATTAATTTGTGCAAGCACGGTCTGATGCAAAAAATCGTAACAAAATAGTAGACTTCCAAATTCTATTAGCATTGTTCTAAACATTAATTATTTCTTCTTTCCCGACAAGATAATTAACTTGGCAGAGTCTGTTTAAGTCTCAAGACATCTACATTGAATGCTCTTAGTGCAGCCATTGTACAGTATGGGTTTACCGGCTTTGGGAATACTGAAGAATTCGTTATTTGCATTTTGGCGTTTGGGTTTCAAGGTTACTACTCACCATTCAGACGGAGCGCTCCCCCGTAATAGAGGCGTGCTGGACTACAACTATCTCAGCCGGCGTGAGGGAAATCGTACGGTTTATTCCCGGTGCCTCCCGCCGCCTCCCAGAGCGCATAAATTATCTCCATTGTCAAGCAGCCGTGCAATCTTTCACGCAGCGCTCTATACCTTCCACATACGCTAATACAATATATTTCACTTCAAGGGGGACACAACAATGAGAGGTGTTTCTCGGGTGATTTATACAAGAGAGTAGCGCGTCGCGTCTTAGAAGCACGTGATTCATTGCGAAGGGGAACTCCTCCGGTCCCCGCCCTGCCCGTCCCCGCCCGCCCCTGCCCGTCCCCGCCCCACTCCCCTCCGTTCAGCTCCACCCCTTCTCGCTCCATCCCGTCCCGTAGTGCTCGGCCCCGATCCTCCCCACTCCACTGCGACTAGCCCTGCCCCGCTCCTCACCCCCCGCCGCTCCGCCCCGCCACCGCCCACTACAAGGGTCGCGGTTAGATGTAGTCCTCACCTCTCCAACGCTGCGCAGCCAGACGTCATGATCGCCGAGGCAAATCCGTGAACCGTAAAGGACAGTGTCGGGTTTATTAGCTCGTACCGTAATTAATAAACAGTGAATGACTAAAACGTGTATATGGTGAATTGATATACGAGTTTAATCTATCCTTAAAAATGCAGAAACTTGAATTCGCCATGCTGTTGACGTAGAGATGAACTAACTTACCTGAAAAAGTACAATGGGATATGGTAATAAACATGAGAGATACAATACTTAACATGGTAAATGTGGAATTGTGACAATATGACTTAAAGAAAATACGAGAAAAAAGAGAGAAGAGAAAGAAACGAGAAAAAACGAAAAGTACTTTTACAAACAACAGTGTGTCATAGCTTTGAATGCTGCTTTCTTACTTACACGAAAAAAAATACTCAACGAAAATCCCTTGACGCAACCGTCAGACACGTCTACAAGTAAACGTCTGTTGCATATTGCATTTTCATACAGGACAAACACTTCGCCGTAATCACGCATGTTCTCTCGCGCAGGAAAGAATACAGAAAACGCACGATAAAGAAAAACGCGATTCCGCCGTCAGCGGGACCTGCATCACGACTTGGCCACCTCCGTATGGAAATTCGCGCGTAGAGTGACGGCTTCCCTTGTGATTTACCTGGCGCCGCCTAGGTGAGCCCCGTATCCATCTTCCGCACCCTCGCCCACGCGAGCGCTCGCCCCGTCACGGGAGAGCGCCCTCACGCGCGCACGCCAGCGCACGCGCGTCAAAAGCCCGAATTTACGCGTGACGCGCGCCACATACACAATAAGCGCGAGGGTAGGTTGGGCGACTACGCGAATACGTTGAGATACGGAATTCGGAGCAACGCAACATGACGACTTAACAGTTACTGCGGGCGGAAGAAGGAAGTGCATCAGAAACGGATCCATGCGACATGAAAGTGTGGCGTCATATCTGTCGCCAGTACAAACCTGCCAAATATCAGCCATGTGGACAGCGCTGGCGGAAGAGACGCTGGGCTGCACAAAGGCTAGGGAAGGGGTGCCGTGTCGTGGGTGCATACTTGGAAACCCCAAAGCCGGCGGAAACGCGTCGGCGAACACTGCGGGTGACGCGGTTCCGTCAGCCTGCTCAGAGGGTATATAAGCGGACACCGACTTAAGAGCTTCCTTCTGTTCTTCTGATTCTTCAGGTTTGGGCGGGTCGGTAGGGCGTCGTGGGGGTTGTGCGCGGCGTTGCATTGTAATGCATAGGCTACCGAGGCGGGGAACCGAAGCCGGCGTGCTACGTCGTGACGGTCGGTGCGGCATACTCGCATGTATGCTCGCGTAAGGTACTAGTGCATCACACCGGATATGGTAATTAATTATCGGGCCAGCGGATGTGGTAACCAGGGAAGGTTCCTTCTTGTAACGGTCAAATTTATTTGTAAATATTGTATATAGTATTATGGTGTCGGAGTATTTTTATTCTAATAAATACTAAATATTTACAAGCCGTTCACGTCTGTAATTATTTGCCCCGGCAAAGACGCCACAAAAGAATGAAAAGTGACTCAAGGCGGATCGATGGTGCAACAGCGTACGAAAAGGAAACGCCGCAAGATGACAACTGGGCTCCCAGTTCCTGATCGTCCCTCGGGCACGGAGAGGGGAGCACCGTGAAGAAGCGGAGGCGGAGCCCGCAGCAAGAGCAACCGCGAGCACGAGAGCGTTGGCGCAAGCGGTCCCCGGGCGTGGGACGGGCTGAGGTGGCTCAGGGCTTCAACTATGGCTGACAGGTTCTAGCGTTCCTCTCTTCACGCTGGCAAGATTTCCAGCACTGGCTAGAGAGCTAGGTCGAATTAAGCTGCCGTCTGGAGGAGAATTCTAATGATTGCCTGCTCTGATAGGAAGTTTTCCTAGGCTTCTCCAGGTCCACAATTCCAACCCAATGCCGGAGCCTTATCGTAACGAACGGACCACAGCCCGCACCCGATTTTTCCTTACTCTCGCGTGTCATATCCTCACACTTACGCTTACATGCACTACATTACCACACTTCGTCAGAGCAGCGAGGAGCTTAGACCTTGTCCATGTCTCGCTGGTCTACATGTAGGTCGGAGCCGAACCTCACTTAGCAACGGAGGAAGATCAGCGACACCCTCCCTGGAAAACTCATGACAAATGACCTTAGCAGTTGTCGCGCCCGGTATCAGTAATCAATCAAAAGCCAGGACTGAAGGGGAGGGGGGTGAAGACTTCTCATTATTGGCAGTAAAACAGATGTTTACACCGCCAAAACACACATTGATAAAATAAAATTTAAAAAACATGGCAATTGCGAAAATGAAGGGGACGTCATTTGAGGGGTTAAAGGCAGGAAAACGGAAGAGTTACGGCAGGCGCGCAAATATGAACGAAAGGAGGACGTCGAGGAGTTCACGAGAGAGGACCCGATGGAGAGATTTTAGGAGGACAGCAGAGAAGACGGTAATAGCGGATGGGCGGCCGCAGGCCAAGGTCTGAGCGAGGCCCCGAACGAAGATGAGGGCGAGAATGAGGGTGAGAGCAAGAGAGAGGTCAAGAATGAGGGCGAGGGCGCGGCGCAGTTCCTCCGGTCGGTCCGTGTAACGAGGCGCCAGACTCTTCCTCAAGTAAAATACGCGCGCCCCCTTCCAGACATTCGCTATTGTTGAGCAACACGTCGGGGCTAACAAGCTTCGTAAGTCACACGAATCACAGGCAGCAGGGCGTAATGGAATTGCGTCTGTCGATCTGCTGACCCTCCGGGCTCTAACTGCGCGCCTTCGAAATAATGAACTCTACTCCTCCCAAGCGCGTTAAACCATGCGGTGAATGTCTTTCAAGAAACAAAACCAGTATATTACGCACGCAACTACTAAACAAACGTTTTCAGGTGCCTGTTGGACAGAGACTTCTTGTTCAAGAGATGTGCATTGCAGACACAAGAATTACGACCTCCCTGAACCACAAATCGATTCATACAGAATATTCAATTATTATTCGGAAGACATGTTCTCAGAATGATGTGATCACGACCGTAAGCCTTTTGTTATTGATTAGACAGCACAAGTCTCAAATACATTTCATCTCGGTGTATACAGGACACCCCATAAGGCAGAGCCTTCACTCCAAGTGCAACCACTTAGCTCAATTACCAGTCTCCATTGCAGGATTTGGCTCATATGCCCTTGTTGCTCAAAGGACGTTTCTTTATCGCGCAGCTTAGCTCGTCAGCCCTTATATGCTTACAGCGGGTTAGAGGCTAGAACAAGGACTGCGGCAGCGGAGTGAAAGCATAAGTGTTTTCTATAAAAACAAACATTGATTAAAATTTTTAATCAATGTTTTACGGTTTCGTTATTATTTTATATATATATTATATTATTAGTCAATTATTATATTATTATTCGTTATATTTATTATTATTATTATTATTATTATTATTGGCCAACTAAGATCTCATTAAGAATAAGGGCATCCTGCCTTTCGTAGGAAATGCTGAATGAAGGTATAGGGTGGTGATGATGATGAGGGGTGAAACGACTAGGATGATGGTGGGAAGTGGCAGATGAGGTGGTGAGATGTGATCGTGGCATTTTTTAACCATCTCAGCATTCGCATTATGGACCGAGGAAAACCACAAAAAAAAAAGCCGGTCAGGTTGGGCGGCCCAGGGATTGAACGCGAACCTGTCGACTGCGAAGTCAGCGCGCCACGTACTGAGCCACTTCGCTCGCAAGATTAGATAGTAATGTAGTGCAATTGTTGGAATATATAATTATAAACTGTAGGAATTTCTCTGCCCTGCTCAGAATGTAATTTTTTATCGTAATACGTTTGGTACAAAGTAGTAATACCATCGTACAATACAACTTCCGAGCGTTTTTGACAAATTAAGTAGCGAGTGGCATGTTGAGAATAGCCAGCAAGAAATCACCTATTTTGGCCACGAGAGAGGGGGACCGATTCGTTCGCGCTGTCCGCCGCGGAGCCTCGCCACCTGAATTGCTTGGCTGCAGCGAGCAGTGAATCATCCTCGGGCGCGAGGCGAGGCGAGGCAGGCAGGCAGGCCAGCACGCCCCGCAGAATCCCAATGGCTCGCGTCTGGGAAAGGGGTCCATTTCCCAAGACTTCCTCGCCGCAGCGCACGTGCGCCGCCTAGCGGCCCGTCTCGGCCCGTCTCGCGCCGCCCACGCCTTGGCCTGCAGCCACGCGGCGCGGCGCCGCCGTCTGCGAAGGCAGAGGCGTCTGGGCAGCCTCCGAACCACCCTCCCCCCGCGCCCGCGCAATGCACTCCGTGCCTCGCAGGTCACAGACGTACGGTGGAAAGGTCATACAAAGGGTCGTATATTAAATATAAATGTTAGTCTCCTCATTTCCTACATACGGATGAGTTTTGTTAATTAGCTAAACCTCCGTTTCGCTTTTAATGATTACAAGTCTCAAGTGAGATAAATCGTTGCATCCCTTTCACCAAATTATAATAAATCAAATTCATTAATCATTCACTGGTTTCTGTTAACTCTCTGAGGCTTACGTTGATGGATATTTATTAATGGCAATCATCCTACTTTACCTGGCCCATCCAACCCCTTCCCATCCAGCCATATTTGTACCGATCACTCTTGCTACCATCGTTACGACAAGCAGTTGAAAACACCTGACTACTACCTGCAATCATTCAATGACAATTCTGATGTTTAATTACTCCAATCTTAATTGCGCTACTGGAGTGAATCAAAATGCATATAGCTCTTCTTTTCCGCCGTCAAGCATCATTAAATTCCAGATTGAAATATTAAAATCCTGAGCTATTCACGGGCGTACGTCTTATCCGCCAACAGAGATTGTCAGTGATTTCAATGCGCGAACTCCCGACTGAACTGCAGTGAGTGACAAGGAAATATAATAGAGTCTAAATTGTTAAGTTTCCCATCAGGTACGGGGAAAAATACATGTACTATATCTCTCACTACAACATGTTAACTTCATAGTGAGCATTCTTCGAAAACGTCTACGATGAAAGAAGAACTTAGAACTAAGTTTAAAATTAAGTGTAAACTGAAATGAGGGCTAAATATCGGAAAATTTGTCATATTATTTTCAATGCAATAAAAATAATTGTAATAGAACTAATTATATTCTGGGATACATTCATGTATCCCAAATCATTGTTGAACCAAGTAAAACAAATCATTGTTGAACTTCGCGGAAGTGTTCACCTTCATATTATTATGTCCCTAGATGCACTGCAGTCGTCTTCTTCTTTCTTATTCTTCTCTTTTCATTCCTTTCTAATTCTGAAATATTATAATCTAAATGAACGGAGGTGCCACACAATACTTCGTCCGCAGCATATCTAAAAGGAACAAAATAATCTACTAAATCTTTGGATTAATTTCCTGCTAGGCGCTGCAGACTTTCAATAAATCCTTGGCGTATTCGAGACAGGATATTTCAGGACATTTCTTTTGAAACTCTAGGGCTGAAGTCTCGTTTAGCGCTTGTTCATGACTATCATTCCTTCACCCTCAACTCCAACTTCTGCGAACCCTCCTCAATAAAGTGGAGTAGGCTGAGGTATTGAGAGTTGAGAATTTCTACCTATACAACTTTCCCTTAGTATTTTGTATCATATGCCGTCCGGTATTCTCGCATTGTCTTCCCCTTTTCCCTGTTCATGCACGCCGACTGGCCAGGCCGAGGAGATAGATGGTCCTAACACTGGATCACAGCAAAGTCTAATAGTACAAATTATATTCGTTCTGTTGAACTGCACACTTTTTCCTCTCGCTTTACATTTACATTCTGATACACTACTCGACTGTGACGCCGTCAATCATCCATCATATTCTTCATACATTCATTCTTGTTGTTATATTCCTTGTTCTCCGTACGAACACTAGGTACCCAGCAGCATAATCAAACATCTCTCAAGTTTATTAACCTCCCATTCATGCAGTGGTTCCGGAAACTCGTATTTCTTCAGCGAATCAAGAATTACGGATATTGAAATTCATTCTAATCAAGAACCGTCCAAGAGTAAACACATTTCCCATTTCCACACGATAATATAATTATTGACAGAACTTTTAAGTGGTCAGATTGGTGTAATTGCGTGATATTCTAATAGTGTTCTATAGTTGTGTGATCTTAAGAGTGTCGAAGTGTAATGAACTCACATTTTTCTCTTCTTCTTTTCTTAATATTATTATTATTAATATTATAATAATAATAATGATAATAATAATAATTATTATTATTATTATTATTTTCGCGGCACAATCTTTGACACCTACTGTATTAATGTGAACGTACTCAGGTCGTTCGGAGGAGCTCAGCCCCGGAGGTCAGCGGCGCGGCGTCGCGGCGCCGGGCGCCGCCGGGCGCGCCCGCGGCATGCGAACGACCCCGCCCCCCTCCCCCTCCCCCCTTCCATCGCCGGCGGCGGTGGCGATGCCACCCACGTCCACTTCGCACTGAGCGGCGTCAGCGCACACCCCGGCACTTCTCGCTTTGGCGCACAGGGCCCGGCGCCACGTCTGCGCGGACAAACACGCTCTTCGCTTTGACTGGTCACGTCTGAAGCAGCCCCAATGCGCGCAAGTTCAAACACTGAGAAACCCCAATCGGTTGCACTTGATCCTAGGACGTTAACCCTCATCTTATTTACTTAATAACATTCAACCAATAATTCTGCAAGACTGACGTCTGAAAGGAATTTCATCGTCTCTTAAAAAATCACTTAAAAACTTAATTCTTGTTCTACTTTGATTATATCATTATGAAATAAAAACGTCGCGAGGACGTTAATTAGGAGTATTTATCAACCCACTCCTTCCCTCTTCGTACTCATTTGTCACGATTGTGGGACAGTCCCGGAAACATATTTTTTGACTGACCACTTGTTACAATGAAACCAACCCTGGAATCGCCCCAGTTCTTGAAGCGGTTGCTTCACAAGGATTCCTTTGGCGCCGAGGCTGCTTGAAGGAGACGCGGCGCGTAGGCGCGGGCGGATGTGGAAGCGCGCGCATAGTGGCGCCCCCGCCCCGCCCCGCCCGTGCCGCCCCGCGCCGCACCGCCCCGCCCCGCCCCGCGCCGCCCCGGCCCGGCCCGGCCCGTCCTACCCCGCCCCGCCCCGCGCCGCCCCGCGCCGCCCCGCCCCGCCCCGCCCCGCCCCCGCCCCCGCCGCGCGCGCAGCCTGGAGCGGCGCCAACCGCTTCATTGCGCCGCCTCCTCCGCCTCTGGGAAGTGGTGCGGCTTCGCGGGAAAGGTCCAAACGTGCCGCCAAATTTCCACTGGGCGCCGCCGCAGCCCGGCCTCTCATTTGCCACTCGCCTCCGCACACAGGACGCGCCTCACGCCCCGCCCCCGCACAGCAACCGCTGATACATGCTGAAATGTTTGAGAGCCGGATTTCTGAGGGAATGGGTAAAAAAACTATTTTAGGGCTCTTGCATCAAAACTGGTATAGATTGTTTGACTTCACAATTTGTTGATTGGAAAGTGATACTCTACCGTCACAGGGCGTATGACAAATAAGTCGTGGCCATGGAAAACAAGACACTACAACATAATCATCTCTGTGACCACACGATTCAACATAGGTATCATTCTCAATAAGCGAAGTGGCAGCCAATATTAATTCCTAGTCAGTTTCCATGAATTTTTACGAAAATGTAACCTATGCAACTAGTACGAGTGTATATTTGGCGTACTCCTTTCAAAATACCGGATTTACCTCCTAATGCCGCCTCGTCCGTCAACATTTCATTCGTACGCCAAAGACAATTTCTGCACTCGTCATTACACAACTATCGAGAGCCAAAATGATAAATGTTATTTTTGAAGTATCCTTTGGTTTAAACACAATCAAATTTGTATATTACTACACTACTGTGTGTGAAAAGTGCAACACCACGAAAGAATGACATGAATGAACCCATGGCCGTGTACAAGAGTAGCGGCAGTAATTGTTTAAGTTTGCAGAAATACGGCATACTCACTTACCCTACGACATCGGAGTGATCAGTTTTACGTTGCGCTCAATTAGCGAGGAGCCGTCGCACGAAATGGATACGTGAAAGCGCGCGTCGGCCCGAGTCGTCTACGTCAAAGGGCGCGTTTTCAGCACGTGAGTTCGAACGGGGTGGAAGGACTCCAGGAAACGGGTTTGGCATACCGTGATAAGGCAGCTTGTAGAGGGATCTCTGCCCCCACTGTGATGCGTGTGGACGCAGTGTGTAGAAAAGGGTAGTACGCAGTTGGAGTGGCTTCTGAACCAAGCAATGTGACCTCAGCTCGGATGGCCGCCATTCGGCCCGCGTTGCCGTGATGGACCGTACACCTTTGTTGACTGAAGTGGCTCGACATTGGAGCACTGCAACAGGCGCGGATCTCGCAACGCTAGCGTGTGTTCGATGCCACCTAATGGGACCTAGACTGGTGAAACGCATGCCCCTGCGCCAGCTTCCATCGTCCAGAAACGAGACCCGCCCCAGACTGCAACAGGCACGTGAATACCATCTTTGGCAAGCCGCGTAGAGATGTGTATTGCGTCAGGGCGAGTCCCTCTTCAGCTTGTCTTACACTGACGTCAACGTACGTATTAGTAGGAGCTATTGTAGGAAACTCAATCTGACAGTTGAGCGGAAGAGTGGACGAACGCCAGATTTGGGACACCATTGGATACAGCACACCATGTCGCCTCCTAGTTATTGAGAGACACGTACACACACAAAACCCATTTTGATTTGTGCGTATTAAACTGAGTATATCTCCTGGCACATGCACCGATTTCAAGAATCTTTGGAACACCACCATTGTGGTGTGCGTGCAAAGCTTTAGCTCAGAAACCCTTTCACGCGGATTTTAGCGCCAGATTTGGCGCCAGATCCCCTTTAATGCAAAATTAGGCCAAAGCCGGTGCACAGATTTGAAACGATCTACTGGAAAATATACATCGAACATTTTTCATTAAGCTATAAAATATGGGCGAAGTATTATGCACGGGAAAGATAAGGAAAATAATGAAGTAAGAACATGTCCTGCGATTAATCATTGACCGTTGGGTTCATAATCAAAATATGTAATGTAAAGTCCGCTTCAACAGAACGAATGTAATATTCCTATTAGACTTAACCCTGTTCTTGATGTTAGATCGTGAGATAGAGCGGGTCCGTTTACTTGATAAAAAAACAAAATCTTAGATGAAAATGTCGGATAAGATATGTAAATGTGAAGATCCTAATCGACGATGTTTTAGTAGAATAAATATCAGAAGATTAATAAACACGCTTCCAAGTTGCCACCTCAACATTTTTTTCGCGTAAAATATAACCAAGAAGGTATCTTTTGGATATTTAAAAACAATCAATTCTACTCCCTTTCCTTAGAAAGAAATATTGTACTTCTTATCACATTAGATCAACAACTTAGGTACGTTTCGCGACATAAATAATCACTTCAAGTAGTCTGAAACGAAACAATTAATCATTTCAGACTACCGAATGATGCCACTAATCAAACCGCGAAACGTTGTACTTTAGTGTTTAATTCAATGTGAAAATACATAAAAATTTCCGTTGTACGCATGGGGAGATTAATTGCTTCCCTCAAAGAATACCTCTTGTTCTACATTTATACCTCTTAGACAATCGAATCTGAGTGTAGGTACATATAGATGTACTCAGTAAACAATTCAGAAATATCTACGTCAAGGAAGAGAAATTTCTTGTTAGTTTTCTTCCTACGTGATATTGAATAATGCTTCAGACACGAGAAAACTTGAGAATTACACACATCAAATAGAAACAATTTCAATTCAGTTCACACTTCACATCATCTGGCAGGCTTTCAAGAATGAGATGATTTGAGGAACCATTAACAGAAATTTATTGTGAAGTTGCAAACGT
The DNA here is from genome assembly GCA_038098605.1 of Gryllus longicercus. Taxonomy (NCBI): domain Eukaryota; kingdom Metazoa; phylum Arthropoda; class Insecta; order Orthoptera; family Gryllidae; genus Gryllus; species Gryllus longicercus. The sequence continues at coordinate 44,012 of JAZDUA010000285.1, read as the reverse complement.
TCCTTAGTCTCGATATACAAGTATACGCAGTCGAATTTCATACGAAGGAAACCTGTCAGGATTTGGGTATTAGATATTAGAATGCAAACCATTATCTGGGCTCCAAGGTTTTATCAGCCAGGATTTGTCTATCTTCCTCTCTTAACAGACTTACATAATATGCACTGTCTCTGACATTATTTTCCCACGGGACACGTATAGGAAACTGATGTGGCAAACCATTCCTCTGAAAGGCGGAGTGCAAGTGGCCCCTGCATTTGTCGCTAGGCATTGTCCGTGAGCTACAGAAGCGCAGTTACTTCACGTTCGCATTGTCGACAGCGGTAGATGAGGGTAACAGCGGCGGGACAGCCCAGTAATAAAACGGGACACTCTTTTATGTACACTGATTGCTCATTTGACAATGGCCCCATAACATTTTTACGACTTTGGGTACTTTTCAGGCGCACAAATAAAATGGGCGTGATGGCTCAACAACAAACATAACTCCTCCAAATGACCGGTCGAATTTTGTCACACGATTCTCACGCAGAACTCACAGACTCGCATGACCTGTTGATGAAGTCAAAAACGTTGCAGTTGCCCGCTTTCGATGCTGAAGAAATTCAACATATAATCTGAGGCTAGAAGAAACGCAAAGCCGTGAGCACAGGTAAGGTAAAAACGAATTTCTTATAGGAGTTCCAGGAAGTATCACATTACTACTGGCCGACCTATTGACCGGTGCTTTCGATGAAGGCTCTTCCCACACCACTGGAAATGTTCCGTGGGAATCGTTCGGAGTTACTCGTACTAGTGTTAACATTCTAGGAAACGGAGGAGGCAAGCGAGAAGTTGACCAGAAAGTTTGCAGACATGTGCCGACTGAACATCTCGGGAAAGTCTTCGAGAAGGTTACCATATCAATAATAGGCACCATTTAAATCAGAGTAGATTCACAAAGGGTAAATCTACTGAGGACGCTGTTTATTTTCTAAAAAATAGTGTTATGACAAGCGAAGGCAAATATATTGTCAGATTCTTCTTAGATATTGTTGGTATTATCAATATCTCTTACTCATGTTAAAGCATCTTTACTGCCCCCACTATATGCACATCTCTACTCCTTTCTACCTGAACTGATTGCACTTCGTCCCATAGTCCGTCACACAGTTTTTAAGTGATTTAACGATAAATAAATAAAAAAATAATAAATATCTAGACGTATTCATCAATGATTGTTGTCATAATAGGTAGGCTTTCTCTCGGGATGTAGGGACGAACGAAATTCATAGTAAGAACCTTATAAAGGCTGTCTACAGCAAACAATTCTGGGCCGAACTTGGAATGTCATTCGTGAAAATAGATACGACGCGCGGCTTAGGAAGTAATACGAGTTAGAGATGAAAGGCTTTTTGGTAACTCAAGAATAAGTATCCAAAAAAATCGTGCGTGTCGCCTGCGTATAGCTGTGCTGCCATCTTGGGGTGATGAGAGTCTCCTATGTAAAGTGAAAACAGGAGGAGGAAAGTATTGAGTCCTGAAGGACTTGTCCCTTCGTTTCATAACTAGAAGACGGCGTGTTGTTAATGTTAACTTAGACCTAGGATCTTAGAGCGCAGTTTTGGAGAAGTCATGCATCGAATTAAGTTCATTACGCATCTACAAAACGTGATTTTTTTCAAACTTTCTACTGAATTGTTGAGGGATTCGGTAGCTACACCCCATAATGAGGGAGGCGCGTTCGGCATCTCGCAATCTACTACAAGATTCGCTAATACATTCGGACGGAGGAGTAGTATGGGATTTGTGTTGCGGATCTGCTAGTAATTGTATTAATACTAAACATATTCTTGTTGCTGTTGATATGCTTCCGTAGCAGGCGTTCCTTTAAAAGGAGCGTGGTTGGCGCCTCCCGGCGGCGGCGCCAGTCTGAGGCCTTGGCGGCTGGGGGCGGCGGCGGCGGGGGCAGGGCGGGGGCGGGCGCCGGCGCGGCGCGGCGATAGCGCCGCCCACCGCCTCCCCTCCCCTCCCCACCCCGCGCCACGATAAGCGAGAGCCAGCCAGCAGGCGGCAGGAGGCAGGAAATCCTCCGGGGAAGGTCGCGGCGGTGGCGGAGTGGCCGTGAGGAGCTCTTCCTGCCACCGGCGGCAGCTCCAGCGCAGACCTCCGCGCGGGAAGGAGCCGAGCGCCGGCCCCCGTCCTCACGTGTGGGCAGGAGGAGGGTCCGCGCCAGAAGGCGGGCGTTGCCACTGGCTCCTCTGACCTACACTGGACTACACATACCAGGGCCGTTTTTCATTGCTACTACTAGCGCAACTCGGCAAACGCTGTTATGCCCTTCATATCCCTCTTTCTTCTTCCCTCTCCGTCTCTCTATCCATTTATCTACCGTTTCTCCCCCTCTCTGACTCTCCCTCTCACTCTCTCTTCCTCTGTCTCACTGTCTTTTTCTCAGTCTGACTCAGTATCTGTGTGTGTCGCTCTCTGCCTGTAATTGTCTGTCTATCTGTCTGTCTGTCTCTCTCTCTCTCTCTCTCTCTCTCTCTCTCTCTCTCTCTCTCTCTCTCTCTCTCTCTCTGCCTCCCTCATACACATTTAATTTCAGATTCTGCACGTCTCTCAGCATATGGGGTAATATCGAGAAACGCCGGACCGCAAAAATGTAACAGAATGTTCAAGATGATCTCATTCTGTAGATTAAGGTGTGAGTAACGTTTCTTTGAGGCCTTACGCCTCAAAATGTTAGTTTTTAATATCTAGATCGCTTCGTTTAGGAGCTACGTAATGATATAGATTCAAAACAATCCTTCGGAGTTTGTTGCGGGTTACATTTGATATTAAAAGGCGTCTCCCGGCGGTGGCAGCATGGGGAGTCACCAATAAACTACCGAAAGAAACCAAAGATAAAAAAGTCTTACATTTGTTTATTAACAGTCAACATACACCCCTTCCTTCTCAACTCACACACCAGCAAGTATAGAAACACACATTTCTCTTCTACTTAGGTAAAGACATATTTTTTTCACTCCCAATGAAACTGCAAAGATTTCACTTTTTTCTAATTTTATCAACTTTTATTACAATGATGGCGGATACATAAAAATTGAAACAAAGAATGTCGATATATTCATACTTATTGCACCAAATCGAAGTCAAATTTATCTGGAGAAATAATATGTAGAATTTTATTATTATTATTATTATTATTATTATTATTATTATTATTATTATTATTAGCCAACTAATATCCCATTAAGGGCAAGGGCCTCTTGCCTTTTGTAAGGAACGCTGAATGAAGTGATAGGGTGACGATGAGGGGTGAAAGAACTAGTGTGATGGTGGGAGGTGATCGAGGCACTTTTGAACCATCCCAGCATTCGCCTTATGACTGAGAAAAATGAAAAGCCCCGGTCAGCATGGCCGGCCCGGGGGTCGAACCCGGACCTCCTTACAGCGAAGTCGGCGCGCAGAGCCACTTCGCTCGGTATGTAGAAGTACATGATGGTTATTAAAATAACATTTATATATATAATATTAATAAATGATTATTAAAAAAATATTTTAATAATAACTATACAGAGTAGGTGCTCGAAATTGGCTGACGCAATTGCTATACACTGTGCATGAATATTCACAAAGCATTGAATACTTTTTCGTGTTTACGCCAAGCTATTGGGTGGAAAATAATCGCCTTATTGCACGAGAAGCACCTTCAAAGACACTATTATTTATTGTACGTGAGTTCGGACCATAGTATTATTTAGTGTCCGGGCCACAGGGCTCACAAACGTCAAAGTGACCTTTCACAGTGATTGGGTGAAGGTGAGTATTGCCTGACTCCGTGGCACATCTTTATGTTCGTGTTTGATCAAGGCAAAACGTGAGTCAAGACCTCCGGTTTTCGAGACATTAACCGACAGGGGTGCATCAAGTGATGTCACTGCTTTGCTTCTAATTGGGAGGACTTAGGGCTAGTCCCAATGGTGACATGATTTTCGACACCAGTTAGCTAGCAAGGTGGAATTCAGAAGCTGCATGGAGGAGTCTAGTGGCCGGCTGCTCTGATCGATAGTTTTCCGTGGTTTCTCCGAACTACCCAAGGCGAATGTCGGAGCACGGGGGGGGGGGGTATCGGATGGGCACCCCTTCTTAAACCCAATCCTTGATAACCGCGTACGCCAGAGAGAGGCCTTTAAAGGGCCCGCCTGCCAACGCGCGGAACCAAAGTGAAGAAAAAGAAGCTTTTTCACTGTTTGATATAATCACTCTGCACCATTTGACATAACCCCACATGCACACAATTTTTGCAAGCTCACGGAGATTTTTGCGAAGGTAGTTGAAGAGCGAGAGCGAGAGAAAGAGAGAGAGAGTGAGGGAGAGAGAAATATAAGAAAACAGAAACCCAATACACTTACCTAACTTCCTAAACTAGTTTCCATTTCGCAGTAATTAAAGCCACTCATGACTCCACTTTCTTGCCCACAAAGAACGTCAGAACAAATGAAAAACAAATCATTTGTGGAATTTAGATATATCAACCCTCAAATATTCAAGCATTCGCGCGTGGTTGGACACTACCAATGCTGTTCACATACCAATGGAGCCAACGGTATAGAAATAAATGTTCTGTCACCATTCGCAATCCTTACCTTAATGGTAGGCACGCGTGGGGAGTCAAAACGTTTATCGTAGGTAATACCACGAGTGCTTTGGAAACTGTCGATAAATCTACTTATCTGAGAATTTCCAAAGCACAAGTGGTATTTAATAGGACTATTCCTCGAAACTATGTGCACCACATTCCCAAAATGCATCAAATATTGAATGTAACTGAAAGCTATGCTAAAGTCAAAGAGGTTATGTTACAGTGCATACGCTGTTTATTGGACATCGACATACCGGTCGATGTACAATACCGCCTTCCAAGACAGATGGGTTCCAGTTTATGATTGACCAGTAGGAAAAAGAGCTAAGATAAATCGGATAGAAAAAGTGATAAACGTTTTGAGATGCACCGTCTTGATTGAGGCAATTTGTACGTATAGTTAAACAATATTGGTTTTAATTTCACGAGTGGAATAGTCCGCATAATGACTTTATCAAGTCGTGCTAGCAATCTTCTGTTTTCAGGTCTTTTCAGCCGCAATATCCGGCTCCCGGCGGGGGAAACGTCGCAGTTCCATCAGCCATCGTCTTGTGTCTGCCACGTCATTTAATCCCAGCAATTTTTTAGCTTATTTGCATCAGCCCGTCACCTCTGCACAAACGGGCTACAAAAAAGTAACCCAGGTTGAGTTAACGTGACAGAAATTTCTCGTCAAGTTCCTTCGTAATCTTATACGTCGGATCGGCGAGAAATTCGCATGTCTGTCTCACACCTCACGCCCACTACTTGAATAACTTGGAATTTAGAAAGTCTCAACTTCGGATATGTTCAAGACCATATTGTAGACCTTCAAACCTTAGATTTACTGAAAGTATTCTTGTCTTTGGATGTTTCTTGGGACAGCTCACAGTACACTGTATACTGTATTCACATTTTTCTTCACTTTCGCAAGATCTAAGAAAAAGTTTCTTTCAAAAGTCATGTGATCTTCCATGTCATGTGTTTCCAGTCTTCCGATCATCTTGTAAAGTCCACAAATTATCTTCTTCATACTATTGTGGATAAACCGTTAGAAAATATAGTTTTATAGGTGCTTTATGTTATCCCACTACAGAAAACTGTAGCAAGATTAAATTCCCCTCTACTGGTTACAGTCAAATGTAAATAAAATAGTTTTCTCAATTTTATTCTTGTAAATGTTAAAAGTAGTTGATTTCAGATTTATAAAACTGTTGTGTCAAACTGTATTTAACTTTTTGATATGGACAATAACTTAAAGATAAAGAAAACTTTATCAAAATAATGAAAATCATTCTATATCTCATTTACATGCATTATAAATAACTAAAAAATTAATGAAATTTTCCTCATAATAATAAAACAACGGCCAGCTTCTCAACTTTGATCAGTAGTTTTGACGGACGTCAAACTACTGACGGCACGTCGAAGGCCTTATTTACGTTTCGCCAAGGTCTTTTCGCCTGTCGATCGTCAAAATATTCGTCAAGTTTTGACGGGCCATCAACACCTTTGACGACTCGTTAAACTGCTGTTGCGAGGTGAGTAGGAATCAAAGGCGTGCATTGTATTTCATTAATGTAGTTATTTTACTCTTTTTCTGTTCAAGTGGGACGTGTGTGATATCATAGGAGATATTTTTTTATGCTTAACTTTTGTATATTTAGAAACCCGAGTTGTAACAAGTAACGAGATTCAGAATGTGAAAGATAGTGTTCTATAGGAATTTAGAAGAAATAGAACCGCATCTAGAATATCCTACAAACAGAAATAAGACAAACGGCCATCTACAGTAGATAGATTTAAGATTTTTTTTCTGCAGAACATTTCTTCCGACGATTGCAATGGAACTTTGTCTACAAGGTGGCATTGTGTAATAGTGATTTACGATATTCGTGTCGTAAAGCATCTGATTACAATACGAGATTGGAAACGAGGCCGGTAGGCCGATTTGGGTAAGTAATTGAGCATTGATCACCCGCGCATGGAAATATCATTTGAACGATTGACATTCCAGCTTTTCATTGCACTACAACAGGCATGTTCAACCTCGCGAGAAGCCCTCGGAGCACGCGCTTCCCCTGACTGCGCTCTCATTTCCCCTCCAAATCCACAAAGGCATGCGTACACGCGTAAGTTGAAGCGACGCGAGCCGTGGAATTGTGGCTGCAGATGAAATTATATTTGCCTGATTTCTTCTAACAAACAACCGAGATTTGAATTATGATTATATTCTTTACTATTTATTACAATGTCATGTTTATTTTCTTTTTGAATTCTGTATTGTATAAACATTTTTCCAAGGGGCAGGTATATGTTTGGATGGCTAAATCTGTCTTTGTTATCGGTTTGTGATATGTTTTATTAAATTATTACGTTTTTGTTGTGTATAGCAATTCTATTATATAAATTAAGTAAATACGTTTTAGTAAGTTAACAATTCAGCGTTACGGACGGACAGCTCTTTTAACGGACGAATCTCTAATAAACATTCTAACCTGAACTTAGAGAGTTGATAGTAAGGATACAATTATTTCTCTCTTAAGAATAAATCGAGTAAAAAATTATAATCATCAATTTGAAATGTTTAATTTTACTTAATTGACTATCTCAAATCTGACTGACATAATATTACATTTTGATGGTTCGTTTCATTGCTTTAGTAAAAGTAATGGGAAGTAAAGTAGCTAAATTAGGGGTAATAACGACAACTGACTTCTCCAAAAGAGACTTGGAAATCAGATATCCAACGACGTACCGCCAGACTGGAACAATTTATATACCCCTCGCTTTTAAATCTCGCGCCAGTTGCTCTGAATGCAATGTCTACGAACTCTAGTTTACTTGCCCGCGATCTTGATATGCCTGCACTATAATGAAGCTAATTTCCATCATACAATCAAAGCCGTAAAATTCAGATTAGTCTTCAGACCTTCTACACATAGATTAAACCATCACGCTACCGCTACAAACCACACTGCAGCTACTGTTCTGGAGCCTTTGCAATTGTTAGTTCGTAAATTCTGACACTGCCCCTATTTGCCACATCAGTCTTCGATCTCATTTCGATACGGGGAAATCCCTTGCCGGGAGAGCGGATTGCAAACAAGTGCATTTAGTCGAAATGTGTTCAGTGTCAGCTGGAACACAATTACAATCAGCCACTTACTTACGTCATCACCTTCATTGAAAGGGTGAGTAATTGGATCAGTTATTAAGTTTATTAGGCAATTAACATAGCTGTCTCAAAACTCACGCTGACTTGTTAACCAAAAAATTTGTGGTTTTAGGTAATAGGTGATCGAAAGATATTTTTTGTGAATATATGAAAGCAATACATCACTTGCCCTCATTAGCTCTTATACTCGGTCTGAAGCTGAGTTGTATTGAAATGCACATTTGAGGGCCATTAAACAAACACCCATGAGTATTCTTTTGCTGGCGTTCAATAGTAAGATATAGCAGGTTTCATGACATGTGCAGCGAACCTTTACACATGTTCATCCGAACCACCATCAACCACACGACCGTCAGACAGCTAGACGTATACCGTGTTCCAGTATTGTTAGATTTATCAGCACCAAAACCACAATCATAAAAACGTCAAAAAGGAAACAGGATTTTCGCTAACACGACAAATCCACTCCACAATTCATTCTCCAACTACTTTTCTGTTGCACATCGGCTCGGAATAAAACCGTAAAATGTTACAAGGAAAACATCACATGATTTATCTTCAATAGGGATGACGGTAAATGCAGAAAATATGACTCATATTAAACTAGCATGTTAAACACATGTATTGTGAATGGCTTGCTCGCACTAGAGCTACCACCAACTGGTTTGCTAATGTCTATATAATTTCAGTTCGCAATACTTTTTTTAAGTGAAAGAAAAACTTGAGTGTGATGCGGTTGAATATCCTTGCCGTACCTGCAATTGCAGAAAAAACAACAACAAAAAACCCACGCATCACGAAACTTATTTGCGCAGTACCGTTACGTTTACTACGAGAGTAATGTGCAAAAAAAAAAGTAACGTTCGGTCCAAGTTACACGAAGATCTCATTACCAGCGGCAAGGAATATCCTTCACCTCGGTACAGCGTTGACCCCTCGCAAGGACAATTCGCGCGGTTATTTCGTTTGCGCACGCTCTCCCAACAAAGCGAACGCCGCCGGGGCGACGGAACAGTATGTAAATTATTCCCTCATTATACTGCAAGTATTCCCTCCATATTTCTTCGGCGCAACCTCCCAAAGCTTCGATGTCGAAGGTACAGCACGCGGCGGCGGTGACTTTCTCTGGTCCTCCGCCAACATTCTGACGCTGCTCGCCGCCATTATTCTTGGACGACCTTCCGCGCGCCGCGCCGAGCGAACGGCCCGCCCGCGAGGTGGCGGGCGCCGAATTTCTCTCGCGCAATATTCGCGCCCAATCGGCGCTGCCGATTCCGAAGCGAGAAAGTGGCGCGACGGGTTCTTGCGTGGAATCTTTCAACCAGAATGCTCGCCGGAGCCGTTTAAAACATGCAGATTATTCCCTCTAGAAAGTCGTCCGAATAATCCAAGTGATATCGAAATTTTGCAAGGTTCTATATCAAGCAGTATTGACATCGCTTTACTATATTTTTCCCAATTTTTTTTTTTAAGTTGCGAAGCGTGTTTGCCATCAAATCGTTTAGAAAGCGCAGCTAAATATTCAGTTATTCCTCAATGTACTACGAACGCGCACATGAACCGCATGTTGTATCCAACTGTATTTCAGAACTGCAAGAACACTCATTCTATTCAATTTGCTTATGTTATCCATTTCTTTTCGTATTGAAATACTCATAAACTGCGTAAACATTTTAAATTTTGTACTGTATAGTTTTAAAAAGACTAAATAGCCTGTAAGTAGAACTTTATCGATGCTTCTGGAACAACGATTCCCATTTTGATTATGTTTTTCATCCTTTCTCTATGATTCGTAGAGCAAATGCTGAGATAGTCCCTTGTTTTGCTTCTGGACATACATTCTTTACAAGCTTTACTATGTGCAGGTTTAGTTGTGATCTCGTTTTGTTATTTCTTGCAATTTCGCTTACCAATGCACGTAAGTTTTCTATAACTCGGAAGCGAAAATGCCTAGTTTTCAAATGTTACTAACCTCGCTTTATTGATACTTTTATTCATAACTGAACTATGTCTGCTAAAAGGGTGAGGAAGAGATTTTGAAGCTGAAGAAAAGTGTGTAGACTATAGTTCTCTCCCATTCATCGCATAGTACATATTTTACTGTTGTTTGACGAAAATAAATGAAATCAAATCAAATAAATTAATTGCGGTTTACTAACATTACCTCCACATCACCCACAGATATCTTCTGCTATTGTTTTACATTTTACATTTTACGCAATGCAAACAGCAAGTCAACAGCAATTTCTATTGTGTTTGTTGCAATAATTCACAACTCTATTGAAACTTAATGAATGGTAAAGGTAATGATTGATGTTTCCAAGCACGTCAACTGCTTTGGTCACTAGTCTCGTTATTGTAGTGGCAGCAATGGTCCTCCACAGCTAGATGGCGAGCGCGAACCTTCACATCAGCTCGCAAGATTTTCCCAACTACGTATCTCCTCAAAGTGGATCACCACCCCACCAAGGACAAGTTCGAAGCTCTCGGTTGGTCTATAAATATAGTATGCGGTAGTGCAACGCATGGAACTGCGTTTGTGAGTAAGGAGTGAAGACAGGACATGGACGAGACAGGGAAGATTGCGCACGGTCCGTGACCCGTGTGTTAGGCTACTACTCCGCCATACACCTGGTAATGACCGAAGAAAACGGAAAACTACCTGTCAGAGCAGCCTGCCGCTAGAATTCTCCTCCAGACAGCGGCTGAATTCGTCCTAGCTACATTGCTAGTGATAGTAGCTAATAATAAGCAAACTTACAGATGGTGAAGTTACCTGAAGGACACGTATCAATATTTCCGTAAAGCTGTCTTCTGAAGAGTTTCCTTCATACTATCAAAAGTACCAGTATCTTGTCTTCCAGAACCAAAGAAGTAATGTAACTACGAGCCATTCCAGCACCCCGAGTAAACGCGCTGTGTTGCGCAGAGGTAGAGGGTGGACGCCGAGCGGGCTTCCTCCGCTGGGCCGTGAGAGAAACGCACCCGTTCGCGGAAGCGGAGAAAGTGCGTCAGACGTTTAATGGAGGCTGGCCACTGGCCGCGGCCGAGGAACGGCTCCGCTCCGAAAGCCGGGAAGCTCACTGCCTTCACGCGGATTGTAGAATGGCGTTGCCCGACCACTCGCGGCCAGACTCGCGAGCGCGGGAGAGAAGTTGCAAGCCACTTCGAAAACCACGACGGTGACCAGTATTCTGTTTCGAACTCACCTCCCCGCCCATTTTCCTTTAAAAGTAAAAAATATTGATTTGGTATTATTTATACCTGCGAAATATTCCATCATATAGAGCTACATTACAACTAGGGCCTATTACGAGTGTTTGTCTTCTTTTTTAATTCAACGAATTTCGCTTAATTTTGCAAGAAACAACTTCAATTTCATCTCTTGGATTAAAAAAAACTTCCATAAACCGACACGATTTAATCTTGAATTTCGTATTATTTCTACCATATTTCGAAGATTTTGTTCATATTCAGTCTCTCTCTACATAATGCAAAAAAATAAACAACATCTCTGCAGACTCGGATTAAGCACGGCACGTTCACTCCGGAGCCCCCGTAGTGAGAAGGGCCTCCGCCAATTTCTTAGAAAAGGCAGCCCAAAAAAGAATCGGTGCAGAAGAAACTGAAAGAAAGAGCAGTGGATATGAGGGCCTCACGCCGCATATGCTTTCTCGTTTTCGTATGTCAGTAAGTCTACACGACTCTGCGGCCCACGAAAATCCCTTGCCTCAAGAACGTATTCCAGAATGAGACGATTAAATATTCTGGAAGCCAGTAACCCTCGCTGGCAGGAATTACTACTGCTATAACTTTTCTTCCTTCGTGCGTTATCTGTCCTACATCAGTATGATACTTTTTGTCAATATTCGCAAAACTCATCAACACGAGCCTGCTTGCACGAATAATGGGTTCCGAATTCATGGAATTTCTCGGAACGGGTACCCTAACTTTCCTTACATACTCGCAAGAATCTCATTGCCAATACTTCCTCAAGGTGGACTTAGCCCTTCCTCCACGACCCGTTTCCTTTAGAGGGTCAGCGACCTTAACTCATTATCACCGGCGAGATTTGAGAGCGAATGAACCCCCGATCACTGAGAAATTCGCTGCTATCAACGCTCCTCCCTCAGTGCGCTCGTCTTGCCCTAACTTGATTGCCGCAAATACGTTAGGGGAGTGAGTAGCAGCTTAGTATTTGTCGTTTGTGCGACGAACGTTGATTCCGACGGAATTAAAGCGCTTAACAAACAGGAACATAATTTAAAGTTTATCGAATAGGCGTAGTTGCCGCTAAAATTGTGAATTTGACATCATGTCCCACTCAATAGACATGAATTCAACAAAGCTGGGGCCCAAAACGAAACGAAGCTATCGGCGAAACGTGAACAATTGATTAAGGCTTTGGAAAAAGTACTTAAAATAACAGATTTTCTAACAAAATGCAAACCCCTCCATAGTCCCTGCTAGGGTTAATCCGGCCCCGATGTAATGTCGATCCCTCAGCCATGCGATGATGAGCGCTGGGGAGCGACGCCGAGAAGGGATTTCCAACGCGCGTGCCTTTCAGCTGCAGGCCGGAGCGCTGGCTGCACTGGAACGTAGGAGCGCGGCGGCCGAGGGACAGTCAGGGCCGTGGGCGGGAGCGGGGGCGGGGGCGGAGACGCGCGCGTGACGAGGACAATGGATGCGAGTGCGGGGGCGGAGAGACCCGCGCTGGCCGCTGGCAAAGGACGAGCCGAGTCTCCGCTTGTCCCCAACTGCAACTAGAGCTGCCTCGGGCTCTCACTTCTTCCTCTTTTTCTCCTTCTCAGTAGCCCTCAGAGGCGGAAATTTATTACTTCATTTGGAGGCGTACAACTGTATGTTGCTGTCTTGCGGTTTAAGTTCGTCGGATTAAACACACTAACTAAAACTTAGGTTTAATCTAAAGTAACGAATATAACAATACTCTATTCGGCATACATTTTTTTTCTTAACACTACGGATTGTTCATTGCTTTCTTTTTCTTGGTTTATGACTCGTTTTGTTCACACAACATTCATACTTTTTTTTACCTTACAAGTATCGTTAATTCAACTCAATCCCTCTCAAAAGCTCTCCTCTTCAGTGTAGGTTGTCTTTCTTCGCTTTCCTCTGCACACATTAGGCTTGGCGATGCTTAACATTTTCAGCGAAGTCCACACGGAGTGGCGCTGCTATTAACTGCAAACTGAAGACGAAGTAGTGCTACTTTGAGAGCGGTAGCTGCAGGGCGGTAAGCAGTAGCTGTCACCAGCAGATGCATTTTTCAAAAATAACGAGAGATAATGAAAATAAATATTGAAATATTTTCAAAAACATTAGAAAACGTAAAGTAAAAGCAAAGAGATGTTGTCATTCCCAAAACTGAAACATATATAAAACTCTCATAAACATGATAATATAAGGTATTACCTCCCAGAAGATTCCAAAGTCTAGGGGTTTGTGGCTTTCCACCTTTCTAAACTGCAGAGTAACGATCGTAAAGTTTCTTCAGTGATTTCTCGGAGCTTGTAAGGGGAATCCAATGACCATTCCGAGAGCCGTGGGAGGCTGTGACGCCCGCAGCTGCACTTCAGGCGCGCTGGCATCTGTCACCTCACCTTAGCGGGCAGGCAGTTACCGATACCATTTGTTATTCCTGCACCCGAGCTGGCAGTCGCTTTCGGCCATGAATCTCCGCGCCGTCTGGCCGGGCTTAGCGCAAGTGTCACAAGAAAGCTCCCCCCTCCTGAATCGCCGAGCGAGCGTTTAGCGACCGGCCCAAGTGAAAGGCGGACGCTCCCAGCCCATCCCCATTGGGGCGATTGCTGGCGCCTTTTCACAAATCTCTAAACGGACATTGGTTCCCCTTACGAGTGTAATACAATATTGATTCTACGGTCACAGTCGCGCATTTTTTTCAAACTTAATATTTTTCTTTGCATATATCTAAAAAGACTATCTTAACATTTCCTAGTTCCCTGTTAAGTTTTCAAGTAATGACCCAACAAACGTTTCCGCTCTGGATACGAGTGGTATCCAGTACAAAAAACGTGCGGTGCAACAAATATGCAAAAAAAGTACAAAACTTTTATTTCCGTCATTAGTTTCCTTCCTACTAGACAGCGGCGAAGATTTTGCTCATGCAGACCCACATTTTAGACGTGGTAACTCGCGACGTAGAGATGCAGGTGTGAAGAACCTGCTCGCGCTGGATTCCGCAGAAAGCGCGGGCGGCACTCGCGAAGACGCTGAGTCGAAGGATGTGGTGCCGGCTGCCCAGAGGGGCGCTCAGCGACACCTATCACCGAAACCCATCGCCTTGAACTGCCGCGCGCCGCCCCAAGGCAGGCAACTGCGTAGGGGAAGTGCAATGGTGATCATTAAGGTAGTGTAGGGGTAGTACATAACGAGCGAATGTGTTGATTGAAGGACTTGTAAATAGTGGAAACAAAACAAGATTGTTGTATAAACGAAAAAAATTAAATAGAGTCAACCGCATTTAGTTAATCGCAATAATGTATTTAAACTTCTTTAAGTTTTATATAGATTATGAACTTAACATAAACGCACTCCCATTGGTTACTGAAGTAACAAGGCAGTACCGGCATTGGTGGCTCAACATATCAGCTGATGTCACTGCAGTGCCTCTGACTGGGAAGACCTAATGTGCGTGTCCCGACGGTGCCAGGATTTTCGACACTAGCTTGTCAGCTAGGTCGAATTCAGTCGCTGTCTGGAGGAGAATTCTAGCGGCCGGCTGCTCTGATCGGTAGTTTTTTGCAATTTCTCCGATCAAGACTAGACGAATGTCGGTGCAGTACCCTAACAAAAGGACTGCGCGGGATGTATCCTTACCCTATTCGCACCCCTTACACTCACACACTAGCATGTACTATATTACTACACATGTCAGGTGAACGGTCGGGGTCGTACAGCTTGTCCCGGCTGGTGTGGTGCGTCGCTGGTGGGGGTACCTGGTTGGGGAAAATCCCGCTAGCTGACGTGTAAGACGGATAGGATCATCACCACCTCCAGTGACAACATATGCACTAGACTCACGGGACTAATTAAAATAGCCGTTAACGCGCCATGAAACAGATAATAATCAACCAAGCAATTAAGTAACAAACCAATTAATTCATGTCAAGAAAGACCTGATTTCTTGTTCCAAATTCGAGAACCTGTGGAAAATTTCTTTCGTGTGAATCAGGGGTTCCCTCTGTGCCAGACACCTTCTTTAGAGGTAGTTTCAAAACAACACCAAAAGTCCATTTAAACCGCTTTGGAACAACTGGTTTAAACAATTGACAAATAAGTCACCAATAGCCAAATTAGTGATCTTTCAAATGAACAAAGTGCCCGGAGACAATCGAAATGAAAGCGAAAAGTAGAAATGAAAGTAGAACCAAAAGGATTTCATCACGAATTTCTTGGGCAAGATGAAGCCGTAGAATGAAAGTAGGATTTTCCCACAATTTCGTCCCAATTTTTTAACAGAAAAAGTAAGAAAATGTTAGTAGGTTCAATACTTTTGAAATATCATACTGATTTTTTATAAATCATTTTCGTTATATTAAAGATTATGATAATATCCTACTGAACAAACAACACAAACTTGTCAGACAGTCCGATTCTCATGTGTCCCTTCAAACTGACAACATTTTGTAACACCATGGCATATTCGCTATCAATTAGCCAACAATAATCCTTACTTGAACACTTACTGTCGAAACACAACAAATTGGAGCAAAAGGTATTAATGGATAGACATAGGCGAACGTAGACTAAAGGAAGCAAACCAAATTTCTGGAACCCATTTTTCTAACAAGGAGGCCAACCAAATTTCTGGTTCCCTCTCCATTAAAGTATTTTATTTACTTATGTACTAGTAAACAAATTAAAACTTACTAAAATCAGACTGAAATTTTGGCTTTAATGATATAATTTATACAACTGTTTCTTAACTCTGAAGGAATCAGCTTTTTCAATGCGGTTGAACCATTTACAGAGCATCCAGACGGATTGAAGAGCCTCTTCCTGAATTGTCGTGTAGCAAATCCGCGAATTGTCAGGTTAAAAACGGATAAAAATCATACAATGAACATATTTACGGAAATAAAATCTTGTATTATGTAGGTCTATGGAATCCCTTCCAAAATTTTCTAGTGGACAACAGATCCCCTGTCCGCATGCCTATTGATAGAGTACTCAGCGCTGAACAAGGAAACAACAAATATTAATATTCAAAACAAATATTATCTTTTCTAGTATTGTATTCAAAGCAGGTGTTAATGGAGAACCTGTCGCACCGGGAGGACACGTGTTATTGTTATAGCTGCGCCTCGAGGCAAAAGAACTCACCGAGAGCATACCACCAGTTCTGCACGTCGCCGTACCCATGCATTTAAATGAGCATATAGCAGGACAGGTGTTTGAAAAAAGTACGTCTGGTTTATGAGCCGGCTGTGGCAGCAATCAAATAGTAATTCGAAATCGCTGACGCTTCTATCCTTTTTTCGTAATTAATTATTTAGGTTTATACACGTGTTGAAGTTCTTCCCGCAAAATCATCGCAAGCACATGTAACAGTGAAGAGTTGAAACCAAAGAGTACAAGAAGTTCTCACAGTAGTGTGCGAGTGACTCCTGAATCACGGAAAAGATAAAACTACGAACATTCTTTAGTATTACGTAAAATTTATTTTTATCAAAAGTACGCGGAAAAGCATTACGATAGATTGGTATCTTTAGATTTCAGCTGATATAAAATTAGTTTTTATTAGCAATTAAAGTTAATGCGATCTCTCTAGTTCTTAAGTCGCTAAGCAGTAGGATCAGACAGCTCGGCGCAAATCCAAAGCAGCGCAGCGCCAGCAGAGTAGGTTTGCAATAATGACAAGGGAATTCAGGTCATCCTAAATACTTTTTTTTAGAGCAAATTGTTTATTTTTATACAGCCAAATAGTACATCAAGTGAATCGTATAACAAGGAAATATTATATCAAGTACACAACTAAAAAGTAGATCAAGATAAATTACAATGCACATTTTCAAAATTATCACGGCGACCACTCACTTTCTAGGACGAATTTCCTTGACGTTTCCAGGTTATCCAGGTCTTTTTTTTTTTTTTTTTTTTTTTCATGTCAAAATTTGTGAAATATATCAGGGTATTTCTCGGCTTTGCATTCCTGATTCTGTTGCATTAACACGTTGTGAGACAGATGCACTTTGATTCAAATCACACAGTACGTTTCTTTATCTACGTTTCAGCTCTCAGATTGCACCGTAAAAAGGCAAAAATAACAATATTTGCTTAACAAAGGAATCTACCGCTGGTTTCTAATGTAGTGCATACTGTGCTGTAGTTCACAAGTAGTTTCAAAAAGCAGCTTGTGTGTGTGTGTGTGTGTGTGTGTGTTTGAGAGAGAGAGAGGGAGAGAGAGAGAGAGAGAGAGAAATAACATAGAACAGAAGTTCAGGACATTTGACCGAAACAAAGAAAAATCTGACAGAAGAGGGGGTCACATATCGATATTCAGGACATATGCCACTTTTTTCCGGACGCTTAGCAACCCTTCCGCAGGGATGCTGTGGAGTGAGTGGGTGGGTGCTCCGAACCGCGACTATATTGTGGGCGCCCGGCGGAAATAAATGAATGTCCGCCCTCGAGTTACTTCAGCCACAGGGCGGGAAGATAAGGCATCACGGCGTAAATCCAAAACCAATTGCAGCGTCCGCTGGGTCACTGAGGCGAGGAGTTGAGAGGGCAGCACCTGGGCGGACGGACGGAAGAGCGGGCGGGCGGGCGGGCGGGCGGGCGGGCGGGCGGGCGGGCGGGCGGGCGGGCGGGCGGGCGAGCGGGTTAGGGAGGACGGGACGGAGAGGGAGGAAGGGAGGAGGGGATGGTGGGATGGAGGGCGGGACGGAGGGATGGAGGGCGGGACGGAGAGAGGGAGGGCGGGACGGAGAGAGGGAGGGCGGGACGGAGAGGAAGGGAGGACGGGACGGTGGGATGGAGGGCGGGACGGAGGGATGGAGGGCGGGACGGAGGGAGGGCGGGACCGGGGTTGGGAGGGAGGGCGGGCGGACGTGGTCCATTGTGGGCGCGCGGCGGAAGCGGGCTGCAGCGGCTGCGGAGAGGCGATGGGCGGCGCGGCTTGGCGCGGGGCGGGGCGGGGCGGGGCGGGGCGGGGCGGAGCAGAGAAGGCGAGAGGCGCGCGGCGCTTCCCGCGTTCGCCGCTCATTCATCAGGCCGCCCCGCGCTCAAGGCCATCACGCGCACCCGCCGCCAGATCACGAGCGGCGGCGGCGTCGCCGCGCCCGCCCGCCCGCCCGCCCGCCCGCCTCGCGGCCAGGCGCTGCGGTTCGGCGAACTCGCGCCGCGGGCGCCTGCCCGCCAGCCCGCCCGCCCGCCCGCCCGCCAGCCGCCCGCCCGCCCGCCTGCAGGGCGAGGCGTCCGCGCCGCCACGAGCGCAGAGTTGTACTCACCGCCCTCCACGAGACTCCTTACCAAGTCGCAACATCGTCGTTGTTGCGTTGCGCTTAAATAATTACAACATATAGGAGCGGATATTCCTGTGAAGTACGTGAGATGGCGCTTCACCAATTATTTGTAGAATAATTATATTTTTAATTTAGTTTCATCATTTACTACAATGGTGTTGGATGTAATGGAAACGAATGTGAGTGTTTCAATGGCACTTACGCGGCACTAACAACGGCACTGAAAACTCACGAAGGCGCGTGATAAGCGAGCTGCCGACCACGGCGGGCGTTTAAGTGAAGTAGGCCACCTATATAATGCATCTCAACCTCCAGGATGCACCTCGAATCGGTGGTTGCTATGGCAATAACAGCGTCGATAACAGCGTCCACTCTACGACGCTGCTGTCGACCTGGTGAAGTAGAGCCCAAAGATAAACGATGCTTCTTCCAGTAAGAATTCGAATCGTTTCGAATCGTGCTTCTTCAATATTGCTGTGGTGTTTGACATATGAATCATGTTTATGATGTAGTGTGTATTCTATTACACGCGCCATTTTCACACTGATAGGACTAAAATAAGGCAGTTTTAATATGTACGCGTCCTACTGAATCTTTTTAAACATCCGGTACAAAAGTAAATCATTCAAGAAGAAATAAAACTCAATTTCAAACAGTTACGGTTTACGGAACTCCCATGGCCCTCTTTCTATCCAACTCTACAGAATTGTATTGTTAGACATGCGTAATTTTTAGCAATAAAAACGACGTTTAGAACAGAAAAAGATTTGCCGCTCTGTTGAACATAACTTGATCGTTGCATAAACACGGTAGATCATATAAAATGAATTAATCAAGTGCATTTTAGACTACATCAATCTTTTTTTACAAACAGAATAGGCGACGTCCGATTAATTATGTTTTGGTATAAGATGTCAGACACGTACACAGGTCTCATTGGTTCTTTGCAGATTATTGTAATTCAAAATATACTTCTTCTGCAATTAATTTGGAAACAGGTGAATGTGGTATCACAGACGAGTCGGCAGACTTGAAGGGTCGAAGAGCAATTTCTATTATTAAGATAAGCATGTAAAAATTAATTTTCTTACAAACTCCTCACTTAACTTCGCAGCAACGATCTGTCACTGACAAAAACATACAAAATATTCAACACTTCTCTTCTCTTTGAGCTGCACGATTCTTAGTGTACGTTCCGTCAAAAATTCGCGGCATACTAGCAACTACTTTCAAAGCCGAAAGTTGTACGCCTACCTACACGTTTACTAGGAAGCGACCATTGTGATCACTCGATCACGACAGTCCAATTTCTAGGGGACGATCCGGCCAGACACAGTTGAAAGGGTGCGTGTCCGATAGTCGTTTCTTTTTATACAGGTGCTCCACACTTCATTCACACAATACAGGTTCGCCCTTTGCATTCCTCTGCCTCTGATTACACCATTCATTTCACCTTCGTCAGCGATTCTTTATCTTAAAACTCCCTACCACAAATGAAAGTGATTCACTAGTTTAAGTATACCGAACTTAATATTCGAATTACTTAACAGGTAAACGATAAGAACTGATTCTTGGTATAACAGAACGATTGGGAGAATGAAACAGGTATGCAATAGACAAAGAAGCAAGTCCTGACTTGCAGCGAGTCAATTTCGAATGTATATAGATATTCATAGAAAACGAAAATAGTTCGAACGACTGCTTCCGCTCCTATCATCTGCTTTAACAGGAACTACCTAGGCGACTAGCGAATGCCAAGCAACCATTTATTTACACGGTGGCTTCCGTTGACCAAAATAATGTAAAGCGAGATGGCAACTTGAAGTTGTGCCCGAACAACAGGCGGTGGAGGCCGACGACAAGTGGTTTAAAAGATGGCCATCTCCTGAGGCTGCAGGAGCGGCTCCCTGACGAGACGCAGCAAGAGCCTAAAGCAACACTGCGCCGCGATGGCCAGAGGCGATAGCGACGCGGGGGTGACGCAACGCCGAGCCTCGGCAGGTGTCGGCATCGGCGCAACCAGCTGCGGTTGCAGGGGCAGCGGCAGACAAGCGACTCGGTAGTTGGAAACTCCGCAGACGCGCTCCATGGAAATAGGCAATAAATACAATGAGTTCTGCTCAAATGCACGCAACATTATACTTCGATTTTATTTTAATTTCAGATTACATGAGGTCATTGTTACACTTCGTGCCTTAAAAAATGAATATTTTTTAACAGTAACAGTAACTTCTGTAAACAGGCCTCAGTAAGCACATTTTTGAGGCCAAGAGACGTATTGAGAAGAACGTTCGGGAATTAATTAAAAATATTCATTTTATAAGGCTGGGGTGCAACAATGGTCTAATGTCATCGGCCACTTAAAAAAAGAAACCGAAGCATATGTACCAAAATTCAGGTGCCGATTTAGATTGAAGAATTATTAAGACGTTCCGAGGTGAACTTTGAAAATATTTTGGATAGCTTGGTTGTGTGAATTCTTTGTTCTGAAACGGAGATGTATTCAATTACCTAATGCATCTGACCGATCTTTACAGTAATACGTAGCTACATATTAATGAGATGTGATTCCTATGTAGAGATTCTCTACTACAGAACATTCCGGCTCCACACGGTTTCTGCAGATGGTATTTTTTCGTCTGTTTCGCTTGTTCGTAAACACATGGCAAAGCACAGCACGCCCGAGTGGCTGGAATTTCATTGTCCGGAAGCCAATCAGATAAGATTGTTAGCGCCGGCTTGCTTACATTGTACGCAAATAACAGAGGAAGGGATTTCGGCGAACTTTACGGTACGGGGTGATGCAAACTCTTTC
The DNA here is from genome assembly GCA_038098605.1 of Gryllus longicercus. Classification (NCBI taxonomy): domain Eukaryota; kingdom Metazoa; phylum Arthropoda; class Insecta; order Orthoptera; family Gryllidae; genus Gryllus; species Gryllus longicercus. Next base: position 22,902 of record JAZDUA010000285.1, on the reverse strand, counting down.
GTCATTCACGAACGCCTTTTCGTTATTTTTTTTTAATTCGTCTTGGTCGAAGGTTTGTCTATTTTATTGTTTACTGCAAGTGGAATAATTTCACATAGTATGTGTACTATTTTGTACTATAACGTGCAGGGTGTTCTGTCAGATTCACACGAGTAAATTTTCTAAAATTATTATTTACTAGATTTAATTGTAACTCTATGTTATTTGCACATTTCAAAAGAACTTTTAACTGGATATCAAGCTTACCCTAGTGCATATCCAGAAAATAAGTATTTTCTGTTATTTCAGTTGGAACTGATCACAGTTCCGAGTCTTAGCATTCACATAGATAGACTATCTTTGACCTAAACAATATTGAAATTTTGCAAGAGTGTACGAAACCTATCTATTATATATTCGACATATTATTCAATACAATATGAAGGAAGAATGCATTTGAAGGAATAGATAAGCTTTTGAAAAAAATATAAGAGAAAAATTGCACTTAAACATTAGAAAAACATTCGAATTTTATTACAAAAGTATTGACGAGATCACTCTACTGCTTTCAAATACTATCTGAATTTACTGGTTTTATGGTTTGGAATATATTCATTAGTCATCCGAAGTCCATCAATAGTCTACCGCAACATAATTAAAGAAACAGATCAAACATTGCGACATCATGCCAAATTATGAAGCGTCTAATTCATATTATAATTCAGTAAAAGATTATTTACAATTAACGCTCAATTCCTTGTAATATTCGAAAGAAAATTATTTCTAAACTTTCATGACAATATTAATGTCAACTTCACTAATTCAACATTCTCAGAAAAAGACGAACTGGGCAATTCCATCTTGTAGAATCACGGCAGCTCTATTCATTCGGCATCAAGTCACAGTAATATACACATCATAAAAAGAGTGCTCTAGTTAGCATGATAAATATGAATCTTACTTTTTAACTTCCCGACTACGAGTACCGAATTTTATTGCAACATTGAATTCATATATCATTTATTCAATTACACATTTTACTCCTGAAACAGATATGTACAAGATGAATTCATTTATGGATAATAAATTTTTCAGATATACATGAACGTTCTTTCTTGACTGACGCAGTTTACTTTCAGTTAATTTGTGAATTTTATTTCTAACTAGTACCAAACAGCTAGAAATATCAAGACACCCAGGCTTTGTTAAATAATCAAGATAAGATTTAATGCGAGTCATGCTTTTAGTATATTCTGGCGGTATGAGCAAATATGGATGTAGCAGGAGGATACGATTTAGTGAGAGGAGAAGATACTTAATAGAGCCTCCACACGCTAACCATGCATCAATTGCGACTTGAGCGTTGAAAATGAAAGATCATTAAAGTAAAAGGCAATTTTAGTGGTGACAGGTGAACGAAGTTATGAAGTATTCGCAGAATAATTTAATGAGGTTTTCTAAGGAATGGATGGCTTGGATCATAGTCTCTGAACACTACATAATTTTTGAAATTCGAAATACAAGGAAACAACTGTCCGTGAAATTGAATTGGTATCGTAAAACTATCTCGCTGGAAAAGCAACATTTTAAAGAGATGTAAGTAGCATTATCTTACGTTCTAAGTAGCACTATATAGCTTAAAATGAATTATTGCGAATTAAAATTTTCATACTTTTGCAAAAATTTGTAACTTATACGTAATATACAATTTATCCTAATAAAGACATTTTATTACTAAATTCTGTAATTTCGATAAATCATTGGTCCAATGACATTTCTGAGAGCTTTATGACTAATCCACTTCAAAACTATATTTCTTTCCCAATTGCGTGTGCGTGTTCACTGGAGTATATTTTCCAGAATGTCTCAGGGTACGGGAAAGTATTTTCTCCATTTTGGACAGATTATTATTATTATTATTATTATTATTATTATTATTATTATTATTATTATTATTATTATTATAAGCCAACTAATTGTAAGACCACATTAAGTGCTAGGGCCACCTGCCTTTTTGCAGGGAATACTGAATGAAGTGATGGAGTGATATGAGTGATGCATCAGGTGATAGGATGATGAAAGGTGGGTGGTGAGAGGTGATCGTGGCGTTTTCGAATCATCCCAGCATTAGCCTGGATGACCGAGAGAAACCACGAAACACTCCGGTCAGGGTGGCCGGTCTGGGGATGGAAACCGAACCTCCCGGTTGCGAATCCAGCGCGCCACACATTGCTCCACTTCGCTACTTTTGACGGTAAACGCGTCCATTTAACACGTACATTCATTTAGTACGGGTTGATTAAGACGTGGCGGCAACCCGCAAATGAATTTCCTCCGCAGGGGCAGCGAGATGGAATAACGCGTGGCTGCCGGAACGCAATCTGCGCCAATTGTGCAGCGGCCGTGCATCATCGGCGGCGCGCGTCCGGTTACCGCCTCCAAGCGGGGAATCGCGTTGCCCGCGCGCCGAGCTGCTGTATTATTTTCCGTTCCTCGTATTCGGGCGGGCGGGCGGCGCGGCGCCTTCAAGGGGGCAGAAGGGCTGGCAGCCTGCCTGCACGTGACGGCGAGTGGCGTCTGGCCCTGGAGGGGCACCGCCGGACACGCGCTCTCTCCGCTGCATCCGCCCCCACCCCACACCATCCCGGGGGGCGGGGGGGGCGGAGATTAAGTTGCAGCCGCGGCGCTCGGGCGCTGCGGAGGTCGCTGCCAGCAGCGCTCCTTCCCACGCGGGCGCCGCTGCTTCGCCGGAGGAACGTTTCTACAATCATGGTACTAGACGGCGACTTTTCCAACTCTGCCCCTGCCAGGTATCAGCTGCTGACGGTTTCATCCAATCGGGAGCTTGAACGTCACCACAGTGACGTCGCTGGTGACGTTCAAGCTCCCGATTGGATGAAACTGTCAACGGTTTATACCTACCAGGGGTAGAGTTGGAAAAATCGCAGTATAGTAGTGTTCAACATGCAAGGTCGGCGGCGGCGATGGAGTAACGGTTAGCGTTTCGGACTGTTGTACCCAAGTTGGCGGGTTCAAACCCGATCGAAGCCGTGGATTTTTCAGGGCGAAAAAATCCTTCGTACGCCTTCCTTCGGAGGGGAAGTAAAGCCGGCTGTCCATGTTAGTAGATTTACTTGCATGTAAAAGAGAGCTCTGAGCTAAATTCAAATCGCCTGTTTCTCGCCCAAGAAATACCTCCTTCCTCTGCTAGTTGGTGAAAGGAGCGTAGCGAAATTTACGTGGTCAGACGGAAGAGCAGGCCTAATGGTCTGAGTCTCGCCACGTAAAATAAGGCATTAATTCAATTCAATTCAATTCAAGGTCCACAACTACAACATTTGGTATGGTTGCGGGCCATGTTTGCATTACTCGGGCGATCCACGGCCTGACTTCCCCGCATTGTTCACCTCGACAATTTGCCCGGCTCTTCTGAAACGGGGGAGGGTGATAATGGAAATATGCGTGATATCAGGCCTTACCATACGTACATTGTGATGATTCTGAAATCTACAATGCGATGGGAAATCAAATTTACAACACATTGGAGTGGTTTTGTATTGCTGTATTTACTAGAAAAAAATCTTTAAATCTAAGCTTTACCAATTTTTACATGAAAGTGGAAATTGACCTAGGCAGGGCGCCTGCGCAATGTTCTCAATCGGAGACTTTAACTTAGACTATCCTTTCGCGAGCCGCAATAAATGGCACAGCGGGCCGGATGGATAAATGGCACGGTGGATGGACAACCCTTTACTAGTATATACCACAGTGATGGCCGACTTTGGGGATAGGGGCCACTTTTCGTTATGGACGATGGGAGGTGGACAACATTCACCGATCATACAAAATAGAAAGCAGTTCATTACAAAATAAACAATGTTTTCAAAAGCATTAATTACCCTCTGATTAGTATACTTGGATTTAAACATTCCTACCCTTGACGTAAATGAGCTGTTGCGGTGTCATCCAATCGGGAAGACAAACGTCACAATAGTGACGTCACTGTAGTGATGTGTAAGCTCCTGATTGGATGACATCGTAACGGGCGACGACCTGCCTGGTGCAGCTCTAAATAAATCGAAGTATAGGTAGTGAAATTCTTGTCACAGACGTCAACCACCTAGGATAGGTTCCAGTGTTTGACAGCCAAAGGTGGTTGCAGATCTCCAATTCAAGAGGCACCGTCATACCACGTAATGCTGATCGGTCAGGAATTTCTTGAAGTGTAAGAAAAGATAGAAATTGCTTGGGGGAGGGAGGAGGCGAAATCCGGACTGGAGGTTGAATAGTCACACACCTCCCAGTTCCAGCGGAACAGCAACCGAAGATCGGTTGTCAGTCGAGTCGTGTGTGGTCTAGCGTTATCATGCAGGAAGGCAACACCTGCACTATTCATCCCAAGTCACATGTTATGAATGTCTTCGCAAATTCATGTACGATCTGCATTAAGCGTATCGCCAAGTGTTGGCAAATGCGTGCATGCGCAGAGCGATAATGACGCCACGCAAGTCGATCTCCGAATGCTCTCTCTTCGATCAAACTCAGGAATTGTTCGACAAACGAAAGTGTGAAAATCAGGTGTAAAGGTTAACCTTTCGAGATAACATATTGTTACACTGACCACTTACACGTGTAATATTTTGCTCCGCATTTACTAAAACGCTGGAAGACAGGATTTAACGTTATTACGGTGCAGCAAGAAATGCGAATGGAAGAAAACACCAGCACGCTCATTCCGATTTCGGTTTTTGTAGTTTCTCAGCGATCCATTCCCCAGCAGAAACGAGAAATTGCAGCATGCTATTGCCTCAAAACATTTAACGGAATGACTTATCTTTGCGTTCTCCATCTTCGCTCACAGCACTTGCCGATTATGATGTAAATGAGTTCCTGGCGAACGAAGCCCCACCGCTCTTCGCGGAATCGCTCGCCTCCTCGGCGACATTTGCGCTGCCAGCGGGGCGGAGCGCGTGGGCGGGGGCTGCCATGAAAGGAGTGTGCGCGGCCATGAGCCCAGTATGCTCACGGCGTGTCCACGCCTTTCGCCGTTTTCAAGGGACGACCCGACGTTGCACGCAAAGGAGCACATTTCGCTTCTGCAGGATTCGGCGTCGAGTGGCGAAATATTGAGTTCGAAGAGGTAACAGATAATTGCGCTATGTCTTTGTGGTTTTTGGCTTCAACACTACAAGAGAAACTAATTAATTATATTTACTGTCAAGAAACATTATTCTCGCGTGAATAGTTGTAACATGTTCCAGTTGACACATGAGGAGTCAGGACACTATAAAAAAAACGCCAGTAAATATCTTTCTATTCGCACATCCAAAGGGTTCATAAGCTTCAAAAGCCCTATATCATAAATAAAAAAAGTAGTGTTTACTAATTTTCAACATATATGAACGTCATTCAGTATAATTGAAAGCGTTGCAAATAACTATAAATTACCAAATGTTTGAAAAAGGCGTAGAAATAATGTTTCTTTTAAATGTTCATCTTTCCATCAATGGCAAATATTGTGAATATTTATTACTCTCAAGGCCAACATAAGCCCTTAACTGAAACGATGACTTTTTTGACTTTACAAGGACAGTTCTCGTTTTATGACGATTTTCAGTTAAAAGTTACCAGTTTAAACACTCCGGATGAAAGAAATTAAATCAAAAACGTATTTTACTTATTAAAAGAATGACATTGCCAGTGCGCTTTTTGTTTCTCTAACCATGTCACTGCACGTGCACAGAAATGTACACGCGTCAGGTAACTATTATTTGTTAATTATCTGGCTTAATATGAACGTCGCCAGTCCCTACAATGTAATACACGCAATAATGCAATAATAATTTATGGCATCATTCAACTTATCGAATTTTTTTCCGATAACAGATTATAATTAACGAAAAGGACCACGTCAGTCATTGAATTATATTTAAATTATATTTCACGTCACGCTTCAAATTCACAGACACTCTGAATAACAATTGGTATCTAAAATGTAACGAACAGGTTGCACAGTTCAGGCGATAGGTCTCCGGGGTCCCGCCGGAAATATAATCGGCTGTCATTCGGAGAAGATGAGAGCTTCTCTTACGCCACTTTCTGTGAACACTGATAGCCGCCCACTTTAAAAGGTAGGCGAAATGGCTCATCTGAAGTTTCGAAGATAACGCGAGTTCTACGAAAGAAAACAATCACAAGGGTCACATATCCCCCATCGAGCCAGTTAAGGCTTGAGTTTCAAATGGGGGGGGACTCGATTTTGGAAGTGAGCGAACTAACTCTGCCTTTCCCTTTCGAATTGACTGATTGATTAGTCGTTGCAGGCGCATCAATTACAAAGACGTTATTCCCGTAAGTGTAGTGCGTGTTTTTATCTTGGGAAGTTGCTGTGATCTTCCCCCGCTGGATGGCGAGATCCGGCGCTGACCAACATACCAGCTTGGAGGATTTTCCTCAACCAGGTATCTCCCACCAGCGGGGCACCACCCCAGCCAGGAGAATCTCTAAGCTCCCAACTGGTCTCCCGGGATGCAGCGGTAGAGTAGTGCAGGTAGTGTGTGAGTAAATAAGAGGTAAAATCAAAACATTTTGAGGAGCTTTTTAGCTTCCAAAACTTGTAGCTTGAGTGAGTGTGAGTGAAAGAAAGACAGACTCACACACACACACACATACATACACACACACACACACACACACACACACAGAGAGAGAGAGAGAGAGAGAGAGAGAGAGAGAGAGAGAGAGAGACTTAATAATTTATGAGTCGAGTTAGAGCTTCGAGAAATAGGGAATTGGGGAATTGACATTTAACTCGATCACTTCGTAATATACGCTTATGAAGCCGTCGCGCAGCTTTCTATATCCTTGTCGTGCAGGATACGTTCAGGAGACTCAACGTCAGCGAAAAGGGAGCCGAGTTGTCCGGGAGGCTCCTGCTGCTTCTGCGAGTGGCGAGTAGGGATGCGACATCGATGTCGATTTTTTTTAACATCGATCTTTTTCTTTTTCCATGTTTTGTTTTGTTTTTCGATGTTTTGTTTCTAAATGTAAAAAATCCCGTGATCACAATACTGTAGAAGTTAAAATATGAAATAACAATTGATAGTAACATTGTTATATACGTGTTCGAACCAAAGGAATGGTATTTGCAATACCTTCATCGAGCAAATTCTCTCGCCCAAGCCTCCATGCCCTTGCATTTCCTCTTTCTTCGTATTAATTTCGCACATTGAGATATGGTCAAGAAATGCCCCTGCTTCTCGAACACTTATTCGGCGAATTAAACACGAACACTGTCAAATTAAATTCACACGATCTTACTGTTAGAAGTTACTAATCCGGTCTATAAACATCGACGGTTAAGTCGATGTATTTTGAACATCCATGTTTTACATTTTGACCATCTATGTTTTAATTTTCAGCATCAATGTTTTAATTTTCAGCATCAATGTTTTAATTTTCAGCATCAATGTTTTAATTTTCAGCATCAATGTTTTAATTTTCAGCATCAATGTTTTAATTTTCAGCATCAATGTTTTAATTTTCAGCATCAATGTTTTAATTTTCAGCATCAATGTTTTAATTTTCAGCATCAATGTTTTAATTTTCAGCATCAATGTTTTAATTTTCAGCATCAATGTTTTAATTTTCAGCATCAATGTTTTAATTTTCAGCATCAATGTTTTAATTTTCAGCATCAATGTTTTAATTTTCAGCATCAATGTTTTAATTTTCAGCATCAATGTTTTAATTTTCAGCATCAATGTTTTAATTTTCAGCATCAATGTTTTAATTTTCAGCATCAATGTTTTAATTTTCAGCATCAATGTTTTAATTTTCAGCATCAATGTTTTAATTTTCAGCATCAATGTTTTAATTTTCAGCATCAATGTTTTAATTTTCAGCATCAATGTTTTAATTTTCAGCATCAATGTTTTAATTTTCAGCATCAATGTTTTAATTTTCAGCATCAATGTTTTAATTTTCAGTATCAATGTTTTAATTTTCAGTATCAATGTTTTAATTTTCAGCATCAATGTTTTAATTTTGAATATCGATGTTTTAATTTTGAGCATTGCTAACATCGATGTTATGTTATGAACGTCTCATCACTGGTGGCGAGCGCGATTCTTCCGCTGCGCCCGTGCATCACGCGCGGTCCTCGGCCCGTTCCACGACCGCAGGGGGCGGCCCAGCAAGGGACTTCGCCGCGGGGCTGCGGGCTTCACATCGGCGCTACGTTACACCGGCAGATCTCCTAATGTAGCGCTTGGCATTTCCATTAACGCCGTACACATAAATACTCGGAGGAAAAAGGAATAAACGCTTTTAGGGTAATCAAATACAGATGAAAGAGTAATTACATCGGTTTCACTCTATATATTAGGAGTTTCTTGGTACCTAACCATTATGTATGTTTTTATCCCTTGTGTACTAATTTTCTCCAAAGCTGTGTTAATTTCTACTCTCTCCTGCCCTCTCGCTTTTGAAGAGAAGTCGACAACGTTGCAAAATCTTCCAATGTGACGAGAGGGCATGATGAAGCTAAATGCAACATTCAAATTCAATTTGAATCACTCAAAACGAATAAGAATACAACATATGCTTCAAACTAACAATAAAATGTTTATGATATTCTAGTATGAGAAATAAGCGAATATTCAGCAACTGAGAAGCATACGACTTATTGTTAGGGGCATACACTCAGGAAGCAGTACTACAGAGTAGAAATTACAAATGGAGGCAAGATAAGGAGGGGAGCTATGTTGACTCAGCTGGAATGCGCAGTAGTTCAACAAAGTCCTGTCCTCAACAGAAAAGTGCACGTACGACGAAGAATTCTCAAGATCTTTTTTCGTACCAAAACGAATCTCAATTTGCAGCGTTCCTGACGTGTTGGGTGCATCCTAAACGCCAGCGCCTCAAATGCGCAGTAGTTCAACAAAGTCCTGTCCTAAACAGAAAACTGCACGTACGACGAAGAGTACTGAAGATTATTTTTTCGTACCAACACGAATCTCAATGTGCAGCGTTCCTTGGGCGCGTCCTAACGCCAGCGGCTCGCCCGGTGGCGCGACGGTCATCGGAAGGCGAAGCCTGCGCTGTCAGAACGAGTTCCCAAGGCCCGACGAGCGGCGCGGGGCGAGGCGGAGCGGGGTGTGGCGGGGCGGGGCGGGGCGCTCTGGGAACGCGGCGCGACAGCACGATCCGCGGCGGGCGCAGACACAACTGGCAGCGCGCAGGCGAAGCGGCGCGCCCGCCCCGACGCCTATAAACCCTTATTTACAGACGCCGCTTGCGCCGCGCTGAGGTGGCTGGCAGGTCGGCGACCGCCGTCCGCACCGCCCGCGTCGCCCGCGCCTCCCGCGCCGCTCCGCGCGGATTCCGCTGACAGGGCGAGCGGCGGCGGCGGCGGCGGCGGCCGCGCCAGATAACCGCGCGCCCACGCACGCCGCGCCGCGCCGCCCAGACGCGGCGGCCAGCCTCCAAGGGCGGCACAACACACGACCACACCTCCTTGCTTTATTTTATTCCAACATGTACAAGCAATTCTGCTTGGCAAGGAATGTTGCCATGCAGATAAATCGAAACATATGATTAAATTTATTCTCCTGAAATTAGTTGCAGCAAATAAGAAGAACACTTCTGTTCCTTATTAGTCTTTTATTTAAATCGTTTCTTCTTCTCTTTTATTCTTTATTCGCATTTGTGAATGACATGCCCAATGTAACTTGTTTGCACCCCGTTCTGAATCTATTCTTCATTCGGCATGTGCTTGAGGATAATTCAAGTTTGTAATGATCAGTTGCTTCAACTCGAGGAGAGAAATGTGGGGGGGGGGGACGAAAATAAATGAACTTTTGTAATTTTTATAATTCATTAATGAAAATTGCAAATATTTCATACTTATAAATGTACTTTCTTCTATTTGAGAAAAAAAATAATACCGCCTTTTTTCGGGAAAGGTTGAAAATATCACAAGAGCTTAATGATGAGCATCCTCCAAAATGAAAATAACTTAATGATATCCAGAACCATAAGCGCGCGCAGCCACAAGCAACAAAGGACAACCACATTTCTGAGCTCCACTGGGGCCCCTTTTCCATTATTTTCTTAAATTTACATATTAAATGTTCTATAGGAAATAAATAAAACAGCACAAGGGGAATTACAGTATAAATTGAATGACTTAATAAACAAGTGCAATTGATTTAATAGAACCATTTTCCGGATTCCAGAAAATTTCGAGAGCTTCTTTCCCAAATGTGGAGCGTCGAGTAGCCGCTAAAAAGGATGCAATCAGGAATTAATAATATTAAGGAAAATAAAATGTTTAATTACGAAGAGCCCTTTCGAAATTTTCACGGTGAACATGTACACCTGCACCAACTCCATTCAGCTCAAATGCTTTTAGTCTGACAGTTGTGCGCGCTAGATCCATCCTGACATTCTGATTTTCGGGTGCAAAATTGCGAATATCTCCTATTCACCTGCAGCAATATTAACAATCTTTGGAACAGCACTAATAATCCTTCAACCTGACGTGTGAGCAAAGTTATAGATCAAAAGGACTGTAAACACGGTTATTTTGACCTGTAATCTGTGATCCTACTGTTGAGGTGAAGTCTATAGTAGAGGAGAAAAAAGTAACAAGAGAAGGGGCGAGGGATTGATTGAATAAATGAGGTTCAAGGACGACTGTAAATGATCTCATCAGGAAGACCCATGGTCAGTATAGCCAGCAAAAATTTCAATTCCCCAAGACATCTCAATCTCATTGAAGTTAGCCAATTCGAGCAACTTTCTGCCTCCTTGCTGAACTCGAACTTGCGCCCTCCCTATTACCAAGAAGCTAGACCGCGCTTTTTTCGCTCACTTCCAGCGGTACTGAGGGATAGAGACGATCCATACTTTATGACCGGAAAGACAACCTACTGCGACCCCGCTTTGTCCACCACAAATTCTACATGGATCGACTGAGATTCGAACCCAGGACCCTGAAGCCTGTGTCACATGTGCGTTGCGTTGACGTGCGGTAAGTAACGCACGTCACAGACTAACACTGAATCACAAGCGGAACGGCTAAAACGCTCGTGTGCTGTTTCGCGTAAGATGCAGTGTTATTCTACGACGCGCGTGTCAACGCAACTCTCGAGTTTAGGGGCCCCGATGGGGAATGGGAGCAGTCTCAGCACTAGTGTGCGGACTTCTACGATTTCGCCGCTGCTTCAAGACATAGCTAAGTGGAATTTCTTGACTTTTGGTTAGAATTGGATGCTATATAGATTAATACGTTAGTTCATATTTCTACATATTTGGCCAATTTTTTTCCTGTTTGTGCATATTCGTGTAATTATAGGAGCATATTTAGCGTATTTCGTTAAAATAGAGTCATCTCTAAAACGTGTCATGTTTTCATAGGATCTATTTATTAGATTCATTGATTATAAAGAGATCTTCATTGATTCTTTCATTGATTAGAAAGCGCTCACAATTTGCGTTTTTTTCTTCTTTTCTACAGATGATAAAATACTTTATATAATAGAAATGTAGGTATTTCTTGATATGTTTCCCAAATCAGGCAGAAAAACGAAAGAAGATATGCAATGTTCTTCACTAAGGTGCATATTTACTTCAGTTATTTCACCCGAAAAGTGAGCTAGGTAATATTACATTTGCACAAAAATATATATTTTTATTCCAAGCACACTTCTCCTGAATTTTATCAAGAAAGGTTTATATGGAAGTGAAATATTGTTACTTTTAATTGCAAATTAAAGTGCATATTTAAGAATTTGTAGGCCATAAATGCATATTTCAAGATTTTTAGGGCATGCAAATCCTCTCCCTACTCATCACCACACCTCAGATCGCCCCGATGGACATGGGAACTCGAGTAAGGAAGATAGGATACCCGAGGAAGAGTTAGGAGGAGGAGGAGTGAGAGAGGGAGGCTGCTGGTGGTCCAGCGATGAGCAGGCGCGGCGGCGGCGGCGGCGGTTCCGCACCGTCAGCAGCCAAACGCCGTGCTGGGTGGGTGGGCGGGGAGGGGGGGCGGTGCGTAAGCCGATTTGCCTGCGGAGCGCCACGACGGCCCAGCGGCGGCGGCACCGGTTCATTAGCAGCCACACGGCCTCACCCCGCCCCGCGTCGCGCCGCCCCGCGCCGCCCGCCCCAGCAGGAGGCGGCGAATGCACTCGGATAACGAGCAAATCGGCCTCGTGAATCACTCGCTGCAGCACACTCTAAGCTCATTGGCGACTCGAAAAATCATCGCGTACTTAGTCATCAGCGCGCAGCTGATTGTGCCCCGTAACAACCCCCATTAGGCAAGTGCGACTGTTATCAGACGACGCGCTGGTCTTGGGCATTGAGTTCTGGGACAAAAGAATGGGGTATAAAATGAGGAATTTCCAAACGAAGCGAAGACTCTCACGTACGGCAAACAACGGCGAGAAAACAAGGAAGTTATTACTACGGAGATAATTTTGAAGTCCCATTCTCATATCAGTGCATCGCGTGCATCAGAAACACAGCAAGTAATAAATGTAAGAGATACAACATGAGTCAATGTCTTCTCAGACTTCTCTTGCTGCTGCAGCACCACCTGCAACAGCTTTTATTCAATACAATCTCCTCAACATTCAAAACTGGTTTGCGTGAGTACATCAGGATACAATTGTATTCATAAAACCAGGGTCACGGAGCTACTGAAAATACCGACCAAATTTTGTCGACATCACAACAGCCATATTGGGGTTCTACGACATAAAATAAAAGGCCCCTTATCGAAGTTAACTCTTAGCTACTGAAGTGCAATATTTGTAACATTGCTACTAGCGTGCAATCTGAGTGGCTCCGCAATTTTCGATGCAAATTTTGATCACCCTAGTCACAGTTTGGTAAAATACATCGCAATTTCATTTGTTTGTAATACTCACTTCAGAAAATTGTATTATTATAAACTCTAGGAAACGAAACTTTGGTAGGAAGGTATTGTCATTTTTTGCACAATAATCGTTAACGATTATCATTTATTTTTGTAATATATGATTAAAAATGTTTAAAAATTAGTATTTATCATTAGAGGTAGGATTTTAAAGACCTAAAACATTGCCAAAAATGATCAAAGAAATGCTCTTAAACTTCTTTTAAAAAGCCCTAAAAACAAAGAAAAATGACGTAAAAATGTGAACAAAATCACTTCAGATGAACAACTTAAGCTGTTCGATATGTTACTAATATAATCGAGGCTTTTTCTTTTCGTTTAAGTGAACTCTGCAAACTTTGGGTTTGTTCTGTTCTTGAAAAGAAAATATCTGCCTTTATTTATCGCGAAATTTGCCAACCGGACAATGGCACCGATAAATGTCGCAGGAACCTTAGATTACATAGTACTCACAATGTCCGACATTACAATATATGAGCGAAGAAATCGAATAGGCTACTCAGGAATACTGTGGTGAACATTTGTTGCACCTCCTAAATATAGTTTGAAGCAAGTATCATTAAAAGTGTATTAAAATCGATTAAATCAGCGGAAAATGCAGTAAAAATGTTGTAAAAAGGTAAAAAAATGACTTGCTAGTCGAAATCGACGAAAAATGCAAAAACTTACATACAAACGGGTCATTTCGTTTTGTTATAATATAAAATAAATCTCTATATTAAACGGCATTGTTTTAAAGTGAAAGGAAAAAATGACAGAACGCGCGCTTACGAAACAGTGTTTAGTAGTTTGACGTCATGAAACATAGATATCACCGAATGATTTTATCTATGAAACAAGTGTAGTACCTCTGACAATTCTATTTGTTCATTCACTTACGATTTTGAATTGTCTGATTCACAAAACGAAACTAAATCATGTTTAGTTAATCTAACTACAAGAATAATTTATTTTCTGCACGATCGCTTACTAAACATGTTTAGTACATTCTACTACATTTCTCTCATTGTTACTTTCGATGTTTCCTTCAATCGATATATTTGTCTAGAAAGAGATGTTTTCAATAAAATTCTTATGATATAAATAACATTGCCGAAACGTTGGCACCTGTACCTAGAACGCGGCGTCTCCCGAAAAGGCAAGTAGCTACTTATGTAGATTGTTTGTTTCCATCTCCTATTATATACATACTTAAACGTTTTGAAATCTTCTAAATACCCATGACCATGCTTAGGAGGTTCCACAACTCAGAAAATCGAAACTCCAACCCACTTTGAAGTGATTTGTTTTCGTTTCGTTGTTGTTTTTCTTGTTTTTGTTTTTTGTTTTTGTTTTTTTGTTGTTGTTTTTTGTTTTTTTTGTTTTTTTGTTTTGTTTTTTTTTGTTTGTTTTTTCATTTGTACGATACATAAAATAATCTTCTAACAGGAATTGTCAACTTACTTTTTAGATAACTTCTGTCACGTTAAATTTGCAGACATAAACGTTACTAACCATTCGTTTCACATTATTGAGATAAAGTGAGAAACCAACAATATTACGCAAAAAAAATTAATTCACAGATGAGATACCCTCATAAGCAACCTTCACATGCAATAAGGCCAATTTATAATTAGTATAATCAATCGGATGCGTGGTATGTATGGTATAGAATGTGTAAATGTTTGTGAATTTTTTAAGCGTTTATTTAGGATTTCGTGTTTTGTTTATTAAAGCACTTTTATAAAATAATCGTGGAATTAATCTTTATGTGAATATAAAAAAATCCCTAAATTATCTAAAACATTAATAACACTTTAATTAACTAACATCAATTTTACTACAGTAGATTAAGGCGCTTTAAGGTAATCGTATCAAAGCCTGTAAGGATTAGTGGAACTTGTCTTAATCTACAAAAAATACACATCGAAGCACCATTAAATCATTGCCTTGTTTAATCGAGAAGTTGTGGAAAACATTTAAGTCTCCTCGTTCAAAAAAGTTCCAAACTACAATAAGTTTCAGTAGTCGTGTTTACGTCTCAAAAGATAATTTTCTCCATTGATCTCTGTGTCTTATCATACTTCACCAACAGAAACAAAAGCAACAAACGGAAAGCATAACGATCGAAAATAATACGGTAGTTTGCAAACACAACCTTACTCGCTGATGACAAAGGTCCGATTCTGTTATTTGTTAGCCGAAAGTCTCCCTGCGCGTGATTGGTTTCCCGTATCGCAATCGCCGGGCCTCGTAAACTGCCGTTCCCAAACCGCATCGTCCGGAGCCGCCCAATTGAGGCGCTGACAGCTCCCGCGGTGATCGACTGCTCGCGCGGGCGGAGAGGGGCGGTGCCTCTCGCCCACGCCCGCGCACTCCACGGCGCCCACGCCCGGGGCGATGGCGTCGGCTTCCACACGCCCCGCACGCCCCTTCCCACCCGCGCGCGCGCGCACACACACACACACACACACACACACACACACACACACACACGGGCGATTGCATAGAAAGCACTTCAGTCCCGGATAGTCTTCAGTCCAGCGATTCGATGACCGGAAAACGTTCAGCCTCCATGTGAACATCATCCATCCAGGAAAAGCAGTGAAGTGGCACTTCATCAATTATTTATAAAATAATTATATTTGAAATTTATTTTTCTTATCACTTATTACATAATCAGCTTTCGTGGTTTATCTCCATGGTCAGCGTTGTCGCTTTCCATAACGTGACCCCGGGTTCGATTCCCGGGCGGGTAAGATTATAGTGTGCGTTTTCCTTGCAATTTCCCAGTATGTGTTGCTATGTGACGATGAGAAAACTCACTTCTCATATTGAGAAGACAGGAATACGGCGTGGGGAAGGCTCCGTGCTAACCGCACAAACTCCCTTAACCCATGACTGCGAGGCCAGGTCGCTGCTGGCAGGCCCTGGCCCGTTCGTAGGCTGTCGTGCCACGTACAGATAGACAGATTACGTGTTACATTAGATTTAATGGGAACATAAGTGTATTTTGGAATGGCACGTAGGCGCGACTCTACTGGGCACTAAAAACCCACGAAGGCGCTGGTCGCGTGCCGCACCGACCACGTAGGCTCTTGAAGTGAAGGAACCGCCTACTCATGCCTTTCAACCTGCAGGGTGCGGCCTGCGTCGGTGGATGCGTTGACCATTGTGACGTCACTCGCAGTGTAGAATCCTCGATGCCGCTGCTGCGCTAGGCGAGCGGAGTACCATTCTTCTCCCAGTATGAAATTCGTACTGTAATAGTAAAGTCTGCATTAATGCTGACGCACCCGTAATGGATCGTTTCTTAGGATTCCGTAGTGTAAGAGCTGATAGGTAATCACATACTTGTTTGTTTTATTGTACAAACTTCAGGGACCATTTGACTACGAGCAAAATTACTAGATTAGAGTTATGATGGTGCAAGCTTTATGACCGACCATTTAAACGAACTCCAGAAAAAAATTAGGGGAAAGCCCCTCTTGTAGTATTTAATCATTCTTTGGCACTGAATTTGGTGTTACAACATAGATGTAAAGCAGTCGTCGCATAATTTTTTACCTTCTTCCACCCATCAGCGAAGAGAACAAGTGCAATTACTTCTGAATCGGAGCCACATATTCCAATTAAAGCAGTAGGCTTCCGCGGCCGGAGTCATGTGAATGATCTTGGCGTCACCTGGACAGCCGTAATCATTCACACATTCCAACCTACACTACCCGCTTGAGTCCCAACTCGAAATTAAACGGAATTGCTGACAGCTGGAAAAAGCTGAAAGATGTTTTCGAAATCACAGTTTGCTCCGAACAGTCTGACGTCCAATATATTCAGCTTGGCTAAGGCTATCTTCACTATATACACAGGTTTGATTTTACTTTTCTGGTAGTAGTGTTTCAACACATTTTGTTTGACAGTTATCCACTTTGATGTTTTGCAAAAGAGATCATTGGATGTAAACTACAGTATATCAAAAGTAATGACTACTTGTGATGCGCTAACAACCAAAAGGAACGAACAATATTTTTCTACTATTTTTAAAAAGGTTAGTAAAATAAACAATTTGAGTTTCACAGAGAGTTCAAGGTTTTGTCTGAGGATGAATGTGTTTAGATTTATCGATCGTTGTATTTGGAACATATTGTGATAAAAATAAATAACAGATTTCGCTATTGTGAAGAATTCAATTTGCGTGTCTTGCTTATAGCACAAACGTGACGAATACGTGATTGCTTTCCAGTGCACTTAAAAATCCGCAATTTTTTTTTCTGTCACCCCCATAACACATCGCTTTAGAAACGAACTCTCTCATTTATATACCGTTAAAAATCTAGACAGATTTCTACCGAAATGATTATTGATATGTTTGATGAATGTCAGGACATTTTCACGGAAATTTCTCAGGCTTGAAACGCACTACAAATTCCTCAGGAAAACAATTTCAGAGGAAACACGTCCTTCTTAGAGAGATATTGTAATTCAGATGAAACTTCTTCAGCAATTACTAAGGACACGGACAAATGAAGACATCAGAGACTAGACCACAGCCATTAAGGATCGAAAGACAGATTTGGTTCACTAGAAACATGCGAGTTCAATTATCAAGTGAAGCATGTATAATATACTTAAATTTATTTACAATGGAACTTCACGTTTAATCAGCTGTCACAATGTCATTCAATCGGAAGCTAGTACTTCACCGTTGTGACGTCACTGTAGTGACGTTCAAGTTTCGAATGGATAACACCGTAACAACTGATGTACGTCAAGTGGCACCACAAATAAATCGAATTACAGCTTACCTTCACAGCCACGAGCTGCCACTATCAATTCATCGGCTTACTCTCAAAGGAATTGTGGGCACAGGGTGTCGACGTTTTTATTCACGTAGACCAGAGATACAAGACCCAACTGAAATAAACCGCAATTACTCTCATGTCACATCATATGACTGTAAGTGCTACGCTTCTACGCAAACAATAAATAATCTCAATCCTCGTTTAACATTGTATTTAATTTTAACAAGACTAACAGGCGAAGTGGGCACAATTCCTGACAATGCATCGACGATGAGAAGCTGCTTCTACTGAGCCAAGAAAAAAAAACACCTGAGAGTAACAATCATAGGTTATAAATCACTTCAACATAAATAAATTACTCACGCAATCCTAATCACATGTTAAGATTATTTTTCCTCTTCAAAATGCATGGCCGGCTTCTTTTTTCAATGAGTCGAAAAGCAGTTACTGCACATTTCCATGCACGCGACGACACGATTACCTTCTTCACTCAATTCTCCTTATGATTCACGCGTTATCTTCCCGAGTGCCCCAGCGACAACGTCCTGCTGCTTCCATCCTTCCCCATTAAAAGAGCCGCTACTTCCGTGACAGACGTCGCCAGCCCGTTTACACGGGGCTGAGCATTCCACGAAGCCTCAGTCCCCTGACAAGCGTGTAGCGCCGACCCGCTCCCGGATCTGCGGCGGCAGCGGCCCCCAAAATAAAACGGAAGCACGCGGCCGCGAAAATCGCACGCCAATTTACCCGTCGCTGCAACGCGGGACAAAAGGAGGAGCGGCTGCAAGTTGCCTTATAAGCGCGGGGCGCCACGTGGGCGGCGCTGATAGGATCGAAATTGCGCACACAGCGCAGGACCCGGGCGGCGATTCGGCGGAGGCCCCGGCCGCCCCCGCGACGCCCCCGCGACGACCCGCGATGGCCACGCCGCCCCGCGCCCTCCCCGGGGCCCCACAGTCCCCGCCACCACTGGCCGTCCCACAGCCGCACCTCCCCGCGCCCCCCCCGGCCCTTGCCGATCCCACCAACGGTGGGATTCCCACTTTCCCCCGTAGTCCCTGCCACTCACGTCATCCGCGGCGTCCCCGCTGTCCCACGCCGTCCTCTCATCGCCTCGCGCCGTCCCCCCCGGCCCTTGCCGATCCCACCAACCGCCCTTCCCCACTTTCTCGCGCAGTCCCCTCCACTCGCGCCATCCGCGCCGTCCCCGCTGTCCCACGTCGTCCCCCCAACGCCACACGCCGTCCCCGCTGCTCCACGCGGCCCGTTCACGCGGTTCTACACAATCGGCATTCACCGAGTAGCGAGTTACTGGTCGCCCAATCCCTACCAGCTGATGTGTTCGGCGAATGTCCGCTTTCTTTGATGAGTCCAAAAGACCGACACGCAGTGGGTAGGCCGAGAACCGAATGAGAGCGTATGCTTCCGCGACCGGAGTCAGTATTTACTTGGCTGTCCGTGTGACGCCGCGTCCATGGCGAAGGTGCCGACGTAATGCGACATTACGCCCTGAGGAAGGCCGCAGAATGGCGACCGAAACGTCGGCACCTTCGCCATGGCCGCGGCGTCACCCGGACAGCCAAGTAAATACCGAAAACCGAATGTTCGTCGCTCGGCAAATAGCGATGCATCCACTCTACTGCAGGTTGGGCGAGCGGTCGCTGGCTGCTCGCCGCCCCTGAAGTGTGTGGAGCCGCCTTCACACGCGCGCCTGGCGCCTGGGGCTCTCGACGGCGCACGACGGCAAAGCGCGTGCAATGCACAGGCGGCTGCAGCCCGCTCGTTTTATCAGACGGCTCTCAATTTATATTTTATCTTCATTCACTATTCTTCACTGCATCGGTGGCACCTCTCCAGTGCACAAGCATTAGCATAAAATATCGATTACGACCAAAAGGGGAACCTTCAACGGGTTTCAATCCAGCAGTCAAAATATCAACAGCATGTATCTGTACGTAAAAGCTACTAGTCCGATAAATAATAACTTTTCGCACATGAATTTTAAAGGGTTTGATCAGTTGGTTTCAGCAGCTTTATGGAAGTTGTGTTGATGGAAACATTAAGCAGCGTAATTAAATAGAGGATACTTCGTTCAGTTCTGACTGAAGCAGCTGAGCAGTGACTTTCATATCACGACACTATTTAGAAAAAAACGCGGCAATTTTCCAATCCGGCACACAAATAGCAGCAGAGGGTAGCCGAAGATGACATCACCGTATCCGTATGTCTTATTAATTGCGCATTCCGTGTTTCGCACACTATTACCTGACGACTAGCAACGACGACGCATGTAATCTCGCAAGATGCGTATCTAGAAATTGAATATTATTTTATCAAAATTATATAGGTGCCTTTGTAAACCGAAAGTACACTTAATCATTAAACGTTTGTTACATTAAAAACTACTGCAGTATATCTTTCCCAAAATTACAAGAAAATACAGTCTCATAAATAATATATGAATCACAGTACAATGCATTACAGTACAGTACAATATAGTATAAACCATTGGTTTGAACAAGTTAGATTGTTTTGACGATGAGGTGTATACCAGTTTCTGGAAGCCAAATTGGGCCAATTACTCAAAACATGTTCGCTATTTATCGCTTTGATTAGGTTGTCCAAAGTTATTGTTATGTTTCGAGATAAGTTATTCTCAATAACTAATTTATATATTAGGTGTAACAATAAAATAATTATTCTTAATCCGAAAAAAATAGTAATCCGTGATCCAAACAGGTATTTCCGTTGAGCGGGACTACACTGCTCTACCCTACACAGAGGCGCACCAAGGATTACCAAGGATTTTGCGCGTGGAGGGGTGCAGGTAAAGTGAATTTTTCCTTTAAGCTGAATTTAAATGTATTGATATTTGTCGACTTATAGCTAATATTTATAACTCCAAAACTTGAGCCATTTTTGAGATATAATCAAAATATTTTTGAGGCTTTGAGTAATGTACCCCCAAAATCAAAATGTTCCTTTCAAATTCAGGGGCTGCGAGTTCTATTCATTCGGTAGAGAAATATCAATTTTGGAGAAAATCGGCTGAACGGTTTAGGCCAGGGGTCAAAACTATATGCTTTAATATTGTTGAGGACCTTATTTTCACTACTCGGCCGGTCCACACCTGATCCTGTATTGTTGATCTAGGCAGTTCGCCCGGCTTCTCGAAACGGGGGGGGGGGGGGGATGAAATCATGCATGACACCAGGCCACAGCACAGTGAATCATATTAAGATGATTTTAAAATTCTGAATTTACTGGAAAAAGTCTTAAAACTAAACTTTCACATTAAGGGGGTGTTCACCTCGAAAGAACGCACGCGTTAGGCACACAATGCTCTCGCCCGACAAGTATGCAAGGGACTAACAATTATTGGTGGGCAACAATACATTGTACCGCGAGCCGCCAGGTGGGCCACCCTGGTTTAAGCGGTAGCATTGACCACAGGCAGAGAGACATTTTGTCATCAAGCGATTTTCCGGCATCAAGAACTAACAAAACATGGATTCGGACTACCGAAATTGTTAGAGGAAATAGTTTGCTGTAGGAACAAAATTTATTCACTTTTCGTTCCGCGAGTCTGGCAATAAGAACTTTTCTATCAGAAATTCGCCGTTTTCCGGCGCAATGTCAGAATACTTCCTCTTCTCACGACGTATGGACGAGAAAGTAAACATTAAAAAAAACACATTCTACGAGAATCTGTGCTTCTGACGTCACAACCAGAAATAAATCATTCATTGCTAATACTTCGAGGAACACCCTTATGAGTTTGAAATTCGCCTGAAATGCCGCGCCCTCAATATGTACACTCGGAGAAGAACATAACTTAGATTTAATAACATTAGTAGCAAAACTTACCATTCAGCAAAAGAGAGAAGGGTGTGGAAAGAAGACGTGTGGGTTTAAAACCCAGGATACCAAAGCTTTCCACGTTCACACTCCAGGCTTGCACGCAGCTTTCTGATCCGGTAACTCGCTGCTTCTTAGATTTGAGCACTTAACACTCAAGAGTCCGGTGCAACTCGTTCGAGCTATCGAGTTACGACTACGTGGATCGAGTAACGCCCAGACGCTCGAGGCTGACGCTGGCACACGGAATAAAATGTCATAATTGGTTATTAATCCACTGATCATAAGGAGTGAACCAAGAAAATGAACAATCACACATATTATTTCATGGAGATCGATCTTTTCAGACAGATGTGGGAAACGGGAAATTGTGAAATCATGGTCAAAATAAATGTTTCCACTACGGTGGTGGGCGGAAAAGTGTCGCGAGCAGCGACGCGGAAGAAATACGCAGGTGAAACCGGAGGTGCACCTGCCATCGTATTCTCGAGTGACTCACATTGTATGATTTGTAAGATGTAACGTTTGCCTTGTAATAGAGGTATAGATTGGAAGGTAAATATTGGTACCATAAGACGCAAATAGACGCGAGTAACAAGACGCGAGTAACAGTCGGCTATTTACAGTCTGCAATTCAGGGTGAAATAAAAACTAATGATCCCGTTTGCTTTCTTAGTATCTGTTTATTACAATATTCTCGAATTTATGTATTCTTAACATATTGTATATTTTCAAATTCTGCAAGTAAATTTATCATAGGTAATACCAGGAGTGCTTTGGAAATTGTCGATAAATTCCCGACTCGCGAAGCAAGGAGGGGATTTATCTGAGAATTTCCAAAGTACGAATGGTATTTAATAGGACTACTCCACGAGTGAAATTATGTCCAAGAGTTCCAAAATGCGCCAAATATTAAAAATAACTGATAGCGTAAGTTAAAATCAGAGGTTATGATGTAGTACATACTCTGTTTATTGGACCTCGACATAGCGATCAATGTATAACACCTCCTAAGATAGATGAGTCAAAGTTTATGATTGGCCAGTAGGTAGAAGCGGTAAGAAAAATCAAAAGGCAATACACTTTTTGAGATACACTGCTCTGATTAGGTATTTTATATGTATAGTTCAACACTATTGGTTTAAATTTCACTAGTGCAATAGTCACGTTAATACGACTAAATGTCTCAGTGGATTTATTCGTTGTCCCTGTTTAATAATTTCCCTTTCAGCTTTGTTGTGTTGTTCTATACAAATACAATGCAGGCTAAGGCAGAAGCAGGAGGAATACTGCTATGTCTTAGATTTGGGGACAGTGTACTTGTCCAGAACGGGT